>OX467714.1:21222278-22422278 GCA_950111635.1 Agelastica alni
ACATTGCACTAATTTTTCGTTTTTAATAGTCCACATGGACAAATATTATCCATTTACAGTAGTTTTTGGTTGAACTTGCTTATTTCCTATTGGCTCAATGTCCAATCTTAAAGTTGTTCTTTTTAAAAATAAGGCTGAAATAACTTTTAGTTCGTTTTTCGACACCACAAGGTGCTCTAGTCGTTTACTCCGAGCAGCACCTGACACTTAAAGCTTTCCAACTGGAACGGTAGATTATAAACAGGGCCTCTAAATCATGGAACTCACTAAGGTTGTTTCATTTTTCTTCTTCGGCTCTTCAAGACCGATACCGACAAACTAACTCCTCTTTTACACTTTGTCTTTATTTTATTAAATATTTTCATGGGCGATGCTCTTCTGAAATATCAACAATCGTTCCTTTTTTAGCAGTTTCTTCGAGATAAAGCCGTCAAGTTCATATCCCTTCGTGGTCACTTTGGAGACCTAAAGAACATCTCTTTTCAAAGACTCGTTCATCCAACAAACAACGAAGCTTTGGCACACATTGCCAATGGAGGTGTTCCCCGAGGCATACAACCTGTAATTTAAAAAGAACACCAATTCCTACCTTTTTCTTTGGTTCTCACCATGTTCTTTAAGCTATACAGGGTATCATTTTTCGTGGAAACCTTCTTCTTCTAGTCCCGTATGCTTCGCGCACATTGAGTTCACCTGACCAATCTCTGCTATGATGTATACACCCTTCTCGCAAACTGATCCTGCCGAACAGTAACATTCATGTTCATTCATCTGCTTCACGTTCATCGTCCATTTGTACGAAAAAATAATAGTTTTACGAAAAAATAAATAAAAACTTTTTTAAAGGAAATTTAATGCTCTTTAACTTTTGCAGATTTTTCCAATAAACACGATAATTGAGAAGTCAAACAATAAAAACCATAAAAATGCACCTTTCTGTCAAGATGGCGGCGATTCCGCACCTTCAATTTTTCAGGACTCTAAACACGTTCAATAGTAAGCCATAATAAACATCAACACCAAATTTTAAAACTTTCATATTTATTATTTTTATTTCATGAAATTTGGCATTCGTTGCCTGGGCTATACAGGTGAAACAAATATAAGCGTGTTAAAAAATAAATGAATTTAATATAAATAGAACAATTTTATTTTTCTCATGTTATCGCAATAAATTAAATAATTATATTACCTTAGCACTAGTTATCCATTTTTAAAAACAATTAATTTAAAGTAATAAGTGTTATGATTGAAGTTGAATGTGTATTGTCTGTTATCTACGCGTTAGGTATTTAATTTTAAGGATCGGGTAATTTGTTCCCACAAACACACGAAAAAGAAGAAATAAAGTGACAATTGACTGTGCAGCTAGCAAACTGTTTGCCGAATTGAAATCGGTCAGAAACGTACATCAGATTTACATCAAATTTTAGTTGATTTGCAATTTTTTTAGCAAATTGTTGCGGATTTTCTGTAAAAATAAACTTTTCGTCTGGGAAGAATTTAGTTTTATCTTTTAAATAAGGATAACTTTTTTTTATAACATGGGATTTAAATGAAATAAAACCTATATTTTGCTCCCAGCCAAGCCCTATCTAATTGTGAAAATTGTATTAAAATCCGTATATTAATTTTAGAGATGTGTCCGGTCAAACAAACAAACAGACATACAAACAAAAAATTAAAAAAATTGCGAATAATCATAAGAGATTTGAAAGGTTTATTTTAAAATCACAGACAAAAACTTCAATCTTATTTATCCGTATATATAATGAAAACGTAATAAACATTTAGTACCTACTTGTTAATTTTTTCTTGTCTTTGAATAATATTGGCAACAGAGACAGTTTCTTTAAGCTGCATTACTAGACCTGCTCGAATGGATTCAACTACTGCGGCGCAATTTCCATCTTCTTGCATGTCAAAAGTCTGTAATAAATTGGTAATTTCAATCATAGTAAGAAATGTTTGCATTGAAAATATTTTACATCTAATATAAAATTAAGAGTGTTTTTTCTACAACTGCTATGAAAAGTAGCGTATTTCAACATAACTTACTTAATTTTAAAACCATTTATTGCTCATACTTCGGGAAATATTTTTCCTCCCCACTGTGGAGAAAGCGTCACTTTCGGCCCGCTACGCAAAACGAAGCTGCCGCTTTCCGCCTACAGTAGGGAGAAAAATAGTATACACACCACGGGCTTTAAAGTTAGAAATGTCTCAGAACAAACATGTGCTTTGAGACATTTCTTACTTTACTGTTCTAGGTATGTAATATACTATTTCTCACGGCTCTGTCCTCACCACGTACATTTATATGAAGAATTTACAAAAATCGACAAAATCTGATTTGACTGCTGTTCAGCCTTAAATAGTTATCACAACTGTCAAATTATGGAAGTTTTTAAATTCTTAAGGTAGTTTTTATTCGAGCTTTGATAAAAATATAAATTTCTACTGAGATGAGTAGTCTGAGAAGTATAGCCGAAGTAACTCTGTTGGATAAAGTAAAGATTAATGAGATAAGAGAACGCTGTGGTGTAAAAGATGTGGTTACAAAGATAGATAAAGGTAGACGGTTTGGACACGTAGAAAGGATGGATGAAGGAAGATTGACGAAACAAATTTATAAGGCGAGTGTGAATGGTCGGTAAAGGTCGACCCCGGCGAACAGATCAACATTGTTTTGAAGAAAGGCCAGGTCAAGAGTACCAACAACCGACGAGCGTATATGAGAGCACACAGCGGTCGCGAAGAAGTCAGTTTTTGAAATTTAATTAGTTCGAAGTCCAGTATTTAAAGTAATTGTAAAGTGAATATCTAAGTGATTTGTAAAATAAAATTTATTGTGTAAAAATAGTAGAATAAGGATTGTTTAGTTATTGTACTGAGAGTTTAGAATTACCGAACCCAAGAAGTGGGCAATCGATACTCCGTCTAATAAAATCTCGCTGCGCCTAGAGACTTCTAGATGATCTGGAATTATGATTGAGAAATATAAAAAGGACAGCGGTCGTGAAGGAAATTTTTTTAAGTGTTTTTGAGTTATGAAATTTAAATGGCTGTAAAAGTTGTAATTGGTTGAATATCTATGTGATTTGTAGAAGTAACGTTTATTGTGTAAAAGTATTAGAATAAAGATTGTTTTGTTACTGAATCGAGAGTTTAAAATCACCGAACCCAAGAAAGAAGTAAATTTCGTAACAATATTTTATTCTTGTTATGAGGTGAATTCAGATATGCAATAATATAGACAACTTTTCTACTGGAAATATCCAGTCCTTGGCCTGTCAGTCAATTATCTATTATTATTATTACCTATTTACCATTTTTACCGCCTTTTTAACCTTTGTTTGAGAAGTGGTAGTGTACCAGACGACGGGTGCAAGGCCGTTATCGTGCCGCTTTACAAGGGAAAAGGTTCGCAGCAGGACTGTAAGAACTACCGAGGTATTAGTTTACTCAGCATAGTCGGCAAACCGTATGCAAAGATATTGATCAAAAGAGTAACGAATGAAACTGAGAAGATGATATGGGATGTGCAAGCAGGATTTAGAAGACGATGGAGATGTATGGATCAGGTCTTTTCCTTACGAGGTATAGTCGAAAAATTCTTGGCTAGAAGTCAGAAGGTCTATTGCGCTTTTATAGACTTGGAAAAGGCCTATGACAGAGTGGTGAGGAGTGAATTGTGGTCTACATTGTCTATGTATGGGGTGAGTGGTAGTTTAATACGAGCACTGAAATCATTTTACGAGGATTCCACTGCTTGTGTCAGGATAAACGGAGATTGCACGGACTGGTTTAACATCGAAAAAGGTGTGAGACAGGGATGTGTGGCTTCGCCATGGCTGTTTAACTTATACATAGACAATTGTTTAAAAGATCTAAAAGAGAGTGCGTATGGATTAAAAATGAATGATTTGATCGTCAAATGCCTTCTTTACGCCGATGATCAAGTCATATTAGCGTTATCTGAAGAGGAGTTGCAGGCGATGGTTAATGTTATGCATGATTCCCTAAAAATCAAAGGGATGAAAATAAATGTGAGCAAAACGAAAGTAATGGTTTTTGAAAGAGAAGAAAGCATGACAAACTGTGGGGTTTCGATTGAGGGAGAAAAAGTGGAACAAGTTAATGAATTTGTGTACTTGGGTTCAAAATTTACTAGAGATGGAAAGTATGACAGTGACATTGAGCGAAATGTGTTGGCAGGAAAACAAATGAATGGAGCACTGCATAGCTTTATGAATAGCCAGAAAGTGTCAAAAAAGGCACGTCTGGCGGTGCATAGAGGTGTGTTGGTTCCTACACTCATGTATGGTAGTGAATGTTGGTTTTGGCAGAAGAAGCATGAAAATAGGATTAATGCTGCGGAGATGAGTAGTCTGAGAAGTATAGCCGGAGTGACTCGGTTGGATAAAGTTAAGAATAGTGAGATAAGAAAACGCTGTGGTGTAAAAGAAGATGTGGTCACAAAGATAGATAAAGGAATGCTTGGATGGTTTGGACACGTAGAAAGGATGGATGAAGGAAGATTGACGAAACAAATTTATAAGGCGAGTGTAAATGGGCAAATCGGTAGAGGTCGACCTCGGAGAACATATCTCGATCAGATCAACATTGTTTTGAAGAAAGGCCAGGTCAAGAGTACCAACAACCGAAGAGCATGTATGCGAGCACTGATGAAAGTAGAGGAAGCAAAAGATGTGTGTACGAACCGTAGCGGAAGTGGAAGGAAGTGGTCTCTGCCTACTCCTATGGGAAAAAGGCGTGACTTTATGTATGTATGTATTTACCATTTTCAGCGCTCAATTACCTATAGGTGCACCACTGGTAATCTCAAACTCACTTTGTTAGTGATTTCAGTCCTATTATTCTAGGTTTGTAGTAACGGGCACATGCCCTGTCAGTTTTAACTTATTGTAATGAAATGTTCACCACTAAATTAAATATATTAAATTGATGTCATAAGTAAGATTCTATGAAAGCATGTAGGTAAAATCAATATTTAAACTAGGTAACAAATTAAATTAAAATAAAATTATTCATAAGTTATTTCTGTGAACCATCTTGGTTGCCAAGTTATAAATGCCCCATTGGTAAAATGATCGGTGAAGCGCAAATGATTTCGTGTTAAAATATCACACGTACCTTATCATGGTCGTTGGAGACAAAAAACCCATCCGGTTCGCAGGTGTTAAGTCGTCTAAATATGGCTTTTTTGGCGATTAATATACCTATAAAAAGTAATATCAATTAACAGCCGTATTCGTATTGCGAAAGAAAAAAAATCTAGTGGAAAGACTACAGCGAAGAGGTGTAAAAGGTCGTCCCAAACAATCATTTCAATTGCTTCGACCGTTTTACTTCTGGACTAAGAATTAGTGTGAAATAAGAGAAATTTACCTGGTGTTTGCACTCCGCCGGTGAATTTGTGTCCGGAAAAATAGATGGCGTCTTTGAAAGCCGAACAAGCATTATTTTCTTCGACTCCCGGAATCACCGGATTCATATCAATGAGCAAATTAGGAGCGCCGACATTGAAGTCCCAAAACGATAAAGCGCCGTATTGGTGAAGAAGAATTGTACATGCTACGTCATCGATTACGATACCTGTAAAAATAATAATTAAAATGTGTGTGTGCGATTCACACGCAGTAGAAATTAATAGAGCAAATAGTTAAATTTTATTTATTAATCTAATCCATATAAAAAAAAATTCCTTAATGAAAGATAGGTTAGCCTAAGTCCTTTAAAAATGTATATTTTTTTTGCGAACAATATTTACACTTTACAAATTTCGGGCAGATTGGAGCACGGAGTTTAACTTACTTTCGACTCTCAGCAAGTCCTTTCATTTGATACCCATATTGAAGAAAAGCATAAAAAACTTAGTCCGACATCTTTCAAGTCCGCCATATTGGATTCAGAGTGACGTCACTTTATTTTTCTACTTATTCTCAGCAAGCCCTTTCATTTGATACCCATATTGTAGAAAGCACAAAAAACTTAGTTCGACATCTCTCAAGTCCGCCATATTGAATTCAGAGTGACGTCACTTTATTTTTCTACTTATTCTCAGCAAGCCCTTTCATTTGACACCCATATTATAGGAAAGCATAAAAAACTTAGTCCGACATCTTTCAAGTTCGCCATATTGGATTCAGTGACGTCAATTTATTTTTCTAGTTATTCTCAGCGAGCCCTTTTTCATGTAATACCCATATTGTAGGAGTGCATTAAAAATAACTAGTCCGTCATCTTGGGTGTTTCGCCATTTTGGATTTAGAATGACGTCACACAGCTAACCATGCATTGTCATTCAAACTAAACGTCTACACAAAAGTTCAGCTTGATCGGTTAAAGATATCTGCTTCAAAAATGAGTAGCAAGATTCCACCCGAACATACATACATTGCAAGTTAAGCAAAAGCTTGTAAAAAAGAACTATAACGAAATTATTATATTTTTCAAAATTAACGTGGTATTAAAAATATATTTTCTTTCATAAGTAATCTCAAATGTTTATTTTTTATTATTATTCAACGAAGTTTTGTTTGTTATCATCCCAATTTATAAGTTTTAATTTAAAATTAATAATTATACAGGGTGTTCCAAAAAAGGTGAAAAAAAAAACAGAAAAATAATTGGGGTTTGCTCAGTAAAAAAATTTTCGTAACGCCATCCGTATTCAAGATAAAGGGCGTTAAAGAAAAAAAATTTGATTATTAATTCATAACTTTCAAATCAAAATACTCCGTTAACGGTACACAGTTTTCGAGTTTTACCAGGAGTACCTTTTTGGTGTAAAATTGAATGATGTTTAAGTTCACTCAAAATTTTGATTAATAAATCTAACCTTTAAAAAGTTATGTTCAATTCTACTTGATACGAACCGTGTAACTAGCGCCCTCTATGAGAGTCAGATATAAAAACAAATTCATGGGATGTATCAGCTCTTAAAATATATTTGTAAAAATTTCATTAAAATGTTTCCAGTAGTTTCGGCAAAATCGTAATAAATGTGTGTGCATTTTTTTTCTTCTACGCCCTTTATCTTGAATATAGATGGCGTTACGAAAAATTTTTACAAAGCAAACCCCGATTATTTTTAGTTTTCTACCTATCCTAGAGACAGGGTCACCTTTTTTTGAAACACCCTGTATTCGGTAGGTATTTAATTGACAAAGAGAAGGATGTCTTAAAGGTGTTAATGTTACAAATGAAATTTATTATTTGGTTTTATAATAAAATATTAATTCCATTGTGTGTTAGTGTGTCGCACTATAATTTTGAGAGACATCGAAATTTAATAGTAAATATTTTATTCTTTTGCTAAAATTAATATTTGCGGTTTATCGCCAGATAAACACTTGGCACAAACGTGTAACACACAATATAAAAATTTTAAAAAAGATGGAAATAGTGAAATAAATCACACAAAATATTAATTTATGAGAATGGTCTGCCTTACATTTTAAAAACACCTAATTTTTGACGGTTAAAGTCGAACAAAAAAAATGAATGTTCGTTCTGTTATTTTTGTTTAGAAGTCGTGAATATTTGTTGATAGTCTCATCAATAAAGTGCATTTAATGGGTTAAAAAAAGTAATTTGATGCCAGAACAAACAGCTAAAATTGTGGCTTTAAGTGAAGATGGAATATCGTAGCAGCAGATAGTTAGTTATTGGTTTAATAATCAAGCGTATCCAGAACATTAAAAAGGTAAATAAAAACAATTTCTGAAGATGACACCGTTATTTACTTCTGCAGCAGGCACTGTGAGAACATCATATTACAGCACTGCTGTTATAAAAACTCTTTTTCGAAATGGTACGGAGTACCATGGATGTAGAGAGACTCAATCATCTACACTTTGCAGATGACATCGTTATTTTGTCGGATAATGTGGAAGAAGCCAAAGACATGCTCCAAGAACGATGCCGTACAAGAAATTGGACTGACAATAAATTTTAAAAAGACCAAAATGATGACTAACATGGTTTCTTAAAAAGATGGGCAAAACAGAGAGTGATAGTTGCCGCTACTGCGAGAACTTCGCTGAAAATGCAGGACATTTGCTTTGCGAATGCCCAGCGCTTTTCTGAAAGAGGATTAAGTTTCTGAAAGGGGTCTTCATAAAGCCTTTTGATGTCAAAAACTTAGCCCCCAGGAAACTGATAAACTTTGCTCGAAGTCTCGGAATCCCAGGCCTCGAATAGATTAAGGGTTATGCACAAAATATCTGATAGGTCGAGGAGCTTGAGAGGTTGCATAGCCTTCACGGCCCTCTTTACAATCTACAAGCAACAACATAGTTCCCAGTGATCAAATACAAATTAATAAAAACAAAGTAGAATTGGTTGGCAAGTATATATATATATATATATATATATATATATATATATATATATATATATATATGTATATATTTGGGTCATGAGCTTAGAATAGCCAGAGACAACCAAACCAGCGAACTAAACAGACGAATTAGCCTGGGATGGGTGGCGTACGGAAAAATGAAGGACATCCTAAAGAAAATATCTTGATTTGCTTGAACCGGAAAGCATTTAACAAATGCGTATTGACAGTTTTGACCTACGGCGCAGAGACCCTATTTTTAACGAAGAAAACCGCAGAAAAACTAAGAGTTACACAAAGGCGAACGTAGAGATCAATGCTTGTCCTGACCCTGAGGGATAAAGTAAGAAATGAAGAGATACGCCGACGTACTGGAGTAGATGATATTATACAGCGGATCACTACACGGAAATGGAAATGGGCTGGACCCATTGCAAGAATGGAAGAAGGGAGATGGACCAAAAACCTGTTGGAATGGAGACCAAGAACTGACAAGCATAGTCGAGGCAGACCTTCCACTCGATAGACGGATGACCTGAAGAGGATAGTGACCAATTAGATTGCAACAGCCAGGAACACAGAGAACTGGAGACGTTTGGAGGAGGCCTATGTCCAACAATGAATGTGAAAGAGGCTGCATGATGATGATGAATGACGGAGTAATTAATCATTTTCTGAGGTCTGTTACATCTTCTTCTTCTTCTAGGTGCCATGACCGTTTAACGATCGTTGGTGATCATTCTGGCTATCATGTTTGCAATCGTTATTTTGTTGGTAGCTGCTCGAAAAAGTTGTATAGTGGTGAGACCAAACACTGTCTGAGATTTTTGAGCCAGGAAGTTCTTCGTCTGCCGGGGCGTCTCTTACTATTAATCTTACCCTGTATTATAAGATGTAGAATGTCATACTTTTCTGGGTGTCTCATGATATGTCCGAAATACTCTTAGCATCCTCCTGTACAACCACATCTCGAAAGCTTGTAGACGTTTGAGCGTGGCTTCTGTTAGTGTCCAGCTCTCGACTCCATACAAAAGAACTGGAAAGACATATGCTATTATCATCCTCATTCGCAGGGCAATCGATAGATCGTGACTGGTAAAAAGTTTTAAGCGAATAAATGTTGCCCGGGCACATTTAATACGTATTTTGATTTCAACTGATGGATCCCAGTCCTCGTTTATCCTGCAACCAAGGTAGCTCGCAGTTGAGACTCTGTCTAATTGTGTTCCGTTGACGTAGACACTAGAAACTTGATTATGAACTCCTTTGCTTATTAGCATGTATTTGGTTTTTGCCGTGTTTATTTTTAAACCAAATACTTCGCAAGCTTCAGTCACCCTATTAATAAGTCTCTGCAGGTCATCGATGGACTGCGCGAGTATTACGGTGTCATCCGCATATCTTATATTGTTGAGAATTTGTCCATTTATCACAACTCCCAAATCCATGTCTGCTAGGGCCTGCCCAAATAACTCTTCAGAGTATAAATTATTAAGTAGTGGAGACAATATACATCCCTGTCTCACACCTTTCTTCACCTTAACATCTTCCGTCAGGTGACCGTTAATTCTGATTTTGTCGTACATAATCCGGTTGGTTAAAAAGACGAAAATTGATTTTTTCTAATTTCGGAATATGTAACGGGAATTTTTCCTTTTCAATATAATATTGATTTTTGTAAGAGCCGGTTCTGGTAATTTTATTATATTGTTCAGATTTTAAAGCCGTCACTGGTTGACATAGTTTTGGTTTTTGCGAATTACCGACAAGCTGATAGCCGATATCTACAATATAAATTGTGGAGTTTTGGTCGATACGATTTTAAAATTAGTACAAGTTTGGTTTAGTCGGTGACTGTTATAATTTCGAATTTAGAAATAGTTTACTAGTTTTAAATTATAGCGGGTAAGTTATTTTTATTGAGAAACTTTCTCAAAAAAATAGATACTGTATTTAAATCTTTTATTCTTACTAGGTTCTCTGGGAAAAATATGTATAATTTTAATTTTTATTGAATTTCTTTTCCTGCATTTCGGAATTAACTGCAAGCTTTTGGTTTATTTCATTTTTTTTTCAACTCTATTAAAGGAAAAATTATTCGAAGCCGGTACAGTTAATTCCGAGATATTTAGTTGATTTTTCTTTTTGTAACTTTTTTAATTATTTTTTAGTTATTGAATAACTACACAGAACATTATTACTAAGTTATAACTACCCAGAATATTACTAAGTACCTAAGTTCCGACGTAACTAGTACCAGATTAAGTATCTTATTAGACCTTTCGAGAATCATCAGATGTCTTCTATTACGCCCGCGGCTATAAATCATGCATTTTTTCCCTCATTGTTGTCTACGCGCAGTCGACAGGGACCGGCTCGCAAATCATAACAATAATTTAAAATTAATGTTAGAACAAATAATGTGTAATTATATTTAATGTTAATTTTAAATTTATTTCATGAAATTTGTGTTAATTTTTGGAAATTTTTATTATTTTATTTAGTGAAAAGGTAACGTATTATTTTTTTACATACTCTTATAGTGCTTATCCCTTCGCACGGTACTGGTATCCCAAAAACTAAACGAAACCTGGTATTTAAAATTCTGTTCATAAATATTTATTATTAAATTTTTTTTACAATATTTGCGTATAAAAGAGAATTATTTATTAAAAACAGTATAAAGTAAACTCAAATTGTACAGCTCTTCGGTCTGGTCATACAATAACTTTCTCACTTATCTAATGAACTCCACTACATCCGTCATGTTTTCCAATTTTGGGGAAAAATAAAACAAAAAAAATAAAACCCCACAAAAGAAAATACGAGTACATTTACTAGATATTAAAAAAATAAAAGGGTGGAAAATATAATAACATTCCTATTATGCAATACTTTTTGTGACGAGTGTATTTTCAAGATTATTTTACAAACATACCTGTTACGCTGGAAGCCATTGAAAAACATCCTATCATTTGCCTCCCGCAGTTTTGGTGAAATTTCAGCTGATTTTCCAACTCCGTTAAGTCCAAAAGGCCATCTTTTGTCTCTCCTATCCTCACCAACTGCAACAGGAATTAACAAATTCAAAGTTGTTTAATTTTTGATAGTTAACACTGCCAATATCATGTAAGACGCATACTTGTTATTATGGAATATTTCCTCTACATAACAAAACAAAAATTTTCTTCTTTCACCTCAGCAGCAAAAATCTATGGCACATTGTTTTACAATAAATGAACAGAAAAAGATAAATTGTTTAAAACTGTAGGTATGTGTGAATGATGATTTATTTGTCTTTTTAAACAAATTTTTTGCGTTAATTTTCTTATCACACCACAACTAATAAACTCCGAAGATTGGGCTAGATCATTTCACCAATATACGACAGTATCTGATTAGTCACCAAGGCATTGACTTGATGGGCGGACTGTGTTAAGAGATACATCAGTAAATTCTTCCAAAATTTAAACCGAAATTTTTTTGTTTAATATTATGCTTTTGTTGAGAGGTTTTATCTTTATTTTTAGCTTTATTGTAAATGAAGCTCTCGATAAAATTTTTGGTTAGAAATAGGCACATATTTAATTATGTTTAAAGGGAATCCAGCAAAAATAAATTATCGGTAGTAATTTAATAAATATGTTTAAGCAAGTAACACTGGCGTCGCTATCCTCATTTGGATTGTAAATGATAACAGGATTAACTGTTTTGATGCGGTTTTCACGAACCCACCATTCCTCTATTAAATTTTCACATTTTTCCCAAATTTTAGGAGTGGCAGTATTAAGTGCTTGTGCCAGGTTTCCAAAACAGCCTTATCACTGTAACCATTAGAACCAATGTGATTGTCAAAAGTTTTGCATATTCCCCAAATATACTTAATCGTATTAAATTGGCAATGATAAGGCGAAAGTCTTAGCACACAGTGTAATTTGATCCACTTTGTAAATTTTTTCTCTTTTGTGCCTCCGAATGGTATGAAGCATTATCCAATACAATAACAGATGGTTCATGTAACGATGATAATAGTTTTTTTTTGACCATTTCACAAACATCTCTGTACCCATATTGTCATGATAATTGGCCGATTTTGATTTTGACCAAAATAAAAGATACGCCCCATTAACAAAACCATACTTTTCATCTTCATGCACAATAACCGTCGGTGTGTTTTATAGAATTTATGTTATTGTCCTGCCAAATTCTTTTTGTTCCATCTTTCGTTTAGGTAAACAAATGAAGAGCATTTTTGTTTATAGTGAGTATAATTTTTTAAAAATTGGTACCCTACGATTTTAATGTCGGTACCCACTACAATGATAACCTAGGATTACTAATTACTTTTCTAGAAATCTAACAAAAATTAATCAACAAGCTTAGCTTAGTTAATTAGTAAAATTTGTTTGGATTACTTACCTACCTCTCTTATTAGGTACAATAAATAAAGTCATTAAGAACAGATTTGGTTGCAAAATTAACCGTGCTAACAAACAAGAAGTCCCTTATAAAATAAAATTCGTTACCTACGAAATTTGTTAAAAAATATTAGGGGAATTTACTTTCGTACTTCTTAAATGAACAGTTAAGTACTGGTTATCGAGTTTCTAACGATAATCCGAAACCACCGTATATTCGTGAAATATGCTATATTTATTACTGTCGTCCCATAAGAGTCAGTCACAATATTTTTTTTATTTTATTTATTTTTGTACCTATTAGCATTTTAGAGTTTTTTTAAATCTAGTGAGATAATTGCGTTTAATGCTTGGTTCGAAGGAATTTTATGTTCCAATTAAGCTAATTCAAGTCAACGGACGAGTTTATTTTCGAATTGCTTCCCTAAACAATTAAAAAACTCAGTTTAAAGCAGACCAAACACACACCTCATAACGATCAAGTCAAAGAAGCCAAAAATATTAATCACAAATTTGTCGACAAACAATAAAAATGTTAACAATAATTTTTTTTAAATTTAAAATCCGTTTAATACTAAAGTCAATATTTTTGTACTAACATTTTGTTGACGTAAGAATGCAAATAACGGTTTTATATTTGATCACATTGTTTAAACAATACAGTTTAAAATATTTATTACGTATTTTAAACTTAGGTGTATAAAACACTCGAGTTAAAATTTTGAATGTTGGCGTTCGTTAAAAAAATTGCTAAATTGTTAAAAATAAGGTGTTATAAAAATTATGCCAAAAATTAAGCTATAAAAATTAAACTATTATTTTCATTAATGGTTATAATTGTTTGTTGTTGCTATTTCTAGATGTCACGATCAAAAGTAATAACATTTATTATTTAAATGCAAACTACTGAACTAAAACATCTATTAATAACAATCTGATTCTCACTACACTTTTTGTTTTACTGCTCTATAATTACTTCCTCTGTTGAATTCCAGATCACCTTAGATCTTTAAAAAGCCTCTACTTTTTGATTTATTTAAAAAATTTACAATTGCAATCTTACAATAAAGTAAATGGTTTCCCAATAAGAACGATTTATTTTAATTTATTTATTTTAAAGTACAATGAATTTGTAGACTCGGGTTCAAAGTTTACGAGAGATGGAAAGTATGACAGTGACATTGAGCGAAGGGTGTTGACAGGCAAACAAATGAATGGGGTACTGCGTGGGTTTATAAACAACCAGAAAGTGTCAAAAAAGGCACGTCTGGCTGTGCATAGAGGTGTGTTGGTTCCTACACTTATGTATGGTAGTGAATGTTGGGTTTGGCAGAAGAAGCATTAAAATAGGGTTAATGCTGCGGAGATGAGTAGTTTGAAAAGTATAGCCGGAGTGACTCGGTTGAATAAAGTCAGAAATAGTTTAATAAGGAAACGCTGTGAAGAAAGGCCAGGTCAAGAGCACCAACAACCGTCGAGTACGTATGAGAGCACTGATGAAAGTAGAGGAAGCAAAAGATGTGTGTAAAAACCGTAGCAAGTGGTCTCTGCCTACTCCTACGGGAAAAAGGCGTGACTATATGTATGTATGTATGTATGTAATTCAAAAGAATACACAGACTAAAGCGGCACGGGGAATGGAAGTAAAGTAGTGTGGCGGAAGGCTATACAGATGAGTCACTACGAAATAAAAATGAAAATAAAAGTAAAATATTTAACGTAAAAGGAGAATCTAGTGTCAGCAAGATAAATAATTTTACTGAACCACCAGCATCTAACGAGATAGTAGAAAATGTAACTGCGTGTCTGTACACACTTCTGCATTATTGTATGCTTTTAATTTCTAAAATGCAATATTGACAAATTGTACATTAAACGTTTCTTTATCAAATAAAAATGACTTTTAAAATTACATTCTAGTTATAATATTTATTTTATAATTTTTTTGTAATAATTATAAAGCTGCCGTGTTCTTGATTATCAGCTAGTCCTGATTAATAAATGAGTAGTTACGGTAGTTAACCAAAAATTTTTTGACAGATCTAGACAAGTTCAAGCTAACAGAATGGCCAGCGGTACCGTGTGTAATATTACACGAACCATTTGGAGCCACTTTGACCTTCTCATAACTCGAAGACTATTTCACATAAACAGGAACACTTACTTATAGTGCCTGTAATGTAAGAATCGGCAATCAAAATTTATGACAGCCGCTCTTTACGTGTATTTTAAGGTCTTTACGAGAATATGATTGGATTACCACCCTTAATTTTTTTTAATCCAAACATTAGTATTAGTACTTGATAAAAAGTATAGTCGAACTTTCGTATTAATAACGTTATTAACTGAGATTTAGTATTAATTATTATTTCAATATTTAGCGCACTTCAATAGTGTCAGATCATTACTTATAAATAAATAAATAAAATAGGTATTCTGGGACCACGCAGTGCGATATTTAGTAAAGGGCTTACGTTGGACTTTCCAGAGTTAAAATCTTAAATAAATAACATCTCATCAATTTAGATCCAAGTCAAATCAAGGCACAAGAGAGTACAACCGCCTGCGCACGTATACCGCCTCGACTTGGTCAAATTAAGTATAAACAGAAAAAGCGTAAAAAAATTCCTGATACTGAATGGGCAATTCAAACAAACATTTTAAAGGTACAAGAAAATATAGAAAATAACACAAAAAAGACAACTATACCCTGTAAACGTTGGAAAATACAGTAGGATAAAAAAAAATATTTGGTATTAATTTTATTATAAATAAGTACCTACTAATAATTTCTGTACAAAAAGAAATGATATTCCATTTTTTTTTGTTTTACAAGAGGAAAATCTTTTATAGACAATCAGCGCTTTAACTGCTCTGAAAAGAGCGAGTTTCCGCGCTGAATAGTGTGGGACTCATTGACCGCTCGGTCAACGTTACCCACTAAAAAACTCTTGTGTGTGGTTTTGTGGGCTTATTGTCGCTTGGTAGGGGACAATCTTACCCCATAATGATATCCCATTCAATTCAATTTTATAACAACATAAAATATTTTATAACAACTTAAAATATCATTTTTTTTAATAACTTGGGATAATATATTGAAGGGTATAATATAATTCGTATAATCAAACTAGCCAACTCAGACCTTAGGCTTCAATATACGAGGGCGGTTTGATAAGTCAGTGACTTTTTGAATAAAACAAATTTTTTTCCGCAAATAAACATTTTGTTTTTCTACATAATCACCTTTTAGCTCGATACATTTAGTCCAGCGTTTTTCTCATTTTTTTATTCCCTCCAAATAATAGGTTTTTTCAAAGCTCTCAAAATACGCGTTTGTTTCGGTAATGACTTCTTCATTCGACTCAAATCTCTTACCGCCCAGCCATTTCTTTAGATTTGGAAACAGAAAATAGTCGCGGGGGGCTAAATCTGGAGAATATGCTGGATGGGGTAGCAGTTCGTATCCCAATTCGTGGATTTTGGCCATCGTGACTAGACAAGTGTGCACACGTGTATTGTCTTGATGTAACAGCACTTTCTTCTTCTTAGCCAAATGCGGCCGTTTTTGCTTCAAATCAACGTCGAATCTGTTTAAAAGCTTTGAATAATATTCGCCGGTGATCGTTTTACCTTTCTTGAGGTAATCGATGTGAATGAGACCGCGTACATCCCAAAAACTGTGGCCATGACCTTGTTGGCTGACAGACTCTGTTTCGCCTTCTTTGGTACACGTTCACCCCGAGCAACCTACTGTTTCGATTGTTCCTTGGTCTTTGACGTGTTGTGATGGATCCATGTTTCATCCATAGTAACAAAACGGAGCAAAAATTCGTCCGGATTACGGCTGAACATCGCTAAACACTCTTTTGAAGTGGTCACACGATTGCGCTCATGGTCGAGTGTGAGCAATCGCGGCACCCATCTCGCAGAGAATTTTTTCATGTCCAAATATTCGTGTAAAATATGATGTACCCGTTCAGTTGAGATACCTACAGCATGAGCCAACTCACGCACTTTCATTCTCCGATCATCCAATATCATTTCATGGATTTTATCGACGATTTCCGGAGTGATCACTTTTTTTGGGCGACCTGGACGTTCGGCGTCACTAGTGCTGGTACGACCACAACGGAACTCAGTAAACCACTTCTTAACCATTGAAATTGATGATGCCGAGTCCCCGTAGTATTTATCAAGACTTTCCTTAGTTTCAGTGATGGATTTTTTACGTAAAAAGTAATGCTTAATCAGCACACGAAATTCACTTTTTTCCATTTTCGTAAAAATTCACGAGGTTGTCTGCTTTTAACGGCTATCAAACACCAACTGCACGACGTAGCTTGCTCGAAATTAGAAAGTTGCCCACTGATAGATTATAGTTGACGGCAGCACTGTTGCATTTGGAGTAACTGCGCGGGAAATTCAAAAAGTCACTGACTTATCAAACTGCCCTTGTATTATCACAAGTTATTAGAAGAAATGGTATTTTAACATGTTATGAAATAATTTATGTTGTTATAAATAAATTTCAGGACTGACCATTGAACCCATTTAGATTCCACTTCTTTTGCCGTTTAAGACAACAACTAAGGCGTATATCATAATATTGAATTTGGCTTTTATTTCACATTTATATCGTCAGTGTTAGAAATGCAACCGTATTATTGTGCGTTTGAAAAAAAAAATTTTACAGGTTGCACTCTGGGAGTGCCGGCAGAAGTGAAAACTTAAGTATTAACGTTGTGCGCCCTGCGCCGCCTAAACGAAACAGCCGGCGCAGGCATACATTTTCGCCGCGCCGTAGAAAGAGAGGGCGATACTTCCTCTCCTACGCCACGGCAGCTGTCTACTCTCCATCCGTCTTACAAATTTTCGATCAGGACACGTGTCCTGACGCGAGTTTAACATTTTTTACCCATTACAAAAAAAGTGTACAACGCCGCTAAAGAAGTTTTCACTTCAAAAAATATTATTTTTAATCTGAAAAATATTGTCTCCAGATTTCCATAGTTTATGAATAATGCATTATTTTTATTAACGCTTTATTATAAATCATATATTAAACATCAGTACCAGATTTGAATGTTTTCGATTTCTTTCTTCCGCTTTTTGTTTGATCTTCTTTCAATATGGCGCTTTTCTTCCTACCTCGACTTTTTCGTTTTCGGCTACCTCGTTTTCGGTTTTGTCGCTTTTGGCTACGTCGTCTACGGCTTCTGCTTCTATTTTTTCTTCGTCTTCGAGCCTCCGTTATCGGCAAACCAAAACCTAATTTAAACCTTCCCCCGTTCTCTTTGATCAAACCAGCTTTTAGTCCAGTTTTTAATGATTTTTTAACACAAATTAATGCATTTTTTAACGGCTTCTTGCACTGATAAATTATTTGATCTAAAATTTTGTCGGGGGGAGAACCATTAGAGTCATTAAGACACGCTATGGTGTCCATAACATCTGCTAAAAACGACACCTCTCCTTGGACCATTTTAATGCAGCAAAAGCAGAACTTAATCAATAAACTAATGAAAAGCACTTAAATTTTGAATTTAGCTACTAAATTAATTTGTCAAAATGACATAAAAAATGTACTTGAATTTGTCAGTTTGTTGAATAAGGTTGCCAAGTTACAGTCTTGAAAAGTCGCATTTTATATTGCTCCAGTGAAATACATCCGTCTTACGAATTTTCGATCAGGCCACGTGTCCTGACGCGAGTTTAACATTTTTTACCCATTACAAAAAAAATTCACAGCGTGCCATAAGAAGTTATCACTTCAAAAAAATATTTTTTCGGCAAACGTCCGGGAAGTACCCACTTGAGACGCCAAGTTTTAGTGGTAATTCTATTTATGAAGTTTTGAAGTTTTTTAGCAGCTTCTCCATGATCTTTAATACAATATATTTTCTTCGCGTAGGAGAATTCATCATCCGATAATACTTCCTCTGAGTTTTCATAAAAGTCTCCTGTATTAATTGTAAAAATAGCACGCCGGCCTTGGGCTTGTTCTAGTGTTTATTATTTTTTAGCCAACTTAGTCTCATATATTTGAGACGTTACTATCCTCTACAGTAATTTCATTAAATTTTTTTTAACCCATTCCCTCTAAAAAATTCTCGCATACTTCTTTGTTTATCGTATAGCAGGAATGATTTCTCGGCTATAGTAATTCATTTTCAATTCCACATCGTGAATGTGAATCGTCGGTTTTTTTATCAGTTACATACTTCCTGAAAAAAAATTAGTTGCGACAATCTTTTTCGCCACAATTAGATCCAATGGTTAGGTTAGGTTAGATATCATGTGAGTGGGGCGTGGTCGCCCCACCACCGCGACCCTTAGTAGGTCCATTGTGGATCACCACTAGAGGCTACAGTTCACCGCACAATCCAGCCCTTCTTACGAAGTTTATGGTTGTATAGGGTGAGATTTTTTTGAAATCGGTAGGTTCTAGGTTGGTGTAACCAAATATGTTAAACCTTATTCTTCCCAGGCCGGGGCATTAACATAGTATATATTCGTCTTCCACGCAGCAAAACCGACAGTCTTAGACGACAGTGTCCTGTAAGCAGTCCCGTTAGAATACGCATACGTCATTTCTGCTCCATTCTATGATCTGCTTAGTTGTGTTTCTCGAGGGTTTAGGTAGACACGTCTTCGAGTGAGTTAACCCTGGTATAACGGACCAGTACGTGAGTATTTTCCTCTCCGCCCAGTCCGAAATAATTTTTTTGGCGGCAATTGGTGACTCCAAAAACCGGTTCTGGTCCAGTGAACGCAGATTCGGCCCCCTGTTTTGCAAGGGTGTCGGCTTTTTCGATTCCCTCCACTCCCTGGTGTCCAGGTACCCACAGTAGGGTCACCCTGTTGTTCGCACCAAGGTACTCTAGGGATTCGATGCAATTCCATACAAGTTTAGAATTTATATTAGATCCAATAGTAATCCACATTTTTCGTGTAAGATTTTGTTAACGGGGATCTTTGAAATGCCTAATATTTACAAACATATGTAAAACTTAAAAAAACAAAAACTATTTATAGTAAAGGCCCAAAATGTATTTTACAATTTTAGGTGTGCCATTCAAAAATGTATTTTTATAATTTTATTTATTGTGAATATTTTGGCAAGCATCGCAACATGACGAATTAATAGTGGAAAATTTTATTAAAATGTTTTTTATCGCGTTATTATTTAATATTAATGAATAAAAAGATGTGGAAAAATTTAACTCAAAGAAAAGTTGTTATTTGTGTAAAACCACTTTTTCAAAAATTAACTATCGTCAGCAAGGTCAATAAGCTGTTTGATTTTATGAAAAATAATTAAGTTATATCATATCGTGATAGAAAAAAATAATATTTATATAAAACAGTCAATAAAGTGGGTCAAAATGGTAATATTCCTACGCGTCTCACAGTTATTACATAAAATGTTCATCATTATCTACAAATTATAATTTTAAGTACTAAATAAACAAATCTGACTAAAAAAGAATGTATTATTTAAACATATATACGAGGTATTGTCGAATAGTTGATATTAGAACGATGCATTTTCAGAACAATCAACAATTATTTGAGGCTACATAGCAAGGATGATTTTATCCAAGAACGTACACGGTGAGCGAAACTTGATGTCTCAGCTCTATTATAAGAAAAGAAAACACGTTGAAAAAAAATCTAAAAAGATGTCTTTAAACGGGATTAAGTAAGGTTCATTTTAAGCCCAATTTGCACAAGAAAAGCTAAACAGCTTCTCGAGTTGGACAAGAAAGACTTAAAACTGGTGACGGGGCTCCTCACTGGACGACACTGCCCTCTAAGGTATCACCAAAAGATGGGCAAAACAGAGAGTGATAGTTGTCGCTACTGCGAGAACTTTGCTGAAACTGCAGAACATTTGCTTTGCGAATGCCCAGCGCTTTTCTGCAAGAGGCTTAAGTTTCTGGAAGGGGCCTTTCTAAAGCCCATCGATGTCAGAAACTTAGCCCACAGAAAACTGATAAAGTTTGCTCGAAGTCTCGGACGACTTTCCGTGGGAGGCGCAGCCACGTCACGCACGGAAAAAGCCTATTTTCTCAACTCCTAGTGAAATTTTTCTATTGAGCTTACCGTTAGGTACTAACAAAACGACTTTCATCCGTCCACAACACAAAATGAAAAAAAAAACGATTGTCATTGATCCCTTAATTTACCATCACTTGGGCAACAGGATTTAGAAGAGGAAGGAGATGTATGGATCAGGTCTTTTCATTACGAGGTATAGTTGAAAAATTCTTGGCTAGAAGTCAGATCTATTGCGCTTTAATAGACTTGGAAAAGGCCTATGACAGAGTGGTAAGGAGTGAATTGTGGTCGACATTGTCTATGTATGGGGTGAGCAGTAGTTTAATACGAGCATTGAAATCACTTTGTGAGAATTCCACTGCTTGTGTCAGGATAAACGGAGCTTGCACGGACTGGTTTAACATCGAAAAAGGTGTAAGACAGGGATGTGTGGCTTCGCCATGACTGTTTAACTTATACAAAGACGATTGTTTAAAAGATTTGAAAGAGAGTGTGCATGGATTGAAAATGAATGATTTGATCGTCAAATGCCTTCTTTACGCTGATGATCAAGTCAAATTAGCGTCATCTGAAGAGCAGTTGCAGGCGATGGTTAATGTTATGCATGATGCCCTGAAAATTAAATGGCAATTTTTTTTTAATAAGATTTAGGGTCACTTACTGAGTATAAAATCACAAAATGCTGATAGATCCAGGTGGAGCTTCGATCGCAATTTTGAAGAAAAGTTTTTGGCCGATACCTCGGAAACTATGTACTTTAGGGCAAAAGTTATAAAGACCATTATTGTAGAGAATAAAATTTCGCATCTTTTATTAAACTTTTTTGTAAAACTTACCGTTTACGATTTATGGCCCATTTAATGAACCGGTTTTTCTGTTTCGGCTGATAACAGAAAAGCGGGTTTGGAGTGCACTGTGATTTGTAAAAATTGCACGGCGGCGGAAACATGTACGAATCAGCCGACAGTGAACCCCGTCTCCACCGAGAAATCGGTTGATATTGCCGAGTTTGACCACGAGAACGAAGAATTCATTGAGGCTTTACAGTACTCTTTGTATTCTTCCGAAGAGGGTAACGAAGATGAAGAGGAAACATCCAATATAATTGGATTTTCGCCGCCTCCAAAACGGTCAAAATTATTATAAAATGTTGAATTTTTATTTGTTTTATTTTTTTTCTAAAAATAAATTTTTAATACAATTTTAAAAAATATTCCCCTTTCGTTTTCCTTCATTTTATTTTAGCATGTGAACATAACATAATTAATAATAATTTTTAGTTGTACGAAATATAATAAAATAAAATATAAAAAAGTTCGATCCTATTGCAGGTAAGGAAATGAACTATTAATTTTTAAGTACATAACATTTGGGATATATGTTTAACTTGTTTGTTGAATTTGTACCATTATATTCTAGGCGTACCTTGAAATTTTCGACGTTACGACCGGTAGTCCAACATTGAACGTCCTATAACTCAAAAAGCATGGACATTAAATAAAAAAGTTTTAAACAAAAGTTGTAGAGAATAAACTGATCTTTAAAAATAGATAAATGCATTTTATCGATAATTTTAATATTTTAAGAGTTATTGGCCGAAACAGAAAAACCGGTTCATTAAATGGGCCATAAATCGTAAACGGTAAGTTTTACAAAAAATTTTAAATTAAATAAAAGATGCGAAATTTTATTTTCTGCAATAATGGTCTTTATAACTTTTGCCCTAAAGTGCATAGTTTCCGAGACATCGGCCAAAAACTTTTCTTCAAGATTGCGATCGAAGCTCCACCTGGATCTGTCAGCATTTTGTGATTTTATGCTCGGTAAGTGAACCTAAACCTTATAAAAAAAAATTGGATCGGAAATTTAGTGCGAGATTGACCAAAAAAACGGCTATTTTTACTGGCCTACTTGACAGGTCTCTTATTTTAATCATTCATCTGTGCTTTTTTTTGCAGTCTCATTACTTAAGTTAATTATTTAATAATTTCCGAAATGTTTAACGTGGTCATTTAAATTAAAAATGAGAGCGATTAGGAAGGTGTTAATTAAAACGAATATAACCTTGAAAGTTTGGTATAATTAATTTTGCTCGAACAATCTTAATTGTTTTTATATTTCAAATTTTATATTTCAAAATTTAATGAAAACTTCACCCACTAAACTACAACATTTTACCCAGCAACTCGAAACTAGAACGCAAAAGACGAAGTAAACAAACCAATAAATTAAATTGAAAATACATTTTAAACTTTTACTATTTTGTTAAATAATTAAACGTGTATACAAATTAAAAATGTTACATTTATTTATTATACATGTACAATAATATACATGCTTACGACGCAATACTTTATTTATTGAAGAAACTGTTTTTGCAACGAAAATGAGATATTTTATTTTAAATGCAAGCTCGCAAATTGGTATTTACAGCAAAAGCCAAATAAAGTTGCGTACACGTCACCAAGATCGTAATTCTATTGCATGTGTGGCTACATTTCTATACATACATACATATATTCACGCTTCTTTCCCGTAGGGGTAGGCAGAGACCACTTTCCTCCACTTGCTAACACACAACTTTTGCTTCCTCTACTTTCATCAGTGCTTTCATACATGCTCGTCGGTTGCTGGTACTCTTGACCTGGCCTTTCTTCAAAACAATGTTGATCTGATCGAGATATGTTTGCCGAGGTGGTCCTCTACCGACTTGTCCATTCACACTCGCCTTAAAAACTTGTTTCGTCAATCTTCCTTCATTCGTCCTTTCTACGTGTCCAAACCAGCATTCCTTTATCTATCTTTGTAACCACATCTTCTTTTACACCACATCGTTCCCGTATCTCACTATTCTTCACTTTATTCATCAGATTCGGTCCTCTACCGACTTGTCCATTCACACTCGCCTTAAAAACTTGTTTCGTCAATCTTCCTTCATTCATCCTTTCTACGTGTCCAAACCAGCATTCCTTTATCTATCTTTGTAACCACATCTTCTTTTACACCACATCGTTCCCGTATCTCACTATTCTTCACTTTATTCATCAGATTCACTCCAGCTATACTTTTTAGACTACTCATCTCCACAGCATTAATCCTATTTTCATGCTTCTTCTGCCAAACCCAACATTTACAACCATACATAAGTGTAGGAACTCCTCTATGCATATCCAGACTTGCATTTTTTGACACTTTCTGGGTGTTCATAAAGCTTATCACTTTGATTTTTAGGGCATCATGCATAACATTAACCATGGCCTACAACTTCTCTTCAGATGACGCTAATATGACTAGATCAACGGCGTAAAGAAGGCATTGGACGATCAAATTATTCATTTTCAATCCATACGCACTCTTTTTCAAATCTTTTAAATTATACAAACAGCCATGGCGAAGCTACACCGTCCGTTCGTTTATCCTGACACAAGCAGTGGAATCCTTGTATAGTGATTTCATTGCTCGTATTAAACTACCGCTCACCCCATACTTAGATCATATCGACTACAATTCACTCCTCACCACTATGTCATAGGACTTTTCTAAGTCTATAAAAGCGCAATAGACCTCCTGACTTCTAGCTAAGAATTTTTCGACTACACCTCGTAATGAAAAGGCCTGATCCATACATCTCTTTTCTCCTCTAAATCCTGCTTGCACATCCCATATTATCTTCCCAGTTTCATTCGTCATTTCCATAGAGAAGTATATATACTTAATTTTGCCAAACAATCGCTTCCAAAGATAACTCGATCATTAAAAAAACTTGCAACAAAATAATGTATATGCAATATAGCTTCTTTGGGTTTAGACGTCCCTTAATGTAAAATTTTCATAAAGAAGCCACCAATTAATGACGGTAAAATAGTCACTGCCAGAAATACTGCCGCGTCGTAGTGTCGTCGTTTTTTGAGGTTTTCTTGTGCAAAAAATCTATAATAAAAATTGTTTTTTCAAAACAACAAAGCATTTTCTTCTTTGATTGTCAAAATGCCCAAACAGCTGAATAGTCGATGCAAAGAACTTGCGGCTACATTAGTTAATTATTTTGAACAAGAAAGGAATAATAACGGCCCTTTGTTGCCCTTAAATGCGGTGCAACAGGCATATGGAAAAATTCACACGTACAAGACGAAAAATCTTCTCAACGATAAAACCGTTTTCTCGATCGGTAGAAATATGCTATAAATTAGGTGCTCTCGGAAAATGAAGGTTCTTAAGGTAGAGGAAGAAGGCACCGCCGTCCATCACGGTACCATAACGGGCCAAAAGGCCTAAGTGGGTTCTTTCCGAACCGGCGTTTTAACCAAACCTAAACTAACCCAAATGTACGGAGTAAAGAATCGAGTAGTAACAAAACGGGCAGAAATGCCTAGGTTTTATGCTCGGTTGGGTGTCTTATAATTCTACAACTACAATTATTAATATTATAACAATTAATTGTACTTTAATATGAAAATAAATAAAATTTGAATTTGAATTTAATAAGCAAAGCCATTACTGGGACGAAAGTGGTGGGGGTAATAATATTCTCGAAAAAATATATTGCCACGTCTTATTCGTTCTCTATAGAGTACTCTGCCAGCGGTCTCTCTACTGGCAAATTATGCCCGAGCTCAGCCGTAGAGGGTAGAAGAAAAAAATATATATAAAAGTGAGCCGCGCCACTGACTTAGACGGTTCAAGCCGGAAACCCCTAGGTCTTATAGGCACTAGCAGAGCCACACAATAAACAACTGAGATTATGGTGAACTAAATAAATGAAATTATAGCTAAAATATATTAGATACTTTACTCCTACAATAAATCAAAGTACACAGTTCAATAATAAAATTATAACAAATATAGTCAAATCAACAGCTATGGTAAATTTTTTTTCGCTTAAACAAACCAAAAATTTAAAATTTACAATTTTTTAAAATACCCAAACCAAATTACATAAAGATTTACACTGGTAAAACAATCGAGATTATTTAAAAATATATTTACAATGGTTGTCTTTTAAAATATCAATATTGTAGGATATTTACAAATAAGTATGAAGAAAATATTTTTACTTGGACATAAAGAATTATTGAGAAGATTATTTTAATCAAAGTTTAGTTTTGGCATATTATCTAATGCAATAAATAGTTTTTAATAATGTATTATATTAATAAATTAAAACAAAACTTAATTGTGGTGTCAAAAACAAGTCACGTCGTTAAACATTCAAAAATACATCACTTGTAACCCTTGGGCAAACGCACATTGTAGATCAAACATAAAAAAAAAATAACTTTAATCTTGAACACCTTAATACGGAGTTCCTGCTAAAAAACACCAAGCAAGTCTTTATAATACTGCAATTTATCGTCGATATGGATGATACGAATGCACTACTCATGTGTCCGGTTTGGTTATGGAACGGCACCTGCTAATTAACAATGGCTTCCCTCGAATAAATCCCGCATGCGGTTATTTTAACTCGACACCAAAATCCAAAATTTCAACAACGGAGGTAAGATAGAATGGTCAAGTTAAAAATTAAAAGTTTTTCTTCAAAATCCAATTAAGATGGCCCAAATACAGCCAGATATGAAAGGAAAAACCGTAGAGGTTTTGCACACTTGTTAATATCACACCGCCCCAAAAATTCTCACCACACGACTCCCAAGACTCTCACCACACGACCCCCAAGCCGGATATCAAGAAAAATGACACGGAATTGACGTCAACCAAGAATATTCGCAAGTCCATATTCTACACTAAGAATCGCGTTCGTCCGTGTTGATAGCTAGCCCCATCTACACAGAAATGTAAACCAAACAATAATATAATCGACAATACACAATAATCGAGGCCAAAAACCAAAGCAAAATCTAATAATGAAAATACCCTACTCAATCTCCAGTGATCAACAAAAATGCCATAGCCATTAACAATCGAATCTTATCACAATAAGGTATGCAACACTATTTACGAGTACTTGAGGAATATAAAATTATCAGAGATATAATTATAATGGAACTGTAGAAGGGAAAAAAAGGCACGTTACAATATATGTACGTATGTAAGTATATTTTCAAAATTAATCAATGTTTGTTTTGAATCCATAATATAATTTTTCTGACCCTCTCTAAAAAAAGTGCCAACGACGCCCTTGACGCAAAGGAATTAATTTATACATAAAAAAATCCGTTTGAGAGTAATTTTTATGATAAAAAATTAACAATCCCTATTTGAATAAAACTCTCACTTGTTTTAATTAATAGTACTTACTTTTGCTCCAGTTTTCTGCCACAGGTGTAAATTATCGTAGTGTTCCGTGGATCCAGTAAATATAACAGGGGATTCCCGTAAGTCTAAAGCTGTGATTAGTTTTTCTAAGGCGTCCGAACAACCGTGTCCAGAAAAAATGACGGCATCGTCGTCTGAAGCGTTTACCGCATTTCTGATTATATCTCTAGCTTCCTGTCTGCAACAAAAAAATAAAAAATATCAGTGGTCTGGGTGCGACCAGAAAGGTCCACACGACTAACTTCCCAGTGGAAAGAATGAAAATATTGTTATAATTACTATAAGAATTATTTTAAAAAACGATTTAAAATGGTTTATAACAAATTATAATTGTCATTAACAATATTCTGCTTATGTCAACCGTATTCTTTCAAAATTTTTCTGATCATTTCATAAGCGGGAACTATTTCAATTGTTTATAACAGTCCATGTTTCCTTACCGATCTGATTAACAGGTATTAGCTCACTTGTTTCTTTCTTTTGGCTCCTTATAAATCGCTACATCTGCTTCTGAGGTCAGTAGAAGTCTTTCTCTGATCTCTTTGAAAAGTTCTTCTAGTACCTATCTTTAATTTGCCCAACCAATATGCCAGTTTCATTCCGAATCTCTTTGTATTCATTGTACGACTCATCTGTTCGCGTTGTTAGATACTTGATATACGCTTGTCTCTTTCTTTTGCATTGGTTCTTAACTTTTATTTTTCATGAGAACTCGGTCTTTGTGTCTAACAGCAGAAAAAATATGTTTATTCTAATAACACTGTATCGCTTTTTCATATGATTAAAAATAAATTAAGGTTGGTACCGGGTTTCCTATAAAAATCCAAAAATACTATTGGGTTTGGATTTGAGATATCGTACCTTAAATAGACGACAGACTATTATGGAATTTTAAAAAATAATTTATGAATTAATAGAATAAATGAAGTTCATTGACAAGGCAGATTCATAGTTCATCTCGATTAAACCTAGTACGTCACTCATGATATTGTGAAAAAAGGATGAAGGGATCGATGTGCTAGATGCTTCGTAAATACTTTCCTAAATAATGAAAAAGTCCGGTCCCGGACCTCCCGTCGGATAAATTCTTTGACGTGCCGAATTCATGAAACAGAAAAAATTATTTCAACAATACTAATGAAAATTATTTTTTCTATTACCTCTCATTATGCAGTACAATTGCTTGTTATATCTGTGTATTGTTTTAACAAAAGTGAATGCTAAACGTTTTCAATAAAACTTTAAATAACGTAAAATTTTATTTCCTTTTGCAAAAAACATGCAACACGTAGGTAGGTAAAATAATTAAAAACGATTGTTTTAATAAATTGACTAGCAAAATGTTTATTAAGCGGCACACATATATAATTAAAAAAGATTTGGAATGTGCTGGATATAACATTAAATCACAGTATATCAAGTTCCGCAAGGCCATTTCTAATTGCAGCTGACCATAGAAACTATATTTCTTTTTTAGCCTTATTTCACTCGCAGACATTTTTAAGAAACTGCATTCATACACAAAATGTATGGCAGTTGTTGTTTGTCTCAAAGAATTAAAACATGTAATGAAGGTTCACGACATAATTTCAATGATTACCAGCAAATAAACATTTTATTTCCAGTAACCAAAATGGTTTTTCTTCCTTGAATCAGGTGAATACCCCAACCATGGATAGGTATTGCTTACTTAGGAATCCAGTTTCTTCTTCTTAGGGTGCCGTCTTCTTTAGAAGGTTCGCTCTACCACCAAGACTATTTTTTTAACTCTATTCACCGCTGACCTAAGAAGTTGGAGTATTCTTCTGTATGACCACATTTCGAAGGCTTCCAATTTTTTCAACGATGTTTTATTCAGATTTGCTATAGAGGAGAATAGAGAATATGTAACATTTTATCATTCGTATTTTTAGTCTTTGTATATACCGTTTTAGAAAATACCAAAAATTTTGTTTTATTCAGGTTCATTTTCAGGTCATATTTAGAACATGTTGTATACACAACCCTTTTAAGTCCGCATATCTTATGTTGTAGATAGGCTTCCCATTTACGACCACACCGGCTGTTTCTTGGCTGTTTCATAATAGCTTCCGAATACAGGTTGAAAAGTAGCGGCGATAAGATACAACCGCGTTTATTTTCAATAACTTCAGTTTTTGTATTCTTAATCTCAATGTTTGCTTTCTGGTTGTAGGTAATATAGGTTTTTAATAATGTTGTTGAATCCAGTTAACACAACATTAAAACCTGGATTATCTATGTATCGTTTTAATAAAAATAAGGCATACAGATTAATTTTTACAATACATATGACACTTTTAACAATTAACTTTTCGTATAAAATCACCAAACAACATAAATCTGACTGTGCATAGAGGTGTGTTGGTTCCTACACTTATGTATGGTAGTGAATGTTGGGTTTGGCAGAAGAAGCATGAAAATAGGATTAATGCTGCGGTGATGAGTATTCTGAGAAGTACAGCCGGAGTGACTCGTTTGGATACAGTAAAGAATAGTGAGAAAGGAGAACGCTGTGATGTAGATTGTAGATTGTAGGAGGGCTAAGTTTCTGACATCGATGGGCTTTAGAAAGGCCCCTTCCAGAAACTTAAGCCTCTTGCAGAAAAGCGCTGGGCATTCGCAAAGCAAATGTTCTGCAGTTTCAACGAAGTTCTTCATCTTTTTAAGGTAAAAACTTTATGGGCAGTGTCCAATGAGGAGCCCCGTCACCAGTTTCAAGTCTTTTTTTGTCCAACTCGAGAAGCTGTTTAGCTTTCCACGCTGACGTGTAAAATAAGATGTGGTTACAAAGATAGATGGTTTAATCACGTAGAAAGGATGGATGAAGAAAGATT
The DNA here is from genome assembly GCA_950111635.1 of Agelastica alni. Lineage (NCBI taxonomy): Eukaryota > Metazoa > Arthropoda > Insecta > Coleoptera > Chrysomelidae > Agelastica > Agelastica alni. The sequence goes on from OX467714.1 coordinate 21,252,260, forward strand.
GACGAAACAAATTTATAAGGCGAGTGTGAATTGACAAGTCGGTAGAGGTCGACCTTGTTTTGAAGAAAGGTCAGGTCAAGAGTGCCAACAACCGACGAACATGCATGAGATCCCTGATGAAAGTAGAGAAAGCAAAAGATGTGTGTAAGGAAGTGGTCTCTGCCTACCCCTACGGGAAAAGGGCGTGACTATATGTATGTATGTATACATGAGGCCAAAGTACGCGAGCAGACAACAAAACGGCTAAAATAGCAGTATGTCTCAATAACACAATCTGGCGAAATAAACATATGAGAATAAAAACGAAGTACAGAATATGTAAGGCTACAATTAAACCTATAATGACGTTGGAGACAGCCGAAATGAAAATACTTCGAAGGATTGCCGGAAAACCACTGCTGGACAGAGAACAAAACGAAAATATTAGGAAAACGTGCGGGGTGAAGGATATGAATCGCTGGCTACTGGGTAGAAAAAATGAATGGAATCAACACATCGACCGGATGGACAATACAAGAATCGTAAAAATAGCACGCGACAAATCACCATTAGATCACAGAAGCATACGCAGACCTAGAAAAAGATGGAGTGACAATTTGACACCTGAACAGGCATGGTAACGAAGTTGGAACAGGCGACTCGCCTAAAATAGAGATGAAAGAAGAGAAGAAGATATTTTTTAATTGCCCACAATTGATAAATGGGTCCTTTTGTCAGCCACAATAGTTAATTAAAAGAAAATGTATTTGCACAAAAAAAAATTAAAATCTAAAATAAATTTTAAAAGAAAATTGTAGAATTAAATAAGAGTCCAAATATTTCAGCCTCCTGTTCTAAAGAGAAATCAAATTTGTCGTACAAGTTTTTCATTATATTTCATGATTGATCGGGCGCAATGATTGTGCACAAAAATGCGTTATTTTTCCATTTGTTAAGATATGTGATGATTGGCAAGACCTCAAACAAAATATGATTTTTTTTTAAGTTGGCACTTCGTTTGTATGCTAACAAAATACAAAATAAGTAACCAAAAAAAAAAAAATTATTATGATTAAAAAAATAAATACCTAAGTAAGAGCTTGTTATTTATTAAAATAAACCTAAAAAATAAAAGAATAAATCAAGTAAAAAGTTAATCTGCATATAAATATGAATGTTGGTACCTATGTTTATAAACTCGTCGACAAAATTAATGCAACAACAAATTGAATCATACAAATTGCTATAATAAATAAATTTTAATTTTTTTATGGACCTTGGTTACATTAAATGTTAGAAAAAACGTATTCGAAGACTTTAAAAGTGAATTAGCTTCCATATTTCTTTATAAGTTTGGAATTAAAATTATTCTTATGACTTAATAACAAAATTGCAATGTTAAAAAAAATAAATTATAATGTAAATAGGTCACTAGTAGCAAAATTAATGGTATAATGCGTATAGGCATGTTTCTTATTCAATTTTAGATGAAATCTTGAGGAATTTGTTCCCATGCAGCGATAACTTGTAACGATAATACGAAAACGCACGCCTATTTTAATAGACAAACAGTTTTTATAGAAATTAAGTATAAAAGACCTACCAATTCCTCGTAAAGGCAATTGATCATTACTCGTTGAGTTTGGATTAGTTCGCTCTCCCCCTACCTGAACTTTCGTGTGGAGATTGTTCGTCCCTACACACTTAAATGCAATGTTGCCAGGTCTGGTGAAAATTCACCAGATTTGGTGATTTTATAAGCCGTTCGGTGAAATGGTGAAAACTTTTTAAAAAAGCCCGATTTCTGGTGATTTTTTTGACACAACACTGACCTACTTATAAATTTTAATTTATATTTAAAAAACACACAATTAAATTATGTTTTTTATTCTTTATCAATAAAAATTCTGTCATATGGGTACATATATTATACAAAAAGTCTGTAATTTATACAAAGGTAGGTACGCGACTGTGTATTAATATAATAATATGTTTCAAATTCCATTCCATTGCACTGCTTAAACCGGGGATTACTGAAAGTATTGGTCCTCTAGGCTTAATGTTTCCAAATATGGTTAACGACATCAATACCTTAGATAGAAAGTTAAGGAAATTAAAATTTTCAAACTTTGATTTTTCTTTGGATGAAATTGAATTTTAGAAAGAAATGTGTAGTTCCAAAAAGGGTGACAATAGTTTTGTCTTTTCAGAGCTGTCAAAATTTGTCAATATTTTATTTACATTAGGCAACACCAGCGCAAGCGTGGAAAGATTATTTTTTAAAATTAATTTAAATAAAACAAAAATGAGAAATAGATTGGGCTCCAAAACTATGAGCGGAATTTTACACAGCAAAAGATTAATTTCACAAAATAATAACAGCTGTTTTAATTTTTCTGTAACTAACGATATTCTTAATAAACACAAAAATAGTATGTACCAATAACTAGTTTGGATGGCATTTAAATATTTTCGTTTTTTATATCCAAAACTTTGTTTTAGTGATTTTTTTAATATTGAGAACTTCGTTTTATTTCGGAAAATATTTGTTTTAGTTATTAGATGTTATTTCTTATATTATTATTATTATAATTAAATACGTTCTAAAACATTTAGTTTTATCTTAAGTATTGTATGTATTTTGTGTAAATACTGAAAAAATATAAATCTGGTGATTTTTTGAAGAATCTGGCAACTTTTTAAGTAAGTGTCTGGTGATTTTTAATTTTTTAACCTGGCAACATTGCTTGAGTGGTCGTGTTGAGATCGTTTTAACAAACCTTTTTTACCCCACATTACGCGTTAAGTTCTGTGGAAGGTTCCTACCGCTGAGTTTTCGCGTTGAGATTTCTCAGATCTTTTCCGTATTTTATTTCTTTTACGTGTTGAGTTTAAAAAATAAACACCCGTTTCAATTTCAGAAATACCGTTAACGTAAATATTTTTATTTAAAATAAATACGAAATAATATATCCGTACTTAATAGGTAATAAATTGGAATCCTAATTACTGTTTGGCTGTTGTTTCGTCGTTTATTTATATTCTGCGACAAAAAGAAATATTTCAATAAAACGATGTCGCTTGCCCATCGAAGCTAAAAGCATTAGGCCAGGTATTGGTTTTTTTTTTTGTAACATTTGTAAATGTGACATTTATTTTGTAAAATCGGATTTTGTTTTTGGAATAAATACATTTAAGAAACTCAAACCCTGTTTCTATTTTTATTACCGACTACCAAGGACATTACAACTGCATTTTTAAGTTACCTCACGTTTCTAGGTGCAGGTATTTAAAGTTTCACAATTTTTTTGAGGTTATCCCATAAATGCTCGATCGAATTTAGATCCGGGCTTTTTGGTGACCACTGCATAACTGGAATACCAACTTAATCGAGATAATCGAGTTCCTCCCCAGCTATGTGAGGTCGAGCATTGTCCGGCATAAACAGAAAATTGAGTTTTAACAAAGAACCGAAACGCATCACAAGTACCGGGTATCTGTTTAAGAGAGGTAATCCGCTTTATCTCATAAACTATTTATCGTACTTCTTAAGGAAAAAAAATATGTATTAAAAATTCGCATACAAGAAACTGCTGGAAATTATTTTCTTAAAAGTGTATTTTGAATGTTTCGAGCAAGATAGAGGAAAAAGTACTGAAACAAATCTACGTAAAATGATCTGAAGAATTATTAAATAATTAAAATTTGTGGTAATATTACTGTGCATTTATTATAGAAAAATGATGTTTTTATGGTTTTATTGTGAACCACGCCCCTCTAGCGGTAAAGTATGAAACTTGAAAATAATTTTCAGCAGTTTTTTGTATGCGAATTTGTAATACATCCTTTTTCCCTAACATGTACGATAAATACTTACTCACTTAGTCAGACACCAATTACAATATTCTTAGTTTTTTCGCATTTCAAATTTGCTGACTCCTTTTAAGATCCGAACTTAACAACTGTATATAAAAATTTAAAAAAATTTTAAAAGTGCATAATTCCTATTTAAGGCCTATTTACGGTGTAAAAAGAAATCGGAGAATATCAAATTTAAAATTAAACATCAACTGTACTGCGTAATAATAATGATATAAAGTTACGGACTATACTTTCATTACATTTAAATAAACCGGTAAGCAAAAAAAATTCTTCGTAATTTTTTTTTTGACAAGCAATGATATCGTCTAAGCGATTTATACGTTTTTTTGGGATCTTTTTTGTGTTCTAGCATTAAGGTTACTGATCTTTAAATCAGTCCACGTGGGCAGTAGGCGACGTGACGAGGAATGATATCGATTGAAGGTTTAAGCAAATCATCTTTTTTACAATCCACATGTTAAATTTGATTTTTATTCTACTACAAGCCGATTTCTTTATTAGTTTTACATACATTCATATAGTAACGCCTTTGATCTGATCGAGATATGTTCGCCGAGGTCGAATTCTACAGACTTAGCCATTTACTCTCGCCTCATAATTTGTTTCTACGTGTTTAAACCATCTAAGCATTCCTTTATCTATCTTTGTAACCACATCTTGTTTTACACCACATCGTTTTCTTATCTCATTATTTTTTACTTTATCCAACCGAGTCACTTCGGCTGTACTTCTTAGACTACTCACCTCCGCAGCATTAATCCTATTTTCATGCTTCTTCTGCCAAACCCAACATTCACTACCAAACATAAGTGTAGTAACCAACACATCTCTATGCACAGCCAGACGTGCCTTTTTTGATACTTTCTGGCTGCTTATAAAGCTATGTAGTGCTCCATTCATTTGTTTTCCTGCCAACACCCTTCGCTTAATGTCACTGTCATACTTTCCATCTCTCGTAAACTTTGAACCCAAGTACACAAATGCATTTACTTGTTGCACTCTTTCTCCCTTAATCAAAACTTTAGAGTTTGTCATGTTTCCTTCTCGTTCAGAAACCATTACTTTCGTTTTGCTTGCATTTATTTTCATCCCTTTTGATTTTTAGGGCATGATACATAATATTAACCATCGCCTGCAACTCCTCTTCAGATGACTTGATCATCGGCGTAAAGAAGAAGGCATTTTACGATCAAATCATTCATTTTCAATCCATACGCACTTTCTTTTATATATTTTAAACAATCGTCTATGTATAAGTTAAACAGCCATGACGAAGCCACACATCCCTGTCTCACATCCTTTTCGATGTTAAACCATTCCGTGCAAGCTCCGTTTATCCTGACACAAGCAGTGGAATCCTCGTAAAGTGATTTCAGTGCTCGTATTAAACTACCGCTTACCCCTGTCTATACATAGACAATGTCGACCACAATTTACTCCTCACCACTCTGTCATAGGCCTTTTCCAAGTCTATAAAAGATCAATAGACCTTCTGACTTCTAGCCAAGAATTTTTCGACTATACCTCCTAACAAAAAGACCTGATCCATACACCTCTTTCCTATTCTAAATCCTGCTTACACATCCCATATCATCTTCTCAGTTCCATTCGTCCCTCTTTTGTCTTTTAATGGCAATGTACGCATGTGTACGAAACATATGAATCAGTACCAAATTACACATTATAATACACATACATTAAAATAAACTAATGATATTCTTTTCCAAACTGAAAATTTATTATGAAAAAGTTTATTTAAATCACAATTTTTTTTATAGGTTTTAAAAATCAGCGATCTATGATTTAAAGCTGTCCACTATTATCAAAGTAGAGTATAATTTTCCCGTGTACTCCTTACAACTGTTTTGAGTAATTAAATATGTTTTAAATGATGTTAATTCGTTAAACAACACAAGTCAACAAAAAAAAACTTTTTTTGTGTCTGTTATTTAATGACTATTGTCTGATTGTTTACTTTGAAAAATAATCAAAAACCATAGACCTATTATCAGAGGAGACGGAACTATTTACTTTTAAATACGATCAAACATCCCCACTTTCTGGTCGACTGTATTGTCTTTATGCGGCCGACTGGAATGTATTGTGCTGTGATGTTGCCTGCTGTCTAGTTATGTCAAGAGGTTTGTGATTTTTATTGAATCGTCCATAGTATTTGTTGATTATATTTGCAACAATATTGTGACCATAATGCTATATATTATTAATATTTCATGAATTATAACAACCTGAATAATACAACCCAATTTATGGAATGTTGAACCATTAACTATTTCATTCCGTTAGATCATAGAAATGTGTTGCTCAGTAAGCGACAACGCCGCACGGCTTGTCAAAATCGTTCCACGTGCAAAAATGTGTGTTTACTACGAAATCGGCTATTATAAGTAGCGCTGTTGCCGAAGGTGTTGCAACGAGATTTTGGTGTATTATCGGTGATTTTCAGCATATTATTGGTAAAATTTAGTGGAAAAAATGATTTGTCATTGCCAAGTATGTCAAAAACTTGACTATTTAAGCACCAGTGTTTATTTTTTACAAGTAAGTTGGAACATCTTATTGTTTATATTTTTATCCAATGGTGTAGCGATGACGACTTCAATATCAAAATAAACAGGTATGATTTTGAGGCGCTAAACACGTATCTAAAAATCAAACGATATGGCAATCAATAAATACTTTTCGAGATATTATCAAAAAAGGTCACCATTTCCCTGTTATTCAGCAACACTTATTTAGAGGTATTATCCTTCTTTTGTTGTTATTTGAACAACTATATGCCTTCCTGATCCATTTTACAGTAGTATTTCATAATAAATCTATACATCACCTCAAATTTTATCCAATCGAGAAATCAAGGAGTACCCTGAGTATAATATTTTAATCTTTTCCTTTAGGTTACTTAGCTGTTAATTAATAGTTTGAACATTAAAATTAAAATTTAAAATACATTACATTTTATTTGTATATATATTTTTAAAATTCCCGCCCACATTTAAAAATAAGACCGTTGAAACCTCAAAACTCATGCGGGAGCAACTCGAACTACTATCAATCACCGTCTTCAACCCGGTAAATGTTTAATGGTTTGGTTCGTTTTCGCTCCATTTTTTTGATGATCGTTAATTCCACGCGGGGTTGCCAAACCGTATTTATCGGGGAACTTTCGTTTTCGTACCGCCGGTATGTCTTGAACCCTTAAAAGCAGCTCGGTTGTTGTTTGTTCTTTTATAAATGATTGTATTTTGTGTTTTGTTTCTCCATTAGAACTTTGTTTGCCATATGTTTGTAATATTTTATGTGTAAACCCGGTCCTTAATTCCGGCAGAAAAGTTAAGTGGTCCTTTGAGCATACCTAGTGGGAATCACATATATTCCTTTTCGATGGACATATGTAAAACATTAGAACTTTATTACAGCCACTACTCAAATTTGAATTCTTTCTCATTGAATTTTACAACCTATTCATAAATGTATTCTTATTTTAAACAAACAGCACACCGCTGATTACAAGCATCGCCATAAGTCGACAGTAATGTTACAGCATTGCCAGCACGAGGACGGGACAAAGAGAATCGGTTGGTATTCTTTGTCACACTCACGGCTACTCTCGTGTAATCATTGCGACAAAACAAACAGAGTTTTATGAATGGAATGTTGCGTCTCCTCTGGATAATAGGTCTATGCCAAAAATTCAATTTATAAAAAAAAAGTTTGCTTTTGTACTTTATACGATGATAAATAAAAATATACGATTTTTGCCAGATGCTTAGAGGTGACCATTCTTAAAAAGCAGAGTGAAGGGGTACGGGGGATATCGGGTGTGGAACGGGAAGCAGCAATAAAGTCACAAGTGTGCGCATGCACTTTTTAGAGAAACGAAGTGTTTTGTTTGTCTGAGCGTTAAAATGTCTTCCAAAATGTGTAAAAATGACGTTGATTTTTTTTGCTACATTTGCGAGGAATTTATTAAAGTAAAAACCAAAAAATTTAGTTTATCCACTAATAAAAGACTTTGTAAAGACTTTTTTTCCCTAAATTGTCAGATGATAAAATTAAAGCTAGTATTTTTGTCGGTCCACAAATAAAAAAAATAATGGCATGTGAAAAATTCCCCCATTTACTGAACACAAGTGAAAAACAAGCGTGGCATACTCTTTAAGTCATTCATCGGCAATAAAAGAGCTTAAAATTACAAAAAACTTATATCTGATATGGTCGATACCTTTAAAATCATGGGTTGCAGAATGTAAACTGCATATGTTAGTTACATGCTCACTTAAATCAATTTTAAGACAACTGGGAGCATTTCCAGAGGAGCAAGCGGAACGCTTTCATCAAGATGTGTTGGATTTCGAGCAACGATACGAGGACAAAACAATGAAAACATGATGGGAGATTACATTTGGGGGTTGATTTGGAAAAGTTAATTTCTGAACAAGAGCAGATTCTTAAAAAATTGCATAATCTAAATGTTTTCAAAAAATTAAGCAAACCATAAGATAATGCAATGGCGATTATAACTGCTAAAAATTTAAAAAGTATTAATAGTTACCTAAATAACGTGGTCTGTAACGAAGATATGCTAGTTGTGTATGGCGTATTTCCATAAGTTGGCAGCACTTCTCTCAGAATGTATTCCTCTATAAACTGTAATGATCTCCCAGATGCGGCGTAATCACAGAAGACAACTGAAGAAAAAAAAATTATTATTAATATATATTTTTACCGGCACAAGCAAATACAAAGTATTACTTTGTGTGTATCTACACACAAGAGATAAAACGCAGAACAAAAATAGCAAGAGGAGCAATGAAAATCCTGGAAAAAAACCTGGAGGGACAGTTCTATCACGTTAAACACCAAAAAGAAAATAGTTGAAACTCGAAAAGTCCCAATATTTCTGTACGGAGCGGAATCGTGTACCATGAAAGCACGGAACTAAAAAAAAATAGATGCATTCGAAATGCACTGCTGGAACGGTTGGTTGTCTATGGCAAGGTCTTCTTCTTCACGTGCCGTCTCCTCTTAGAAGGTTGGCTATCATCATGACAATTCTTGCTTTGGATGCGGCTGCTCGGAACAATTCTATTCAAGTACAGTGATACCACTCCCTCAAGTTCTTTAGTCGTGAAGTGCGTCTTCGTCCCACACGTCGTTTACCCTGAATTTTTCCTTGTATTATTAGCTGTAACATGCGGTATCTTTCTCCGCGCATAACATGACCCAGATAAGCAAATTTTTCTGTTTTTATTGTGTTCACTATTTCTGCCTCTTTACCTACTCGCCTTAATATATTTCTCTGCGTTTGTTACCCGTTCAGTCCAAGAAACCCTGAGTATCCATCTGTAGACCCACATTTCTATTTAAGTCATCTTTGTTCGTTGTCCACGACTCCATTCCATACCAAAGTATTGAAAAAACATAACATTTGGCTAGTCTAGTGCAGAATATTTTCCTCATGTTTGTAAACGCAGCTCTAGCCTGACCTATTCTGCATCTTATTTCTCGCGAGTATCCTCCAGTCTCGTTCAACATAGTACCCAGGTATTTGTACTCTCTCACTCTCTTAACCTCCTCATTGCGAATATAAGGACTTTCCTGGACATGTGCTTTGCTGATGATCATGTGTTTTGTCTTCTTGATATTAAGTGTAAGAACGGCTTTCTCACTGTTGTTGACGATTTTATCCATCATTCTTTGTAGGTCCGCGCTACTCTGGGGTATAACCAGGGTATCGTCGGCAAAACGGATATTGTTTATGAGTTCGCCGTTTACCCTCATTCCCGCTGTTTCATCAGATTTAGCCTCTTGCATGATTTTCTCCGAGTAGAACACATCCCTGTCTTACTCCTCTTTCAATATTTATTTCGTTTGACATCTCGCTCTCTCCAAAACCAGTTCTTTGATTGTAATATAGATTGCTAATTATTCGCATGTCGTTGAAGTCTATATGCTTCTCACTTAGTATTTTCATGAGTAAAAAACAGATGAATAGATCTTGGTTCACTTTTGGGCACCTCTGTATTAGAACATTTAGGGCAAATAATGCTTCTCGTGTCCCCATTGCATATCTGAATCCAAATTGACTTTCACTGATGTCTTCTTCGAGCTTGTTATATACACGTTTATGAATTATTTTTAAAAAGATCTTTAAAATGTGATACATGAGACTTATGGTTCTATGATCGCTGCATTATTTTGCATTTGGCTTTTTCGGGATGGCTACAAATGTTGACATAAGCCATTCTTTTGGGATTATGCCTGTTTTGTATATGGCATTAAGTATATTTGTTATGGGCAAGATGTGGTTTTGGTCTGTAAGTTTAAAAGTTTCAGCTGGGATCTGATTCGGTCCGGGTGATTTGTTGTCTTTCATGTTCTTTATGGCGTTTATGACTTCGTCGTTAGTTATATCAGGACTTATTTCACCTGTTTGTTCCAGATTTTGTTGCCTTCTGTCTGAAAAAAGTTGCTCTATATATTCTATCCACCGTTTTAGTTTGCCTGTTATGTCTGCAATATTTCCATTCTTGTCTCTTAGTGTAGTTACTTGTTTTTGTTGTTGTTTGCCTGATAATTCTTTTACATTTTTATGGACATTAAAGGTATCATGTTTTTCTTGTGGTTCTTCAATTTCAGTGCAAGGTGGAAGGGACTAAACCAAAAGGTCGTTACCGGAGAAGATGGTCCGACCAAATAAAACAATGCACTGGAACAAGTTTTAGAGAAGGGATAAGTGAAGAGAAGTAGTAAAGAAAGCTGCAACACTACATTAGAATCGTCTATGTGATCACTACCCTACTATCTTAAAAACACTGAAAATGCGATAACATTCTGTCAAGTCACGTTGCCATATTTTGAAGGACCGATGTAGCTCTGGATACATATAATATTTTAAAAGCAAATGGATACAAAATCGATATTTATTTATGCATATATCTTTTATTTATTTGTGCTTATTAAATTCTAAAGGTAATTATGTTATTTATGCATAAAGAAATTTTGTTACCTCTTGAACCAAAACAATTAGGTATCAAAGATTTACCAGGTCAATTTTGTACGGCACTTTTATGGTTCATGTTTATATGTAACGTACAAGGGCGGTTTGATAAGTCAGTGACTTTTTGAATAAAACAAATTTTTTTCCGCAAATAAACATTTTATTTTTCTACATAATCACCTGCTTGTCTGCTTTGAACGGCTATCAAACACTAACTGCACGACGTAGCTTGCTCGAAATTAGAAAGTTGCTCACTGATAGATTATAGTTGACGGCAGCACTGTTGCATTTGGAGTAGCTGCGCGGGAAATTCAAAAATTCACTGACTTATCAAACTGCCCTCGTATAATTTAAAATAAACGTAATACCATATGATTAAACTAATAAAAACATATAACTGCAATTAATATACAATTTTATTAAATTAACAATTCACACGAGCCCTATAACTATAAATACAAGTATTTAGCAACGTCCAAAAATGTTGATTAAATTCTTTGGGATCCTAGTATTTACTTTGACGTATTTGGGCAAACTTAGCTTATTTTTTTTCCGTTGCATTTTGCCACTGCGCATTTAGCCCTCATACCTCATACCTCATACCTCGGTAGATAAGTAGCTTGGCGGGCGACTAGCCTCTAAAATAACAAATATTCGGCTGAATATACTTCAAGTTCGTAAACTTCTTCCTCCGATTGTACTCTTGAGACTCACGATTACTGAAAATTTCGTCGTTGCCGATCGATTCGAATGTTTTCGTTGTGCGCAGATTTTGTGATCTCTCGCCCGCCAAGCTACTTCTGTTGCACTGTACATAGGTACCCAAATACAATACAATCGAAATTTATATTAAAAACACATTTAACCTAAACATCCCTATTTATAACGTTTAAGTTAGTTTTTTAATATACAGAGTGACTAACCGAAAACGAAACAGAGCCAGAACCTTGTCAACATTTTAAAAAAATTTGATTAAAGGGGGACACTCTTTTCCGGTATTTTTCACTTCACTACTTTTAACCCCAAGCGAGGGTAAGAATTAATTTAAATGGCATCGGAGGTCGTATCAGATGTTGAACATGCTGCAAAATGGCGCTCGCCAAACAAATGTAGCACGATAAACGATACCTACGTTAAAAAATACAGGATCTTAGGGGCCCAAGTTTTAAGCGGAAATCGTTCTGTGAGGTGTACCTACTTCTTTTGTGTCAAAAAAAAGTTGGCACCTTAGTTATATGCAGTAATTTTATTAGAGATTTGTCCTTAGACCTTCTTTCTTTTATTTGACAAGGTCCACTCTGCAACAAAGGTTTTTAACTTGGAGTAGTTATTAATACTGAAACGCCTCTCAGATGAAATTTCCTACTATTTTAAAAGATCCATAACGACAACAACGGTACTTAGGTATCGTCTTTATATAATGTCCACTGTAAATAATTATATTAAATAAATAAAACCATTAATAAGATTATTTTAAAACGGGAATATTAAAATGTGGTAATCTAATAGATAAAATATACCGACAAAATTCTTATCGTTTGTTTACCAAAATGAGGCAAACGTTATAATTGTGTATTTAAGTCATCAGGTCAGCTGTGCTTTATTGCAAATAAAACTTAGTTCATACTAACATCCGCTTGATGAATAAAGGACATGGTTAACACAAGTGTTTTGCATATAATTAAAGGTAATTTATTTGCATATTTTTGGAATTGCCAAACAATGAACACCAGTAGCGTAACTACTACTCTAACTACGAGTTTTGATTTCGATGATTGGTTATTGTAACTTTTGGCTTAATCGTAAAAAATCTTGGGTGTTTCGTAAAGACGTACGTACATTCAGTTCTCTTGTATGGAGCGGAAACATGGACACTAAAGGTAAATACCATAAACAGATTCGAGGCTTTTGAAATGTAGCAGTTTTTTAAAAATACCATAGACTTAACATGTAGCTATGGTGCGAACAACAGGGTGACCCTACTGTGGGTACCCGGGCACCAGGGGGTGGAGGAAAAGCAAAAAGCCGACACCCTTGCAAAACAGGGGTCCGAATCTGCGTTCACTGGACCAGAACCGGTTTTTGGAGTCACCACAAGTGCCGCCAAAACAATTATTTCCGACTGGGCGGAGAGGAAAATACTCACGTACTGTTTCGATATACCAGGGTTAACTCACTCGAAGGCGTGTCTACCTAAACCCCCGAGAAACACAACTAAGCAGATCCTAGAATGGAGCAGAAATGACCTGCGTATTTTAACGGGACTGCTTACAAGACACTGAGATACCACCTCAGAAAGATAGGTCTGAACCAACAAACGGACTATCGGTTTTGCTGCGTGGAAGACGAAACTGCTGAGCATATACTATGTTCATGCCCCGGCTTGGGAAGAATAAGGTTCAACATATTTGGTTACATCAACCTAGAGCCTACCGATTCCAAAAAAATCTCACCCTTTACAACTTTGATTCATGCAGCCCAGGATCGCAATAAATATGCCGAAATTGTTGCCGACCTTCATTGAATGAAGATGGCACCTGAAGAAGAAGAACTATATTATACTTATTTTATGCACTGCTGATGAAATAGAATTTGTTTTTTTAAACTGGTTTTGAAATTCCACACACTTCCAACATTAATAACTTGAGGCATGGAGTTATATACTTTACATATCTTTACACCTTTATATCTAATATTCAGATCGTGAATATCAGAGCGAAATCTAATTTTCCTATGGAGGTACGAGGGTGTTTTGTTTATAATAAGTAATATCTCGTAATATCTCTAGTTGAACTCAGATTAAAAAACGGGCCAAAACTAAATCTGTTTCGTCCGAGCAATTTAAAATATTTAATACACTGCGCGTGACTCGCAATAGCCCAGTATTTTGACCACCAGAGTCGAGTAATTGGTATTTTGACTCGAGACGGCAGATAAGGTAAACATTTTTTTTTATGTTTTTACCGTAATTGGCAAAATTAATAAAATATTATAACATATTTTTTTAATCAAAATTACATTCCACTCAATTGGTCTACATGTCTGGCTGTGCATAGAAGTGTGTTGGTTCCTACACTTATGTATGGTAGTGAATGTTGGGTTTGGCAGAAGAAAATAGGAAAAAATATGATTAATGCTGCGAAGATGAGTAGTGAGATAAGAGAACGATGTGGTGTAAAAGAAGATGTGGTTACAAAGATAGATAAAGGAATGCTTAGATGGTTTGGACCCGTAGAAAGGATGGATGAAGGAAGATTGACGAAAGGCCAGGTCAAGAGTACCAACAACCGACGAGCATGTATGAGAGCCCTGATGAAAGAAGAGAATGCAAAAGATGTGTGCAAGAACCGTAGCAAGTGGAAGGAAGTGGTCTCTGCCTACCCCTACGGAAAAAAAGGCGAGAATATATGTATGTATGTACTCAATTGGTATCGAGTTAAGACAAATATAACCTCGTTTATTTAATTTTAATTTACATATTACAATAATTACAACGTGTAAAATTTATGTAATAATAAAAGTGACCTTTTATGTATGTAATCCTTTGAAAACATTCAAACGGATCTATATCAAAGTATTTTTATAATGTCTGCAACAACTTTCCTCTAATGGTAATCTCAGCAATTAATCTTGCGATTAATCTAGTCCACTGCCTTATATTCCTAGGAGTTTCTTTATATTTGTAATAGACAATTACACTGAATTAAACTATAAACATTGCTAATTTACAACATTTTAAGTAACGATTAATGCGAATTAAATAATAATTACAGATTATACAAATACTGACGGGATTTAAAAATTTAACAAAAAAATACATATTTAGTTTCTGGGGTTATAAAAAAGATAACTACCAAAAATATATCAAATAAGATAATAAATGTACATACATATAGTTACGGCTTTTACCCTTAGTGGTAGCAGAGACTACTTCTTTCCACTTGCTACGTTTCTTACACACGTCTTATGCTTCTTGTAGTTTCATCAGCGCTTTCATACATGCTCCTCGGTTACTGGTACGCTTGACCTAGCCTTTCTTTAACAAAGGTTTCGGCCTGGGTCGACCTCTACCGTCTTGCTCATTTACATCCGCCTTATAAATCTCTTTCGTCTTCTTTAATTCATCCTCCCTACGTGTCCGAACCATCTAAACATTACTTTATCTTTCTTTGTTACTACATCCTCTTTCATATCACAGCTATTTCTGACTTTATCCATCAAAGTCACTCCAGTTATACTTATCAGATAACTTATCTCCGCAGCATTGATCTTACTTTTATGCTTCTTCTGTCAAACCCAACATTCACTACATAAATTAGAGTAGAGACCAGCACTTCTCTATGCACGGCCAGTCGTGCCTTTTTGATACGTTCTGGCTGCTCACAAAGTTACATTTATTTGTTTCCCTGCCAACACCCTTCGCTGTCACAGTCACACTTTTTGTCCCTTTAAACCCAATTGAACAACTTATTAACTTGTTTCACACTCTTTTCCCTTTAATCAGCAAATCATTCATTCTCAACCCATACGCATTTTCTTTCAAATCTTTTAAACAACCGTCTAAGTATAAGTTAAATAGCGAAGCCACACATCCCTGTCTAACACCTTTTTCGATTTATGTGGGCTCCGTTTATTCTGACACAAGCACTGGAATCCTCGTAAAATGATTTTAGCGCTTATATAAGGTATTAATTTAAACTAAAATTTTTCTTATTGTTCATTATTAATAAAATGTTGCGTATAGTTTTTTATATGTGCATAGATGTTTGTTTAAAAGCAGTCTTTCGTGTATTAATGGGGATAATAATTCATAAAAACATTTAACAACAAAGCATTGGCTAGATAATTCATTAAATTTCACATTCCCTGCATAGAAATAACAGGATGCATAGAGATAACGAAGTGGTTCAATCTTTAAAGATGATTGCATAGTTTGCAGTGACCAATGCCATTACATTTGCACCCAATATAGACCAGGGTCGATAATTTTTAAAACCAAAAAAAAATAATAGTACGATGAAAGGAGGAGAATATTATAAAAATAAAAGGAAAAATATATTTACGGGCGATCTGAGGTCGGGAAGGGGATGGGGGTGAGTTTTTAAGGGTAAAAAACGGTTTTTCTCGATTTCCGGCAAAACTAAAAGTCCTATGGAAAAAAGTCAAAAGGCAAAGTTGTAGGTAATAAAAAGATCTAAAACTTTTGTATTTACACTTTTTTCACGTAACCTCAAAATTTATGTGAAAAATTCAAAAAACCAAGTATTTGGTTTTTTATTTTTCTTTTACAAAAATTTTTTTTCACGAAATTTGTTGAAAACTTACCTTTTTATGTCCCAAATACGCTGTAATTTATTTGATTACCTTACCTTACCTTACCTTATTTTGAATTAATATCGAAAAAGCACCCTAATTTTCAATCGAAAATTCACCCGTCAAAATATCAGCTTTTTTCAACAAATTTGTTTGTTTTCTGTTCGTTGAAATCTCTACTTTCCGATGGTGAAAAAAAAAAATATGTTACTGTAGTAAATCGAAAAAAACTCGAATTCAAAATTTTTTTTAATTATTATAAATAATTTCATCTAAAAAATGTGATTTCTGCAATTTGTTTTAATTAAAAAGTTGATTTATTTAATGCTAATTACATTTATATCATAGAAAAACTCATTACATATAAATATAAATGTAAATCGTACTATTAAATGTAGATACTTTATTCTGATTACGTTATTCATTACAATATTTTTAAACACATTAATCTTATCATTCATAAATACCTTATCTTCAATTCTAATCACTTATCTATTAGTTTTTGTCTTTTTGATGGCATTTCTTCATCGTTAGATTCGTCAAACCTCTCCGATTCTAGTAGATCTTCGAAATCTTCATGACAACACCTTCTTCCTCTCCAACATTATTTTCAGACTGCGTTGGTTTTTCATCCACAATTTCTTCTGAATCATTAACTTCCTCGTAGGTTTCTTCTTATAGTAGTATATTTTGATTTGCAATTCTTTTTTATCAATGTAACATGTAATCCTACGTTTTTCGAGTAATTAAAGTGTAAATTTTAATAAATAGCTCAAAATTGTATATAATATTTAAAAAAAAAATCGAATTCGAGTTTTTTTCGATTTTTTGCATTTTCTGAGAAGATTTACTATAGTAACATATATTTTTTTTCACCATCGGAAAGTAGAGATTTCAACGAACAGAAAACATACCAACTTTTTGAAAAAAGCTGATATTTTGACGGGTGAATTTTCGATTGAAAATTAGGGTGCTTTTTCGATATTAATTCAAAATAAGGTGAAAAAATAAATATTTTTAATCAAATAAATTACAGCGTATTTGGGACATAAAAGGGTAAGTTTTCACCAAATTTCGTGAAAAAAGTATTTTTTGTAAAAGATAAAAATAAAAAACCAAAAACTTGGTTTTTTGAATTTTTCACATAAATTTTGAGGTTATGTGAATAAATGTAAATACAAAAGTTTTAGATCTTTTTATTACCTACAACTTTGCCATTTGACTTTTTTCCATAGGACTTTTAGTTTTGCCGGAAATCGAGAAAAACCGTTTTTTACCCCTAAAAACACACCCCCATCCCCTTCCATACCTCAGATCGCCCGTAAATTATTTTTCCTTTCATTTTTATAATATTCTTCTCCTTTTCTAATGGTTTTCATCCTACTATTACTTTTTTTCACTTTTTATTATTTTTAAAGGCTTCTACCCTGGTCTAATATTAAAGACTACCAATTTAAAATATTTTTTACAGAAATCATTACGCACATAGATAATCAGAATGCAAATTATTATTTTATTTTAATTTGAAAAACAAATAGTTTTTATTTCTGTACTTTTTTTATTATAAAATTATCGAGTAATCGAATAGTTTAAAAAAGCAGTATAACACGGTAAAAGGATCAACAGAAGCGTAATAAATAAATTGCAAAATTATACTTTAACCACAAGCAAAATAGTAAAGATTTAACTATTTGGGTACACAAATGTTTATCATTTTTTTAGTATTCATTGCTTTTACTAAACATTTTTGACCTTGTACACTGATAGTTACGTCATTTTAAAATGTATTGTGTTAACGAAAAGGTAAACTTGGATAAATATATATCCGCAACTTTTTTTATTTTGATTTCTGTTAGATGTATTTTAAGGATCGTTGACCTAGTAGTAACGTTGGATATTTTTGTACGGTCAGTTATAGAATAAAATGGTTCTATGAAACAAATCGTTAACCAATCCCAGAACCGCGTCTAACATTTAATTTATTGTATAATTACGTAATCCAAATATACGAAAAGATATTAAGAAACACGTGAAATACCACTATCATAATATTTAAGTTGTAGTCTCCAGAAACCGTGGCACAGTTATAAAAAAAAATATTAGCGAAAAAAACGAGTTCTTGAATATTTTTGACGCTTAGTGAAAGCGTTTTTTTATGTGTGTAGGCATTTAAAAGATAGTACGATTTATAAAGTCGGATAAATTGAAAGTAAAGTAAAGTAAAGTAAGCGGTAGTTTAATACTAGCACTGAAATCACTTTACGAGGATTCCACTGCTTTTGTCAGGATAAAAGGAGCTTGCACGGACAGGTTTAACATCGAAAAAGGTGTGAAACAGGGATGTGTGGCTTCGCCATGGCTGTTTAATTTATACATAAACGATTATTTAAAAGATTTGAAAAAGAGTGCATATGGATTAAAAATGAATGATTTGATCGTCAAATGCCTTCTTTACGCCGATGATCAAGTCATATCAGCGTCATCTGAAGAGGAATTGCAGGCAATGGTTAATGTTATGCATGATGCCATGAAAATCAAAGGGATGAAAATAAATGTAAGCAAAACGAAAGTAATGGTTTATGAAAGAGAAGAAAGCATGACAGACTGTAAAGTTCTGATTAGGGAAAAAGAGTGAAACAAGTAATTGAATTTGTGTACTGGGGTTCAAAGTTTACAAGAGATGGAAATTATGACAGTAACATTGAGCAAAGGATCTTGGCAGGAAAACAAATGAATGGGGCACTGCATAGCTTTATGAAAAGCCGAAAAGTGTCAAAAAAGGCATGTCTGGCTGTGCACACTTAGGTATGGTAGTGAATGTTGAGTTTGGCAAAAGAAGCATGAAAATAGGATTAATTCTGCGGAGATAAGTAGTCTGAGAAGTATAGCCGGAGTGACTCGGTTGGATGTAAAGAATTGTGAGATAAGAGAATGCTGTGGTGTAAAAGATGTGGTTATTAAAGGGTAATAAATTTGCCAATGTGGTGATAAATTACTGCACTATTGTGATTTTAAAATTAGCAAATGGCTCTGCTAGGTTTATTGGGAAGAAAACGTTGTGTTCTTTAAACATTTTAAATAATTATACATAAAGCAAGTGTGGTCTTTATATAAACCAAACAATATTGCATTAAGAAAGTCAAAAATTAAAATATCTGTGGTCTGGGTGCGACCCGAGAGGTCCACACGACTAACTTCCCAGTGGAAAGAATAAAAAAATACCATATGTTTTGTTATTATTATTAAAGTTATCATAAAAAACGATTTCAAGTTGTTTATAACAAATTATAATTGTCATTAACAATATTCTGTTTATGTCAACCGTATTATTTCAAACTTTTTCTCATCATTTCATAAGCGGGAGCTATTCCCAATAGTTTATAACAATTGTAAATTTTTTTTTAATTATTATAATCAATAATAATTTGTTAGTAACAATATTAAATTTTTATAAACAATGCTTGATTATTACTAACAATATTTTTTCAAAGATATAGCGTCTTCAATGATATTCTCTCAATGCAGACACAAGTTTAAAATTCTCCAATTCCTATTTTTGTTTTATAAAACTATCTCTTTTTAGGAAATATTTTTCATACAAATATTTTTAACATGCAATAATCAGATTATTTAAAGGATCTTAAAATTCTGTATTAAAAATAGTAAAATTAATAAATTACAAAATTCAGGTAGTGTTTTTGCAATTGGTCCCACGTCGATATCATTTTTTGTTCTCGAGATAATCGAGACGAAAAAAATTCCGAAAGTTTACCATGTTATTACACAAAAAAATTAGTAGGGAAATAAAAAATAAAATGTCCCCGTTCATTGAAAAACAATATTCGCATTCTAATTATAAAGTTTCCCGAACAATTTTTAAATGTGTAGGAATAAAATATTTTCCTGACCATTCTATTAAAACATAACATATTAATAGTAGTAAAGTAGTATTAATAACTTTATAATCTTTATAAAAGTAGGTTATGTTCTATCCTTGTCATGAATAATTTTTTTTTAAATTTAAAAAAGACCACGTTTCGACGTTAGTATCTACATCTACACGTGACCACATGTTTTTTACACATGAAATATAGAATAATTTATCTATCAATAAATGATATCTACGTGTTTGCCAAAAAAATTCCATAATACGATAAAATAAATGTAAATATTATTTTTATAAACAACACGAAGTTTTCTTTTATAATTTGTTATCAAATTTATTAATTTATTTTTTTATCTAACAATAATGGGGATATTTTTTTGGTTTTATTGATTACACTGATAATATTTAGTTAAACCTTTTTAAATCAAAGTGCTATCCGGTGGTCTGGGTACGACCCGAGAGGTCCACACGACTAACTTTCCACTGGAAAGAATGAAAAAATACCGTATGTTTTGTTGTTATAAAAGTTTTGCAAAAAATTCCTGTATGATATAAAATTAAAAGAACGATTTCAAATTATTATTGTCATTAACAATATTCTGTTTTTGTCAACGTATTTTTTCAAACTTTTTCTTATCATTTCATAAGCGAGAGCTATTTTTAATTGTTTATAACAATTGAAATTTTTTTTTTATTATTTTAATCAATAATCATTTGTTAGTAGCAATATTTAATTGTTATAAACAATACTTCATTATTACTAACAATAATTATTCACTGTTATAGCGTCTTCAATGCTATTCTCTCAATAATGACACAAGTTCAAAATTCTCCAATTCCTATTTTTGTTTTCTAAAACTATTTTTTTATGAAATATTGTCATCATATTTTTCATACAAATATTCCTAACATGCAATAATTATATTATTCAAAAGATCTTAAAATTCTGCATTAAAATAGTATAATTTATAAATTGCAAAATTCAGGTAGTTTACCATTTTTTTCAGTTTTTTGATTCTCCATAAAAAACAGCTTGGCCGATTTTGCTCAAAATCTAATTAGTTTTAAGTTGCGGGATTATGCGTCGAATGCAGTTGGTCCCACGTCGATATCATTTTTTGTTCTTGAGATAATCGAGACAAAAAATAATTTCGAAAGTTAACCATATTTCTCAGTTTTTTTATTTTCCATAAAAAATATCATAACCGATTTTGCTAAAGATCTAATCAGTGCTAAGTTGCGTAATTATGCGTCGAATGCAATTGGTCGCACGTCGATATCATTTTTTGTTCTCGAGATAATCAAGAAGAAAAAAATTCCGAACGGACATACGTACATACACACACACAGACGTCCACTTAAAAACTATTGTATTCGACTCTGGGGACCTTAAAATGTGGAGATATGTCAAATTCGGGATTCGTAAAATCGGACACATTACTATAACTTTAACTGGGAAGTTAAAAATTACATGTTTATTGCACAAAAAATTTATAGGATAATAAAAAATAAAATGTCCCCGTTCATTGAAAAACAATATTCTCATTCTAATTATTAAGTTTTCCGAACAATTTTTAAATGTGTAGGAATAAAATATTTTCCCGACCATTCTATAAAAACATAACATATAAATAGTAGTAAAGTAGTATTAATACATACATACATACATACATTTAGTCACGCCTTTTTCCCGTAGGGGTAGGCAGAGACCACTTCCTTCCACTTGCTACGGTTTTAACACACATTTTTTTTCCTCTACTTTCATCAGTGCTCTCATACATGCTCGTCAGTTGTTAGTACTCTTGACCTAGCCTTTCTTCAAAACAATGTTGATCTGATCGAGATATGTTCGCCGAGGTCGACCTCTACCGACTTGTCCATTCGCACTCGCCTTATAAATTTGTTTCGTCAATCTTTCTTTATCCATTTTTTCTACGTGTCCAAACCATCTAAGCATTCCTTTATCTATCTTTATGACCACATCTTTTACATCATAGCGTTCTTTTATCTCACTATTTTTTACTCTATCCAACCGAGTCACTCCGGCTATACTTCTCAGACTACTTATCTCCGCAGCATAAATCATATTTTCATGCTTCTTCTGCCAAACCCAACATTTACTACCATACATAAGTGTAGGAACCAACACACCTCTATGCACAGCCAGACGTGCCTTTTTTGACACTTTATGGCTGTTCATAAAGCTATACAGTGCCCCATCTATTTGTTTTCTACCAACGCCCTTCGCTTAATGTCACTGTCATACTTTCCATCTCTCGTAAACTTTGAACCCAAGTACACAAATTCATTTACTTGTTCCACTCTTTCTCCCTCAAAAGAAACTTTACAGTTTGTCATACTTTCTTTTCTTTTATAAACCATTACTTTCGTGTTGCTTACATTTATTTTCATTCCTTTGATTTTCAGGGCATCATGCATAACATTAACCATCGCCTGCAACTCATTTTTAGATGACGCTAATATGACCATCAAATCATTTATTTTCAATCCATATGCACTTTTTTTTAAATCTTTTAAACACCGTCTATGTATAAATTAAACAGCCATGTCGAAGCCACACATCTCTGTCTCACACCTTTTTCGATGTTAAACCAGTCCGTGCAAGCTCCGTTTATCCTGACACAAGCAGTGGAATCATCGTAAAGTGATTTCAGTGCTCGTATTAAACTCTACCGCTCACCCCATACATAGAGAATGTCGACCACAATTCACTCCTCACCACTCTGTCATAGGCTTTTTCCAAGTCTATAAAAGCGCAATAGACCTTCTGACTTTTAGCCAAGAATTTTTCGTCTTTACCTCGTAATAAAAAGACCTGATCCATATATCTCTTTCCTCTTCTAAATCCTTCTTGCACATCTCATCTCATCTTCTCTATCATTAATAACTTTATAATCTTTTTAAAAGTAGGTTATGATCTATCCTTGTCATGAATAATTTTTTTTAAATTCAACAAAGACCACGTTTCGATGTTATTATCTACATCTACACGTGACCACATGAATATGTTTTCTACACATGAATAATTGAATAATTTATCTATCAATAAATGATATTTACGTGTTTGCCAAAAAAAATTCCATTATACGATAAAATAAACGTAAATATTATTTTTATAACAAACACAAAGTTTTCTTTTATAATTTGTTATCAAATTTATCAATTTATTTTTTTATCTAACAATAATGGGGATATTTTTTTGGTTCTATTGATTACACTGATAATATTTAGTTTAACTTTCTTAAATTAAAATATAATAATTTTTTAAAAAAATTGAACACAAAGTAACTGGATCAATTTTAATAAATTTATACAGAATGTGTGTTTAACCCCTTGCGGTTCCCTTTGTCGGGGCAGCTCTGACATTAAAATTATGAGTTCCGATCCCATGTGTCGGGTTTTTTTTTTTTTTTTTTTTTTTTTTTTATGTTCTGGTTCCCACAAAAAGGGATATCCTGTAATGTTCAGAGAACATCGTGGGAACCAAGGGAAAGAAGGTAGGAGTTGGTGTTCTTTTTAAATTTCTGGAGGTTGTATGCCTCGGGGAACACCTCTCTAGGCAATGAGTTCCAAAGCCTCGCAATTCGTTGTATGAATGAGTCTTTGGAAAGTGAAGTTCTGCAGGTCTCCAAAGTGACCACGAAGGGGTGTGAAGACTGAACTTGACGGGTTAATCTCGAAGAGACTGCCAAAGGAGGAACGATTGTTGATATTTCAGAAGAGCATCGCCCATGAAAATATCTATAAAATAGAGACAAATCGCCAACTTTTCTACGGTGTTCCAGACAAGTAAGCGAGTTTGTAAGCGAGGCATCACCGACGAGACGAATTGCCCTTTTTTGGACAGAATCCAATAGCTTCAGGATATGTTTAGGTACCGCACTCCAAATATGGGAACAGTATTCCAGTACAGGTCGGATCTGTGCCTTATAGATCATAAGCAGCTGACTGGAGGTGAAATAGCTCTTGGCACGAAACAAAAAACCAAGTTTTTGGGATGCACTTTTGGCAATGGACCTCACGTGATTTTCTCAGGAAAGGTTATTGCTGATAGTAATACCAAGCATCGATATGGATGACTTCAGTGGTATAGTTACTCCTGACAAAGTTATGTTAGGCACAGTGAGATCGGCTTTTCTAGAGAAAAGACATGCTTGTGTTTTGTTTGCATTGAATTCTACCAAGTTATTGGATCCCCATTCGAGAATTGTTGCTAAGTCCATATTTATATTGTTAACATTTCTTCCTCGTTCATTTCTGGTTTCACGGGCTAATATAGGGGCCCTGGAAGAGAAAGCGGTATGGAGGGTACTATCATCGGCAAAGCTGTGTACGGGACATGAAGTTGCTTTCAACAGGTCGTTGATGTGAAGTAAAAATAGTGTTGGTGCTAGAATGGATCCTTGCGGAACTCCAGCATTTATGAGTAGATTGTCAGACGAAACTCCATCGACCACTACATGGAGAGACCTGTTTGAGAGAAAACTAGCAAGCAGAGAACACAGCTGAGGGGGCAAGCCATAAGATGGAAGCTTGGCGAGGAGTCCCTGGTGCCAAACTCGATCGAATGCCTTGGAGATATCTAATGACACAGCTAAAGTTTCTCCATACTTTTCAATAGATAGCTGCCATATATGTGAGACGTATGCGAGCAGGTCACCAGTTGATCTCTGATGGCGAAAGCCATATTGCCTATCATTGATAATTCCCGAGAATTCCAGATATTTCATGAGCTCAATGTTGATGGCTTTTTCCATGACCTTTGAAATAATAGATAGCAGTGCGATAGGTCTGTAGTTGCTAGGTAGGGTCTTTTTGCCTTTTTTAGGGACCAGCTGTACTCTTGCAATTTTCCAATTAGACGGAAATACTCCCAAATTGTAAGAGTGGTTGAACAACTTGCAAAGAACAGGTGTTAGTTCGGGGGCACATTTCTTGAGAACACAAGATTTCGTTGTTTCGCTAACATAAAGCCTACATTTGCGTTATGTAGTTGATAGTAGGATTGGGGAAGGAGATCTATCTGAACCAAGCGATTATGAAGAAAATAGTGATAATGAATATGAAGATAGCGAGGGAACAGGAAGTGAAATCGAAGAAGACGGTAGCAGTGAGGAGGAACTTTAAAGAGAAAATAATGAGAAAGCACGTTTGGACTGAAGACGGTGGGAGCCAAATGATGATGATTAATGGGTTAACCCATTAACACCCGAAACTATTTTTCGTCTAATATTTTATAATTTTTCATATTTTTGACTTAATATGAGTCTAAACATAAAAAAAAATATTATTTTTTGTGATATCTGGCAAAACAAGATACACAAAGACCTACCTCACATTTCTTCTTCTTCTTCCTTTTATAGACTAGGACTTACTCCTGTTGCCTGTTCTAATCTTCCATGGAGGACGATTTCCAACTTTCAATCCACCTTTTTGGTGGTCTCCCTCGTGGTCGCTTTTCGGCTGGTCTTTCATTCTTACATATTTTGGCTAGCCTATTCTCGTCCATTCGTTGAACATGGTCATGCCATCCTTTCTTTCTCTTCTTCATCCATTTTACTACGTCTTCGATCTTACATTTTTTTCTGATTTCTGCGTTTTTCTTTCTGTCTCGTAGTGTTACTCCTGCAATTGACCGCAATATTCTCATCTCTGTTACTCGCATTTTGTGTTTGGTGGCTTTGGATTCAGATTGCGTTTCATTTGCATAGGTTAGTATCGGTCTTATCATTGCCTTATAAATTCTTGTTTTATTTTCGATGTTCATGAATCTGTTTCTCCAAACAATTGTTCTCAATGCTCCCGCCACCTGTACTGCTTTTGTGGTCTGTGTTTGTGTTTCCATTTTTAGATCCCGGTTACTAGATATGTTTACTCCTAGATAGTTGAAGCTCATTATTTGTTCAATGATCTTTCCTTCTATTTCCAGCTTGCATCTTGTTGGTTCCCTTGCTATTACCATGCTTTTCGTTTTATTGGTGGAGATTTCCATGTTAAATTTCTTTGCAGTTATGTTAAAGTGGTGTAATAATTTTTGTAAATTATCTTCATTGTTGGCGATTAGAATTGCATCATCACATTTGGAGAACATTATTCTTTTAAACAATTGGCCAGTACCACTTTTTGCTGCAGATACTAATTCTATAATTAGAAATGCATTTATCCATTTTATCAGTTTCACCCATGTAACTGTTGTATTGAGCAATGCAATTAGGAAGACTAACCATTATATTTTTTTTCTCAGTTTGCGAATATCGCTTTACTGTGCTTTATAAAGACTCGTATTTGATTTGCCATATCATCATCTCCGTATGCTATATATAAAGTCTCGTATAATAATAATCCACGTCTAAAAAAATAATTAAATTTAATAACAAAAGCACACAGGGATTACCGTACGGTATCATCGTATTTTACGGATATCTTGTAAAGCCACATATCATTTTTTACTCAATTTAGATATTATATTAATACTTGTGCCGGAGAAATAGTACATGGTATTTTAGAAAAACACTTACTTTAGATTGATCTCCATGCTTTTTTAATTTACGTAAGACGCAAATCCAAAAAACAGGTGATTTTGAACTCAACGACCGACAACTACTCTTCAAAATGCACCGGGAACCGAAGCCGGCGAATAAGATTGTTGTCCCACCACTTATAGGAATATGTCGGACGTCTTAGAAACCCCTAAATTAGCGATACTAAGCGGTATCACTGTGTGTTAATGGGTTAAGAAGATTGCCTTTGACAGCTAATGGTGACTGCAATCCCCTGGCAAACCAGCGAATAACAGAATTAGAATTCTTTCAGTTGTTTTTTACTGATTTGAAAGAGAGTGCGTATGGATTAAAAATGAATGATTTTATCGTCAAATGCCTTCTTTACGCCGATGATCAAGTCATATTAGCGTCATCTGAAGAGAAGTTGCAGGCGATTTTTAATGTTATGCATGATGCCCTGAAAATCAAATAGATGAAAATAAATGTTAACAAAACGAAAGTAATGGTTTTCGAAAGCAAATAAAGCATGACAAACTGTTTCGATTGAGAGAGAAAGAGTGGAACATGTAAATGAATTTGTGTACTTAGGTTCAAAATTTACGAGAGATGGTAGTGAATGTTGGGTTGGCAGAAGAAGCATGAAAATAGGATTAATGCTGCGGATATCAGTAGTTTTAGAAGTATAGCCGGACTGACTCGGTTGGATAAAGTAAAAAAATAGTCAGATAAGAGAACGCTTTGGTGTAAAAGAAGATGTGGTTACAAAGATAGATAAAGGAATGCTTAGATGGTTTGGACACGTAGAAAGGATGGATGAAGGAAGATTGACGAAACAAATTTATAAGGCGAGTGTGAATGGACGGAAGTCGGTAGAGGTCGACCTCGGCGAACAGATCTCTATCAGATCAACATTGTTTTGCAAAAAGGCCTTATCAAGAGTACCAACAACCGACGAGCATGCATGTAGAGGAAGCAAAAGATGTGCAAAATCTTACGACACAGTTGTGAAAATAAATATTTTCTTGGTAAAATTATTGATAACATGCTTAAAGAAACTTAAAAGACAATCTAACGTTTTTTAAAATCTGTTTGTAGGATATAAGCAAAAATGTTTCAAGAAACACCAAAATCGGAAACTAGCCATAACAACCCATGCTGAATAATAATTTTATGACCTTATATATTTCTCAGCCAAATTTCTGATGCTTTCAACTAATCATTAATTAATTTTCATTAAAATGTGTAAACAACAATTAATTTAAGGCATCTTAAAGTTTCATTGATCAAGTAAAATAGTTCATTTAGTTTGAATCGTGAAAACGTGCCATTAATCTACACATTATCATTACTTTTAATAAATGCGTTGGTCAATAATTGTTTTGCCGTTATTTTGACTACGCTATTGTTGTCTTTAATCTAATTATAAAAATAATAACATCGCTGTTTGTGAAACAAAGATTATTATGATTGTTTACGGTTCTATATTCAAAGGTGCTAATTTTTTTCTGACAATAATTATCAATAGTTGGGTTGGAAGAAATAATATGCAGTGAAGCTTAGTTTATCTGTTTTTAAATTGTGCTAATTATTTTATTCGAAATTTTCTTCGTAAATAACAAATATCGGTGTTAAGTAATTTTTATCATGTTTAAAGAACGTCTTGCGATAAATACAATAATTGTCTTGAATAATTTATCCAAACAAAAACAATTCAATTAAATCCTCGAAATTTATCCGAAATTTTTTAATACAAAGTTAACACCGAATAAGTTGCGTCAACATAACATTACATTTACACAATAATTAGTAAAATTCTTGATCTTTCAGCTTTCCCATATCATTTAAATAATAAGTTATTGATATTGTTTATCATTTTCGTTGCTGATTAAAAGTGCAACTAAAAATTCGACAAAAACATTCAATATAAATACAAACATTGATATCAATGGTCTGGGTACGACCCGAGAGGTCCACACGACTAACTTCCCAATGAAAAGAATAAGAAAATACCATATGTTTTGTTGTTATAATTATTATCATTAAAATAATTATAAAAAACGATTTCAAATTGTTTATAACAAATTATAATTGTCATTAACAATATTCTGTTTATGTCAACTGTATTCTTTCAAACTTTTTATCATTTCATAAGCGGGAGCTATTTTTAATTGTTTATAACAATTGAAATTTTTTTTTTATTATTATGATCAATAATCATTTGTAAGTGATAACATTCAATTGTTATAAACAATGCTTAATTATTACTAACAATAATTTTTCAAACTTATAGCGTCTTCAATGCTATTCTCTCAATATAGACACAAGTTTAAAATTCTCCAATTCCTATTTTTGTTTTCTAAAACTATCTCTTTTTATAAAATATTGACATCATATTATTCATACAAATATTTCTAACATGCAATAATCACATTACTCAAAAGATCTTTAAATTCTGCAAATGGAGACTGAGAGACAGGAATATAATTGTGTTCTTTGTCAAGTATGACGCTCCTGGTATGTTCTTCTATGATTCCAACTTTAGAATAGCATCCGTGTGAGAAGCAAATGCGCTTGGCCATAACGGCGCACCGATCCTCACCTCGCACGTAGCATGGCTTAGTAATTTTCGACCCTCGCACATGGCGCGTTGTGCATGATAACATTCAATTGTTATAAACAATGCTTGATTATTACTAACAATTTTTCAAAGTTTTAGCGTCTTCAATGCTATTCTCTCAATATAGACACAAGTTTAAAATTCTCCAATTCCTATTTTTGTTTTCTAAAACTATCTCTTTTTATAAAATATTGACATCATATTATTCATACAAATATTTCCAACATGCAATAATCACATTACTCAAAAGATCTTTTAATTCTGCAACTGGAGACTGAGAGACAGGAATATAATTGTGTTCTTTGTCAAGTATGACGCTCTTGGTATGTTCTTCTATGATTCCAACTTTAGAATAGCATCCGTGTGAGAAGCAAATGCGCTTGGCCATAACGGCGCACCGATCCTCACCTCGCACGTAGCATGGCTTAGTAATTTTCGATCCTCGCACATGGCGCGTTGTGCATGATAACATTCAATTGTTATAAACAATGCCTGATTATTACAAACAATAATTTTTCAAAGTTATAGCGTCTTCAATGTTATTCTCTCAATATAGACACAAGTTTAAAATTCACCAATTCCTATTTTTGTTTTCTAAAACTATCTCTTTTTATAAAATATTGACATCATATTATTCATACAAATATTTCCAACATGCAATAATCACATTACTCAAAAGATCTTTTAATTCTGCAACTGGAGACTGAGAGACAGGAATATAATTGTGTTCTTTGTCAAGTATGACGCTCTTGGTATGTTCTTCTATGATTCCAACTTTAGAATAGCATCCGTGTGAGAAGCAAATGCGCTTGGCCATAACGGCGCACCGATCCTCACCTCGCACGTAGCATGGCTTAGTAATTTTCGACCCTCGCACATGGCGCGTTGTGCATAATAACATTTAATTGTTATAAACAATGCTTGATTATTACTAACAATTTTTCAAAGTTTTAGCGTCTTCAATGCTATTCTCTCAATATAGACACAAGTTTAAAATTTTCCAATTCCTATTTTTGTTTTCTAAAACTATCTCTTTTTATAAAATATTGACATCATATTATTCATACAAATATTTCCAACATGCAATAATCACATTACTCAAAAGATCTTTAAATTCTGCAACTGGAGACTGAGAGACAGAAATATAATTGTGTTCTTTGTCAAGTATGACGCTCTTGGTATGTTCTTCTATGATTCCAACTTTAGAATAGCATCCGTGTGAGAAGCAAATGCGCTTGGCCATAACGGCGCACCGATCCTCACCTCGCACGTAGCATGGCTTAGTATTTTTCGACCCTCGCACATGGCGCGTTGTGCACGATCGATAAAGAAAAAATTATAAGGTAAGATTCGGTGCGCCGTAATGGACATACCCTTACAAATTTGCTCGGCTAAATTTTAATTGAAATAGTTTTGGAAAATTTTTATAAACGTTTGTCTGTAAGAAAAACATTACGTAAAAATTAAGATATGGTGATCTGCAGGTCAATAGATAAAACCCGTTTTAATTTTTGCATTGCTAATATTTTTGAAAATGTTACGGACTATATTTCACGATCAATAAAAATCGTTTGTGCCGTTATAAAATCATTTAATCATATAAATGGTCCATTCGCAACATTTTTTTCTTTAAGTTTATAATTTTATTTGAAATATACATATAGTAATAAAAAAATATTTTTTAACAGTTACTTTTATTGCTTAACATTCGGTTTATCTAATCAATTATGACTGGCAAGTTTTAAATTGGCGAATTCGATGTGTAATTTGTGTCGTCGAACTTTGCTAACCAGCAATTATTTTTTGTTAAAGCAACATATTTTTTTACATTGAGATTAAATTAAAAAAGGTGGATTATTTATTTTTACAACAACAAAACAATAAACGTATTTAACCATCTCGCTGATCAAGGTAATAATAATACGAGAAAGTACTTTTGCATAAAATTACACTAAGCAATGCATTTAATAAATTTATTACACTCGGTAACCAAATCTGATGCGTACTTGAACGAGACAAAAATATAAAGTTCTTCGAATATTTTTTTAATACCTTTAACCTTTAACCGCCTACATTATTTATCTGATCGACTGTCCTTTAAAGAATTGTTACAGTAAACAACAAATTTGATACCTTGGAAACAACATTTTTATTGTTAACATAACATTTCGCACTTGTCGGTGACCTACTCGGTAGTGAGTCACGATACTTACGACAAAATTATTGTTCTAGTTCATAAATATTAAGCAAGAAGAGTTATTGTCTACAGCCTGCAATGTTTCCCAGTATACCGTATGTCTGAATTTAAATGATGCATGTAGTAATTAATGTGTTTCTACTTAAAACAAAGTATGGATTGTTTATCGTTTTTTAATTATGCGATGAAAGTTGAAAAAAATTCTATAAAGGGTAATTCATTAAGAATGTACAATCTCTAAATTCTAGACCTAAAAAATATAAGTCCGAGAGGTAGCGTCAAATTTTCATGGGTGATTTTACTGAGAATATCCATCCTTTTATACCTTAGTTTTCTCTCTAGAAGTGAAGAAAAACTATGTTAGCTGACGCGACTCCGTGACTTGAGATGGTGGGAAGCTGCGGATCTCGCGAGAAAATAATGATTTTCGGAGTATTTTACAGGTCATAATTTGCAGATAGCTAAATGATTGAATTATAATCGGAAAAAAACATGCCATTTGACAATAATTATTTTTAGGTTAGTTACAAAATTCAAAACAAAAAGTTATTTTTTATTTTAAATGGTTAGATTAATAAAAAACATATAACAGACCATTTTTGTAGAGCGTTCATCTATTGGTGATAAGATATGACCATTTTTATATGAAACTAAATTGAAAATGGAAAACTATGATGAGGATAATTTTCTCGTTAATATTAAGAGCTCATACTTGGTACGTATTGTCTAAAGGCACCTAGCAACTAGTTTTCGTGTGTCAGATCCAAAAAAAAAATACTTTTTTGACCCACCCTATTGAACATTCTTAAGGAATTACCCTGTAGATAATTTTGTTCAACTTTCATCGCATAATTGAAAAACGATAAACAATCCATACTTTGTTTGGAGTAGAAACACATTACTAAATGCATTATTTAAATTCAGACATACGGTATACAGGAAAACATTGCAGGCTGTAAACAATAAAACCCTCTTAAGGCTTAATATTTTTGATGTAGAACAATAATTTTGTCGTACGGAGATTGAACATTCTTAATGAATTACCCTGTATAGTTTTTATACATTTTTAATAATACTCCGCAGGTTTCAATTTTTATTTCTCTGGAATAACAAACAGAGAGGTGGGGTAGATTAAAAAAAGGATATGAATTAAATGCGGATTTTAGCAACAATTACTATAATCAGAGCTGTCGAAGGCCATAGAGTTTCCGGTTATTTTATAATGTAAAAGAAAATGCGAATAAACATGGGGTAATAAGTAAAGGGGTTATCATCATCATCATCCAGCCTTATTCTCTTGTCCATTGCTGAACGTAGGCCTCCTCGAAATATTTCCATCTTTCCCTATTTTGCGCCTCTGCGATCCAGTTCGTGGTTATCCTTTTGAGGTCATCTGTCCATCGTGTCGGTGGTCTACCCCTGCTTCGCTTATCCGATCTCGGTCGCCACTCCAGAACTTTCTTTGTCCACCTTCCGTCCTTCATTCTAGCCACGTGTCCTGCCCATCTCCATTTCTGCTTTGTAATTCTCTCTATTATGTCCTCTACCCCCGTTTTTCTCCTTATATCCTCGTTTCTGACTCGGTCGTTAAGGGAAAGTCCTAACATGGATCTCTCCATTTTCCGTTGCGCTACTTGTAGTTTTTTAACTATTGTTTTTGTTAAGGTTAGGGTTTCAGCCCCGTATGTCATAACTGGGAGAACACACTGATTGAAGGTCTTCCTTTTCATACTTACGGGAATTTCTGATTTAAATATGTCCCTAAGCTTTCCGTACGCTGCCCATCCCAGAGATATTCTTCTGGACAGTTCGCACGTCTGGTTGTCCCTGCCGATCCGGATTTCATGGCCAAGGTAGGTGTATTTTTCTGTGATTTCGATGATTTTGTTTTCTATTTCTACAGGTTCGCTTGGTACTAGGTTGGTTAACATTTTTGTTTTGTTATAATTTATTTCCAAACCTGCTCTTTGTGTTGCCCGTTGTAGATCTTTTAGCATTTCCCTGGCTTCCTGCATGTCATCTGCCATTAGAACTATGTCATCCGCAAATCTTAGATGGCTCAGTCTTTCCCCATCTATCATAAGTAAAGGGGTTAACCACATTTTTAATAAAAAAAATCAAAATATTAACAATTCCAAATAATGTTTCTTAAATTGATTTATTTTACGACGGATTTATGAAAAATTGAGTTTGCTGATAAACTGTGTTCGCGCCACTTCACATTACAAGAATAAAATAATGCGAAGCATGCTGATAAAACGGCTAAGTGCTGCCCTGTCGCCTTTATTTTTAAAATAGTAGTTATCAGTCTTTAATAACCAGGTTTTTCTACATTTTGGTGTGGTCGAAACGTACCTTTTTAGAATGGTACAGTACAAATTAGGCATAAAACGAATTAAGATTTCGAGTTAAACATTCATTTTAAGGTAGCTCCCAATTTTTTTGTTATACTCTCAGAATAAAGGAATGCTTAGATGGTTTGGACAAGTAGAAAGAATGAATGAAGAAAGATTGACGAAACAAATTTATAAGGCGAGTGTGAATGGACGGAAGTCGGTAGAGGTCGACCCCGGCGAACATCGATCTCGATCAGATCAATATTGTTTTGAAGAAAGGCCAGGTCACGAGTACCAACAACCGACGAGTATGCATGAATGCGCTGATGAGACTAGAGGAAGCAAAAGACGTGTGTAAAAACCGTAGCAAATGGAAATAAGTGGTATCTTCTACCCCTAACGAAAAAAGACGTGACTACATGTAAGTAATAAATATTGTATTCAAACCAACAAAACGAAAAGCATGCTTCAAGTAGCCGAATGAAAACGTTTAGGACTATAATGGGAAAACAAGGGGAGACCGAATTAGGAACACTGACATCAGGGAACAGTGCGGAGTGTAAGACATCGTAAGATGGGGAAGACAAAGAAAAAGATGCTGGTACGCTCACGTGAGAAGAATGAAACAGTGCAGACTACCACGCATCGCACTTGAAGGGAAATTAATAGAGAAAAGAGCACCCGGAAGACCACCTAAGAGATGGAAGGACAGCTGGCAGTCCACCTTCCAGGAACTGATACAGAGAAACCTGCAAAACTAACAGATCGAAAGATATTAAATATGGATAAGAAGAAGAAGAATATTTATAGTGTGTAAGAACCGTAGCAAGTGGAAGGAAGTGGTCTCTGCCTACCCCTACGGGAAAAAGGCGTATGTATGTATATCATTGCTCTAATGAGCAACAAAATGACATTTATTATTTAAATAACGGTAATAGCAAATTAAGCTGACGTGGACGGTTTCTGAGTATACCGTTCAAAAAATCATTAGATCTCAGGTTCTCAAATAGTTGCTGACTGTTCAGGCATCAACGATGATTATTTCCATTCGCAACAAAATTAATCCAATTATTTAAATGATAGAAATAGCGATTTAAACTGGCGTGGACGATTTTTAAGTATACCGGTCGAAAACTCATCCGATTTCCAGTTTTCTATTTTGTTGCTGACTCTAGGGACTTTAACAATCTTTGATGCGATGAGCAACAAAATTAACTAGTTTATTTATTAGGTAGAAATCGCGATTTAATTTAAAAAAAATAAATTTCTATTTATTTTAGTATGGTTTTTCAGCAACAAATTAGCAACAAATTTTGGTCCATTCCGTTTTTTCAGATCGTTTGATATTTGTTGTCTTCGCCTGCTTAACGTGATTGTTGGCGATTTTTGGGATCGGTTCGAACAACAAATTCAATTTTTTGGCAACTAATTAGAAACAAATTAGCAACTTTTTTTCAAGTTCCGCCCAGTTTTATGGAGCTTCGAAATTGTTATGAAGAAGGCCAGGTCAAGAGTACCAGCAATCGACGAGCATGCATGAGAGCACTGATGAAAGTAGAAAAAGCGAAAGACGTATGTAAAAACCGTGGCAAATGGAAATAAGTGGTATCTTCTACCCCTAACGAAAAAAGACGTGACTACATGTAAGTAATAAATAATGAATTCAATATTAATAGTGCAAATCTATCGTCGACTCGATTTTAAATTAAAACTACCAAAACTAACTTTACTTTGGCAACGTCACACACGGTTGTTATTGTTTTCTTGAATATTAACGTTGCAAAAAAAAATCAGTTCCAGGTAGATGTCTGCAGTTTGCATTGCGCGAATTTTTTTCGCAGAAAAGCGGTTCTCTTAATTTGTATTGCAGCGGTAATTTATGAGCGATACATATTAACCCTAAATATAGACATGATAGTCCAGTCATCTTAGGTCAAATAAGTTGAAAATCTCGGAAAATTGAGATACCCATTATATTATTACGTAAAAACTTGTATTTTGGCATCCTCAAACTAACTATTCTTAAAATTCGAAAAAAATTGGATGTCCGCAAGTTTTAAAATCAGGGGTCAAAGGTCGCAAAAATCGATTTTTTCTACTTTTTTTTGCAAATATCTCGATTTCTATGGGTTTTACGCTAATTGTATCCATTATTAATATTGTAGAGAATTAAATTCTCTACAACTTTTTTATTTAACATTTTTTCATACCTCGAATTGTTTTTGAGATAGAGGGCGGAGAGCGCTTGCCTCAATGCTGTACCATATCAGTCCGATATTAATGATGATACAACCTTTGACCCAGAAATCATGAAGGACAAATGTCGTTGAAGACGATAATGAAGCGGGACTGGAAATTCTGCAGCAGCGGGACGATGACGACGATGATGAAGAGGAAGAAGAAGAAGAAGAAGAAGAAGAAAAAGAAGAAGATGATGATGAAGAAGAAGAAGGAGAGGATTGAAATTAGAGCATGTTGCTCTCCGAATTTTTATACTTTTTTACTCGTTTTGACAATAACATATGTATCGAATGACACTTTTAATAAAAACATTAATTAAAAATTTCTTCCTTTTCTTCTTTATTTATTTAGAAAATCATTAGCATAAATTACATTAGAATTAAAATATAATTTAAGTATTCCTCAACAATTTCTCAATTAAATGACCAGGTAAGTGCTATTAAATAAATTGAAACCTAATTAATAATAGCTAAGTAACCGAAAAAAGATTGAATTTAATGAAAAAGTTAATAAATAATGATAATTATATATTTAACAATAATTTAGAACCTTAATATTACAAGTTTTTGATCGGGACTATCAGTTGACCTCATATGATTCTTTGACCGCGCGCTCTCCGCCCTCTATCTCAAAAACAATTCGAGGTATGAAAAAATGTTAAATAGAAAAGTTGTAGAGAATTTAATTCTCTACAATATTGATAATGGATACAATTTGCGTAAAACCCATAGAAATCGAGATATTTGCAAAAAAAGTAGAAAAAATCGATTTTTGTGACCTTTGACCCCTGATTTTAAAACTTGCGGACATCCAAATTTTTTAGAATTTAAAGAAAAGTTTGAGGATGCCAAAATACAAGTTTTTACGTAATAATATACTGGGTATCTCGATTTTCCGAGGTGAACCCCCTATAATGACTGGACTATGAATTCATTTAGTTCGAAAGATTACAGGGGTATCGTAGCGGCTAAAAACCTACATAGAAATTTGACTTTGCAGTCGAAGCCACTAGGATTTTACAATGAAATTATTAAAAAAATCGAAAACTAAACAGAATACTAACAGCGTTTTTGCTGTTTTAACCAACAGTCCAACAGTTTTTGATGATTTTTTAATTTTAAAATTAACATTGCGGCAGCTTACAAAAATTTATTAAATTTTTTGTAAAATCGCATAATCTATATATAAAAATAAAAAATGTTTGTATGTATGTCCTTTAAAAACTCCCAAACGGCAGGACCGATTGGGAAGAAATTTTCAGAAGTTGTTTTATACATACCAGTGGTGGTTTTGGTAAAAAAAACTTTCCCACGATAGGTGTGGGTGGGGGATTCAATATAAAAACTGTTAAAACGTCAATATTAGTGTCAAATTCATAGTTTTCAAAGTCGCTGAGTTTGATTGTGATATCTTCAATGTTGTTAGCACCCCTAAGAGAAGGGTAGGAGAGGAATGAAATATAAAAACTATTAAAAACGGCTGATATTAGTGTCAAATTCATTGTTTTTGTGGTGGCTGAGTATGATGGTAACATCCCCAATTTCGCATCCCGACGGAAGTGGTGGGTAGGGGATAAAATATAAAAAATCTTCAAAACGCCGATATTAGTGTCGAAGTCGTAGTTTTCAAAGTCGATGAGTTTGATTGTGATATCTCCAATGTTGTAAGCACACCTACGAAAAGGGTGGAAAGGGGATAGAATATAAAATCTTTTAAAAACGACGATGTAAGTGTCGAATTTATAGTTTTCGGGGTCGCTAAGTTTGATAGTGATATTCCCAAAGAAGGGGCAGCTATTTACAAAATAATTGATTTGTTATGTTTAATTATTCAAAAGATTCCTAATAATTTATTTTTCATTTTTAACGATTTAAAACCGCAATAACTTGGTTAAATAGTTTAAATTAATTTAATAGTGTACTCTTAATGCCATAAGCATTTGCACGAGAGTGAGACAGATCGCAAGAAGACGCAGCTTCAGCAAGTTCATAAGCTTGTTGCTCATGCTACAATTTATCACTAGTTTTTTTCAGCAATGCATCTAATAAACATTTCAAATATGACCTAAATTGCTTAAGAAGTCTATACAGTGTGGAACAGCCAAATGGAATAAATTCGATAACGAATAAATGAGAGCATGTTGGGAAAAACGCTTGGACACGTCGATTTGTATTTTTAGATGCGCATTTTTTTCAAAAAAAAATAATTATATAGGGTGTGTCATGTGACAGTGGCCGATACCAACTTTCTTATTTTAAATACAACCCCCTATAAGTATATTATTTATTTTTTGGATTCTTCAGAATATTCTAGACATAATTTATGTACAATGTCCCATACCTATCTTCAACTGTTTCGGAAATATTAAGTGTTTTCAGATGTATTACAAAAATTAACATTAAAAAAAGAAAATTATTTTATTTCACAAATTCGCTACATTACACTCAATACTTATTTCCCATTTAGCTCTTAATATTGAGAAAATAAGCAAAAACCATTAATGCGTTCCTTTTTACTGATTTCACGGTCATGTTAATCGTCTAAATTGCCGCTATTGGTCTAATGAGAATCCTCACTGGATGAGAGAGGAACATACGCAATATCCTGAAAAAGTTAAAGTTTGGGCAGGAATTGTTGGAAATAATATCGTAGGTCCCTTTTTGATTGATGGCAACTTGAATGGAGATAAATATTTATAACTGCTCCAAAATAATGTCGTGCCAACTTTGACAAACTTATATCCTGATCCAGCAAACCCACAAGTTCCTGCCAATATACTATGGTTTCAGCAAGATGAAGCACCGCACCATTACCAAATCAATGTCCGGCAGTACCTGAACCAAAATTTTCCAATTTTACACGTACCCCAACTCGAGTGGTTTGGCATAAAAGCCTTAATGTAGAACGAGTCTTGCTGAGTGCAAAATTGCCATTGACGGTAATATTGAAGACATATTTAAATATCTCGTCGCTAGTGTCACATTCTCAAATTCGTATTTACTCTAACCATCGCACTAGCTACAGCGGACCGTCCCCTCCCCCCCCTAACGTACAACGATCTACAACGCATCGGTTACTAAGCATCAAATACAGTATGAATCATTACGTGTTAGGTCCGCTTCGCAAATTGAGGATTTACTAATATTTGATACGAAGTTGTAATAATTTTCGTTTCAAACAATTAAATTTGTGGTTTGTCTGCCAAATTTTGAATTCGTAAGCCGACCATATACTAAAAATATTAACCATTCATTGATACAATTATACACCGTATAATTCAAAATCAACATTTCCATCAACGAAAATCAATTAGTTATTCGTACAACATGTTCGAAAATAATCACATGACTTGGCGAAGCTAGCCTACTATCGGGATTTATAGAACGGCGTAAAAAGCGTGGCAAGAACTTGGTACTTGACCTACCTACCTTTACAACTTCTTATGCTTTCGTTATGTTATAACAAGCTCTACTTAAAATGTTTTCCTTCTTCTTGATTTCCATTTGTTTTGAATATATTGTTACGATATTAACTTCTTTCTTGGGTTCGGTGATTTTAAACTCTCGATTCAGTAACAAAACAATTTTTATTCCAATACTTTTACACCAAAAACTTTACTTTTACAAATCAGTTAGATACATGTAAGATATATTTGGATCCACCCTGTATGCAAGGAGAGCTTACAGCGTACACAAGCACAGTCTGGAGATCAGTTACCTAAAGAGGAAGACGACATTATTATTTCTTACATACAACTTAGATATTCAACTAATTGCAACTTTTACAACTATTTAAATTTCATGACTTATAAACACTTTTAAATACTTAAAAACTGCCCCCTTCGCTGCCCTTTTCATACCTCTAAATCATAATTCGACCTTTTTCTCGAGAGTCCGGAACAATTCTTCTACCTTCAAGAAGCCGCTGGACACTGCGTTCGAGATCGCGGAGACCGGCATAACAAAGCGCTTATTAATATGCACCCTAGTTTTTATCGACTCTCGGACGCCGACAAATAAACAGGGCCGCTGTGTAACAATATTTTTGACCACAAATTTTTGACATAAATTATTGTATACACGAAGTTAACAGGCAAATTACTTACTTTCATTAGGTTATTAGGGTTATTTTAATTGGAGATAACCCAACAGGCTACCGCCTAATCTCAGCTGAAACACTGCGTTGTTCGAGATCTTATAACAAAAAAAAATTGAAATATAAAATTGGGTACAGGACTTAACTTTTTACCTGGACACCCTACACCTTCTATAGCGTCCCAAATAAAAATTATCCAAAATATAGGAGTTGTAAAAAGTAATAAAATCTACCTTGTGTCAAAATAAATTTGTTACTTATGTGTAAAAAAAGGAAACTTGATAGCTTGACTTGGCTTTTTGCAAAGGATTAGTTTTAGAAAAAAAAATTTAATTCGCAATTTATAACTAATAATGTTAAATATAAAAAACACTCACAAAATATCGCATACGATGATTCAGTAGTTTCTATCTATAAAAAATGTAATAGTATTCAATATAGGAAAATAGCGAAATAGTCATGCAAACAACACTGTCCAATTGTTTATAAGTAGATATCAAATAATAACATAAATGATGATCCAGTAATTTTTTACTATATAAAAAACGTAATAATTTTAAATGTAAGAAAATATTGAAATAATAAATAGTAAATAGCAAATACCACTGCAATTGTAATCCAAAATACCTAATAACCCCAAATAATATTGATTAAATAATTGTACAAATTGTAAGTGTTGATCGTTTAATGGTTAAATAATTGCATTTTTTTTATTTTATTTTATGTTAATTTACAATATACTTTATACAGTAAGTAATAAGTAATAATATAAGAATAATTGTTTATAATTATTTGAGTAAAATTATTGTACGTATTTCACGAATATACGGTGGTTTCGGATTATCGTTAGAAACTCGATAATCAGTATTTAACTGTAAATTTAAGAAGTACGAAAGTAAATTTCCCTAATGTTTTTAAACAAATTTCGTAGGTAACGAATTTTTTTTTATAAGGGATTTTCTGTTTGGAAATTAAGGTTCAATATTTTTATTTGTTAGCACGGTTAATTTTGCTACAAAATCTGTTTTTAATGACTTTATTTATTGTACACAATAAGAGAGGTAGGTAAGTAATCCAAACAAATTTCACTAATTAACTAAGCTATTAAGCTTTAATTTATGTTGTTGATTCATTTTTGTTAGGTTTCTAGAAAAGTAATTGGTAATCCTGGATTATCATTGTAGTATGGGTACCAACTTTAAAATTGTATAGTACCGATTGTAATTTCAAGAAGTGCATGTGTATCTAATATAACGCGAAAATGCCGCGACGTGTTTTAAATGTAGATGCATTAATATTGAATGTACACGCTTATTTTACTGCGGAAAAGAACAATGGACGTCCGTTGTTACCAGTTTTATCTATACGTAAGCGAGCGTGTATGTGTGTGTGTGTGTGTGATGCGACGAGTATTGATGAAACAAACCTAACCTTATTTTTAAAAAGTGTAAAAGATGGAAACAGTGAACAAAAAGTTAAAAAATATAAATCACGCCGTCATCCAAAGACTGTTGTTAAATTTTCCGAAGTTTACAAATTTGAAATTCGCGACATTGTGTACAAAATGCGTGAAAAAAAGAACATGTCCCTTTAGATTTAATATTAGAAAAAGTAAAAGAAAAAGATGTATTTGAAATTTCAAGAACGAGTCCTTGGAGAATTTTAAATCAAATAGGGTTTAGGTTTAAAAATGAGGATAACCGATAGGTTTTGTGTGAAAAAGCTAAAATCGTGCACAAAGGAATTGAATTTTTAAGAAATTATACTCACTGTAAACAAAAATGCTCTTTATTTGTTTATCTGGACGAAACTTGGATTTTTGCTAAAGGTGAAACAAAAAATATTTGACAGGACGATAACATAAATTCTATAAATCACAGCAACGAAAGAGAAAAAATGTACTAAGTATGTATATTTGGGGAATATGCAAAACTTGAAAAATGTCACAAAATGTGAAAATTTATAAAGGAATGCTTGATAATACCATAAGTACTACATGATTTAACATATTTATTAAATTTGTACAGCGATAATTTATTTTTGTTGCATTTCCTATTAACATAATTAAATATGTGCCTATTTCTAACCAAAAAAACTACTAGCTACATCAACGATTTCTGTTCACAATAAAGCAAAAAATAAAAATAAAATCTTTTAACAAAAGCATAATAATAAACAAAAAATTTTTGGGTTTAAATCTTAGGGGAATTTACTAATGTACCCCTTATCACAGTGCGCCCGTTAAGTCGAGGCCTCGTTAACTAATCAGATACCGTCGTATATTGGTGAAACGAACTGTACAATAAGGTGTTGCATGTTACTGACCAACTTAAATGAATGATTTTCTTGTACTGACTTTATATCCATTCGATTAAGTGATAACGTTAGAGAAACTCTGATTGGTGAAAAGAAAAATAGATAACCAGTTTGATTATAAAAAAATAATAGAAAATGAAAAAAAAAAACGAGTTGAAAACAATTCAATCACAAGAAAATGTTACATATGTAAGAAGTTATAAATGCCTCATAAATAAAAAGATTAAGAACTTATAATGATAGCAACCATCCATAATGTCATTAATAAAAATGTTAAACAACAGGGGATTCAAGTGTGATCCCTGTGGAACTCCTGATGTGACAAGGAAAGAATTAGAAATAAAATTCTTAATTTTAACTATTTAAACAGTTTGTTAACCATGACGGAAAGCCAGCGGCAGACAACTTGCCGATTAATAAGTTGCGGTTCACTTTATCAAAAGCTTTACTGAAGTCGGTATAAACCAAGTCAATTTGACTATGTTGTTCTAGTGCACTGACGATATCGTTTTGGTATAGCAATAATTTAGTTAATGTTGATCTACCACCTACAAAACCGTGTTGTTGTTTAATTATTAAGTTTTTTCAATAAGAAGAAATATGACTCACTAAGAGTTGTTCAAATAATTTTGGTATAGCAGAAAGTTTGCTTATTGGTCTATAGTTTCCAATTTCTTCCTTAGAATCGTTCTTGAAAACTGGCGTGTCAAAACTATTTTGCCAGGTAGTAGAAAATATTTGATTTTCCAGTGACAAATTGAATAAAATTACTAATGGTTTACTCAAAGAATAAACGCACCTTTTCAGTACATACGAAGGAATCCCATCTGGTCCGGAACTCAGATTGTCTTTCAATTTTATTATTCCATTAAAAACTTTCAGAAGGCTAATTTTCAGAGGGGTAAGCATGAAAATAGGATTAATGCTGCGGAGATGAGTAGGTAATCTGAGAAATATAGCCGGAGTGACTCGGCTGGATAAAGTAAAGAATAGTGAGATAAGAGAACGCTGTGGTGTAAAAGAAGATGTGGTTACAAAGATAGATAAAGGAATGCTTAGATGGTTTAGACCCGTAGAAAGGATGGATGAAGGAAGATTAATGAAACAAATTTATAAGACGAGTGTGAATGGACGGAAGTCGGTAGAGGTCGACCTCGAAGAACATATCTCGATCAGATCAACATTGTTTTGAAGAAAGGCCAGGTCAAGAGTACCAACAACCGACGAGCATGTACGAGAGCACTGATGAAAGTAGAGGAAGCAAAAAATGTGTGTAAGAACCGTAGCGGAAGTGGAAGGAAGTGGTCTCTGTCTACCCCTATGGGATAGAAGGCGTGACTTTATGTATGTATAAATCGATACAATTATTAGCTGGATTGAAATTTTTATAATCAGCAACCTCAACATTCGGCTATTTCGCCGTTCGCCAATACATACTTTACTTATCGTTATTTCTTTCTTAATTCCGCTATTCGTTGATTCGTTATTCTCATTCGGCCCCTTTACTCGTTTCCCTATTCGGTGCTTTATTTGTTGCTTTGTTCATTGGTTTTGCAAAGGAAAAAAAATTACGTACATTTTTGAAAATTATTTAAAAAAATATA
This sequence comes from Agelastica alni, assembly GCA_950111635.1. NCBI lineage: Eukaryota > Metazoa > Arthropoda > Insecta > Coleoptera > Chrysomelidae > Agelastica > Agelastica alni. The sequence continues at coordinate 21,296,271 of OX467714.1, forward strand.
CATTAATTAGCTTGATGGAAACAATGAAAAATTTAACATTTTTTAATTATCTCATAAAAAAACGTGCATACAAAAATCCAAGGTATTTCTCACGATATAACATAAAAACCTAAACTTCAAAGCCGCCTATCACGCTATTCCCAATCTATAAATAGGAATGAACTCATTCGGTTCAAAAGTTTTTACTATTGTAACAAGTTTGGCTCGGCTTAGTTTCAAAACGATAAGTAATTGCTTCGGTAACAGCCTCACAGATCGAAAAAAAAATGCTTAAATTTTAATTCGTATGGAAAAGATACTAAGATTAGATCACACGTGCGCTTGATTAATAGGTTTTTTGTTTTTAATTGAAATACTAGATGTGCTTCTAGTTACGATTTTGTAGTTAGAATAGCTCATGAATAAACACAATAAATAAGGATTTACAAAAATCGCATTCCATAGTCTTGAATGCAAATATTTTGACGGGAATTTTACAAAATAATTACCTATTTTTCCTGATATATTTTTTACTTGAACTATCGAAGCAAATATATTCAGTTGTGTCCACATGCGTCAGTAATTGTTCTAATTTTGTTTGCACTCACTTTTCCAATGTAAACTGTACCCATTCATAGGATTATAACATAAATACAGTATTAAAAATACATCCTATTACCAACAATAGCTTCTTATTTCAGTTTTAACATAGAAAAAGAACATTTTACTTATTTTCATGTTAGAAATTTTATTTCTGTTACTATTACTGGTAAATACTATTAGGGCTTCTTAATTCTGAAGCCGGGACCAACATAAAAAAGTCATTTTTGAAGTGATAACTTCTTATGGCACGCTGTGAACTTTTTTTGTAATGGGTAAAAAATGTTAAACTCGCGTCAGGACACGTGGCCTGATCGAAAATTCGTAAGACGGATGTATTTCACTGGAGCAATATAAAATGCGACTTTTCAAGACTGTAACTTGGCAACCTTATTCAACAAACTGACAAATTCAAGTACATTTTTTATGTCATTTTGACAAATTAATTTAGTAGCTAAATTCAAAATTTAAGTGCTTTTCATTAGTTTATTGATTAAGTTCTGCTTTTGCTGCATTAAAATGGTCCAAGGAGAGGTGTCGTTTTTAGCAGATGTTATGGACACCATAGCGTGTATTAATGACTCTAATGGTTCTCCCCCCCGACAAAATTTTAGATTAAATAATTTATCAGTGCAAGAAGCCGTTAAAAAATGCATCAATTTGTGTTAAAAAAGCATTAAAAACTGGACTAAAAGCTGGTTTGATCAAAGAGAACGGGGGAAGGTTTAAATTAGGTTTTGGTTTGCCGATAACGGAGGCTCGAAGACGAAGAAAAAATAGAAGCAGAAGCCGTAGACGACGTAGCCAAAAGCGACAAGACCGAAAACGAGGTAGCCGAAAACGAAAAAGTCGAGGTAGGAAGAAAAGCGCCATATTGAAAGAAGATTAAACAAAAAGCGGAAGAAAGAAATCGAAAACATTCAAATCTGGTACTGATGTTTAATATATGATTTATAATAAAGCGTTAATAAAAATAATGCATTATTCATAAACTATGGAAATCTGGAGACAATATTTTTCAGATTAAAAATAATATTTTCACGCGCGTTAATGCTTAAGTTTTTACTTCTGCCGGGACTCCCAGAGTGCAACCCGTAAAATGTTTTTTTCTTTTCTACTGGGTGTTTCAATTTATGATAACGGATAATTCCCGTAGGTCAACGATAATCAAAAAGTAAAATCAAAAATATCCTAATTTGTTTATGCCTATTATCTAGTAGATGGCGCCAATAGCAATTTGCAGTAATTCAAATGATAGTTTGTATTTTGTGTTGCATAAAAGTATAGTGTTAATTTTTAAGAACACTAATGATAAAACCAAATTTTCATTAAATAAAATTTGTTTATTATATTAACAATGTATTCAGTGTAACAGGTGTATTTTTAACACGCTTTTATTAGTTTCACCCGTATGTTTGTTTGTAACTGACTTTTTGGCCTCGATTTTGCCCTACTTTAAGCCATCAGATTTAATTTAAACTTCGTACACATGTCAAAGACCGACGACAATGCAATAATTCGATCAAAATATTCGATTATCCTGATTAGTTTCGCCAGGATTTATAAATTTCTCCAGGGATCCTTTGCATGAGAGTAAGAGAGATAGAACTAGTGCGTGAACTAGGCATGCGCGCAGTTCCAATGTCATATTATAATCCACCCAATCCAATATACTGGTGAGAAACGTGCCGAGGGATGAATGGCAAGAGGGTGAGTAAAACAAATCGAACTAAAAAGCGAAAAATAAATCATAGTTTAAAATAACAAAAAAACACGCTTTTAAAAAGTAAAAAATAATTAACATAAGAATAAAATTACTAACGAGAAAATTAATGTCACTGTTCTAAAAGCGTGGGGTGCTTTGTATTTTTGTATTTTTAAACTAATTATGCATTTCGGAATAAAAGCACCCCACGCTTTTAGGACAGTGACATAAATTTTCTCGTTAGTAATTTTATTTTTATGTTAATAATTTTTTTTTACTTTTAGTTTGATTAACTATAAAAGCGTGTTTTTTAGTTTTTTTAAACTATAATTTATTTATTCTACCAATGATTTCTACTTAACCTATATAATATGCAATAAATATTTTTTTAAATATATTGTTTCTTTGGTATATTTTAGTTCATGTTTTATCATTTTAAAAACTTGAAACATTACAGTTTTTTAATAATACATTTTGCAGTTGTGATCAAAGAACTTATATTTAAATGGGTTTAGCTGCATTTGTTTATCTAAATTTTATCAATTTATGGGAATTATTGTTTAAAAATAATAAATTATAAATATAATATTGACTACAACACTGATCCCAACAAACAATTTTACACAATACCAAAAAAACCTTCGATATAACGAATATCGGTCAGTTTTTTTGGAAGCTATAAACCATATTTATTTATATCATATCCAAATTTTTGGAAATTTGGAACACGCTGTATTGGCGTGTCGACCATGCAGAAATTTAGTGGTCACGTACATATTTTATTTCCTTGTTTTTTTGTTATTTTTGGAACATTCGTAAAACAAAGTATGCACAAGTTTTTCGGTACTTTTCCGATATCTTTTGGTGGTATTAATTCAGCAAGATTTAAAACATTGGAAACGGTCCTTTTTGTTTTTTATCAGCTAATATTACCCGTGCTACGCTTCCAATCTATTAAGTTACATAAAAGAGGGACGGTAGAGTAGAAGAAAAGCTAAAAAACTATAAAACAACGACATTTTTAAGGCTCTCTCAGTGACTGGTACATATAGGGAGGTTAACCTCAACAAATGCAGGAAGAGGAACGTTTTGAAGAATAAGAGGCTCAAACTACTCATCATACACCCAATATACTTTAACCGTAATATTTGCCCCATATCTATCAAACTGTATTATTACATCACCATTACGATATTCCACCAGATGATGGATATATTTCGCTTAAAGCTTAAATTTCACTTTGGGTAGTACTCGCCCAAATTTCTGCAAATGTTGCTACATGACTTCACTGTATACAATTAAAACTGTTGCCAGTTATTTCAATGTTGCTTGTTCGCACTTGAGTCGCACCATACATAAGACAGGGAGTAAAAAAAGCACGACCCATCTACATCCCCTGGCACAATATGGCGAAGAATAATGTCCTCATTAACTTTAGTTTGTTTCATTCTATACAGGATATATATTTTAATTATTTTTTTCAGGAATAAGAAATGAAATGAAACAAAGTGTTAAAAGATTAAATATAAACTATGGTAGTGTAGAAATACCGCGTTTCTAAACCGCTGGACCGATTTTGATAAAATTTTCAGACAATCTTCAGATTCACCCGTTGGTTGTTCCTGTGAAGTTGGGTAGCGATCGAATCAACAAAAGCGATGAAAAGAGGATGAAATATAAAAACTATTAGTATCAAATTCATAGTTTTCGAGGACGTTGAGTTTGATAGTGACATTCCCAATTATGTTAGCAAAAGGGATGGGAAGAGGATAAAATAAAAAACTATTAAAAACGCCGATATTAGTGTTGAATTTAGAGTTTTTGGGGTCACTGAGTTAAATTGTATTATTTCAATATTGTTGGCACCCCTACGACAGGGGTTGAAAGGGGATAAAATATAAAAATTATTTAAAAAGCCAATATTAGTATCGAATTCATAGTATTCAGGGTCGCTGAAATTGATTGTGATATTCCGAAAGCAGGCAAGCCAACGTTTAGGCAAGATAACGTCTGCCGAGTTTACTAATAACCAATAAATTTTTAGGTTTGTTTTTAATTTTTTTAATTTAAAATCAACAAAAATGAATGAAAAATTATTGGATAATTAATTTTTTTTCTAAAAAAAGCTTGCGGATCTACAATCACTCGAAGATGATAATACCAAAATCTGCATCGTAATCCAACCTTAGCTAATTAAAATTTAGTTTTTTAAAACAAAAGACCATCAAGAAAATTTTTTGAAAAATATTTAAATAATTAATTTCTTTTCTAAGAAGTTATACCGAATCTGCAATCAATAGAATCTAAACTAAGCCAAAATGTTTAAATACGTCATCGCTTTAATAATTGCAAATTCAATTTAACAGTGTGGATTTAACATACAGTGTGGAACAGCCAAATGGAATACATTCTATAACGAATAAATGAGAGCGTGTTGGGAAAAACGCTTGGACACGTCGATTTGTATTTTTGGATGCGCATTTTTTTCAAAAAAAAAATAATTATATAGGGTGTGTCATGTGACAGTGGCCGATACCAACTTTCTTATTTTAAATACAACCCCCTGTATATTATTTATTTTTTGGATTCTTCAGAAAATTCTAGACATAATTTATGTACAATGTCCCATACCTATCTTCAACTGTTACGGAAATATTAAGTGTTTTCAGATGTATTACAAAAATTAATATTAAAAAAAAAATTATTTTATTTCACAACGAATGTGGTATTGACCTCATTTTTTGCGCATCCTTGTAATAATAGTGCAGAATTTTAAACTTGTGTCTGTATTGAGAGAATATCATTGAAGACGCTATAACAGTGAAAAATTATTGTTGGTTATAATCAATCATTGTTTATAACAATTGAATATTGTTACTAATAAATGATTATTGATTATAATAATAAAAAAAAATTTTTTAATTGTTATAAACAATTGAAAATAGCTCCCGCTTATATAATGATAAGAAAAAGTTTGAAAGAATACGGTTGACATAAACAGAATATTGTTAATGACAATTATAATTTGTTATAAACAATTTGAAATCGTGTTTTATGATAATTTTAATAATAATAACAACAAAACATATGGTATTCTTTCCACTGGGAAGTTTGTCGTGTGGACCTCTCGGGTCGTACCCAGACCACTGATATTTTAATTTTCGACTTTCTTAACGCAATATTGTTTGGTTTACTATATAGACCACACTTGCTTTGTGTAGAAATATTTAAAATGTCTAAGGAACACAACGTTTTTCCATCCCAATAAACCTAGCAGAGCCATTTGCTGATTTTAAAATCACAATAGTGCAGTAATTTATTACTAATTTATTACCACATTGGGGAATTTATTACTCTTCATTAAAACAAAAAAACCAACAACTCTGCTAGCTTTACATAAACCTAGCAGAGCCACACCCTGAATTTTTTTTTTATACTTGATATAGGTCATAGTTTATTACCGTATTGCCACTTGCTTTCTCTACTTTCATCAGTGCTCTCATACATGCTCGTCAGTTGTTGGTACTCTTGACCTGGCCTTTTTTCAAAACAATGTCGATCTGATCGAGATATGTTTGCCGTGGTCTACCTCTACCTACTTGTCCATTCATTAATCTTAACAATTAATTAAAAATAATAGAGTTAATCTTTTGTTTTTCGTTCGAAAATATACTCGAAAACTGCGCGTACATTTTCCAAAATCCCTATCATAAATAACGCCAGGATTGATGTGTACGTTAGCAATGAATAAAAATTTTAACATTACTGACCTACATGCAATATCCTTGATTCTGAAATAATTAAAGGAGACTTTATGTTAAACAACAAATATTCTAAAATAACCAAATATTTGTTGTCTCGGCGCATAAAATATGCAATGTCAACGATTCGCGATTATTTTTATCTTGCAAATGCATTCGCTGCTCTCATCAAGGATTATTATAATATTTAATTTTAATTGGATTTTTAGTGGACAATTAATCGATCAATGCTAAAACTGTAACGACAAACAACGAGCATCAAAATATTTTTATTTTTATCTTCGCGATTATAAAAAAAACCGTTAAACCTCATAATTAGTCTAGATAGATCCATTATTTAGTAATCTTTTAAATTTACAATCTAAAGATAATAAATATATTATTTTAAGTGAACGAGTCTCGGAATTTTTTGATAAAATAAATGACGGACTGTTATACTCACGACAGACAAAAAGTAACTGATCATTCACACATCTGTTGAAGAATAAGAATAAGAATAAGAATAAGAATAAGAATAACATGTACACATTGTACACTTATTAATTTCCCAGTGGAAGTTATAGTAGTGGGTCCGATATTAAAAATCCCGAATTTTGACATATCTACACATTTCAAGGTTCCCAGAGTTGAATACAATAGCTTTTAAGTGGACGTCTGTGTGTCTGTGTGTGTGTGTGTGTGTGTGTGTGTGTGTGTGTGAGTGTGTGTGTGTGTGTGTGTGTGTGTGTGTGTGTGTGTGTGTGTGTGTGTGTGTGTGTGTGTGTGTGTGTGTGTGTGTGTGTGTGTGTGTGTGTGTGTGTGTGTGTGTGTGTGTGTGTGTGTGTGTGTGTGTGTGTGGGCGCGCGCGCGCGCGCGTTCGGAATTATTTTTCATCTCGATTATCTCGAGAACAAAAAATGATATCGACGTAGGACCAATTGCATTCGATGTATAATTACGCAACTTAGAACTGCTTAGATTTTTAGTAAAATTGGTCGAGATGTTTTATATGGAGAATAAAAAAACTGACAAAAATGGTAAACTTTTGAAATTATTTTTCGTCTCGATTATCTTGAGAACAAAAAATGATATCGACGTGGGATTCCACTGCTTGTGTCAGGATAAACAGATAAACGCTTGCACGGACTGGTTTAACATCGAAAAGGGTGTGAGACAGGGATGTGTGGCTTCGCCATGGCTACACTTATGTATGGTAGTGAATGTTGGGTTTGGCAGAAGAAGCATGAAAATGGAATTAATGCTGCGGAGATAAGTAGTCTAAGAAGTATAGCCGTAGTGACTTAAAAAAATTTCGGGAAACTTTATAATTAAAATGCGAATATTGTTTTTCAATGAACGGGGACATTTTATTTTTTATTATCCTATAAATTTTTTGTGTAATAAACATGTAATTTTTAACTTCCCAGTGAAAGTTATAGTAATGGGTCCGATTTTGCGAATCCCGAATTTTTACATATCTCCACATTTTAAGGTCTCCAGAGTAGAATACAATAGTTTTTAAGTGGACGTCAGTGTGTGTATGTACGTATATGTGTATGTTCGTATGTCCGTCGAAATTATTTTTCGTCTTGATTATCTCGAAAGCAGAAAATGATATCGACGTGGGACCAATTGCATTCGACGCATAATTACACAACTTATAAGTGATTAGATTTTCAGCAAAATCGGTCAAGTTGTTTTCTATGGAGAATAAAAAAAAAGAAAAAAATGGTAAACTTTTTAAATTATTTTTCGTCTCTATTATCTCGAGAAAAAAAAATGATATCGACGTGGGACCAATTGCGTTCGACGCATAATTACGCAACTGATTTGATTTTCAGCAAAATCGGTCAAGCTGCTTTTTATGGAGAGTCAAAAAACTGAAAAAATTGCAATTTATAAATTATACTTTTTTTAACACAAAATTTAAATATATTTTTAATAATATGATTCTTGCATGTTAGGAATATTTGTAGTATGAAAAATATGATGACAATATTTTATAAAAAGAGATAGTGTTAGAAAACAAAAATAGGAATTGGAGAATTTTAAATTTGTGTTAGTATTGAGAGAATAGTATTGAAGACGCTATAACAGTGAAAAATTATTATTAGTAATAATCAAGCATTATTTATAACAATTAAATATTGTTATTAACAAATGATTATCGATTAAAAAAATTAAAATAAAAATTCAATTGTTGTAAACAATTGAAACCTGGTGTCCATCATTATCAACCTAATGAGTTGTGACAGAGATTATTAAAACAATAAATCGTTTGATATCGCATACGTAACCATCTTTATCTATTTTTCCGCTTTAACTAAATTATAGTCAAGTTATTTTTGAATCGCTAAAAATGTTACGGGCGAATATTTGATCTACGCAAGGCGAGAAAAACATTATTTTCCTTATCAAGGTCGCTATCAGACGGTTGATATTTAGAAATGGATCAAAACATTTATAATCATAGGCGGCGCGAGAAAAAATTACACCATTACTAGCAACAACGACTTGAATCCTATTGAGCTGGTTTGGACATCTCCTAAGAATATGTAGATTTTATCTTTTCCACAATGCACTTGGTTCACGATAAAATGTTGGAAACATTTTTAAAAGTTGTACATCCCCTAAAGCCCCGTCCACATCTGAGCAAACTCACCAAATGAGCACTTTGTGCCGTATGAGCACTCAGATGTGGACGGGATACACGAACGCGCTGAGCACGCTCAATTTTTGCGGTAGCCGATCCGAGCATTCTCGGTACATCAAAAAAATTTCTTGCTCAGTCTGGACGGGTTTTCTGTTGCACCGACAAGATTTTCAAGTCAAACTTTCCTACAACTTCGTGATTCTCCTGTAAATCTGACAATTTGGCAACGGCGTGTAGCTGTGACGGTATCAATTTGTGTGACGTGATTCAGATTTTGTATTGTATTTATTATACAAGATTTACTAATAATTTTAAACATCTCTAAAATACTTGTGACAAAAAATGCTAATGATACGACCATGGTTAAAATTAAGTCAAAGAAAAATTCTAGTTTTTCAATCGTAATATAAGCTACAATACTAATTTATATCAGTTTATAATAATGTGTACTTGTTTTAATTAATTAGCATTCGTAGTGAAGTTTTTATACAGTGTCTAATAATGTGTCTTGGAATGACCATGTTGCTAATATCGCAAAGTCAGCAAGCCAGAGGCTAGGTTTTCCGTGGAAAGCTAAAAAGTTTTTTACTTCTCATCAACTGTTGACGACGTACAAGGCTCAAATCCGACCTTTACTAAAATATTGCTCGCACATTTGGGGTTCAGCACCAAGGCATTCTCTTCGTCTTCTAGATTCCATTCAGAAAAGAGCCATTTGCTTGATAAACAGCTCAACTCTCACAGATACCCTTCACCCTCTAGAACATAGAAGAGGAGTTGCAGACCAGTCATTGCTCTACAGATATTTCCATGGCAGATGCCCCAGAGAAATAAAAACTCTTATACAACCACTGGTCACATTCGGCCAAAGAACTCTGCACGCTGATCAGTCTCACCCATTTACTCTCAAGTACCAATCTCTATCAAGAATCCTTCTTTTACAGGGCTGCTACAAAGTGGAACAAGCTTCCAAAAAACTATGACCTGCAACTTTTCAAAAAGCGAGTCCACAATCATCTCCTTTTTATAATCGCTCCCCCTTCTAATAGTAGCAGTGCGGGCCGTCCTCGGCCCATACGATAGGTCTACCCTTTTTAAGACTATTTTCAGTAAAAAAAAACATACATACCTATCTCTGAAACAATGTCTATTGGTGCCCTTAAGTGAAAGAATAGGAGAGAAAGAGAAAACAAGGAAAACGAGTGGTATAAATTGAGAAACCGCTTCACTCATAAACTGTTGAACGGTTTGAGCCCAATTAAAATGTTTCTAAAATCTGCACTAATTTTATTTTTGGTGAAGAACTCCTTACTTTAACTTTCCAGAGCTCTTGGCATCCCCGTACAAATCAATTAATAAAGAGGCGAACTCACGTTGCAAATGCGTTTCGGTAATTTCGGTATTGGAAGCGACAAGAGTCTTCCATGGTTGCTGTCGAGTAGACGCCCAAGCTTCAATATCGATCACCCTCACTAATTAACGTCAAACGGATTCCCAGACGGTCAATCGATTGACGTGGTCTTTTAATTAAAATTATTGACGGTATAGGAACTATTTAAGAATTGGTTTACGTATGAACAGAATTCATTTTTTTTTTGGAATTTTTTTTGAGACGGCTATGTGTTACAGTAACAACCTTGCATTTTTTTAACACGTGCTCACTGCGATGATTTCAGTAGTTGAGATGACAATCTGTTTAATATAATTTACCACTGTAATTTTATTATTTTTATGTTACACCAAAACCCCCTAAAAATAGGTTTGTTCCAACCTGCAGCTTTTGTGCGATATGTGATATCGTATTTGTATAAATAAAATTTAGGTGTAGGTCAGGGGCAGATCTACTTAAGAAATTTTTGGGCTGCAACCCAGGACCCCGTGGATACAAATTTTTTTTTTTATGAAAATAGTCGCAAAAAGGGTAGACCTATCGTGTGGGCCGCGGACGGCCCGCACTGCAACTATTAGAAGGGGAAGGGGTTATAGAAAGAAAATGATTGTGGACACGCTTTTTAAAAAATTGCAGGTCATAGTTCTCTGGAAAAACTGATTTTGGAAGCTTATTCCATTCCGTAGCAGCCCTGTAAAAGAAGGATGCTTGATGAAGATTGGTCCTTGTAGTGTCAATCTTGAGAGTAAATGAGTGAGACTGATCTGCGTGCCGAGTTCTTCGGCCGAATGTGGCCAATGGTGGTACAAGAGTTTTTATTTCTCTGGAGCATCTGCCATGGAAATATCTGTAGAACAATGACTGGTCTGCAACTCTTCTTCTATGTTCTAGAGGGTGAAGGGTATCTGTGAGAGTTAAGCTGTTTATCAAACGAATGGCTCTTTTCTGAATGGAATCTAGAAGACGAAGAGAATGCCTTGATGCTGAACCCCAAATGTGCGAGCAATACTCCAGAAGAGGTCGGATTTGAGCCTTGTACGTCGTCAACAGCTGATCAGGAGTAAAAAACTTTCTAGCTTTCCACAGAAAACCTAGCCTCTGGCTTGCCGACTTTGCGATGTTAGCAACATGGTCATGCCAAGACATATTATTGGACACCGTGACTCCCAAAATCGAGATGGAGGGACTTGGTTCAAGGGTATTTCCGGACATTGTGATGGGATGATTTGAGGAATTTACTTTCTTGGAAAACGTGGCACTTTGTGTTTTTTGGGCGTTGAACTGAACAAGATTGTTGGTTCCCCACTCGACGATTGCTTCAAGATCTCTATTGATGGAATCAACCTGTTCCTGCCTGAGTCTAATTGTATCATTCACCGAAAGTGATCGATAGGATGTGAAAGTTGAGACAAGTGTGCTATCGTCTGCGAAACTGTAAATGGGGTTCGTGGTGGTTTTCAAGAGGTCGTTGATGTGTAAAAGAAATAAGGTGGGGGACAGGATGGAACCCTGGGGGACCCCGGCATTAGTTTTAAACGCATCAGAAGAAATACCGTCAACTGCCACATGTAAGGAGCGATCTTGTATGAAACTCAAGAGCCATTGGCGCAGTTTGGTTGGGAGACCGTAAGCAGATAATTTACTTAACAATGCCTGGTGCCAAACGCGGTCAAAGGCTTTAGATATATACAAAGATACAAAATGCTCGCAGCATCCATCGAAAATAGAACAGGAAACAAACAAGGGAAAGGACCGTGTCATAAAAGGACGGCAGAACTGGTAGCAATGAACAGAAATCAGCTAAAAATAACTACGGGGCTCTTGACCGGTCACGCACCAGTAAAGGAGCACTTGAACAAAATGGGACTGTATAATGGTGACCTGACCTGCAGATTGTGCGGCAAGGATCCGGAAACAGTAAAACACATTCTGTGCTACTGCGTGGCACTGGACAGCAAAAGACAGAAAATCTTTGGGCAGCCAACCGGCGACCCAGAACTTTATTGCTCCCACCCAGTACAGAACTTCTACAAGGTACGAAAGTACTGGATTGGGTACAATGATATAAAACGTAGGCAAGAAACAATGGGCCAACAGGCCTAAGTGTCACCGGTGGCAATAGCCAGACGGACCTAAATAGGGGTAGAGTTTTTAGTGAGTAGACCTGACATCAGTCAGGAAGTCTCACAGTAGACCTTGAGCTGAAAGACTCATAACTTCTCCGTAAAGGATTTTCTCCACCTCTGCAAAAAAAAAATCCACCGAAAACAATGGACGATATTGTGAAAAACAAATACAAAATTAAAAAAAAAACCGATCATAAGATTGGCAACCCTGCGATCAATCAACCCGTGTGCGCGTCTATCGAACAAATCAGGGAATTACCCGCCGCGTCGCTTGTTTTCGGTCCGTATATTTTTATTTTTTGGGAAGAAATTTTAATTTAATTTAGTTGATAAAAGAATACAGAACCCCCGTTTATATATTCGGAAGGCTACAAGTTAATTGTGTCATTCATGGCCGGATTTAGAGGTCTGTAGGCCTCGGGGCAACAAAGAAGTGGAGGCCCCCTGAACCCAAATTATTTTCCAAATAAAATGACCAATTTTTTTGCAGTCGAGTTTTTTAGTAAATAATTTATTGTAAAACCGAGTAAATTCATCTAACAAACATATACAAATATAAACGAATTATCCGAGGCTGCGGGCAAGTACCGCCTCACTCAGCCATTGAGCCATTGGGATATTCGCTCAAGATGAGTAGTGCAAGTGCTTACCAGGACCATTTGAGATTTCGATATTTTATTGATTGCTTGATTGGAGTAAACAAATATAGATGAATAATGAAATAAAATTTGTATTTCGTTCATAAAGTTTATGTTTATGTAGTTTATGGCAAGAAGCCAAAAAAAACCATGAAAAATCTCATGTTCATTAAATGTTGTGTAAGTTTACATGACAAACAGGTTAAAATGCATATTCTTGACCAGGATGCAATTTGAGATTTATTTCTCATTAAGAAAATATTCAAGTGTGCTTGCTAGCAAGACTCCAATGAGTCATTGATCATATCGATACGTGCTAACAGTCTAACCTCACACTTAAATATAGATGAGTAATTTCTGTTAATATTTAATCATGTTTGTACAAAGTACTGTAGGTAAAGGTAAATCAGCGAAAAAAAATATCAGAGAAAAAGTTGTTTACTAGTGTTTACAAGCCGGAATTTAAATTTTTAAATTCTCTATTGTGGAGGCCCCGGGGCTTTAGCCCCGGATGCCCTCCCCTAAATCCGGCCCTGGTATCATTAAAAGAGTTCGTGAAAAACATAAGGCAACAATCGGATCAGAAGCTAAAGGAATAGGAAGAGAAACTAAAAAAGTGAGTGCTAGTGTGGGAATAAACTACAGTGACATAATTAAGACACGCATAACTTCAAAAATCTATAAATGAAGTATCAGTAGACGGCGCAGAAAAATTGAAAATAGACAAGCTTATTATGGATTTAAATAAAAGAATCCAAGTCTATGAGACATGTAGCAAAAAATTTAAATTTTTAATGGATTTGCAAGACAAAAATATTGAACGCATAGATCTGGAAAGTGTACGTAATATTATTTATTATTATTTAGTGTTGTTTTAACAGTATATAAAAGAGACTCTGTCGTAGAGCACTGCTATATACAGCAAACTGAAATAAAAAGCCAGTGAAATGTTTGATATGTATTTTTTGTTTCGTGATTTTATTGTAAGTAAAGTTTAATAAATACATAAGTTGGACAGTTGCGTAGAAGATATTATGGAGTGTTTTTTACATTTGTATTATTTACAGTTGGTTTACAACAAGAAATATCGGATGATGAATTGACCTGTTCGAGTTCTACACACGAGACTGTATAGTAGGTGTCAGGAAGTAAGTGGTGCTAGTCAATTTGAATTTAAGAGCGGTTTTGGAACAAGACAAGACGTCTTTTTGTGATTTATTGACTACGAAAAAGCATTTGACAATGTAAAACACGATCTCCTCATATCATATCTTAGGAAATTGGGACTGGATGGAAAGGATATCAGACTTATAGGTAATTTGTACTGGAACCAAAGAGCGGAAATCCGAATTCAGAATGCAGGAACAACTGAGGATTTTGAACGACTATTAGAAGGTAGAGTGATTATAGAAAGATGATTGTGAAACCGATTTTTAAAAAGTTACAGGTCATAGTTCTCTGGAAAAACTGATTTTGGAAGCTTGTTCCATTCTAGTGGGTAAAGGGTATCTGTGAGAATTGAGCTGTTTATCAACCGAATGGCCCTTTTCTGAATGGAATCTAAAAGACAAAGAGAATGCCTTGGTGCTGAACCGTAAATGTGCGAGCAATACTCCAGTAGAGGTCGGATTTGAGCCTTGTACGTCGTCAACAGTTGATCAGGAGTAAAAAACTTGGTGCTTTTATGCAACATTCCAAATTTTGTTAACATCCCTACGGAAGGGGTGGGTAGGGGATGAAATATAAAAAATATTCAAAACGCCGATATTAGTGTCGAAGTCGGAGTTTTCGAGGGGATGGAATATAAAATCTTTTAAATATGACGATGTAATAGTTTTCGGGGTCGCTGAGTTTAATAGTGATATTCAAAGCAGGCAAGCTATCGTTTGGGCAGGACAATGCCTGCCGGGTCCGCTAGTGCAAAATATTCAGGAAACGCAAAAGTGGTACTTTCATAACGAAAAAAGACATAGTGAGAACTATGCACGAAATTAACATGTTTAGTTAACGTTTGCTTTTGTGCAACGTTTTTAAAAATGTTAATTTAACTTTATCTAGTATTTATTACAATTATGCAAACGATAATTATGAGTTTATCAAAGCGATTTCGATTGCGTAGTAATAAACAACAAAAGTAATGGAAAACATATAACCAAACAACTGTTAGTCGAGACGTTCTATTATTTCACTTCAATGAGCACATTTTTCTTTATATTATATTCCTGAATGAACTTTCAAGGTCATAGACCTATTATAATGGAGCATCACCCTCGAATAAATAAAAATAACATACCAAAAATGGTTAATAAAACGCAGAGGTGGTAGTTTCAACTACACAAAAGCAAACTTTTAAGGTCATATGCTATGTCTAAGATCAATACTATGAATACACGAATTTGTACACGAAAATATACAATTACTGAATTTAAAAAATATATAAAAAACGAATTACATGTTTTGATGGTTATTATTTAGAGCAAGAGAAAAAAACGAGCAAAATTTGCATGAGTGTTGTCACTGGTCACTAACCTATAGGCAGAAATACGGATAATATCAAACTTATTTAAAAATAAACGATCACACATTTCTTGCTTTACTCTATTCTAAAAACATCGTGAAATCTGTTCCGAGATTAAATTATAATGTAGTACAGTCAAGTTAACAAGTTAAATTTTTTGTGTTGGTTCTATAAACTGTACAATTGTTGAAAATTATTGTGAAAATATCCAAATTGTTAAATGAGCTGAGGAAAAAACTGTATTTCTTAAGAGCAAGGTGAACTAAGAAAAAAATTTAAAAAATTGTAACAGGAAGATTTTACAATAACTAAAAATTGATTTTAAGTGATTATTGCTTCAGGAAATAAATTGGATACCACCAAAATTAAATATACTTTTCATGGTAGGCCTTCTTTGCTGAATACCTATATACGAGTAAATTATTTTTCTAATTATTACTTTTTCAAATTTATCAACTGATCCCTTGGAAGTTTGTTTATGGAATTCCTTTCTGTCGCGGCGAATCCCTTTATAGCCATAACCATTAAAGCTTCGACAAAGAGTGATTTAACTGTGACATTTTAACAATAAACTTAAA
This sequence comes from Agelastica alni, assembly GCA_950111635.1. Classification (NCBI taxonomy): domain Eukaryota; kingdom Metazoa; phylum Arthropoda; class Insecta; order Coleoptera; family Chrysomelidae; genus Agelastica; species Agelastica alni. Next base: position 21,312,198 of record OX467714.1, read on the forward strand.
TGAGTTAATTTAAAACGAAAACACAATTTGACTGTATTATAACTTGAATCCGTATAGACGCGCGTCAAATGATCTGCTTCATACGCTTCTACAAATCAAACGCATATATTTTTAAAGCGCCAAGTATACGACATTCGAACCGTAAATTTTAACTCTGCACCTGCACGAGTCATTTTAAAAAACCAGGATAATAAGAATGTTTGTTGATAACTTTGCTATTAACCAATTTAAAAAAAAAAAATTTATATTTGATACAAACATGTATACACACTCAATTAAAAAGCCAAAAAATGTTCATGACATTTTAAATTAAAAGAAATAAATATTTAGCTTTGCCATTTGTTTCATTTAATTATTATAGATATTTATACAATTATTTCGTACCTTAAAATGCTCTTATTGGAAAGTTTTAATTCTAAAATTATTATATTTCTACCACACCATAGAAATATTTTAATCAATGGGTCTTTAATTAATATATTATACTTACAGTTGGTACTTCGTGACTTGAAATAAAAATAATTAAGTCATAGTTCCTCACCTAAAAGAAAAAAAAGCTGTTATAACATATTGTTTGGCATGCTTAAAAAAATTCTTTAAAATTATATTGCGCCAAAGTAAGTATATATGCGTTTAAAGGTAAATTTCCTGTAAAATTTATTGCTAAAATTAATAAATTTTTTGACAAAATTAGTGAAGTCATTGACGAAACTTAAAAATAAAATTAAATAATAAAGGTAAGGTTCCCAAATAATTTTATTTCATTTATAAAGTTTCGTCAACAATTTCACTAATTTGGTCATAAAAATTATTAATTCTAAAAGTATAAGTATAATATTTAAATTGAAACTTTGCAGAATAAAAAAAAAACATGCTAATATGATTATTACGACAGTGGCGTAGAATATAAGAGCAGAAACGAGAGTCGCTACCCCTACTGCAGGCCTCTGGTAGTAGCGTAAAACTATATTTAACTATATTTCATAAATACACTAAAAAATATATTCAGAGGTATAAAAACGATAAGATGAAATATTTTTAAAATTTTTAAATAAAATACCCTTTATACGTGATTCATAACTATTGGGACAAAGATAAGGGCGGGGGTGTGATTTGGTCAGAATTATGACGATGGGACCAAATATGGCTCTGGAAAAGGATACGAGGCGTTAAATTTGGAATTTTTTAATTTTACTATGAATTTATCAATTGGTGTGAAAATCGGTAGAGAGGCATAACTTTAGATAAGGAATATTATTTTACATTTTGTTATAGGGGGCGCCATGTAAATAATTCCTGATGATGAAATCGACTGGTAACTTTTTTGACGAAACTTTTTAATTTTAATTAAAAAATATGACGCAGACATCATTTTTGTAACCTTGGGCTAATATTATTTGGTCATCTGCGAAGCATAAGGTGCATATGGTCGTATTTTGTAATGGTACTCCCATATTATGACACTTTCGTTTCCAAATTTTTACCGCCTGCTCCAAATAAATTTTAAACATCGTGAAAGACAGACAGCATCCTTGTTTAAGCACCTTATTGACCTTAAATCCTTGTGACGTTCTTTTCCCTATTTTTATTTGTATTGTCTTCATAGAGTTTTTGTATGGCCCTAATTAAATTAACATTGATGTTAGTTTGTTCTAATGCTTGCCATAATTTGTCTTGGGGGATATTATCGTAGGGTTTCTTTAGATCCACATATAGTGAACATTTTTATCCGCAAAAAAATTGAATAATAATAAACAAAAAGGTAATCTTATCAGTTGGCCGATTTCTGAAGAAGTTTCAAACATAAAAAGGAAATTTGCAACACTAAACAAGCTGTAATTATTTAATAGTACAGTAAATTATAATAAAAATTGAAAGAAAAGATAAAACCCATTCCGAAAAAAAGGAAAAAAGACTATTCCTGCGAATGATCGCTCTATTGCATTGCGATTAACATAGAACTCATAAAATATCTGGATAAATTTGAGATAATTTATGACAGACAATATGGATTTCGACAACTTTGGTCTACTGAAGATTTGCTGGCTTATGTCACTCAGCTCTGGACAAACACTATTGAGAAGTTTGGTGAATCCCGTGCAATAGTCTTGGATATATCTAAAGCCTTCTACCGTGTTTGGCACCAGGCATTGTTAAGCAAATTATCTGCCTACGGTCTCTCAACCAAGTTGCACCAATGGCTCGTGAGCTTCATGCAAGATCGGCTGTGGCAGTTAAGAGTATTTCTTCTGATGCGTTAAAAACCAATGCCGGGGTGGAACCCTGGGGTCCATCCTGTTCACCACCCTATTTCCTTTACAAATCAACGACCTCTTGAAAACCACCACAAACCCCATTTACATTTTCGCAGACGACAGCACACTTGTCTCAACTTTCACATCCTATCGATCACTTTCGGTAAATGATACAAATAGACTCAGGCAGGAACAGGTTGACTCCATCAATAGAGATCTTGAAGCAATCGTCGAGTGGGGAACCAACAATCTTGTTCAGTTCAACGCCCAGAAAACACAAAGCGCCACGTTTTCCAAGAAAGTAAATTTCTCAAATCACTCCATCACAATGTCCGAAAATACCCTTGAATCAAGTACCTCCATCTCAATTTTGGGAGTCACGGTGTCTAAAAATATGTCTTGGCATGACCATGTTGCTAATACGCAAAGTCAGCAAACCAGAGGCTAGGTTTTCTGTGGAAAGCTAGAAAGTTGTAGTAGATGCTCCAGAGAAATAAAAACTCTTGTACCACCACTGGCCACATTCGGCTGAAGAACTCGGCCTGCTGATTAGTCTCACCCATTTACTCTCAAGATTGACACTACAAGGACCAATATCCATCAAGAATCTTTCTTTTACAGGGCTGTTACAGAATAAAACAAGCTTTCAAAATCAGTTTTTGCAGAGAACTATGACATGCAACTTTTTAAAAAGCGGGTTCGATGAAATCAAAATCCAAAATTCTACGAGGCTTTAAAGTTACCAAAAAATTTTGATTTTTAAAATTTTGAAAGTTGCAGGAGTTTTGATGAGAATTCTGTTCCTTCCCCAAAGAGTTCGACCAAAGTCCTACAATATTTTTCGATAAAATTAAAATCCAAAATTCTACGAGGCTTTAAAGTAACCAACAAATTTTTAAAATAAAATTTGTTGGAAACTGGAACTATTTTCTAAAAGCATCTTTAACTCTAGAACTATGCTAAATCTACCCAGAACTCTGAAAAAAATTCACTTTTTTAAAAGTGCGGAAGAGCGTGAAGTTAGACCCCCATTTTGAAAAATTGATTTTTTTTACCCTTTAAAGGTCAGAACTATTTCTAATACCCATCAGGAACTCTAGAACTATTGAAACAAAACTTAGAACTACAAAAACAATTTCAAATTTTTAGTAGTGGGGGGTGGAACTTCACAGGGATCTAATTATCTATAAAAAATCCTTATAGTTTTTTATGCTAAAGTTATCTGTTTTAGAGATATGAAATAAAAGTGAGATGGCGGCTTCCGCCGGGAATATATGACTTTTAAGTAAAGCTACGCCAATAAAACGCATGCAATATTAAAAAAAATTGTAAAGAATTTTGCATTACGATTTTCTGGGCAATTCCAAATAGCCTACAATGCGACCGACAATTTACTTAATAACTTATCCAATTACGTTAAAACCAGATAATAAGCTGCTTTAGGCAATGAAAGGCGTCATTTAGTCTACAAAAGTGGTATTTCCAATTTAAGTTAGTTCAAATGAACCAATTAATTCAAGTGAAATAAATACATCCAGTAACGGATTAGGAATACAAACTGTACATATCGTAATTGTGCCATAGTTATGGAACTGGTCCGATTTATATACAGGATGTTTTTTAAATTCATGCGAAAAAATTCAAGGGCTGATTGCTCGTATAAAATTTGATGGATCTTTCCTATAACGAAAATTTCTTTAGCCCACCCTCTTCCGAGAAATTTTGTAATCTTCGTGCACTCCCAAAGGACTAATCACCAGTATTTTTTCAACATGCTTGTAACACTATAACGGGGTACAATTTGCATCCCTTGCCTCATTTAATATTAAATATTTTTTTCGGGATTAAGTTTTGTAAAATAAAAATTTTACTAAAAATCTGTTGATTTAAAAACATTTTTTAATAACATGGTTTTTATCCTTTATTAAATAATAAACCACTTATTAAGAGTGGAAAACAGTAAAGATGGAAAATGCAAGAATAAAATACGATTCATAATAAATGTTGGAAAATGACCGCCCTAAGCCAAAATCATGAACGTAGTCTTCGTCTCGTCGATCATTGATCATGTTCAAATACAGTGAAACTTGGTTAAGTGAGACCTGGATAAGTAAGAAACCTCTCCATAACTGGAACTTATGCTGAGGTCTCAACATTTTGGAACTGATTTACCTCTGTTAGTGGGACGAAGCAAACCTCTATATCTTGGATTCGTTCTTTCGATTTTATCGTCATAGTTACCCCTATAACTGAGACAGCGAGTAAATTTTATATGCATTAACCTCTGTAACTGAGATAACATTGTTTTCTTTATTTAATTACTTAATTATTCTTATTCCACCCGCAAATTCTGCACTAAACTAATTTTGAGCCTCAATGACCTTTAGTTTTAGTTTTGCTTTACTATCATACGGATGGATCAGGTCTTTTCATTACGAGGTATAGCTAAAAAATTCATGGCTAGAAGTCAAAAGGTCTATTGCGCTTTTATAGACTTGGAAAATACCTATGACAGAGTGGTGAGGAGTGAATTGTGGTCAACATAGTCTATGTATGGGGTGAGCGGTAGTTTAATACGAGCACTGAAATCACTTTATGAGGATTCCACTGCTTGTGTCAGGATAAACGAAGCTTGCACGGACTGGTTTAGCATCGAAAAATGTGTGAGATAGGGATGTGTGGCTTCGGCATGGCTGTTTAACTTATACATATATGATTGTTTAAAAGATTTGAAAGACTGCGTATAAATTGAAAATGAATGATTTGATCGTTAAATGCCTTCTTTACGCCGATGATCAAGTCATATTAGCGTCATCTGAAAAAGAGTTGCAGGCGATTGTTATGCATGATGCCTGAACATCAAAGGGATGAAAATAAATGTTAGCAAAAAAAAAGTAATGGTTTTTAAAAGAGAAGAAAGCATGACAAACTTTAGAGTTTCAATTGAACGAGAAAGAGTGGAACAAGTAAATGAATTTGTGTACTTGGGTTTAAAGTTTACGAGAGATGGAAAGTATGACAGTGACATTGAGCGAAGGGTGTTGGTAGTAAAAAAAAATGAATTGGGCACTGCATAGCTTTATGAATAGCCAGAAAGGTTTAAAAAAGGCACGTCTGGCTGTGCATAGAGGTGTGTTGGTTCCTACACTTATGTATGGTAGTGAATGTTGAGTTTGGCAGAAGAAGCATAAAAATAGGATTTATGCTGGGGAGATAAGTAGTCTGAGAATTTTAAGTAATCCCGAAAAAAAGATTTGATATCTAATAAAGTAAGGAATGCTAATTTCACCCCTAATAATGTAACAGGCATGTTAAAAAAATACCGGAGGTTCGTCCTTTGCGAGTGCTTGGAAATTACAAAGTTTATATCTTTATTTAAATTTGAGAACAAAAATTAAATCTTAATTTTACTCGCCACCTTTTAGGGGTGATATCTCGGAAGGGGGTGGGCTGAGCAAATTTTGTTGCAGGAAAAATCAATCATAATTTCATGCGGGAAATTACCTCCTGAATTTTTTCGTTTGAATTTAGAAACAGCTTGTATTGCGAGATTTAAATAAATTACAAAAAAAAACCTTCATATGTTAGGTAACATTCTAATTTAGCATTTTATCGGTCTTTATAATGCAAATTTACTATGAATATGAAATTTTGGGTGAATCGAATACGAAAACGTTGTTTTAAAAATTTAAAGCAGGTAATGATAATATTGATGATTTGATGTATTTATAGATAGAATATTGCGTGTGTTCCCATTACAGCTGATGGTAAATAACAATTTGTATACACGAATATTTACCAATCCGCCTCTGCATGAAAATAACGATATCGATATAATTATAGGTTAGTCGGTTACAACATGCATTACTGTACTAAGTGAATTCTAAGTAAATGTATTAACGTAATGATCCGTTTTGAAAACAAAAAATCGACCGCTGGTTAAAAATGAGTAAGTAATGACTATCAGTTTTTTATTAGTAAATATTTAAATGGAAATAAAATTACCTATAATACAATACACCGTTTGTTTGACATGAATCGCACGCTACCTGAACGATAGCGATAAAAATAAGATGAATTACCAGAAACGATAACCGTCCGCATTAAAAATCAAACGAATAAAAATATTTCGAACAATATTGGAATTTACAACTTGTACATACATACAAACATACATACTAGACTGTTTAAAAAAAAACCATTAATTTTTTTTCTTAACTATATCTGATGGAAATTAGTATTTCCAACTGTACAATTCCTCTTTGGGAAATCCCTACTTCTTCTTTTTCTTTAGGTGCCCTGTCCTCCTCGGACGTTGGCAATCATCAGCGCTATCTGAACCTTGTCTACAGTTCGGCGGAACAATGTGGTAGTGCTCACTCCATACCATTGTCTTAAGTTTTTTAGCCAGGATATCTTTCTTCTACCCGGGCCTCTTCGTCCTTTGATCTTCCCTTCTATAATAAGCTTTAAAAGTCGATACTTGTCATTCCTTAAGATGTGACCAAAATACTCCAGTTTGCGCTTTTTTAGTTTAAACAGAACTTCCAGCTGCTTGAGTTTCATTTGGGGAGTAATGGGTGCGTTTGTGTTTCTTTGAGGACGTGACTCGGCACTGACGGGTTTGTGGTCGAAGAGGGGGGGGTTGGGTTTTAGTGTTTAATTGGTTGGTTGGCATTACATTTTTGTGAGCAGTGGACGCGCACAATTATTGTTTAAAAATAAAAGTAAAGTTTGGTGATTTTTGTGTATTATTACAAAACCCTTGTAATAATGACTTTAAACTTTAATATAAATTTCTCTTGTAATTCAAATAAATAAATAACTTCAATGCTATGATTTACAAGTTTTAAAGCAGTTAGTTAAGAATTGATCCTAAAACATTGTTGTCGACTTAAATTTATTTATGGCAATTGTGACATTCAATCAAGTTATTTTATAAATCTTGATTAAGTATTGCTCGCACATTTGGGGTTCAGCACCAAGGCATTCTCTTCGTCTTCTAGATTTCATTCAGAAAAGGGCCATTCGGTTGATAAACAGCTCAATTCTCACAGATACCCTTCACTTACTAGAACATAGAAGAAGAGTTGCAGACCAGACATTACTCTACAGATGCTCCAGAGAAATAAAAACTCTTGTACCCACCACTGGCCACATTCGGCCGAAGAACTCGGCACGCTGATCAGTCTCACCCATTTACTCTCAATGTTTTTAAGACCATTACACTACATTTATTTTATTCGCAGATTTATATTTACACTCAAGGAAATATCTTTTTTTTTTTAAACAAAATAAATCTAATACGCCACTTTTTTTTAAAGAGTAGACATCGGATATGGTAGGTACTTCTGTAATCATTAATCTAGCTAGGATGATTTATCAGTCATTATTATAACTTTACAAATCACTTAAAAATATTGACAACTGTATGCATACAATCTTTTTATAACACTTTAAAATTACTTCAAAAACTTAACTTCAAACTAAACTAAAAACTTCGATATGTGATTTTATTTTTATATCTGTAAACCACTGTTCCCGGCAAAAAGATGCCTTTCTGGACATTTTTCGAAATTATTGGATCTTTCGAGAATCATCCGATGTCATTGTGGTCGACGCGCTGTCGCTCCAAAGCGACAGTCGACGGAGACAAGCTCGCAAATCGTAAAAATAATAATTAATTTACAAGAAAGCTTTTACACGAAAAAAAAACATTAAACTTTTTATATGTATTGTTTTATAATATTTTGTTTATTCCGCAAGCTATCAATAAAATGCATAATAAATTAAAACAAATGTGAAGAAATTTGCAATTTTAATCAAATATTTAGCATAATGCTTATTTTCATCATAAATCTTGATATTTATTTACTTTTTAACTTAATTTAATTTAAATATATGCTGGTTTAATGAATAATTTTACCCTAAATACTATTTTAAATTAAACATAAACAATATTAAAGGTTAATTGTTTTACAGATTGAAGACGAAAAATATTTTTAACCATTCCTATACAAACCAAATAATTTAAGCATGTCAAACCTTTATGAGTTGTCAAAAGAGTCAAACTTCAAAATACTTAGGTCAGATTACACATCAACTGTCGTACATTATTTGTTTTATTTACATCATTTTTATATTTAATAATATTTTGGAGAGTTCATAGACAAAGTGTCTATGAACAAATATAGATTTAGGTAACGTTTGTATTTTGGTATTATCTAGCGATAAGATAATTTTGTCAAGTCGAATAATTTTTACAAGGTATACAGAATGGACCAAAAGTCTGGAAACGGACAGTTATCTCGTAAATTGCTAGTCTGAATTGTACAAAATTTGGGACAAGCCTATTTTAAGATATGGAGATTTCAGATTTGATATTTGCAATGTTGTCAAATTTGCCGTTTTTGTGATATTATTAGTCACTTTGGTTTTTTAAATACATTACCGTATATATTCAGTCATTATTGGAATCTCCTCTTCAATACGAGTTCAGCCATATGTAACACTTATGATGTCAATTCAACTCAAGATGAAATAATTAAAAGAATATACAACTTATTAAGGAAAATTACTTATTTCACAAACGGTGTTTTTTGTATATTTTTAAACTGAAATTGGAAGAACTATATGTATGTGTGTGTATGCGTTCTGGCAAATCACATTTTTGGGTTGGCGCCTCTCGAAATGGATTACAAACTAGTTTCACAACAGCGATGACAACCTGATGTGTGGTAGAAGACAATAAATTCCTGATTTAGCTACCTCTGACCTTTTTTGTAACCACAAAGGTTTTATTTGAAAAGTACCCACTACTAATTTTTAAAAGTTAATGAAAAAATCAACGCAGTTACTAAGCAGCATAACGAATTGGTCCGGAATAAATATCTTTGTGAGATAGCGAAAAACGTATGACAGTACTACTTTATTAAAAAGCATTCTCGAGAATGTTGAAGCATCGGGGTTTGAGTTTCGAGTAAATTGCGTCAAAAAGAATTTTTAAAGCTGTACTTCAACACATTGGAAACACATATGCATCACATAGCTCAGTCGATCAAGTTAAAAGACACTTACGACAATTTGCAGATAGTATTGAATAAAATAAGTTATTCGGAACATCAATGGAAACTTTTTGGCGATATGAAAATTGCAATGTTACTCTTAATCTTGCAACATCTTTCTCAATATCTACTACCACCACTGCTTATTAAGCTTGGTTTTATAAAGCAGTATGTCACAGCTCTCGATAAAAATGACACGTGTTTTTAGTATTTAGGAAAAAAGTTCCCGGCAATTAGTGATGCTAGGTTAGGTTAGGTTAGGTTTCATGTGAGTGGGGCGTGGTCGCCCCTCCACCGCGACCCTTAGTAGGTCTATTGTGGCTCACCCCTAGAGGCTACAGTTCACCGCACAATCCAGCCCTTTTTATGAAGTTCATGGTTGTATAGGGTGAGATTTTTTTAAAATCGGTAGATTCTAGGTTAGTGTAACCAAATATGTTGAACCCAGGCCGGGGCATGAACATAGTAAATGTTCATCAGTTTCGTCTTCCACGCAGCAGAACCGACAGTCAGTTTGTTGGTTCAGATCTATCTTTCTGAGGTGGTATCTTAGACGACAGTGTCCCGTAAGCAGTCCTGTTAGAATACGCAGGTCATCTCTGCTCCATTCTAGGATCTGCTTAGTTGTGTTTCTCGAGGGTTGTAACGGTAAAAACGCCTTCGAGTGGGTTAGCTCTGGTATGTCGGACCAGTACGTGAGTATTTTCCTCTCCGCCCAGTCCGAAATAATTGTTTTGGCGGCACTTGGGTGACTCCAAAAACCGGTTCTGGTCCAGTGAACGCAGATTCGGCCCCCTGTTTTGCAAGGATGTCGGCTTTTTCGTTTCCTTTCACCCCCTGGTGCCCAAGTACCCACAGTAGGGTCACCCTGTTGTTCGCACCAAGGTACTCTAAGGATTCGATGCAATTCCATACAAGTTTAGAATTTATCTTGTTGGAGCTCAGTGCTTTTAAAGCAGCCTGGCTGTCTGATGCTAAGTAGAAGAAAGAATTTTTCGACCACAAATTCGGATTTTACTTGTGGACGAAAATTTTATTGGCACAATGAACGACTGAAAAAAAGCAGCTTGGCAAAGTTAGTCGAAGATTGCGGATTTGTTGAATGCTAAATAGCAAAACAACAACAAAAAGTACAAAACAAAAGAGAAATCCGCTGCACAAATCATTCGAAGAGTTCGATACAAACGGAAAACTCTTTAAAAAAACTTATTTTTACGATTTTCAGCTGTTTTCAGGGTTTTTTTACAAATAACTTAGAATTTTGAACTCGAATGGACAAAAAAATCACTATATTTAGATTAAAGGCTTTAAAATTAATAAAAAATCTACTCTTATGAGCTCAAAACACACTCGTCGCCAATTTAATTTGAAACTGACTGATTTACTTCAAAGAGTTTATTTGACATCCATGGCAATCGCTATTGTTTGAAACAATTACGTAATATTCATACCGTAACAAGTGATGGAATGAAAATACATGCAAACCCCATGAGAAACAACTGTTACGGAATGAATATTCTCACTCTAGTGTGTGAATGTCGTCATTATGTTGATATTACAAATAATTTCATAATAGGTATATTCCAAGTATGGTCGTGGAGAAAGTAGCTTTACTGTACCAGTCATAGTAGTACTTCAATGCCAGACCTCGTATTATGTTTTTTTACTGATGAATTTGAATACATTCGTGACACTATAATATATTATGCAGTTAAACGATAAATTTATATTTCATTTTTAAAAAACAATTATGTAAAAATACTTGAAGTATTTTCGATACAAAAACGAGTTTTAATAATCAAAATAAAACAATTTTTTGTATATATCTTACCGCGGCATCGTTAAGACCTTGAGAAATTTCATAAATGATGATATTGTTATGAAAAGATAATTGAAAAAAAATGTTTATTTTAAATTAGAATAATTTGTTTGCTCGTTTGATAAGAAAGCAAATTTTTGTTGACGTGCATGTTTTTTTTTTGCTTTAAATTCAGCAATTTTGATTCATTTTAGATAAAATATTTGGCACAGTTTATATTCAACGATTGCATTAATATACAGGGTGATTCTTTGGAAATTCCAATTAGACGTTCTAGAGAAACGTTGGCCAAAACAACCTATTACTTTCTCACTTAATAAGGTACCGTCAAAATAGGAAGGTACTGGATTTACCATAATCGGTAGTGGAGGAAATTTATGAAAATTGCTACCGTAAGATCCCAAAGACCACATTTCCATACTTAAAGATTTTAAGTTTAATTAAAAACACATTCATAACAATTTTATTAAAACAGATCAACTCTTCAGTTCAGTTGAAGTCGAGTATAAAAAACCAGCCTTCATGTGTTTTATAGACCTGGAAAAGGCGTTTGACCGACTACAACTGGAGGGCATGGTACACATTCTATACAACAGGCAAATCCCATATAACATCATAAAAACCATCGAAAATATTTACCAGAGAAACGAAATATAAGTCAAAAGTGATGGCACAACTACCGAAGAAATTCCTGTAAATAGTGGTATCCGACAAGGAGATTTGCTTAGCCCCTTATTGTTCAACATCTTTATGGACGAAATAATAAAAAGCACTCGTAACCTGAAAGGGTATAAAATGGGGAACAAAGACGTCAAAATCCTATGCTATGTTGATGATGCTGTTCTGATTGCAGTAAACGAAGATGACCTACAGAGATTAAAATTCAAATTCAGCACAATGGCAAAAAGTCTAAAGATATCTGCAGCAAAAACAAAATGCATGACCACCTCAAAAACACCTATCAGATGCAATATGTGGATGATAAAATTATACAACAGGAGATGAAATTTAAATACCTAGGCATAGAAATATCAGGATACGGTGACATCGAGGCGGAAGTAAGAAACCAAGCGGCAAAAGCAATACGAACCTCAGCTTACCTGAACGATACAATCCTCCGAAACAAATATATCGGAATCGAGACCAAATCCCGAATCTACAAGGCGGTCATACGACCTGTATTAACATACACAGCGGAAACTAGACCAGATACATCGAACACAAAGAGAATATTAGAAACCACCGAAATGAAAATAGTGCGCAGGATCGCTGGAAAAACACTTTTTGACATGGAGAGAAACGAGGACATTAGAAGAACATGTAAAATAGACAATATAACTGAATGGATACTGGGAAGAAAAAGAGAGTGGAACGAACACATAGATCGGATGAATGACGACAGAATGGTCAAAATAACTAGAGACAAGTCGCACTTAGGGCGCCGAAGCGTTGGAAGACCCCGCAAGAGAAAGAGCGACAATCTTTCTAACAATTAAACGGCAGAGTATACGAAGAAAAACAAACAATTTGCTTACATTAAAGAAGGAAGAAGAAAAAGGAAGATTAACTTTTACTGGATGGTCAGATTTTTTTGAAAAGTAGGTATATTTACAGATAGTTTGACAGTAATTTCACATTTTAATAATTTTACCGCCAAAACAAATTAATAAATTGTAAGTTATGCTTTATAGTTTATATTTATATAAATTTAATAAGTTTTACGAAAGTCTGGCAAGTTATTAATCTTGTAAATTACAGTATTTCAGGTGACGTTAGACTGTAACGAAGGCAGATTCACCAAAATTGCCGAAAATTCTAGCTACATCCGACTTCATCCATATTAAATAAAAAAAAAAACAAGACAATGGAATTCCGAATGTGTAATGCGTAACGCCTAATGACCTTGGAACATTTTGTGTTGTAGGGTCCGAATATTCGAAATAAAGGCCGAGGTCACATCTATTTTTCTGCGAAGTTTTCTTTGCGCTGTTGTCATATGTACAAAAATTTCCCAATAAAATTATTTTATTGGGAACCACCACCACTAATAAAGTTAAACCTTAGTCGTATTTACGCAAAAATTTAAGCTGTGAATAAATGCAATGCCCTAGAGTAAACTTAATTTAACTTAAATTAACTTAATTTTTTGGAGACACTTATGTATTTGGCCATTATTATATAAAAACATTCCTCTTGAGAATCGATTAAACGTAGGTTGTGGACCTATACATGATTTGCCCCAGAAAAGTACGGGTAAAAAGTAACAGTCACTTGCATACCCCATCTTAAGTATATAGTATATGGAAACAGAGTGTTTGTTCATGGGATCGATAACAAAAACACCTCTAAAATGTTAAGTTTCTGTAGATGATGTATTCAGTACAAAGGAGACACAAAGTAAAATAAAAGAAAATAAAGCATTTATCTCTAAAATACATAAAATCATGCAAGCAATCCGCATGAGTTAGTGAGTAGTTTATTTCATATAGAAATACTGTTCGGAATTGTGAAAGGGTAATAACGTCTGATGGAAATTTATGTGGTAAATATTTTTGATGTCCAATAAAAATCAAAAATAAACTTTTAGTGGGAAGTATTTTATCACTTTTTAATGTTAAAGGGATCTTTTGATTTTTTTTAATAACCTATACTCTATTAATTTTTTTATTTTGTCTTTAAAGACAAAGGATTTAAAAAAGTTATTTATTTAACTTGCTTATTTATATACACCAAGGCTATCGTAACAATGTAGGAGAGAGTATATACTCTTAAATATACAGGGTGATTCATTAAGAATGTCCAATCTCTGAATTGTAGATTCTGGACCTCAAAATATGATATACATACATACATTCATATAGTCACGCCTTTTTCCCATAGGGGTAGGCAGAGACCACTTCATTCCACTTGCTACGGTTTTTACACACATCTTTTGCTTCCTCTACTTTCATCAGTGCTCTCATACATGCTCGTCAGTTGTTGGTACTCTTGACCTTGCCTTTCTTCAAAACAATGTTGATCCGATCGAGATATGTTAGCCGAGGTCGACCTCTACCGACTTGTCCATCCACACTCGCCTCATAAATTTGTGTCAATCTTCCTTCATCCATGCCCAATATACCTTATACAAATATTGTTAGTTTCCGAGATACCGGGTGTTTAAAGTTTAAATATGGATTTTGATTTTCGCAATAATTTTTCGTGTCAACTTTTCGTCAAATCACCACCAAAATTACCACGCCTTAAATTCACACTAGTGGACATATTCAAAAACCTGAGGTGGGAACAAAAAGGTGTGTGTTTAGACGGAAATTACCTGAATCATTTACGTTTCGCATCCGACATTGTAATCATGAGCCAAGATATAAACGAACTGAAGGAAATGGTGAACGAACCTAAGCAAGCTTTAGAAGATGTTGGCCTGCAGATGAACTTTCAGAAGACCAAAATCCTCTCATGAAAATGTCCAAATAACATTAAATAACCACCACTTGGAAACCGTGGAGCAGTACATCTATCTGGGGCATAATATTAAATTGGGTAGGAACAACCAAACAGCGGAAGTCACAAGGCGAATCGGCTTGACTTTGGAAAACTAAACCATATTCTCATATACCGTTAAGTCTCAATTTGCCTCAAGAGAAAAGTGTACCATGCGCGCGCATTCTCCCCGTTGCAACTTACCACTCTCACGGTCAACAGAACAAGCCGTTAAAGAGTCTGCCAGAGAGCAATGAAGCGAGCGATGCTGGGTATCCGCCCGAGAGATAAAATACGCAAAACTGAAATTCGCAAACGCACTAAAGTATCGGATGTCATAAAGCGAATTGAAAGATTAAGGTGGCGATTGTCAGGTCATGTTGCCCGAGATGACGTGAAATGGACCAAAAAAAATAATGCAGTGAAGACCCGGAGAGACAAAAAGGAGTGTTGGTAAACCCCAGGCGAGATGGCGGGATGACCTACAGCTGCCAGCCGGGAAGAGCTGGATGCACACCGCTCAAAACAGATCGACCTGGAAAAAGATGGAGGAGGCCTATGTTCAGCGTTAGACATCGGCTGTTATAAAATACAGCGTGTTTATTCGTATGCCTTTTCACCTTCGCCATTCAGGTGCAGTACCCCTAAAAGTGATTCACACACATTTATTGTTTTAATGATATAAAACACGTTATTTACAGTTAGTCACTGAGTGCATAATGCACTAAAAGACGAGTACACATGGGTGAACAGAGAGGGTTGGAAAAAAACGGAACTGACGGTGTACCTATACTTTGCCAATTATTAATTAGGAACAACTACTTTAATAGCCATGGTAATTATTATGTAATTACATGTAAATAATCTAAAAATATTTATTTATATTTAAATATTAAGTTGTAATGTATATCACTGTATTTTCCAAAGTTTTTTTAAATGACACTTCTTTATAATCGTTACGATTTCAAATTCGATGAAACTAAAAAATGCGACACTAAAAAGAGACAAACATAAATCTATAGGATTAAGTCTGCGAGAAAATGAGGTAGAATACATTATCGGTCTCTTCTTTGTGCGGTGGTTCGTACGTAGCCTTCCCAATCTTGTTTAAATAGTTTACATAGGCGTAAAGGCTGAAAAAAAAGAAATTCACATCCCAAAATTGACACGGCTTACACAGGTACCTAGACACCCGTAGCCGAGAATCGACACGGGCGTTCATGGATCTTTTAATGGCTCTTTTACAGTTAACCATAGCCATGTGCAGTTTAATAAAGCCACAGGTGGCTTAATTCGAAAATATGTGATTGAACGTCTACAAAATACGACGATTGCCGAAAAACCACATTTGACGATAAACGAAGAAGTACTCGCGAATATTTTTAGTAGGTACATATAATAAAAAGTATTGAAATTACTGTACCTATACAAAGGTGATAAAAAATTTGAGACCGAGTTGGTTAAAAAAGCACACATATTATACTAGATAAAGAAGATGCGTCATTTTTACAGTAAAAACAGAAGACTCTGGCGAAAACTCAGTGGACGAATTATTATCGGATGACGTGCTGTATAGAAGACATATTGTCCGATAAGAAAAAAAGTGTAACTGGTAAACAATAGAGTTTGTTTAATTCAGCTAACTCACAAAGAGACTTCTACAAGATCTTCAATTCAAATACATTTTCTGATTGATAAATATTCGGTTACTGTTACAAAATATTAACCATACGTAAACCAATCTGGTTTAAATCGGCTCTCGGTTTCCTGTAGGTGGAAAGAGCATAGAGCAAGTAACTTCCTAAAAATACCTTGAGCATGAAATTTGCATAGAAAGAGACAATTAGACCCGTGAAATCAAGAGAAGATTTGGTCCGACATGGACTGCTTTTGGAAAGCTGCGGAACGTCTTTAAAGCCAACATTCCTGTGTGTCTGAAGATAAAAACTTTTAACCAATGCGTATTACCTGTTCTCACTTATGGGGCAGAAACACTAACTCTTACAAAAAACACAACAAACAAGATACGCATTGTTCAAAGACGAATGAAAAGGTCGATGTTGGGTTTGTCACTCCAAGACAGAATTCCAAATGGCAGATTAAGACTTATGTCGGGCGTAACAGACGCAATTGAATGTATAACAACTTTAAAATGGAACTGGGCAATAGATGGACGAAAAAAATCCTAGAGTGGAGACCACGAATGGATGCACAACGTAGCAGACGACGCCCATCACCAAGTTGGTTCGACGGCATCAAGAGGATTAAAACAAATTGGATGAGCGCGGCTCAAGACCGTCGGAAATAAACAAGATTACGAAAGACCTATGTCCAGCAGTGAACGCAGCAGTGTGACGATGATGATGATGATGATGACAAATGTAATTGCACCTTTATCGCGATAATAATTCTCTTTATCAGTTTTGGCTCACAACCAGTTGTTACCTTCAGATAATCATCTGAGCACTTCTCGTTAGAGGCACCAGGAGGTTCTGGTCCGTTTGCAACACGACAGGTCCGGCGTTCACTCTAAACAATATTTTGTTATTCAATTACAGCAGACATTGGGTACCACTAATAAATTGTAAGATATATTTGGATCCACCTTGTATGCAAGGTCCATCGGTGAAGTCATAAACGAAGGTTACTTGAAATAACAATAACAGAAAGATCTGTTTTGCTGGGTACCTAAAATAGGAAGACGAGGAGGGGTGCGGGATATGACAGGTAGTTTGGCAGTCTTTGGTACGAGACTGAAGGGTAAAGACGCATTTTATAATAGATTGATAGTTTTGACTGACTACGATTTACGATAAATATAGTTTTTGAGTAAAATAAGACATTATTATTACTTACAAAATTTTCGTTCGTTTTCATTTTAACAGTTACAAAAGAAGTATCCAGTAAAAATAACAATAATAATAATAAAACACGTATCCAATCTTTCATTAACTGTATTTTCAAGGTGACACTTCGGTTATTCTTTATGTAAATATAGTGTCTAGGATGCTTGTTATGGATTAAAAACACACAAACCCATAAAAAATATTATTTACAACTGGATTTACATTTTACGAGCGAAATATCTCGGCAACACTGCATCGAGTCGTCCGAATTAATGATCTTGAATAATCCGGCACGTGTCGTTTCATTGATTTTTGGACAATCACGGAAGGGGGACCAAATCTTATACGAAGCGCATTCAACACACTTCGGTAGATATTTGTTCTAAACCTTGGTACATTCACCCCGAATATTCTGCTAAAAATTATGCGATATTTCCACTGGCTAGACTCGACACTTTTTTTTTCTTTTGGCCAATCGATTGACAGACATCAGATAACTTTTAGATAGATAAAGTATAAAAATAGGATCGGGGTTATTGAATTATATATCCTATTCGCTTTATAATGATCCTAATGAGTTTTTTTACAACGGTTTTAAATGAGTTTGGTCTGGAAAGTAACAGTCACTTTTATTGATTTATATAATTCTTCATACATAAACAGGGTGTTAGTAAATAAGTGCGACAAACTTCAGGGGCTAATTCTGCAATAAAAAATAATGACGGTTTCCTATATTAACGTACGTCCGCAAATACTTCGTTTTAGAGATACGGGGTGTTAAAGTTTTTCTAAAAAACTGACGATTTATTTATTGCTCCGAAACCGGTCGAGATATGCTAATGTAATTTGGTGGGTTTTAAGAGTTAGTTATGCGCATTTTTTGACGTGCAATTAAGAAATTCATGTTTACCATTGGCGCGCATACGGGTAATGATCCCAATTTTTTTAAAGAAAACAATGTTACGCCACTGAGATATTTCAAATTAAAAATCATGTTTAAATTCCTCGGTAAATTTGTGACAAAAAATCTCTCCCGTCTTTTTTTCGTATGAGGCGCCGTTTCTATGCAAATAATTAAATAATACGTTATCAAGAACTATCTAATACAATAACATTAAACGAGAACCCGTATCTCTGAAAACGAAGCATTAGCGGACATACGTTTATAAAGCAAATATTATTTTTTCATGCAGAATCACCCCCTGAAGTTTGTAGCACTTATTTACTAACACCCTGTATATACAGGGTGATACATTAAGAATATTTAATCTTTGAATTGTAGATTCTAGACCTCAAAATTTGATAATTCTGCCCCACATGCCCTATACAAATATTGCTAGTTTCCAAGATACCGGGTGTTTAAAGTTTAAATATGGATTTTGATTTTCCCAATAGTTTTTCATGTATTGTTGCAAAATATTATGCAGGGAAAGATACAGGGAAAAAGAAGCAGGGGAAGAAGACGCATTTCCTGGTTAAATAACCTAAGAAAATGGTACAAAACTGTAGTTTCATTAGGTTGTTTAAAGCTGCAATATCAAAAGTGAGAATATCTATGATAATAGCCAACCTTCTAAGAAGAGATGGCACTTGAAAAAGCAACCTTAAAAAGTTTCGTGTGTTTAAGAGAACGGAATAGTAAAATACCAGACAAAGGAAAAAAGATAAATACGTGTCAGTGACGGTGGTTATACGTGATTCAAAAAGACAACAATTTTACGAAAATTATAGGATATCTTGCCAAACTACACATTTTAAAGATGAGTAATGAGACAAATAGATAGACAGCGTGTCTATTCATTTTTGGATTATTATAGGTAGTTTATAGCAAACATTTTTTACTTTACATTGTAGTAGAATTCTGAGAATATTATTTGGCAGGGAATGGCACAACTTGCATGAAACGGTTCCAAGAAAATTGGACTTTATAATTACTATATGTAAAAATAATTTACAAATGTATTTTTGTGTGCGTATTTTTATTAAAACATTTTAATTAAAAATTATGTTTATTGCCATTTAGGTCAAACAACTCATGATTTATAATTGCAAAAAATAACTCATTACACAACAAACTAAACTGGGTTTCCCGTTGATGATTTATTTACTCTTATCAATGTAGTAAGAAGTCGCTGGATAAAATTTAAAAAAATGTAGACTGATCGAGAATAGAAGGAACTAAAACCTTTTAAACCCCAACAATGATCTTTCCGTTCTTAATTTATTCTACGTTGTAACGTGCCTATTTTTCCCTTCTACAGTTCCATTATAATTGTGTCTCTGATAGTTTTGTATTCCTCAGGTACTCGTAAATAGTGTTGCGTGCCGTATTTTGTTGTAACTTAAATATATCATTCGTTGTAAATAGTGTTGCATACCTTATTGTGATAGGATTCGATTGTTAATGGCTGCGGCATTTTTGTTGATCGCTGGAGATTGAGTGGGGAGTTTTCATTATTAGATTTTGCTTTGGTTTTTGGCCTCGATTGTTGTGTGTTATCGGTTATATTATTGTCTGGTTTGCATTTCTGTGTGGATGGGGCTGGCTATCAACACGGACGAGCGCGATTCTTGGTGTGGAGCATGGACTTGCGAATATTGTTGGTTGACGTCGGTTCCGTGTCATTTCTTGATATCCGGCTTGGGAAGTAGTGCGAGTCGTTTGGAGGCAGTCTTGGGAGTGGTGTAGTGAGAATTTTTGGGACGGTGTGATATTAACAAGTGTGCGGAGCCTCTACGGTTTTCTTTCATATCTGGCTGTATTTGGGCCATCTTAATTGGATTTTGAAGAAAAACCATTTAATTTTTAACTTGACCATTCTATCTTACCACCGTTGTTGATATTTTGGATTTTGGTGTCGAGTTAAAATAACCGCATGCGGGATTTATTTGAGGGAAGCCATTGTTAATTAGCAGGTGCCGTTCCATAATCAAACCGGCCACAGGAGTAGTGCATTCGTATCATCCATATCGACGATAAATTGCAGTGTTATAAAGACTTGCTTGGTGTTTTTAGCAGGAACTCCGTATTAAGGTGTTCAAGATTAAAGTTATTCTATTTTTTTTTATATTTGATCTACAATATACGTTTACCCAAAGGTTACAAGTGAGTTAATTTTGAATATTTAACGACGTGACTTATTTTTGACACCACGATTAAAATTTGGTTTAATTTATTAATATGGTACATTGTTGAAAACTATTTATTGCATTGGATAATATGCCAAGGCTGAACTTTGATTAAAGTAATCTTCTCAATAGTTCTTTGTGTCCAAGTAAAAATGTTTTCTTCATACTTATTTGTAAATATCCTACAATATTGATATTTTGAAGGACAGCCATTGTAAAAAGAAATATTTTTAAATAAGCTCGATTGTTTCAACAGTGTAAATTTTATGTAAATAGTAAAAACATTAGTAGATTAGCAGCCTTGTGTGAACTTTTGATTTAGTGTTATTAAGAAGTTGACTTATATACGTTTTTTTTGGTAACTTGGTAAGGTCTGTTACTCTTACTTTTGTTTTGGTTGTTTTATAAAGTTGTAAATTTGGAATTTTTGATTTATTGTTAGCTATTGATTTTGATTATATTTGTTATAAGTTTATTATTGAACTGAGTACTTTGGTTTATTGTTGGCTGTTGATTTTGACTATATTTGTTATAAGTTTATTATTGAACTGAGTAATTTGATTTATTGTTAGCTGTTGATTTTGATTATATTTGTTATAATTTTGTTATTGAGCTGTGTACTTTGATTTATTGTAGGAGTAAAGTATTCAATATATTTTAGCTATAATTTCATTTATGTAGTTTACCATAATCTCAGTTGTTTATCGTGTGGCTCTGGTAGTGCCTATAAGACCTAGGGGTTTCCGGCTTGAACCGTCCAAGTCGGTGGCGCGGCTCATTTTTATTTTTTTTTCTTCTACCCTCTACGGCTGAGCTCGGGCATAATTTGCCAATAGAGAGACCGCTGGCAGAGTACTCTATAGAGAACGAAAAAGACGTGGCAACGTGCTGTTTTAAAAATGAGAATAATGGGATTATTATTATATTTAAGAAATCGCGTTTTCAAAAGTCCAGACGGCACCTGATGAATAATTTATACTCAGTCAAAAAAGTCTCCATACACTACATATTTTTTATTAGTTTTAACCAGCTAACTGGAACTATAAAAAATAAATTTTATATTATTATTTCAGGCTTAACCAATAAAAAATTGACAAATAGCTGCGAAATATTTTATTGAAATGTTACATCATAGTTTAGAAATATTTACAACAAATACTTAAATTTCTTTTAACAAAACATCTTATGTAACTCTTTGCGATAATTTTTTAATAATTTATTATTATTATTACAATAAGGTACGAGCAGGGTCCCTAAGATCCATGAGCCCTGAATTGTACTATGATTACAATGATTACAAAAATTAAAGTAATTAGAAATTAAAAATTACAAGAAAAGATTAATTAGGAAATAAAAAAGCATCCAGTGTCTGTTCTTAAAAATATTGACAGATTGTGCCGTTACAATATCATCAGGTAGACAGTTCCATGTTGAGAAAACACGATTACATAAAAAATGTTGCCTTCTCCTACAAGTGAATATTTCTTTTTTTAGTTTCCATTTGTGTCCTCGAAGCCGATTATCAGTGTCTACAAAAAATATGCTTCTTAAGTTACCATAATTAAAATTTAAAATGCGGAAGGTGATTATCATGTCCCCACGAATATGACGTTGTTCAAAAGTCGGTAAATCCATAATGTTTAGTCTTTCTGTATAACTAGGCCTTCTACGCCCGAAGAATAGTCTGGTTGATCGACGCTGAACCTTTTCGAGGAGTTCTTTATCCCGCACTAGTTCCGGACACTATACAGTTCCACAATACTCCATAATTGGACGAATAGTTTTGTATAAACGAGCAGAACTATGCAATGACACTTTTGCGAAAGACCTGCTGAGGAGGTACAGCCTACTTTTTGCTTTGTCATCAGCTGTCTTAATGTTCTGCAGCCAGTATTTGCATTCCAATAATCAATATGTTCTTGCTTAAGGATTATTTTCAATTCATGTTTCGCTTCGGCAATTGGCAATCCGACCAACTGAATTCTTGGTTCCACCAGGGTCCCATTTCTTGCCAATTTATCGGCTACCTCGTTGCCATTTATCCCTGAGTGCCAAGGAACCCATGTAAGAGTGACCTTGTTTGCAGTCGCTAACCCATTGAGGGCCTGCATGCTGTCCCACACCACCGATGATGTTGTGGTGCAACTCACGAAGGCCTCAATAACCGCGCGACTGTCAGTGAGAATATTAATCTCACTGTTGGTTACTCTGCTTTCTGTCAAGTGCGTAGCACACCGGAGTGTGGCATAGACCTCAGCCTGGAAGACCGAGGCGTATTTCCCCAGGGGTACGTTTTCACTGTGCTTTCACTGCCCTGTAGCGTCCCTGGTACCCTGATCCGTTAGTGTACCATCGTTTAAATCCTGGGCTGGTCAATGCTGTTTTCTTCAATCAGTCTTTTTTGGTTGATATTTTTGTTTTATAGTATTTTCCTATCAAGGTCTCTTCCACCCCGGGTCCTTGGCCATCAGACTACTGCTGCATACATTAGTGACGGTAGTTATACCGCCTGAAATAACCACAGGCTTATCCTCGGTTTTGGAACCCAGATTTTTCCCATGGCTCTCTTGCATGCCCACAGTGAGGCATACATTTTATTTCTTTGCCTCGAGGTGTACGCTCCACTTTAGTTTTGCATCCAGGTGTACGCCTATGTACTTCACTGAAGCGGAGTATTTCAGTTCCTGTGTCCATAGCCAAAGACGGTGTAAATATCGAAAAAAAAACATGGATGATCATATGCCTGAATATTCCAGCTAATCGCATTTCTAATGATGTGCCACACATAGTACATTTCCTATTTTAAATTAAGGGGTTGGGGGAGAGGAAGGGAGGGGGTTGACAAATGACAGATATCTGTATCGTAAAAATGTGTCCCCCTTGGAACAAAAATCGACGTGTTTAAGCATTTTCTTAAATTTTAATAAATACTGCCAAATATTGGGGTGGACTGCTGTTTTCTGTGGTCCACTCCCGTATAAGTTAAAATGTACAGCAGACGCTATTGTAGCTACGCGTTTAGCATTTTCATTGTTCATAAAAGATGTGAATCTGTGTCTTTGATGGTTATTTTAAAACTTCCAAGTACTCCGTAATTGTTCGAAATAACGAGAGTGCTTGGATAATTCGCAAATCGACGTAAATATTAATTTAATTTTGTTCTACGAAGCAGTTTTAATTATCGCGGATCGCAAACACATTTTTATTTAGACGCAAATGAAAATTAATACGATGATTTTACACGAACATGCGTTATTTCTTTTTAATTGATTGCAAAAACAATTAAATTTAAATTGATATCGTTTCGGAATCCTTACAAAATAAACGAGTCGGTTTTATCTGGTTAAGGGACGACTTTTTATTTATTAATCATTGATTATTTCAACGCGATATATTTCGCAGATTTTTTTAAATGACAATAACGCTGATGGTTGATTGATTAAATGTACAGTGCAACAGAAGTAGCTTGGCGGGCGAGAGATCACAAAATCTGCGCACAACGAACACATTCGAATAACGATCCGATCGGCGACGACGAAATTTTCAGTAATCGTGAGTCTCAAGTACAATCGGAGGAAGAAGTTTACGAACTTGAAGTATATTCAGCCGAATATTTGTTATTTTAGAGGCTAGTCGCCCGCCAAGCTACTTCTGTTGCACTGTACGTCAAAATATTGTTTACTTTATTAAATTTAAGTAAATCAGGTTGTACATTAAAATTAAAAGAATGTGTTTTTCTTGAAGAATTTTGTAGTTACGTTTACGCATTGTCAGTATTAACATTTTTATTGTATAGGATTATATTGTTTCAATTCGAATCTGTTTATTTATCAGCATCCGAGCACCGACCGCAGCGGGGGCGCATATTAATGAGACCTTTGTCGGCTTCCGCCTCAGTCTAGCAACTTCTCGTAACGTAACGACAGTTTAGTTTTGAAAAGTGTTTATAAGTTATGAATAAAAATAAAAGTTGTAATTAGTTGAATATCTAAGTGAATATCCAAGTGATTTATAAAAGTAAAATTTATTGTGTAAAAGTTTCGTAATAAAGATTGTTTTATTGCTGTATCGAGAGTTTTAAAATCACCGAACCCAAGAAAGAACTAAATTTCGTAACAATATCAAAATCGTGACCCAATTGCAAAAATCTCTACGTTAGGCATCGACAGTACCGTTTTAAACCGGATCGGATCTTATCTGAGAGGTAGGAATTATACATAAAAATATGTACTCATGCCTTTTTCTCGTAGAAGTAGGCAGAGACCACTCCTTTCCACTAGCTACAGTTCTTACACGCGTCTTCCACTTCTTCTACGTTTATCTCCGCTTTCATACATGCTTGTCGGTTGCTAGTACTCCTGACCTGGCCTTTCTTCCAAACAGTTTCGATCTGATCGAGATACGTTCGTCTATGTCGACCTCTACCGACTTGCCTATTTACACTATAAATCTGTTTCGTCAATGTTCTTTCATCCTTATTGTCTATGTGTCCAAACCTTCTAACCTTCTTTGTCTCTACATCCTCTTTTACACCACTACTTCACACTATTCCTCACATTATCCGTCAGAGTCACTCCAGCTATACTTCTCAGACTACTCTTCTCCGCAGCGCTGATTTTACTTTTATGCTTCTTTTACCAAACCCAACATTCACTACCATACATAAGTGTAGGAACCAACACACCTCCATGCACAGCCAGACGTGCCTTTTTCGACACGTTCTGGCTGCTCATAAAGTTACACAGTGCCTCATTTATTTGTTTCCTTGCCAACACCCTTTGGCCAATATCACAGTCATACTTTTCGTCTCTCGTAAGCTTTGAACCCATGTATACAAACTCATTTACTTGTTCCACTCATTTTTCTTTAATCAGCACCTCGCAGTCATGCTTATTTCTCTTTTAAAAGGCATAATTGATTTTTAGGGCATCAAGCATAATATTACTCATCGTTTGAGAAAGTAATGAGAGTAGTCCAAACAAACACACAAATATTTGGTTCCAATGGACCTAGGCTGACTTAAATGTTGAAGAAAATAAATATTTTAACATTTTTAATATTTTAAATTTATCAAGTTTGGAACATCGAAGAGCTAAAATAGATTTTTGATTCCTGCACAAGGTTTTCCAAATTTAAGAAATTTTTAATTTAAATTTCGATTCCAGAACACGATTTACAGAACTGTTCTTCATTACAGTAAGAATTATGCCCAAAATGAGTCAATTTACATGGGTAGTTAATTTAGCAAAAATGGTGAAATAATTGGTATATTCGATGGATCTATGCATTTAAAAACTAACTTAGTTTAAGTAAATAAGGTAAAAACTGCATCTTAAATATTGGAGTTTTTGTAAATTGACATGTTCGTAAAAAATAAATATTATTTTGAAAATAACATGTTTGAGAATTAAAAAAAAAATTCTTCAATAGTATTAAAGAAAACTCATTTCTATGAGCACCTAACGCACAATTTTCTTATGTCATATTTTTAAAGATGTACAGAGATTGTGATTTTATTTGTCCATTCTTTCAAGGTCGAAGAATAAAATCATAAGCGTTTTGCGTAAACCACATTATATTACAATAATTAAAGGAAGTCTGTAAAAAATAGATAAAATATTATTTATTTATGTCAACATTTACCACAGACAATGCGGCCTAATGCAAAAATATGATAAACACGTATTAAATGTTTGCAATACATGTTTGAAAAATACTGTTACTACATTTATTATTGAGTTCGATGTTTTTCAAACATTTTTATTAAACACTTATTATTTTCGGTGAATGGTTTTTCGGTGATTTTGGCCGTCGAAGGTCTGAGTTAATACTCAACGTTTCGCCATCTCTAGTGAATGGCATCTTCTGGAGATATGTCTGCTTTTTATTTTAAGGCTGACGGTTTGTGACATTTGTATGTCACGATCGTATACGTTTTGGTGAGCGAGGCATATTTGAGGGCTGTTCAGAAATTGGTCACGTTCCGGATATTCATTTATCTTATTTTTGTAAGAAAGCAGCGTTGAATTTTTAAGTACAGCTACCCATGTTCCATTAATTTTAAGTGTTTCCTTAGATTTATGAAAGTTTTGCTGGTGTTTATGTATTTCAATCGCTGCTCTATAAAGCCTCGGGTAATATGCAGATGTGGTGCCCTCAAATATGCCTCGCCCACCAAAACTTATACAACCTGCGATCGTGACATACAAATGTCACAAACCATCAGCCTTAAAAAAGCAGACATATCTCCAGAAGATGCCATCCACTAGACCTACAACGGCCAAAATACCCGTAAAACCATTCACCAATAAACGATGTCCGCGAAAGCCTTTCACAATATGTATCTTATTATTGAATGAGCCTTTTATCTCAGGACTTTGCATTTTACGGAGGCTTCGAATAGCACTTGGGGTCTCGAATGAACGACAGTAGTAATTGATACTTGTATTTTTTTTTTTTGAAAATAGTCGCAAAAAAGGTAGACCCATCGTGTGGGCCGTCACATTATAGCACCAAAAAATGTTCTTAAATTATTGCAAGTTATTTTAAAAAAATAATATCTACTTTATCCTAAAAATGTAATGATTGCAAACAGCAGACACCGTTTTAAACAGAAACGACGCATAGTGTTAATGAACTCACTTCATTCAAAACAAAAACTTGAAATAATTATTTTAAATGCCAAGATCATAGAAAAATAGAAAATGGCTACATTAAGAAACTTATTTTTAACCGTGTCAGGAAGTAGACATTAAGTTTTACGTAATTTTAAAAGCAATTAAAAAAACAGACTGACGAGTTATTCCAGAAGAATTTAGGTATTTTTTAATTAGACACTGGTTTTGAACTACTGTAAACCACGAATAGTTAGGAACTTTATCTAGGTTTTTGAAAAATGTAACAGTTTTTTTTTTATGAAAATAGTCGCAAAAAGGGTAGACCTATCGTGTGGGCCGCGGACGGCCCGCACTACGACTATTAGAAGGGGAAGGGATTATAGAAAGGAAATGATTGTGGACACGCTTTTTAAAAAGTTGCAGGTCATAGTTCTCTGAAAAAACTAATTTTGGAAGCTTATTCCATTCCGTAGCAGCCCTGTAAAAGAAGGATTCTTGATGAAGATTGGTCATTGCAGTGTCAAGCTTGAGAGTAAATGTGTAAGACTGATCAGCGTGCCGAGTTCTTCGGCCGAATGTGGCCAATGGTGGTACAAGAGTTTTTATTTCTCTGGAGCATCTGCCATGGAAATATCTATAGAGCAATGACTGG
This sequence comes from Agelastica alni, assembly GCA_950111635.1. NCBI lineage: Eukaryota > Metazoa > Arthropoda > Insecta > Coleoptera > Chrysomelidae > Agelastica > Agelastica alni. The sequence continues at coordinate 21,340,060 of OX467714.1, forward strand.
TCTGCAACTCTTCTTCTATGTTCTAGAGGGTGAAGGGTATCTGTGAGAGTTGAGCTGTTTATCAAGCAAATGGCTCTTTTCTGAATGGAATCTAGAAAACGAAGAGAATGCCTTGGTGCTGAACCCCAAATATGCGAGCAATACTCCAGTAGAGGTCGGATTTGAGCCTTGTACGTCGTCAACAGTTGATCAGGAGTAAAAAACTTTCTGGATTTTCACAGAAAACCTAGCCTCTGGCTTGCCGACTTTGCGATGTTAGCAACATGGTCATGCCAAGACATATTATTGGACACCGTGACTCCCAAAATCGAGATGGAGGGACTTGGTTCAAGGGTATTTCCGGACATTGTGATGGGATTATTTGAGGAATTCTCTTTCTTGGAAAACGTGGCACTTTGTGTTTTTTGGGCGTTGAACTGAACAAGATTGTTGGTTCCCCACTCGACGATTGCTTTAAGATCTCTATTGATGGAATCAACCTGTTCCTGCCTGAGTCTATTTGTATCATTCACCGAAAGTGATCGATAGGATGTGAAAGTTGAGACACGTGTGCTGTCGTCTGCGAAACTAAATGGGGTTTGTGGTGGTTTTCAAGAGGTCGTTGATGTGTAAAAGAAATAAAGTGGGGGACAGGATGGAACCCTGGGGGACCCCGGCATTGGTTTTCAACGCATCAGAAGAAATACCGTCAACTGCCACATGTAAGGAGCGATCTTGCATGAAGCTCAAGAGCCATTGGCGCAGTTTGGTTGGGAGACCGTTATATTATAAATATTTTATATTGGTATTAATATTAATGAAGTAGTTTCGTTGGTGCATCAATTTGTAGAATGTTTTATATGTTTAAAAAGGGATTTATGTGTGTGTATATTACTGCAAAACTCTGGAACACCTGGAGCAATTTTAACCAAATTTGGTGCATACAGCTTACTACCTGGCAAAAAATACTAAAGAGGTGACTTACCTTCAACACCGCTACGAAACCGGTGGGAAAAGGATAAAATATAAAAAACTATTAAAAACTATCACAGAGAGAAATTCTGGAACTCCTGATAAAGATGTCAGTGCTCTTTACGGCCTAAGCATAAATTATAATAACACCAAAATTATGATCATTGATAGAGAACATAACAACTACCTTGAAACTCGGACTATTGGACACTGTGAAGTTGTCAACAGTTTCGTCTATATTGGAGCCCTAATAGCAATCTAGCGAGTATCTTGGTCTTTTCGGTCTTTCTATATGCTTTAGAATCTTGGACTGTCAAAGAAGTAGATCGTCGTCGGATTGATGTATTTGAGATGTGGGCAGGGCGACGAATGTTGAGAGTGTCCTGGACCGCTCATTAAACAAATGCTTCGGTTTTACAAGAAATATGCCCGTCAAAACGTTTGTCCAGTATCGTGTACTCTCGAATTTTTACATTTTTCGGACACATCAGTCGGAGTGAGCATATGGAAAGGCTTATTGTACAAAACAACCTGAAGGGATCAGAAAGCGTGGCCAATCACCAAATCGATGGAAGGATTTTATCAAAAAATTATTGGATGCTACTCTCCCACAAACGGTTCACATGTCATCTAATCGAGATAAATGGCGAGATGCAATCAAGAGAGCCATCCAAAACATTGAACCTCGTTAATATGGGCCACAACACATTTGTAAAGATGTTATGATTATGGAAGGAAGATCAAAAAAGGCCTATATTAGTGTCCGATGCCGACGCCGGCATTACATCAGGGTTTAAGAACTTTCCAGAAACCCCCGGCAACGCGAGGTTAAACGGCTAGTATTTAAATAAAGTAATTTCGACATATTGTAAAAGGCTTTCGCGGCTATCGTTTGCTGGTGAATGGTTTTCTGGGTTTTTAGTCTAGCACAAGAGGTGACATAAGCGATTAACTAAGTCGTCGTGAAGTCACTTCTAAAGCGTTTTTACCCTACATTCCTCGAGCGACAGATAAGATCGGCCGGATTCTAGGAGAATATAACATCAAAACTATCTTCAAGCCATCTAAGAAGATCGAAAATTATCTGAAATCTGCCAAGGATAAGAGAGCCCCACTAAGTTCTGCAGGTGTTAATCGTATTCCATGTACTTGTGAAAGTGTCTACATTGGAACAAATAAACGGTCCATTAACACCAGGGTCAAAGAACACAAAGCCAACTGCCGTCTTGGACATACAGAAAAATCTACTGTCGCGGAGCACAAAATTAATAATAATGATCACAGAATTGAACTCGAGGACACTCAAGTTTTAGGCACCACATCTGCATATTACCCGAGGCTTTATAGAGAAGCGATTGAAATACATAAACACCAGCAAAATTAATAGAACGGGTACCTGTACTTAAAAATACAACGCTGCTTCCTTGCAAAAATAATAAGAATGAATCTCCGTGCTCCGCCCACCAAAACGTATACAACCTGCGATCGTGACATACAAATGTCACAAACCGTTAGCCTTAAAAAAGCAGAAATTATATCTCCAGAAGATCCCATCCACTAGAGATGGCGAAACCATTCAAAGTAATTCCTTTTTTTAATTTTTTAAAATCTTTAGGAATCTTGATTAGACAATATTTAATATCAAATATTTCATGAAAACCTTTCTTACCTTAAAAGTATGAACTAAAATCGCATTTTTGAGAATTTTGAAATGATCGATTATTAATAATGGTGAATTTTTATAATTTGCCATTAAATTCTCGCTAAATTTATTTATCTGCATGACTACTACTACACTCATTGGCATTAATGACAAACGAATTAGTTAATTGGGAGTAACGACCAACAACAACAAAAGATGATAGATACATTTAAAAAAACGGTAATTGGCATTTACTACGTCACATTATTTTTTATTATACAAGGTAATGCATGTTGTGATTAGAACAGATTTTGTTAATTAGCCAAACATGACTAAAGGCATGTACTAAATAAAAACAGATACATGTGTTACAAAAAAATTATCATTATTGTTTAGTGCTTCTATATATATTAAAATATATAATTCTTTTGTCGGTGTGTATGTTAGTGAACTCTTCCTAAACGGCTGGACCGATTTTGATGACATTTTTTGTATCTCTTCAAGAGGATTTGAGATGTAGTGTTACATACAATATAGCTTGCTTACGGAGGTAACTTAGGCCAAGGCCAATGTAGGAAAAGAAGAGAAGTGCGGCGCTTGAGAAATAACAGGAAAGACAGGTGACGGGAAAAAAGTGTGAAGGTTAATACGAAGCAAGATTATGTTCAGTTCCTCTTTTATGAAATTAAAGCATTTTAAGTTTAATTAGTTTTATGAATCCGTTAAGGAAAGCCATCCTATAGAGAATAGTTTAGATTCACTCCTAATTTTGTTAGCACCCCTACGAAAGTGGTGGAAAAGGGATGGAATATAAAAACTATCAAAAACGGCTGATATTAGTGTCGAATTTTTAGTCTTCGGGGACGCTGAGTTGGATAGTGATATTTCCAAAGCAGGCAGGCCAATGTTTGCCGGGTTCAGTAGTACTATTATAAAATTGTATTTGTACATTAAAGATATTTATAAAAAAGAGGTTATGATATGGTGTTTAGGTGTCCCTGACTTCAAATCTTATTTGTCAGTTTGTCTGTTTGTTTGTTAGAACATCACGCAAAAACCACTGGACCTATTTTGTTTAAAATCTTATGATTAAATTTTGGTGCAAGCAATTTAAAGTTAGCACACATTTCGAATATATTCACGTTTTGTCTTCTCCTTCTTCCCATGCACTATCCATTAATGGATGTTTGCGACAATATGATTCATTTCTTTACGATTTCTGGCTGTATGAACCAAACTTTCGATAGTCCTTAGTCCCGTCCATTGCCAATTTATTTCTTAGCCAGGACATCTTTTTCCTTCCTATTCCTCGCTTTTCTTTAATTTTGCTTTTTCGATTATAAGCTGCATAATGTTATATTAGGTACGAAGCCATTATTTTTCTAATTGTAGTCAGTAGTTCACGACTTCTATCTAGTTGTTTGATTTGTCTAATCATTCTTTTCGTGGTAACAAAAGTAACAGGGGGTTTAACAATACCTATTAACCTTCTAAATTGAAAATAGTATAAACTTTGCAGTTGTACTACAAGACTACGAGATTACTTGATTATTAAACATTGCCTTAACTTAAAGAATCTCGAGTGCTTTTATTTTGATTAGTAAAAATTGGATAATGGCTATTATAAAACTATGACAGAAATGTGTCCAAACCAACTAAAAATGCTGCAATAATTACCGTTTCACTTTTAACTACCCGAGACCTCCTTGCGAGTACAAAGAAAACTTGCCGGTTTACTATACGCTGTGTGTTTATACGATATCGGATATTAACTCTCGAAAAATTTTGCAAATTTGTTGCTACTGAACGTTAAACTTTAATAAATTCTCCTAACAGCCATGGGACTGAAAAAAACTCCTTAAAAACGGGTCTTTTAGGTCGCGGAGTATTGATACCCCTATCACCAATCAATTAATTAATTCTTGCAAAAATGTCGCGTGGTCGTGTGACTTAAATAAATTCCCAAGAGCCATAGGACCGGAGAAACCGCTATAATCGTTGAGCCATCCTGGATGGTTAAGCAGCAGAAGAGGACACAATAGATATTTTAGATCACAACGTATTAGCATCCCCATCACCAATTAATAAATTATTTTTCGTAAAAATATCGCAAGTTTGTGGACTTGATACATTAATAATGTTACGATAAATACGTCCCTGTTCCATTATTTGGCCGAGGTAAAGCCGCTTATTTCTTTTGCAGCATCAAAACGCCCCAAATTTTGGCGATTGATTTATAGCCGCGGGCGGTGAATGTTCGTCACATTACCAGAAAGAAATCGTTTTATTCAGTAAATATTTAGAATAATTAATTTGCCTGTACAAAAGGAATGTCGCCGATCAAGTTTTTTACTTTAGTTTTTAAGTAAATTAAAAAAGTGATATTGTTATACAGGGTGTTTTAAAAAAAAGGTGATCCCGTCTCTAGGGTAGATAGAAAACTAAAAAATAATTGGGGTTTGCTTTGTAAAAAAATTTCGTTACGCCATCCGTATTCAAGAAAAAGGGCGTTGAAGAAAAAAATGTATACACATTTATTACTATTTTGCCGAAACTGGAAACATTGTAATGAAATTTTACATGAATATGTTTTAGAAGCTGATATATCCCATGAATTTGTTAATATATCTGACTCTCATAGAGGGCGCTAGTTACACGTGTCGTACTCAAGTAGTACTGAACATAATTTTTTTAAGGTTAAATCAATTAATCAAAATTTCAAGTGAACTTAAACATCATTCAATTTTATACCCAAAAAGTATTCTTGGTAAAACTCGATACTGTGTACCATCTTCGGAATATTTTGATTTGAAAATTATGAAGTGTGTAGTCCAAAGGATTAGAATCGCATGACCGAGGAGGCCAATGAATCGGAGCTTCTGCCCCTCTACCAATCCATCGATTGGTAAAATGGTTACTTAATCAATTACGACACCTTTTATCAAAGTGCGGAAAAAGAGAAAATCAAGATATACCGATTAGAATGAATTTTTGTGAAACGTTACAAGAAAGGAAGGCCCTCGATCCCCCGTATTCGTTTTATCGATGAGGTAAGTAAATTATCTGCTTACGGTCTCCCAACCAAACTGCGCCAATGGCTCTTGAGCTTCATGCAAGATCGCTCCTTACATGTGGCAGTTGACGGTATTTCATCTGATGCGTTTAAAACTAATGCCGGGGTCCCCAGGGTTCCATCCTGTCCCCCACCTTATTTCTTTTACACATCAACGACCTCTTGAAAACCACCACGAACCCCATTTACAGTTTCGCAGACGATAGCACACTTGTCTCAACTTTCACATCCTATCGATCACTTTCGGTGAATGATACAAATAGATTCAGGCAGGAACAGGTTGATTCCATCAATAGAGATCTTGAAGCAATCGTCGAGTGGGGGGAACCAACAATCTTGTTCAGTTCAACGCCCAAAAAACACAAAGTGCCACGTTTTCCAAGAAAGTGAATTCCTCAAATCATTGGCAAGCCAGAGGCTAGGTTTTCTGTGGAAAGCTAGAAAGTTTTTTACTCCTGATCAACTGTTGACGACGTACAAGGCTCAAATCCGACCTCTACTGGAGTATTGCTCGCACATTTGGGGTTCAGCACCAAGGCATTCTCTTCGTCTTCTAGATTCCATTCAGAAAAGAGCCATTCGCTTGATAAACAGCTCAACTCTCACAGATACCCTTCACCCTCTAGAACATAGAAGAAGAGTTGCAGACCAGTCATTGCTCTATAGATATTTCCATGGCAGATGCTCCAGAGAAATAAAAACTCTTGTACCACCATTGGCCACATTCGGCCGAAGAACTCGGCACGCTGATCAGTCTCACACATTTACTCTCAAGCTTGACACTGCAAGGACCAATCTTCATCAAGAATCCTTCTTTTACAGGGCTACTACGGAATGGAATAAGCTTCCAAAATCAGTTTTTCCAGAGAACTATGACCTGCAACTTTTTAAAAAGCGTGTCCACAATCATTTCCTTTCTATAATCCCTTCCCCTTCTAATAGTCGCAGTGCGGGCCGGGCCGTCCGCGGCCCACACGGTAGGTCTACCCTTTTTGCGACTATTTTCATAAAAAAAAAAACGATAATCTGAATTCGAATCTTCTTGACCTCAAAAATAAAGGAATTTTAAAAGGGACCCATTTTCAATCGGTAGAAGTTAAAGAAACAAACGACGTGGTTGCTGAAAAACCTAACACCTGAACACTTTCTCCACTGTTATGAACATTGATAGAAACGCAAGCAACGGTTTGTAAATATATAAAGAAGAGTAATTTAGTTACATTGTACAATAGAAAATAAATTTGTGTACTTGGGTTCAAAGTTTACGAGAGACAGAGTATGACAGTGACATTGAGCGAATGGTGTTGGCAGGAAAACCAATAAATGGGGCACTGCTGAGATGTTTACAAGACTCTGGTGTAGTTAGTCAATAGAAAAAGCTTCGTCAAAAGTTGTGGATGGATTTGGCAATACGCCAACTTGATATCCATCAGTTTTAATTCAATGGCCATCCGCGGCCCACACGATAGGTCTACCCTTTTTGCGACTATTTTCATAAAAAAAAAAAGGTCTCATTTACGCGACAAAAAATTTTGAATTCACATAATGCATACTAATTAATAATAATTAATACCTTTTTTACTTTATACCGGCATCGGTTATTACTTTATAATTTTTAAATCAAAATATTTCGAAAACGGTACGCAGTATCGAGTTTTACCAAGAGTACCTTTTTGGTGTAAAATTAAATGATGTTTAAGTATTCGTATAAAATGTCATTACAATGTTTTTAGTAGATTCGGCAAAATCGTAAATCGTTTTTACTAAGCAAACCTCAATTATTTTTTTGTTTTCTACCTATCCTAAAGACAAATACGTGCTATTATTTAAAAACGGTACTAATACAGTTGTAAACAAAAGTGATGATTAGTTCGACAAGTAAAATTAATACGTATATTCAGACAGATTTGTCACGAATACCCAATTTCCGTGACAAAACTTAATGGTATAATAATTTCAATCACCACCACAAATATACGGTAATTGTTATTATTTAAAAGGTATTTAATCTTAAAGCAGATAATATAATAGGACAATAATAAAATTAATTTAATGCAAAAATAACGTATCGAATATTCGTGCTCATCAAAAAAAAAAGTAACTTTTTTGATTGAATGGTAAAAGGAAACCAAATATTTTTTACAACAATTAACTAGTAAATTTTAATTCGCATTTTTAAGAGTTCATTCTCCTTGATTACCGCATAACTATACACGCAATTGATGTTCTTATTAATCAGTTAATTATTCGAAGAATACATTAAGCAATTCGAATTCAACAGACAATCTGACGTCGTATCTTTCATTAGTAACACTCCCTGACGTCGTATCTATCATTAGTAACACTCCCGGCAGATTAATTTTACATTGGACATTCTTCATTTTTATAACGTTGTTTTAATTAAAATTTATCGTGAACTGAATATTTTTATGAATAAAAATTAATTTAAACACTGAAAATTTTGCTTATTTAAACGACACTAACAAAAACAAAACAGTCTTAGATATACAGTGCTTTCAATTCAAAACCAGCGAGCTCAAATAAAATAAAAACAAGAAACACGTCGAATTTTAAATCAAGGGAGACGTTTAAAATGTTAAATATATGCATTTGCATCTCTGATTTTTTTATGTTATAGTACCCATTAAAAAGGACTCCATGATTTTTTTCAATGTTTTTTGCAGAGCCGTTCTCTAGATATCAATTTTTGAAAAAAAATCGATCTTTTTTTTTATTAACTGCGAAAAATGGGCCAATTGGGACGTTTATCTTTTTTAAATTTTCGTTTTTAAACACACTTTTAGGATATACAATCAAAAAATTTCTATAATATCTATAAGGTTTTCAAATTTTGATTTTAAAATGTTGATTTCCAAAAAACACGTAGCGATCGATTTTCTTGAAAATTTTTTCTAAGAAACTGTCACTTATCCCCCAACTTTTAAGCCTAGTCCCTTAATGGACAATCGATGGGATCTTGAAGGTCTTTTTCAATGGGTACTATAAACATAAAAAAAAAAAAATCGGAGATGCAAAGGCAAAGGCGTGGAATGCCCCATATATAGCAACCCCTACCTTGTAATAAATCAAATGAAAGCCCAAGAAATTGCAAATCAGTCATATAAACAATTTATTCCATCGATCTATTTTGCTGATAACAATAAATTTTGTAACATGAGACCATAACAAAAACGACCTACGCCACTGTTGGATAGGTAGATGTCATTTTTTGTCATTTTTGTCATCTTGTTTCAAATATTTTAATAATATAGTGAAGAAAAGAATCGTGGATGTTGCTATTGAAGTGTGTTGTGTGATTAAAAAAAGAAAAGGATGAAAATTACACAAAATATGCGTAGAGGTTCAAAAAGCAGTGTCAGAGAAGAAGAAAGCCTGGCTGGATTGGCTGGCTACAAAAGCCAATCAAAGAATGCAAAAGGCAACGATTGAGGATGTAAACAAGGCAAAGAATGAGTATAAAAGGTTAAAAAGTGTGGCAAAAGAGGTTGTGGCAAGAAAGAAGGAGAGTGATAAAGATGAAAGTTATCTGACGATTTCCAAAACAATATTTTCTGGAAGTCCATAAAAATACTACCTCGCAACTGAAAAAAATCAGAAACCAAGATGGTAAAAAAAAGGAATGCGTTTTAAACTAGTCTAACTAGTCTACTGTACCGCCTTCTTAACATTTGTTGGAGGAGTGAAAGCGTACCAGACAACTGGTGCAAAGCCGTTATCGTGCCAATTTACAAGGAAAAAGGTTCGCATCAGGACTGTAAGAACTACCGAGGTATTAGTTTACTCAGCATAGTCGGCAAACTGTATGCAAAGATATTAATCAAAAGAGTAACGAATGAAACTGAGGTGATATGGGATGTGCAAGCAGGATTTAGAAGAGGAAGGAGACGTATGGATCAGGTCTTTTCATTACGAGGTATTGTCAAAATTTTCTTCGCTAGAAGTCAGAAGGTCTGTTGCGCTTTTATAGACTTGAAAAATGCCTATGACAGAGTGGTGAGGGGTGAATTGTGGTCGACATTGTCTATGTATGGGGCGAACGGAAGTTTAATACGAGCACTGAAATCACTTTACGAGGATTCCACTGCTTGCGTCAGGATAAACGGAGCTTACACGAACTGGTTTAACATCGAAAAAGATGTGAGACAGGGATGTGTGGCTTGCCATGGCTGTTTAACTTATACATAAAAGATTGTTAAAAAATTTGAAAAAAAGTGCGTATGAATTAAAAAATAAATGATTTGATCGTAAAATGCCTTCTTTACGCCGATGATCAAGTCATATTATTGTCATCTGAAGAGTAGTTGCAGACGATGGTTAATGTTATGCATGATTCCCTGAAAATCAAAGGAATAAAAATAAATTTAGGCAAAACGAAAGTAATGGTTTTTAAAAGAGAAGTAAGCACGACAAACTGTAAAGTTCTGATTAAGGGAGAAAGAGTGGAACAAGTTAATGAGTTTGTAGTATACTTGGGTTTAAAGTTTACGAGAGATGGAAAATATGACAGTGACATTGAACGAAGGGTGACGGCAGGAAAACAAATTAATGGGCACTGCATAGAGGAGTGTTGGTTCCTACTCTTATGTATGGTATTAAATGTTGAGTTTGGCTGAAGAAGCATTAAAATAGGATTAATGCTGCGGAGATAATTAGACTAAGAAGTATAGCCGGAGTGACTCGGTTGGATAAAGTAAAGAGTAAGATAAAAGAACGATGTGGTGTAAAAGAAGATGTGGTTACAAAAATAGATAAAGGAATGCTTAGATGGTTTGCACACGTAGAAAGGATGGATGAAGAAAGATTGACGAAACAAATTTTTAAGGCGAGTGTGAATGGATAAGTCGGTAGAGGTCGACCTCGGCGAACATATCATCTCGATCAGATCAACATTGTATTAAAGAAAGGCCAGGTCAAGAGTACCAACAACTGACGAGCATGTATGAGAGCACTGATGAAAGTAGAGAAAGCAAAAGATGTGTGTAAGAACCGTAGAAGTGGAAGGAAAAAATATATAAAATATAGAAAATATTGTTAACGATTGTGATCTACGGGTTCGCTCCGGTGCTGGTGCAGCTTTTTGGGTAATCAAAAGAGCGGATGATTTATAGCCGCGGGCGGTAATTGAAGGCTGCGACATATCTAGAAAGGTCGTTCGCAAATTGGGTAAATTTCGGGAAATATTGGTTGGATATATTTAAAAAGATCACGAGATCATAGTTTTAGTTTAAAAATAATAAGAAAGTGATATTGTTATGAAAAGATTGTAAAGAAAGTATAAGTTTAAGTTGAATACCCAAATGATTTATAAAATGGGAGATTATTGTATTACAGAAGAAAGATTAGAATAAATTGTTTGGTTTTGTATTATTGTATTGTTTTTAAATTAACTAACCCAAGACTTGATATCCTAACAATATATAGGGTTTTTACTTTCTAGTTCTACCATAGGATATACAGGGTGTGGCGCGAAAAGTTTGGATCAAAAGTAATGGCGGATAAGCAGACGACAACTTTGTTATTTTAAATAGAACCTAATATTTTTCATTTTATTTTCGAATTCTACATGAAATTTTAGTTAAAATTTGTGCACAATGTTATGTACCAAAAATGAAGTAAGTAAAAAATAATAAATAATTATTCGGATAAATTATTTCAGCATTTCGCTTTTTTAAAATTTGTGGTTGATTTCTGTCACCATCAGTGTGAATTAAATAAAATACAATTTTCATTAAAATTAATTATTGTTTATGAAAAATCATTTCAAATAATACCTGACCCATTTTTTTCAAAATATAATTTAAAAATTGCTTATGACTAAGGTGAGATGTCAAATGTTACACATCATATGCGACTACTGTAATGCTCGCTCGTTTTTTTATTTGTGGCATTTACTTTAAACATGTTTGTTTCAATAATAATATTAATTACTATCGAATGTGGAAATTTTCAATGATACCATGCGCCGCATCGTTGCAAATGAGATACAAGAAGAAAAAAACACCTCAAATGAAAATAAAGATATTCCGATATGCTTTCTTCATATCATTCGCAACCTGGTAAGAACGCGTGACTGTGTAATAAGGAAGAAACTCTGCAGAGAACGGAAATGAAGTTATGTTATACCAGTAGTTGGTGATTATTATTCAACGGATATAAAACAAAAAATACGTCATTTGCATACTAATGCTCCTTCTATAACTACTGCGAATAAACATGTCACTTTCGTTTTTGAAGCTTGGTTAAGCTCAAATTTAGAACTGTTACGTAAATGTCTTATACTCTCCAAGAATATTATAACTGTACCCATGGAAATAATCTGAAGGTATTAATTTACGAGGGCAGTTTGATAAGTCAGTGACTTTTTGAATTTCCCGCGCAGTTACTCCAAATGCAACAGTGCTGCCGTCAACTATAATCTATCAGTGGGCAACTTTCTAATTTTGAGCAAGCTACGTCTTGCAGTTGGTGTTTGATAGCCGTTCAAAGCAGACAACCTCGTGAATTTTTACGAAAATGGAAAAAAGTGAATTTCGTGTGCTGATTAAGCATTACTTTTTACGTAAAAAATCCATCACTGAAACTAAGGAAAGACTTGATAAATACTACGGGGGCTCGGCACCATCAATTTCAATGGTTAAGAAGTGGTTTACAGAGTTCCGTTGTGATCGTACCAGCACTAGTGACGCCGAACGTCCAGGTCGCCCAAAAGAAGTGATCACGCCGGAAATCGTCGATAAAATCCATGAAATGATATTGGATGATCGGAGAATGAAAGTGCGTGAGTTGGCTCATGCTGTAGGTATCTCAACTGAACGGGTACATCATATTTTACACGAATATTTGGACATAAAAAAACTCTCTGCGAGATGGGTGCCGCGATTGCTCACACTCGATCATAAGCGCAATCGTGTGACCACTTCAAAAGAGTGTTTAGCGATGTTCAGCCGTAATCCGGACGAATTTTTGCGCCGTTTTGTTACGATTGGATGAAACATGGATCCATCACAACACGCCAGAGACCAAGGAACAATCGAAACAGTGGGTTGCTCGGGGTGAACGTGGATCAAAGAAGGCGAAACAGAGTCTGTCAGCCAACAAGGTCATGGCCACAGTTTTTTGGGATGTACGCGGTGTCATTCACATCGATTACCTCAAGAAAGGTAAAACGATCACCGGCGAATATTATTCAAAGCTTTTGAACAGATTCGACGTTGATTTGAAGCAAAAACGTCCGCATTTGGCTAAGAAGAAGAAAGTGCTGTTCCATCAAGACAATGCACGTGTGCACACTTGTCTAGTCACGATGGCCAAAATCCACGAATTGAGATACGAACTGCTACCCCATCCAGCATATTCTCCAGATTTAACCTTCTGCGACTATTTTCTTTTTCCAAACCTAAAGAAATTTCTGGGCGGTAAGAGATTTGAGTCGAATGAAGAAGTCATTACCGAAACAAACGCGTATTTTGAGATCTTTGAAAAAACCTATTATTTGGAGGGAATAAAAAAATGAGAAAAACGCTGGACTAAATGTGTATCGAGCTAAAAGGTGATTATGTAGAAAAATAAAATGTTTATTTGCGGAAAAAAATTTGTTTTATTCAAAAAGTGACTGACTTATCAAACCGCCCTCGTAAGTTGGTCTATTAACCATATTGTATTTTCAACCACCCACATTGTATGCCAGTGTATTTTCTGATGTTTCTACTTTAGCACAGAAAAAGCTTGACAAAAACACGTTTTTGTTATTGTTTCAAATTTTATTGGTATAAAACACTTAAGAGAATGTGTTAAGTAATATTGATTTGAGTTCGAAGTAAATAACATAAATTTTTAAATTGAACGTGATAAGACAGCTTTTAAATCGCGAACAAATGTCGAGAGACATTAGCATGCTATAAAATGGCACCCGTCAAACAGATGTAGCGAGAGCATTTGGCACATCTCAAAGAGAAAATTTCCCACATGAATGTCTGTTATAACGGGTTGGTTGAATAATTATTTATGTTGTCGATATCAACATACAAAAATTGGCAGATATATATCTAAAAAAGTTAAAGTATTTTACGGAGTGCCCCAAGGGAGTGTACTAGGCCCGTTGCTCTTTTTGCTTATACATTAATGATCTTAATAAATAGTTAACAAATAGCTTTGTAAACTTATATGCAGATGATACTATGTTATCAGTAATTGGCTCTGACCATCAAGCAGTAGTTAATACCGTAAATGGCGAATTAAAAGTTTTGTCAAACTGGCTTAAGCTTAAAACGTTGATATTAAATTCATCCAAAATAAAGTGCATGATTATAAGCATCTTGGGATACAACTCGATCAACACTTAAGTTTAAGCCAACACATTGATTACATTTGTAAGAAATAAGGTAAGAAAATTGGTTTCCTTCATAGAATATCTGAAAAACTATCTACTTGGGCAAAAGAACGGTGTATTATTTATTCACACTTTACATATTGTGCTTCATTGTTATTCTCATGTTCTAAGGAAGATATAAATAGGTTGCGGTTCTTACAGAATAAAGTTAGGAGAATTCTAAAAAAGAGCTAAAATGATGACATACAATCTGAGAGAAAAAAAATTACTTTGTGGATACATTTCATACAGCTGTATTGCACAAATCTCTTTTTGTAGAATGCTTAAAAAGGTGCCAATCCAAGCTAAAGAAGCAACAAGTTTGAAAGTCTTTAAAAAATATGTACATTGATTTTTAAGGTTAATTATTCATATTGTTACGAGCCCGTCCCTGTTGACCCTTTTCTGTCGCGACAATGCGTCGGCCACAACTGGGACTGTCGGCGCGGAGACCTAAGGAAAGTTCCCGCAAGTTTTCGACCGTTCGAAAAGGGGTCTATCGCCTTCGAGAATAAGGTCGAAGTATGATTTTCAGGTATGACCTTCTCCACGTTATTGACACGTCTGTGCATTGAAATAGTTAAGCGGTTAATAGTGTCTTGTGGAATATTGTTCTATTCCTCTGCAGCCACTACGACTAACTCATCTGCAGTCTGAGGTGGGTTGATTCGATCGTGAATGGCTCTAGCAATGTAATCCCACATATTTTCTATGGGATTCATATCAGGCGAGTTGGCTGGCCAACTAAATCTACTTCTTGCGCGATGCGAAACACTCATGAGTACTTGAGTCTTCTTGGGTATTTATCACTATCGGTTCGATTTGTGGCAAAACACAATATTGTTTTTCTCTTTTTTCTTTGACGTGGTAAACACAATTTGTCCATAAGTCAGTTTCGGCGAGTTAATCAATTACTTTTTTTATTTTTGTTAGAACAGAATCGCTTAATTGAGGACCTTGATTACACTTTCGTAATTTGTTTTTTAAAACAGCCCAGATCAGTTCAATAGGGTTGAATACACAATAATATGGAGCCAAACGCAAAACTGTATGACCGTAAGATTCAAAAAGTTTGTCTATGACGTATTCTTTCTTAAAATTTTGTTGTTTCACTAGTTCCAACAATTTTTTTTGTGTGCAGATTTTAAAAGATATTTCTATGTTACTAACTATATAACAGATACTTCAATAAAACAGAAAACAAGATAATAGGTATGTATAAAACGAAAAAATATGTATTTATAACAACACGGCACTGGTAAATAGTTGTGTAAACACTGATTTGTTTTTTGCCGGCATCTACTTTTGCGGTGCCGATAAAATTTGGCCAATTAGGGTTAAGAACTATCTAATAAGATGCATAGAATCACAAAAGGATCGCCGACAGTCCATGTGGACAATACCGGGAGTAATCAATTACAAACGGTTCAGTTTAGCTTAATGCTCGACGTGGCATTATTGACCGTACCCCGATTTTTGCATTGTCCAACTGAGTTCGTATAAGGTATAATTAAAAAACCTTATTAAAACTAAAAGAAGAAAAAACATTGCTCTAGAGCAGATAGTGACTTAAAATAAATGGCAAACCTGCCACGCTTTATCTAAACATAGTTCGGAGATTAATTGAAAATATTTCTTAATAAATTGGAGATTCGTTGTATGTGTAATTTCAAGACGGACTTTACTTGTTATGTTTAAAGTTTATATTTTATTATCAAGTGTTTGGAATAAACATGTTTTTTAGTAAGGAAATAAATATTAAAACTAATTGTAACGAAATTTTTTTTGAGAACCAAACATTTTTTTTATTAGTTTTTATTAATTTTATCCAAACTTTTAAATACAGGGCGTTTCTTAATTCATAAAAAAAAATTAGGAGGTGATTGCCGTATCAAATTATGATGGATCCTTCGTATAACAAAATTTCAACAGCCCACCCCCTTCCGAGATATCACCCCTAAAGGGTGGTGAGTAAAACTAAATTTAAATTTTGAATGGAGGCGGTCATTTACAACATTAAGTGTGAATCGTATTTTATTCTTGCATTTTTTACTGTTTTTCACTTCCAATACGTACCTAGTTTATTATTTAACAAAGAATAAAAATCCTGATACACTCATACATATAGTCACGCCTTTTTCCCGTAGGGGTAGGCAGAGACCACTTCCTTCCACTTCCGCTACGGTTATTACGCACATATTTTGCTTCCTCTACTTTCATCAGTGCTCTCATACATGCTCGTCGGTTGTTGGTACTCTTGACCTGGCCTTTCCTCAAAACAATGTTGATCTGATCGAGATATGTTCTCCGAGGTCGACCTCTACCGACTTCCGTCCATTCACACTCGCCTTATAAATTTGTTCCGTCAATTTTTCTTCATCCATCCTTGCCAAACCATCTAAGGATTCCTTTATCTATATTTGTAACCACATCTTCTTTTACACAACATCGTTCTTTTATCTCACTATTCTTTACTTAATCCAACCGAGTTACTCAGGCTATAATTCTAAAACTACTCATCTCCGCAGCATTAATCCTATTTTCATGCTTCTTCTGCCCAACCCAACATTCACCACCATACATAAGTGTAGGAACCAACACTCCTCTATGCACAGCCAGACGTGCCTTTTTTGACACTTTCTGGCTATTCATAAAGCTATGCAGTGCCTGGGATGTTTACAAGACTCTGGTGCGTGCATTCTTCAATTGTTCTTCGTCAAAATCTCTGGATGAGTTTTTCGATGGCCACGCTTCATAACGTTGACAACAGATGGCGAAATGACGGTTCTGTCACTCAAATTCATCAAAATTCTGACACGAATTCTATGAAATTTTAGTTCCGTGCAGTTTTTTCGGCCTGTGATTGAGACTAGTTGTCACCATGTCAAATCATTTGAATATTTGAAATTTCCCAGTAAATTTGGAAGATTTTAAATTCGTGTTGAGCATTCGTATTAAGACTTCGGCAGTTCCCTCAGTGTTTTTTGTGTTTATTTTGTAAACTTTTTGAAACTCACAATTTTTAATTTCTCGCGAGTACTCGAGTAGCCATTTTTTAACACTTCGCCACCTGGCGGATTTTTTGATAAGGATGGCCATTGAATTAAAACTGATGGATATCAAGTTGGCGTGTTGCCAAATCCATCCACAACTTTTGACGAAGCTTTTTCTATTGACTAACTACACCAGAGTCTTGTAAACATCTCAGCAGTGCCCCATTTATTTGTTTTCCTGCCAACACCATTCGCTCAATGTCACTGTCATACTCTGTCTCTCGTAAACTTTGAACCCAAGTACACAAATTTATTTTCTATTGTACAATGTAACTAAATTACTCTTCTTTATATATTTACAAACCGTTGCTTGCGTTTCTATCAATGTTCATAACAGTGGAGAAAGTGTTCAGGTGTTAGGTTTTTCAGCAACCACGTCGTTTGTTTCTTTAACTTCTCCTACCGATTGAAAATGGGTCCCTTTTAAAATTCCTTTATTTTTGAGGTCAAGAAGATTCGAATTCAGATTATCGTTTTTTTTTTTTATGAAAATAGTCGCAAAAAGGGTAGACCTACCGTGTGGGCCGCGGACGGCCCGGCCCGCACTGCGACTATTAGAAGAGGAAGGGATTATAGAAAGGAAATGATTGTGGACACGCTTTTTAAAAAGTTGCAGGTCATAGTTCTCTGGAAAAACTGATTTTGGAAGCTTATTCCATTCCTTAGCAGCCCTGTAAAAGAAGGATTCTTGATGAAGATTGGTCCTTGCAGTGTCAAGCTTGAGAGTAAATGTGTGAGACTGATCAGTGTGCCGAGTTCTTCGGCCTAATGTGGCCAATGGTGGTACAAGAGTTTTTATTTCTCTGGAGCATCTGCCATGGAAATATCTATAGAGCAATGACTGGTCTGCAACTCTTCTTCTATGTTCTAGAGGGTGAAGGGTATCTGTGAGAGTTGAGCTGTTTATCAAGCGAATGGCTCTTTTCTGAATGGAATCTAGAAGACGAAGAGAATGCCTTGGTGCTGAACCCCAAATGTGCGAGCAATACTCCAGTAGAGGTCGGATTTGAGCCTTGTACGTCGTCAACAGTTGATCAGGAGTAAAAAACTTTCTAGCTTTCCACAGACTTTGCGATGTTAGCAACATGGTCATGCCAAGACATATTATTGGACATCGTGACTCCCAAAATCGAGATGGAGGGACTTGGTTCAAGGGTATTTCCGGACATTGTGATGGGATGATTTGAGGAATTCACTTTCTTGGAAAACGTGGCACTTTGTGTTTTTTGGGCGTTGGACTGAACAAGATTGTTGGTTCCCCACTCAACGATTGCTTTAAGATCTCTATTGATGGAATCAACCTGTTCCTGCCTGAGTCTATTTGTATCATTCACCGAAAGTGATCGATAGGATGTGAAAGTTGAGACAAGTGTGCTATCGTCTGCGAAACTGTAAATGGGGTTTTTGGTGGTTTTCAAGAGGTCGTTGATGTGTAAAAGAAATAAGGTGGGGGACAGGATGGAACCCTGGGGGGGGGGGACACCGGCATTGGTTTTAAACGCCAGCAAATCTCCAGCAGACTGAAGTTGTCGAAATCCATATTGTCTGTCATGAATTATCTCAACTCTTATAAATACATTACATTACCTTTAAGTATCATTCTCGCCATCAACACGAATCATTCTCGGCTCTTCGCAATATCAGGAGTAACATCGAGGTACAGAAGAAATTAAAAGTCTAAATTCAAAGCGGAAACAAATGTCTCTATGTACTGAAATCAGTGTTAACATCGAAAAACATCTCGCGACAAAAACAAAAATTACAATCTTTAAAACCGTTATACGACCGACTGTTATGTATGCTGGCGAAACCTGGACCTTGATCAAAGACAACGAACGGAAATTAAGAATTTTTGAAAGAAAAGTTCCACGCGAGATTTTTGGATCACTGCGAATCGCAATAACCTAACAGTACCGAGTGAGAACCAACCAAGAAATATCAGAATTATGCAAAGATCCAGATATTGTGAAGGAGATAAAGGCAAGAAGAATTTTTGAAAGAAAAGTTCCACGCAAGATTTTTGGATCACTGCGAATCGCAATAACCTAACAGTACCGAGTGAGAACCAACCAAGAAATATCAGAATTTTGCAAAGATCCAGATATTGTGAAGGAGATAAAGGCAACAAGACTTCAATGGGCAGATCATGAGCAAAGACAGCCTGACACACGGATTGTAATATTGGCTTGGGAAGGAGCACCAGTAGGACGCCCCCGAATAAGGTGACGAGACAACATCAAAGCGGACCTAAGGACAATTGGGATAGAATACGACCCAGCATTCATGGAAGATCGGCAACAATGGAGGCTAATAGTACAGTCGGCCAAAACCTACCCCGGGTTGTAGAGCCATGGAGTAGTAGTAACATCGAGGTAAGAGGCTTTCATCCCACCATCCTCTCTTTCAGTACTTCCCAAGCCATTTGCCCCCACGGCGAGTATCAGGGTGTGAGGCAAAGGTGAGTCCTTTTTTTAAGGTAATTATTTTTTATTCCAATATTTTGAAACGAGCGCTGAAATAATTTTACGAGGATTCCGGTGATTGTGTCAGGATAAACATAGCTTACCCAGACTAGATTAACATCGAAAAAGGTGTTAAACATGGATCTGCGGCTTCGCCGGTTGTTAAATGCATGATGCACTAAAAATGAGTTATGGTTTTTAAAAGAAAAAAAAGAACAAACTTTGAGGTGCTGACTGAAGAAGAAAGAAAGAAGAGTGAAACAAGTCCCTACACTTATGTATGGTAGTGAATGTTGGGTTTGACAGAAGAAGCATAAAAATAAGATCAATGATGCGGAGATAAGTAGTCTAAAAAGTATAGCTGGAGTGACTCTGATGGATAAAGCGAGGAATAGTGTGATAAGGTAACGCTCTAATATAGAGAAGATGGTTAAATAAAGATTAACGAAAAAGATTTAGAAGCCGAGTGTTAATGGGCAAGTCGGTACTTAGAAGTCGACCTAGGCGAATGTATCTCGATAAGATAAAAATTGAAGACCAGGTCAAGAGTACCAGCATCCGACGAGCATGTATGAAAACGCTAATGAAAGTAGAAGAAACAAAATACGTGTAAGAACCGTAGCAAGTGGAAAGGAGTGGTCTTTGCCTACCCCTACGCGAAAAAGGCGTGACTATATGTATAGGTAGTATTTTTTTGGCTAATTTATTTTTCCAATCGTTATTTATTACCATGTTAAAGAATAAATTAATACAGTCCGAATTTATCGAAGCATTGGTCGAAAACATCTGTATTGTGAGCTTTTATTACAGCATTTAAAAAGTTTTATGA
This sequence comes from Agelastica alni, assembly GCA_950111635.1. NCBI lineage: Eukaryota > Metazoa > Arthropoda > Insecta > Coleoptera > Chrysomelidae > Agelastica > Agelastica alni. The sequence goes on from OX467714.1 coordinate 21,360,459, forward strand.
GAGCATTTCTTATTTGTATTTGTTACAGTTTTGGTTTTCTTAATTTGTATTTTAAATGTTACATAAAATAAACAAATGGTATTTCTGTTATCAGTTTTTTTTTATTTTAATCATTAATATTAAAAAATCCAATCATTAAAATCGCTGATTAAGTCGCGACTTAAATCAAATGATTTAAATAAATTAAACCCTGCTTTAAATTAAAACATCCCTCATCGTATCTCAACCTAGACGTCACTTGTAAAAAAGCGTTTGAAAAAAAAATTTTAAATTTAAATTTTAAAAATTTATTGTTATTTTTCAATCAAATGAAACATTTTTTTACTTCAATCGTAACAAAATCACAAAAGTCCTAATGACACGTTTTTGTTCGGTATTTAAATCAGACTCTTTGACCTTCAACAATAATATACTTACATATACTTACACTTGATTTCCGAAAAACGTATACGACAACTTTACAATAAGGTGAAATTGATGTCAACAAGGAAATAATGTTCAAGGTTGAGGTAAAATGATTTTTTATTTATCACTTTTAAGCGAATAAAAATTCTCAAGTGTAATTTGACTGAAAGTTATAAATTGGTAAATATATATTATTGTAATGTAATTTCTCTCACATCATTGGGAAACGTTTCATATTAAAAGTGACCTTGGCCGAATGTAATCTTTATTATTCCTCGTATTAAATAAAAAACGAAACAAAATACTTTGGGATACTTTTTTTCAGATAGCACCATTACATACAATATATTATTATTACACCCACATTATTGCACATACCATTATTATATACCCAATTTTTTACCTATTTAGTTCCGTTTTTTCTAAATATATGTAAAATATGAGGTGTCTTTATGCAAGGCTATTTACAATATTTTTAAAATGGAAAAACTCCAACAAAGAGTACTTTTCATGAAAAATTCAGTTTGTCCAATTCATAATTGTATTAATTTAATTCGGAACTTATTTTCAAATTGATGACTGCAAAATCAAAGTTAATTTAGTACTAAAAGATTTAAAAATAAGAATATCACCTGGAAGGTAGGTATATAGGTACATACTACAGGCAACTTAACATGAAACTAATTTATCGATTTAAATTGTTTAAAAAAGAGTTATTTTTCGTTAAATAATGTACATGCCCTTTCATTAATTTAAGGTTCCTGTGGAATACAGACCAATTATTAAAAAATTCATTCGGTATTAAAAATATAGAAAACAACTTTATAAACTAAAATATTTATGCCACTCACCTTTTCGTCTACCAAAGGGACCCAAAAACGCATTGTTTTTCCCAACAATATTATCATCAATGTACTTAATCAGTTTAGCCACATCTTCATTCTTTTTGGGTACACCAGCACTTTTTTGTTTTTGAAATCTAAAAGGATAATCTTCCGGAAAAGCATATAAACGTCTGTTTCCATAAGATTTTCTAATTGTAGTGGTCGATGTCATTTTCTCATTTTATATGGCACTTAAAAAATTCTACTGTTTTTTAATAAATATTGTTTGTTAATACACCACGCGACCGGACACTAAAATACCTGCAAATACTCCGACACACAGCGTTTTCCGAGATCAAGAGATTAACTAACCGTTTCTGCCGTCTGATCTTCTATTTGTGTCTCATATTCTGACACTACCTCATCAGGAACTAATCGATTGTTCCAACGGACCTATCCGAACGTAGAAACGAGTATAATTTTGCAGGAATTTAAGTTAGAGATAGGCAACACGTATAATCTGACGTATCACAGTTTAGGCAACTTATCAGTCATCTACTATATAGAAAGAACCAAACGAGTCAAGTGTGTTAATTTTAATAAACATTTTACATTAAATTTTTTTTTTTAACTTTTACTACCTTCTTTTACTTACATTATTATTTATTAGGTAAATTGTATTTTTATTTCTTTTTAAATAAATTTCAAAAATATTTTTTTAATAATTTGTTTTTAACCCTGAACCTATTTTATTAAACTAAAGAGCAATTTTAAAGGTAAAGGGAACTGCTTTTACATTAGGTACCATTTTTTACGCAATACTAATAACGGGTCAAAAAAAGTTTGGTTGCGCCACCTGTAGTAAGTTAACTGAATCTAGTTAGGTTGAAGAAGCAGAAACCTACAAAGTATAAATAGCTATACAAATAGAATATAAACATTGTATAATTGTCTTTATACAATGATATAAATATTGAATCATTTTATAAGGACAATGATTGAATTATTTTGTAAAATTATTCATTGTTAAAATAAATTTTCGCTGAGCTTTTTATTAAAAAGTATATTTTCTAATTACATTTGTGTCGACATCTTTATGAAAAAGACATAAATGAACATTCAAATCATGTAAATATTTAATTTTATTATTCGAAATAAATTTCATTGTTTATAGATCTCCTATATAAATTATTAGAGTTTGCAGTGGCTTCTTTTAATTATATAAACTGTTCAAACAAGCTACGTCAAAAAATTCGTGCCCAAATTTGAAACATGACCGGAAATTTCATAAAAGATTTTTCAGTAGTAAATGTTGGTATCACTGAGATTGTTAGCACAATTTTTATTTCAATTAATGGGTACACAATTAGTGAAAAAATAAAAAAACAATGATTTATTTTAAAACAGATGTAAAAGTAAATAAAAATATATTTACATTAATTGAAGTTAAGATTCCTAATTAGCTTCTCAACGATTAACTGTGTTTTCCGATCTTTTACGACCTCCCCAACTCTCAACGATCGACTACGTCCTGCTGTCGCTGTCAGTGCCCTTTACAAACAACAGCGAGTGAGTGACTTTTTCTAAAAAAAATTTGCAACATTCTATTTCGGAGCACTACATTTATTAATAGTTTCTTTAAACTCGTAACTACTTTATTTCTAGGGGTAAGTTATTTTATAATTGCATTCCATTTATTTGTTTTAGTTTTATAATTATTAGATGTACACCATGCATTTTTTACATTATCCATTATGCGTCATGTCTATTCTTCGAAAATTTCAGTTTGTCATTGATTTACAGGCTTAAAATTAATTAATTGGTTTAAGCTTAGTGAAATTTTATTTTGTTTTAGAGTTTAATTGGATAGTATCTTTTTTAAAATATTGTTTAGATTTTGTGGGATAAACATGTCAGCTTGTTCAAACAATGGATTTAAAATTGCTTCCTGGAGTTTTACGTGATTAAATTAATAGAAATAAATTAATTTAAGCTTCTTGACAATATTTGTGAGATTATCTAAAGTCTGTGTGATTTTTGGTGTAATATCCATGTTTTAAAAGGAAAAACTTCGACTACCAGAATGAATACTGGACACTGTGAGACAAAGGTATTATTCCTCTATTCTCAGGTCATAAATTGCTAACATTCTTGGCATTGTGAGGACCTTGACTAGATAGGTATACGTCGTCTATAAGATTAGTGTTGATTTGAAATTTTACTTCGTGCTTACGGTCATTCCACGGTCGCTGACCCTGGGGTGTAAGTCTTTGTTCATTACCCAAAACGTAGTCTCACCTGTAGAGATTCCTAGAATTTACCAAAATGTTTGTGTTGTATTGATTGCGTTTCTGAGAATATTATTTTTAAGAGAAAACAGCATTTATCATTATTTCGTGACTCATTAATTTTTTACAATTGCTTAGTTTTTGGCTTAGTTTGTGAAATTTAATTGTTAAGAAAGTTTATTTTTTAACTGTATTAATATTAATTACTCTTGATCATATGTTTATGAAACAAAAAATATAGTGCAAAATTTGATAAAATAGTAAAAACTAAATATATTTATGTTTAAAGCCTTGTATTTTCTTGATCATGATTGTTTTAACTGTATTGGTCTTAAGCATACACAGGTATAAAAAATTTATTCATATTTTTTATAAAAGTTACACTAGGTATAATTCAAGAACCAATAGCATTTCTTTTGTAAATTATATACTTCTTTTTTTAATGGTATTTGGGCAAGCACAAAACGAATATGATAATTTTTTAAATGTGTGAAAATTCTCAGAAAAAATGTATGTATGTATGGATAAAATTTAAAATTGTGCATTATAAATTATATTATTCCCATTGTCAGGTTGATATTTAAGGAAATATAATGAACTAACAATAATAAAGTTAAATTAGGTCTTTGTTTTTAATTTGCAATATAAAATTAAGTATATAAAACTATTATATTTTTTTGATTAAGTTGTTTTTTTTTATTATTTGTAAAAAAAACATTTAGATAATTAAAATATTTAAAAAAAATACAATGTTGTAAAATCACAGTTACCTCACTTACTGTGATATAGCATAGTTTTTGATAGTTTTCTTTAAAATATCATTTAGTTTTTATGTTGCTATCAATATAAATATGTTAAGAGAATTATTAAAGTTCATCAGTCCTTATGGCATTATACATATATCCACTTCACATATTTAAAATTACATTTAACAAAAAGAGTATTTAATAAATTTTTAATTGAGTCCTTAAAAGGAAGATAGAAGGTTATATCCACTAAGTATATAAATATTTTATCACCTAATAGACATTGAAACAGACATGTGAGAACAAATACCAAGAATTGCATCACAAATACAAGGTGATGACCTTAAACATGATTCGCCATTTGACAGCTAATTTTAAGTTCTAAATAAACAGTCAGCTGTTGGGAGGTTTGTTTATTTTTTATATTACATAAAATTTATATTTATCAAATTTATTTCCTATGTAGACTATCAATGACTCTTAAAATATTTATGTATTTGATAATTTTTAATATATTCTTCATGTTCTTAATAATTTTTTACATTTACTAACATTCTTTACACAGTTTAATTCATTTATATACATATGTTATTATTTCATAATATCATAAATACTACATTTTTATGTATAAAAACTTGTCAAGTATTATTTTAAAAAATTTATGTTAATTGTACCTATTTTTTTAATGATTTCATATATAAAGGGCTGTGTAAAAAATAGACATGAACCTCAACCTATAATCAGTACAAACTTAAATTGGTACAAAATTTATTAGTACAAATTTAAGTTTGTACTGATTATAGGTTGAGGTTCATGTCTATTTTTTACACAGCCCTTTATATATGAAATCATTAAAAAAATAGGTACAATTAACATAAATTTTTTAAAATAATACTTGACAAGTTTTTATACATAAAAATGTAGTATTTATGATATTATGAAATAATAACATATGTATATAAATGAATTAAACTGTGTAAAGAATGACTATACATGACTATACATTTATATATATATATATATATATATATATATATATATATATATATATATATATATATATAAATAAAAATGTATAGTCATGTTATTGTTAGTCTTATTAATTAAAAAATTTCTAGCATTATTAATTAAAAAAAGAAATTTAAATGAATCAAAAAGCCTAAACTAATTTAACTCAACAAAAAGTCACTCATGACAATTGGTGCTGAAAAACCTTAGCAGTTAGGCCTGTTTAGTATTTTAAATCAAGATTCACACCGCCAATTTGATTGTCTTTATTGAGAATCCTTTTAAATTTATTCTGCTGAAATGTGGCTATTAAGATGATCCAACCCCTCAAAATCAGGTCAGAACAAAGAACTGTTGATTGGTATAACAATCAGTTTATTTGTTAGAACTAATAGCCATGCTTCAAAAATCTGTACAATGTAATTTAATAAAAGTTTTATGGAGCAGTCAATTTATTAGATACTTATTGTTCTGTATAGCCCCCTCGTAATTTCCTTTGATACTTTTCCATTTCCATGAATAAAGAATAGTTTTGTGCTGGTCGACCAAATAGTTTCACTATTTGATTTTACCAAACTAGTATGTCCAGATCTTATAATTTTTTACACATATATAAATAAATAAATCCAGTGCAAGAATAACTAATAACCAAAAATACCGAAATGATGTTAATGGGCAATGTTTGTAAATATTAGGTAAATCACTTTAAATTTATCTTTATATAAATTCAAGTAGGGGATTATTTTTTAGTATTTGTGATTGAAGTTCTTATTCGTTACAAAGATTGTGAAAAACATCCTAGAAATAGTCTAAAAATTAATGTAATTTTCATAATACAATTTGTTTATTGTTTATAAAACAGGATTTCTATTGTGTTAATGTTTCCTACTGAATATAGTTAATCCATCACAAACTGTATTTTTAGTGAATTATTAAAAAAAAAATTTGAATATGAATAATCTCTTATTACTTGTTTAAAAAAGATTATTTTATTAAAAAAATTATTCCGCCAATTATATTCATGGTACTTTTAATCCTGGAATTTTTAAAGTCAATTTAGGACGGGATTTGTTTAACTTTACAAAAGTTGTGGAATCGGATGTAAATAATACTAATTTAAATAATTTTAAATGACAATGTTTAAACAGTATCCTACATAAATTATTTATTGTTAAAACAAATCATTTGGTCTTAATGTATAAATTAGTAGCAACATTTTTATCTTTTATATTTTAACAAAACTAAACTTATCAATTAGAAGCCTACATTTTTTTTGTACAGTATGTCCTTTATTTATTTGAGAAATTTACATCCAGTACAGGTTAAAAAATAAATTTTAACCAATCCTCGTCTTTTATAAAACGACTAGCTGGCCTGCCATTATGCCATAATTAAAATATTTTGGAACTTTCCAAATCATTCTTGAAATTTATGGAACAAACCAGAACATTCTATACCAATTGGAATAATTTTTAAGTAATTTCAGAATTGTAATTTTAAAATTGTCCAAGTCATTTTTGAAAATTCCAGAGCATTCTAGAACAATTAAAGTCACACATTTTTAAAGTTTTTTTTAACCCCCCTTTTAGCTATCAACTCGCAACCAACATAGTGCAGGATGGGAGACTTGCAACTACTACCACATACAAAAACTATTTGTCTGCGATTTGTAATTTTGGCTGCAGAATGAAATATAAGTATCTAGGTTTAAATTATTAAAATTATTTAAGATGAAATAGAAGCACATGTTCACCTCAAAAGTTATTCTTATCTAAGTATGCAAGGGACTATGTGTATCTTAAATTTAATGTCATTTGAAAAAGTGGTTCTTTGAGAGCTAAGCCTAACTAAGAGCTGACACCACCGCTGAAAACTACTTTCAGAATTTTTAGAATTTCACTGACTGTGTCATGATTAACGACACAATCAGGGTGTTTTAGTATTTTTTTTGTAATACCGTATTTCTATGTATAACAGAATAATAAAACATCTGAAACAATGGCACATTTAGTAAGTAAAAAGTAGGGTTAAATCTGCGTAAGAGAACCTTAGCCAAGAAATTCTGCAGTTTACCTAAACAGTGATATAAGCCGAGTTTATGGTGTGAGTTGATCAACTGTGCAATGGAAAATATAAATCTAAGGTTCAGTTATGATTAAGCTTCGCCTAACTTCCATTAAATAGAACTCATGTAAACGGCTCTGAAAATGTTAAAGTTAATCAGGTTGTAAATATTCGATGTTCATAATTTTTATTCATACACATAGATTTGGTTAGGAGTTTGCAGGCAAGTGAGTTCTCTTAAATATTTGTTTCGGGTCATTGGTTTGGGAAAATGTTGATAAAATATAGCGAAAACCGGCAGTTTTTCCGTATTTCCGTTTTTCTGACTATACTTCGTTGTTACTTATCCAGTTATTTTTTTTAATTTCTTATATACATGTAAGACATTTATTTTAAAATAAAGCTCGTAAAACACAAAAATCATTGGACTTCTTGCATGCGTAGATGTGTCAAAGTAGTGATATTAAGTTTGGCCATCATCCCACAACAGTTTATGCTGCTGTACTATTTATTTACTAGCAAGATGAATGAAACTTGTTTATATTAGTACCCACATAACCCTCAAAACCCTATATTAATCAACTATAAAATGAAATTCCGTGCGCTCATGACACATTTCCATACAACTCGAAACATGAGCAGTTGGCGATCATGTTGATTAAAATGCGTGGTTGGCACCATAAATAGAATCTTTTTAGCTTGGTGTGGTTATATTATGACAAATTATGTGTTTTACGTTCAACTTTTAATTTGTGTATTATTCCTTTAAAACACAAAATATTGTTAAAAAAAATACTAAAATATTTAAATAGCCATTATAAGGAGATTATAGCATTGCTTAATATTTTAAAAAGAATCCATTAAAGTAATGGCTCATTATTACCTCTAACTTTTCTTCAGCGTTGAATAGTGGTCCAAAGATTCTTCTCAAAATCTTCCGTTCGCAACACAGTAATTTATACTCACTTGCTTTTGTCAGTGTCCATGTTTCACTTCCATACATGATGATAGGTCTAATTACCGTTCTGTATAGAACTTTTGATTTTCCTGACAGATTCTTGCTTTGAAGGGCTTTGTTTAGCGCGTACTTGCATCTATTTCCACTAAGGATTCTAGTCTTGATTTCTTCCAGTTTGTCATTATCGGTATTTAGCGTGGCGCTTAGGTATTTAAAGTTAAATTCGCCTATTGTGACATTTTGACCAATTCTGTCTCTTATCCTTCCTCTTTCACCTTGCCTGGCGACACCCATGTACTTAGTTTTTATTTCATTGATATTAAGACCCATTTTTTTAGTTTCTTTTTCTAGTTTAATAAATTGTTCCTTCACTTTTATGGTGCTTCTCCCTACTATATCAATGTCGTCCAAAAAGGCAAGCAGTAATTTGGGCCCATCTGCTGTAAACATTTGCATATCAATGCGGGCTGATCGCACTGCCTTTTCCAGAGCAATGTTAAAGAGTAGTGGCGACATAGCATCTCCCTGTTTAAGTCCGGTGTTTATAGAAAATGAGGTTGACAGAGCATTTCCAACTCTAACCTCATTAAATGCAGCTAATAAATTATTCATATTCAAAATGGCAACATTTTTATTTACAAGCATAACCTTAAATTTCACACAATTCTAGAATCTTGACAATATGATGGCAGCTGTGACGCTATCAAATCAAATTATATGACGTGCCACGGATTTTATGTGATACAAGCTTGGTTATTATTATAATGAAATTTAAATGGTTCCTGCAGTGAAAATAAAAACTGAACCTCGTTTATTTGCCAAAGATATGAAAAATATGGTTTTAAATTACTATGTAACAACCATACTTAATCCAGTATACTGGGTTGCTGACTATTTTAATTTATTAAAATGTGGCTTGTGTATTATTTTAAATTTAAATTATACATTTACAAATACAAACGGTCTTAATGCTTGTCCAATTATTTTACGGAAATATAGCTTGAAAAAATGTTGCTGATAAATCGTAGTGTAAATAATGAACTTTTTTATTTAAAGTTGTGATCATTGTTTTTTTTTATGTAATTTAATTTGTAATTTTTATTTGAGTATAGGTACTATGCCTTTTTCGTGTTTATTTGTCTGTCTGACTGACTGCCGGTGGCTAAAATTTAAAACAAATATGCATACGCGCGGGACGACTATTTTGTTGGCTGTTTCAGGCATGAAAATAAATAGGAGTGGTTTTATGTTTTCCCCCCTGAATCAGGGGATATCAAGGACGTTTGTGGATATGTTTGATCCGCCAACACAGTAATCATCTGTTTGACATGACATACCAAGAAATAAATACATAAATTTGTCAATTTTCATTATTAATTGTAGTAATAGTGCCAGTCATTTGGGAAAAGTTAGTCAACTAATTAGGGTTTTATGGACGTCTATTTAAATTTTTTTTATCAAATTCATAGTGCACATGACTTCCAATAATAGAATTTTTTAATTGTGTTATTTTAAAAATCCACATGCATTGTTTGGTCGTTAATGCTTGATTGGTAATAACCACATGATAAAAGTAAAAGTCACAATTAAAATTATGATAAATAAATAAAATAAATTTTATTTGGATTAAGACAAATTTTCTTTATTAAAACCACGATGTATGGTATTCCATGGAATCTACTAGATATAATAATAATGTGTATTTCTAAATTAACCTCTTATAAACATGTATACACAAAGCCAAGAGAGCAATAATGTCAAAAGTTTAATACAGGCTTTAGAAAGCATGGTTTATGAAGTCTTTTATCTTGCTTGTATGGTTCTAAATCTGGGAGCAATTTTTTATTAAAGCTTTGAACAGATTCTGGTTTACTATTAAGACAGTACATAAACCAAATATTAATATATGCCATTTTTGTTGCAGCACAGAGAATTGGTACAAGGGGAAAATATAGTGTGTGCGAAGAAAAAGGAGGTCTTCAACTGAGAGCAAGTTCATCCACCACAACGGAGAGCCCCAGGCAGACGGGGCCACAAGCTCGTGTTTCGGTGAAGGACAACGCTCCTTCCACCAAGCGACGCTGGGTCCCACCTTCTACACTGAGACATCAAGATGCTCTTACGCCAGAATCACGTAATGACCTGGTGTTCCGAAAGGTACTGAATCCTTTTATTCATATATCTTGATCTTTGTGGTTCATATGCAACGCCCAAAGAATACTTTAATATTAATGTTGATTTTTTTTTTAATAAAAAAAAAATAGCCAGTGGAGTAGTTTTTAATTTTTGACCAGTTTAATAATTCACAAGATTATTTTGTTATTACTTTTTTTAGGTTCGCGGCATTCTTAACAAACTCACCCCAGAGAAATTCAAGAAGCTGAGCGATGATTTATTGCGCATCGAACTACAATCCGACGTCATCTTGAAGGGTGTCATCTTTCTCATATTCGAGAAGGCCCTCGACGAACCGAAATACTCGTCTATGTATGCGCAGTTGTGCAAACGACTGGCAGAAGAGGCACCTAACTTTGAATCCCCTGATCAGCCCACTTCCTTCAGAGTTCTTTTACTTAATAAGTGCAGGGTAAATCATTTTTGGTATTCTTGCATTAATCATTTTATGATTTAAAGAGTTCTAACAAATTTTGATTTAGTAGTAGTGTGAGATTAATACTTATTTTAATTAAATGTCTTGGACTCTAAAAGTTAACAAATATTACCTAAACTAAATAAGAAAAATTAAGGAAATCGCTGGAACAATTCCAATGTGGGTCTTTCACTGCCAAGAATAGTACCTTACTAATAAAAATGTATATAAACATCTAAAAATTAAATATTTTATGTATAAATGATTAATTTTGTTGATTTTTATTTACGAAGTTTTATCTACGTGAGTTTGCCAAGACCTACCCTATGCTGATAAGGGGCAACACCCCGAAACTGGTCCATAGGTGGTCACTTCGAGTGGATAAATTTAATAATTCTTTCTTTTACTTAACAAGCATATGCGCATATCACCCGAAATGGAATTATACACGATTATCTATCAGATATAATTCAATTTTCGTCGAGGCATATTGTCAGGAAAGTAGTTGTTTTCTGATATATAGTCAACCCATGTATGCCTATATCTATTGGTAACATGCGGCGAAATTAACTGGTTTTTAAAAATCAGATTTATACATTTTCATGCTTAATCCCTGACAAAAATAATATTATAGTTTTCTATATTATTAATATTTTAAAAATATTTTATTTTAGTTCAAACCATCTGTATTCAAATACTGATAGAAAACATTTTTTAATGATTTATTTTAGTATCACATTACATAACACAATAAGTCTATTGATTTTGTTTGCAGCTTGAATTCGAAAATCGTGCCGCAGCACTCGAAAATAATGGCGCCTTTAGTGGCAACGGCGGCGGTGCCGGAGTGTCGGCGAGTGTCGAAGAGGAGGAAGAGAGAAGACAGATCGCCAAACGCAAAATGCTCGGCAACATCAGATTCATCGGCGAATTGGGAAAATTGGAAATACTATCGGAAAGCATTCTACACATTTGCATTAAGGAATTGTTGGTTAGACGACACAGCGATGACTTCTCCGAGGACCTCGAATGCCTCTGTCAAATTTTGCGGACCTGCGGCCGCATCTTGGACACCGACAAGGGTAAATATAATACAGTATGCTACGTTTTATGATCTGTTTGTATTTTTCACTTATAACTCACAATATGATGCTTTCCAGTTTTAATAATATTAATTTATAAATGTTTTAGGTAAAAACCTCATGAATCAGTACTTTGAAAGAATGAAAATACTAGCGAAAAATCAAGAATTACAATCAAGAATCAGATTCATGTTAAAAGACGTGATCGATTTGAGAGGAAATGGATGGGTGCCGCGAAAGGCAGTCGTTGTAGAAGGTCCGATGCCCATCAACCAGATTAAACCCGTGGATGATGATCGTCCTATGAATTTTAGAAGAGATCGAAATCACGATAGAGATTCGGACAGATCTAATATACCGGATTTGTTTCGACATCCCATGAAGACCAGAAGTGGGCTAGACAATATGCTTATGGGTGAGTTGATTTTATTTATCATTGCACTTCACGAGTTCTGTGTAAATTTTTGCCTACTCGAGTAGACATACATTTTTTTTTCATCATTTTATTTACAGGTATAAACTTGTCTCCTGCTCCATCTCTAATTCCCAATGTTCCACCATTCGGGGCACATAATGGATTCGGAAGTCAGAGGGACGGTAGTTACAGAGGGCACAACAATCAGCGCAGTGGTGCTTACAATTATAATAACCAGAGAGGTCAATACAAGCACAATCAAAATAACTCAAATTCTCAATTTAACCGTGAGTATAATTCTTAATTCTGAAGTAGATTACATTAATATTCAAGTTGGTGTCTACTATTTTTATACATTTGAAAAAAAACCTTGCCGTATCTTCTAGAAACAGTGTACTGTTTATGGATATTAATGCAGACCATTTTAATTAAGTTCCTCCTTTTAATTAAAATTTTTATTTTTTTTTAAAGTGCAGAATTAACTTTTTAATGTGAAACGTCTTTAAAATCAAACTCAAATATACCGGTCTATATAATCTTAACTTAATGATAACAAAACTATTTAGTTTAGAAACATAAATCCGGTTTCATTATTTAGCTCAATTAGTCAGCTGTGGTGGAGGAGGTGCACCGCTCAGAATCATCGAAATCGTGCTCTCGCTCCTTTCTGTTCTGTGAACTCACGACACACACGTGATAGAGTGGTAATTCTTTCGTGTATTTATAAAATTTATTTTGAACGATGAATTTAAATAAAAATAAGTGTAATTTGGACAATATTTATGGTAAAAAGTGTAAAAAAAATATAAAAATTCAATCTGTCGGCCTCAGTCCGTGCTAGATCTAGCTGGAAATATAAATTACCACTATCGTCGGAAAGAGGCGGTTATGGGCCACGCAGGTACCCCATTGTCGCGAGGCGGTTTCGGGGGCGTCTCAAAGCTACCAGGGCATGTCTAGTAAGTGAAGCTGTCACAGAACGCTTAGTAATCAACACCGACGCCGTGAGCATCTCCACCGCGGCTTATATGCCTTGTTTCTTATTTCTCATATCACAGCTCAATATTAAACAAAATCGTGGTCGAATATTAATCGAAATAAGTTTTTATATATAGTCGACTCTCGATAATTTGAAATTTTTTTCCGGTCCCTTGAAAAATACTCGATAAATTGAATAAAATCAATATTAATTGGTCCCTTCGGTTATTTGAAGTTAAAGAAATAGTAGGTATCTTGCTCGCCAACATGCGATTATTTGAAGTCCAGGCTTCCCTACTCTATATAATTTGAAGCATTTATCATGCACCTGTCGTTTGTTTACATAAATGTACATACCCTATACTTCTAAGCCCTCGGAACCGACACGAATGGCGATTACTTCTCAGCTCTCACCACTATCTTAAATTCTTTGGACAATGATGGACTGAAGTCGCTCACTCAAAAAAAGATTACGGACTTTTTTTCGAAATAAAAATAATAATATAAAAATAAAAAATCACGAATTTTGATCAAACTCTTATTTACTTGAGTTCCTCTTCCCCCTCGTGGTTATTAGAACGCTCGTTATTTAGAACGAAGTCAATTTTGTTTTTGTTTCAATCATTAACACCCGACGTGGCACCACCCGTTTTTTAAAATAAAAGTATAAACGATTTCATTTATTCATTTACGTTGTACTTAAGTTATTAATATTTAAAAAATTTATCATTTGTAAAACAATAAAAAATCCCCTACTGAATTTCTCACTTAGTTTCCTCAAATTGGCAAAAAATTTAGTCAATAATACTTTGAAAAACAATGTTTAACAGTTTCAATATTAGGTTTGATGATCCAATAATAAGTTAGTTGGGATTTTGTGAGACTTCTGATACGTCGTTTTACATTGTATTTTGAAATTTTTACAAATGAATAACTATTTTTTTATTATTTTTTAATAAAATTCAAAACTTGGCAAAAAACAATGTTTTCTTTAATACAAAGATCCAAATCCCAACCGACCACTTAAGTTTTATTATTATTTATATTTTATAGAATCGAATAAAGAACTAGCACCACGTTTTAAGAAAAGCAATCTGATTGTCGGCAAAGACGAAATGGCAGAAGTTGAACTAAGACCAAATTCAATGCTAATAACAAAAGCCTCTTCATTAAAAAATAATAACATGATGAACACGAACAAAACTATGGAACCTACTTATGCACTACCTACAATTAAACAACCCCCATCGACTTTGCTCAAAGACCCATTACCCATCAAACAGATGCCTGCTGAAAAACCTAAACAATCCAAGAAAGATAAAGTAAGCTGAGGGTTTTATTACAGTTTCTCTTTTATTTACCAAACTTAACGTAGGATTGATTGATTGATTCATTTGAACAGATTTGAGAAAATATTTTTATTTTCAGGGCCCAAATAAAGACGAAGTTTTGAAGAAGTTTAATACATTGATTGACGAATTTTGGAAGGGTGAAGTAGATCTTAAACAAGCTATAAATTCCTATAAAGAGCACAAAGTCCCTGATAAATTTGCCAAAGAAATGGTTTTGAGCGGTTTGTCCACTGCTTTAGAAAAATCTGGTAAGTTTATGCAATAAATTATTAACTTTTTTATTGTTTACACATTTCTTAGCCTTTGTATTATCAGATATACAGATCTTACAGTTTTGTGTCTGGCATAGTATAAGCTGTCTGCCTTGATTATAAAACATCAGGAAGGAGCACAGTCTTAGAGAAGTGTTGACTGGAATGGAGGTTGCATATGGCCGACTACTACTTTCGTTTTGGCAGAAGCATAGCGCTTTGAAGTAGAATAAAAAAACAATATTAATATATAATAATTTATTCATGTAGTAAGCTAACAGTAACAATTACATTTCCAATATTTTTAAAAATATTTCTGCCAATAAAATGTTTTTGTGGAAATTCTTCACTTGCCGTTATTTTCTTTATTTGTGGACCGATGAAAGTAACAGCTATCATTTTAGCTCCTGACAGTTTGGGGAAAAAATTCCTTAAAAAACTTAAGAATCTGGACAAAGAGTTGCCTTGCATTCCTACCAGAAAACCAATCATTTTGAAATCTATCACAGGCTAGGCATACTCTTTATACTGTAACGTTTTACTTAAAAACACATTCAGGGTTCAAATTTATATGCACATTTATTTGTAACTTTTCAATACAATTTATGTAAACTAGTGAACACAATTATTAATTCGGAAGCTTCCGCGAACGGAGGCCAATTTATATATTAACGTTAAAACAAGAAAAGACGAGAAGTTTCTAAACGTATCCAGAATATTCTTTCAAAAATTCTAGATTGGTCGGGAAGATTCTAAAACATCCTCGTCATTGGTTGTAACGTCACCGTTCCGCCCAGCTTGCTTACGTAAAATTCCAGTGGCGTATCGCAAAATCGTTACAAGTTTGCAGTTACTACATGAGAAATGAGATGCCCATTTTTATCTTAGCTTCGAATGGGAAGTATAAAATAAGCTTTATTGGCTTTACAGAGCTTTATATTTGTGTTCAAACTAAATTTTTTGGCTCCTTTATCTATCTTTGTAATCACATCTTCTTTTACACCAAAGCGTTCTCTTATCTCACTATTCTTTACTTTATCCAACAGAGTCACTCCGTTTATACTTCTCAGACTACTCATATCCGCAGTATTAATCCTATTTTCATGCTTCTTCTGCCAAACCCAACATTCACTACCATACATAAGTGTAGGAACCAACACTCTATGCAGGTAACCTATTTGTATAAATCGACACTTGACATCAGATTTCATTGGAAATCAAGTAGAGGGTAGTTAATGGGTATTTTTACTCACAATAGCCATGCTCATTTATTTTTATTTCGTTATTTTAACTATTGATATTATTTTACCTAATATTTAGGTAGATGAAAGTAATGAGATCCTACCCCACCACCCATCGAATAATTACTGACGACTCATTTCATTTTAGAGTAGATACCAATGTTATTCAGTTAAATTTTGTACAATGTGTTCAGCAATGCCATTTACTTTATTAAGTCCAGGGTAAAATCGTTAGCAGCTATATTTATCGATAACCTATTTTAGATGTGGAACAAGAAAAACTCATCAGATTTTTAAGTAATTTGAAAGAAGACAACCTGATCAGCGGAAACACCGTTCAAGATGCATTTAAATCACTGTGTAACGTTTTGGAGGAGAGAGAAAACGAGATTAACAAAGTGACTAACTCGGCTTCAGTTCTTTTTGCCACTGCTATTTGTGAACACCTAGTGCCTCTCTCTGATGTGGCTAATTTGACAGAGAATGGGGCACATCATCCTTTATTCTTGTTGGTGTTACAGAATATTTATAAAAAAAGAGGCAAAAGCGAATTATCAGAGATGTTTAACAAGAGTAAGGTCAGTACCACAATCTCTAGAATGACAAATTTGATCTTTTTTACCAGATACTCATCTAAATTTGTAAATTTTGAAAAAATATATGTGAATTTGGTATTTTTGGAAATACTTGCAATAAAAGTTATTTTTATTTGATTTGGTTATACACTTATTATTAGACCTATATATCCATACATTTTGATTTCATTTTGAATCCAAAAATTAAACAGAAGTTAAAACAGTTTGAAATGACACCAGAAATTTTAAATATTTTCCTTGAATAAAAAAAAATTCATTTTATAGATCAACTTGATGACTCAACTACCCGATAGTGACAAGACAAAAGAACGTCTTTCGGAAATCCTAGAAGAAAGAGACCTTACATTTTTGTATCCACTTTTACGTATTCAAGCAGATCTGGCACGCCAACTTCAAGCCGATCCTAATCCCCAGGCGTTCTATAAATGGATCAAAGAAAATCTGGAACCTTCGAATTTTAATGATCCAGGATTCATCAATGCACTCATGACCGTACTGTTGAAATATATAACTCAGGTTAGCCATCCTACTTTGTTAATATTGTTGCGATATTTACTCTTGAGTTCAATTATATTAAACACTTCGTACAACAACTAAACAATAATTTTCTTACTTTATAAATCACTTACACATTTACAGTCCTTATACAATCTCTTTATAACACTTTATAATTACTTCAAAACTTAACTTAAAAACGACCGCTGACTTTTTATATACCTACAATTTATTACTCGAAAGAGCGAGAGAATTCTCTTTCGTTATTCCCGAAATTGTTTGACCTTTCTAGACGCCTTCAATCACGCCGCGGCCATAAATCATTCGCTAGTTGCGAGTCGTCTTTTTATGCCGCAAAGGGGATATTCGTCTTTGTGTGACCGCCTCGACCGGATAATAGATTAGGGACGTATTTTATCATAACAATATTAAATATATTGGTACTTTTATGGAGTCAAATAAATTAATATTTTGGCTTAACATTATTTTTATAGGAATCTTCTGCTTGCGGTGATGAGAAAGCTATAATAGAAAAAGAAAATGGCCTCTTAAACCGTTATCAACCTATTTTACATGTTTTCTTACGGGACAAATCCAGTTTGCAATTGGTGGCACTCTACTCGCTACAAATGCATTTTCACTCATTGGGATTTCCCCGAGGACAACTCTTAAGATGGTTTAACGCTCTCTACGACATGGAGATTGTGGACGAAGAGGCATTCTTAAATTGGAAAGAGGACGTAACTGATGCATATCCGGGAAAGGGTAACGCTCTGTTTCAAGTAAGTGAAACTTTACAAAGGTAACAATAATACTTGTATTTAGGTACATTTAGCAGAAGCAAACAAAAGCCCTGGTGGGTGTGTCCATGTCCCTGTTGTTGTATTTTTGGTATTGATATATTTCATTTCATATCAAAAACCGACTATAGATAACATTAAGTGTCAACTGTCAACCCAATTAGTAAGGCTAGTTTTGCTTGTAAATTTCCAATAATTTTGTTAACAAGGAAAATTAGGTCTTTGTCAATTGTATTGAGGTACTATTAGGAAAGTTAAATAAATTAATTTTTTTTTTCTTGTTTGGAAGGTGAATCTAATCACCATTATTTGAGAAAAGGTTTGTATTACCTTTATACCAACTTTTAATATTATTAAATTTGTTCAAAACTGTGGCTTATTGTGAAAGATTGATGACTACTATTCATGATTTTACATTTGCAATATTTATTAAAGATAGACTGCACCTGTGGTTTGGTGAATCTAAATTTTCCGAATAAAATTTGAGGTATTGTTCAAATACATACTTATTATTTCAAAAAAATACCTCCTTCTAGGAGCATGTATGTTTGAATTTTAACTTTTACATGCTTAAAATAAATCACAATTATACTTGTTACAAATTTCTTGAACAATATACAGGGCAAATAAAAATTAGTTCAAGTTAAATTCCTACAATTAATTGTTTATATTAAGGAACTTTACTGTTATCTTACCTTAAAATTCAATACTATACAGTATTATTTATGTTCGTAATAAACATATCATTGCAGTATATATGCCTATATATTATATGCTTGTGTATTTGTACATATTATATTTGCCTTGTCAGGATAATATAGTCTTGAATAAGTGAGAGTTATGTAAGACTGTTGGTCTGACAAAAGGAGTAGAAAAACCAAATGGAAACAATTTCGGCATACTTATTGCGATCCTTGGCTGCATGAATTAAAGCTGATGTGTTTATACCAGTCCAATCACGTATATTTTTTAGTCACGAATGTTGTCTGCGGCTAGGTCTACGTTTTTCCTCAATTTTAACTTTAATTATTAATTTCAGGATATCATACTTGTTATTACGGTCAATGTGACCTAGATAAGTGGTCTTTTTTTGCTTTATTGTAGTAAGTAGTTACCTTTCCCTTCCCATACGTCTAAATACTTCATTATTAGCTACATGTTGTTTTTAATAGTCTGCAGAAGATCCACATATCAAAAGCATCGAGTCTGTTCATGGTATCCATCTTTAGTGTACATGTTTCAGCTCCATGCAAGAGAACTGAGTGTACATACGCCTTTATGAAAAGGTATCGTATTTGTAAGTTTAATGTTGGATTACTTAGTAGTTTCTTCATCTTTAGAAATGTGGCTCTGGCTCGCTCTATATGTGATCCCACTTCAACGTCGGGGTCTACGTTTGTTGTTATGTAGCTGCCAAGGTATTTAAATTTTTCAACTTTCTCTATTGGTGCACCGTATAAGTTTATATTCACTTGCGAGTTTGGCAGTCTTGTTATGGCCATTAGTTTTGTTTTTCTTACATTAGTTTTCATATCTAGCTGATCTCCTACTTCTACAACTTTGTTGATCAGTTGTTGCAGGCTTTTAGGATTGTCTGCTATGATAACTGTATCGTCTGCATAACATATATTCCATGAATAAATACAAATAATCATGATTATCTACAATAATCGCTGTTAAAAACAGTTAAAAAAAGTGGTTAAATCGCCTAAGAGAACCTTAACCGCAAAATTTTGAAACTCGCCTAAACTGTGATTTAGCGCAAAGGTTGGATTAAGGACGTTAAATAATTTGAACAAATTGTAGATTTAATCAAATTCAATTAATCTCCGTAACAACGGACTGTATTTGGGAATTTCGAGGCCCATATCTCTATGGCATGTAATTCTGCTTGAAAGATGGTTAGCGTGTTACCAATGGTTTTTAAGAGCCTAAAATTCGGCCCTGTAACGCCCACTCCAACCCTTTCATCCATCTTGGATTCATCAGTGTACCACACTACAGCATCCCTTCCTAGTTGAGGTCCGTTCTCTGTGCAAACTTGGTGGTTGTTTATGACCACTTCAAACTGCATTTCGAAGTCATACCTAACTAGCATAATATCTGTCGACTTAGTCATGGATTCTAGGAAAATATTTTTTAAAATCTTCAAATGTCCAATCCGATTTCCTGCTTTAAGATTTATTGTCTGGCTCAGTCTGAAGGCACTGATTGCTGCTTCTTTCATTACACATAAGTGCAATGGTGGAAGGTTCAGCGAAACAAACTAAAAAAACCATTATGATGATAAATATACAAAATAAAAAATAGTACACTAATACTCAACAATGCAGTATTGCAATATACAACCAGATCGCCAGCTCGCCGTGGGCAGCGATCGCGTTATATGTGCTAGTTCCTTAAATGGTAATAGAATCATAAAAGTTCAGTGTTCGTCTTGAAATGGCGCAAATAAGCATTCATTTAATTATTAACATTTATGTTATTTTTACAGGTAAACCAGTGGTTGACATGGTTACAAGAAGCAGAATCTGAAGAAGAGGGAGATGATTGAGCTAGGAATTAAATAAAGAAAATAATAAGTGGCGTGATTTTCACCTATTAGTAGAAGTTTAAAAAATAATTTAAGTTATTAAAAAAAATAAGGGAAACGCGATGGAGAATATAATCTCCATTATATTTCATTATTTGTTATCTCGACAAAAAATTTCTCGTCTGAAAATACAGACTTTTCTCCTAATTTAAAATGAAAGACAATTTCCCAGGACTGGACTGAAGGCATTACAAAACAATTGAACTGGAAATTATTTTAAAATCAATAGATACATGTGAAAGTGGACGCAAGGGTAATTTATTAGTACTGGTTTATAAAATCTTGCAAATTGAATATTTCGTGAGCATTTAAAAGGTTTAAAAAAGGGGAAAGTTGTTTTTACTTTCAGATCGTGACTTTTGTCTCAATTTTGCTACATCGATACAAGTTAGATTGTGTAAAATGTTCTACATTCCATAAATATTGCTCAAAAATAAACTACAAATAGCGACGCCATACAGACTTTACTCAGGATAAAATCGGACTAGGCAACGTTACATTCTTAATGAAATGTTTCTATATCATGACTGCCATTTATTCAATATATTTACAATCTCATCTCGAATCATTTCTTATAAATAAATATAGACCGGGCTAGCTTGTTATCGTAGAAAGTTGGTAGTGTAAAAATTATTAGGAGCAAGTTATTTGTGTTTGGTTTTTTTAACAAATTAATTCTAGTACATGTAGATAAGCATTAAACCATTCAATAAAACAAAAAGGTTTGTCTTTTCAACCTTCGGTAATTTTAAAGCAACTTGTTTAAATTAATATTAACCATTTTGATCTCTTACAATTCAATGAGTAATCTCTTTAACCATGCAACTATTACTTCGTACAGATCTATGTCGAAATAATATAATTCCTTAACCTTTAAGCGGCCGCGCGATCATTTGTAACGGTAGTGGTCGCGCGTAACCTAAAAGACCTGTGGGATATTTCAGGGATTTAAAATTGGTTAATTTAATTGATAATTATTTTTTTTGTATTTAGACACATTGTCATTATGTTAAAAAACAGTTTTTCCAAAAAAAAGATAATTTAAATCGGATAAAACAAAATTAATAAATCAAATAACAACTTAAATTTTTATTGGATTAGAAAGTAATTTGGCAACCCAATATCTCATATATTTCTAATCAGCTTCATGAGATCAAATAAGTAAAATAAAAGTATTTAGCATCAACGTAGGTCAGAAGCAGTTTCTTCGCCAAGATAACATTCATTGCAACTGAATGTAGTATGGGTCCTGCAAATATTTCTCGGAGATAATGTGAATTTGGTCTTCAATTGCCTCCTTTTATTTTGCTAGGCATATTTTGCAGCTTCCTCTGCATGTGCTGGAAATACTGCTTGGTTCATTGCTAGCGTCTTCACAACTCATATTCAGATGTTCTTTAATATCTTTTTGAGCTTTCATGTATGGTTCACCTCTTCTTTGAAGGTACTCTTTTGTCAGGTCAATGCCTTTTTTATGTTCTGGTTTCCACAAAAAGGGATATCCTGTAATGATCAGAGAACATCCTGAGATCCTCTTAAATTTCTATGCCTCGGGGAACATCTCTCTAGGCAATGAGTTCCAAAGCCTAGATGTTTGTTGGATAAACGAGTCATTGGAAAAAGATGTTATGCAGGTCTCCAAAGTGACCACAAAGGGGTGTAAAGTCTGTACTTGATACGAGTTAATCTTGAAGAATCTGGTAAAGGAGGAACGATAGTTGATATTTCGGAAAAGCATCGCTCATGAAAATATCTATAAAATAGATAGAAATCGCTAACTTTTCTACGGTGTTCCAGAGAAGTGAGCGAATCCAATAGTTTCAGGATATGTTTAGGTGCCGCGCCATTTCACTTCCAGTCAGCTGCTTATTATCTATAAGGCACAGATCCGACCTGTCCTGGAATACTGTTCCCATATTTGGAATGCCTAATTCACGTAAATACCTTCGACATTTCTTTATAAACACCATGGAATTTATTTCAGTAATATTTTGGGTATGTACAACACCAGCGCAACTATTAGAAAATCCAAATAAACATGAATATTCAGGTCTGTGTTTATCTGTAAAACGAGGCGGTATTTTTGTCTTGTTTTTACGCATGGAACCTGAAAGAAACCTTTTGATTTTTGGCTCAATCGCGCACCAAAGGAACATTGATGTACCAATTGTCGATTGTTAGGTTTTTAAGGAGTGTGAAGGGAAGTTAAAATGTTTATTTCGTGTACAGTGAAATAATGACGAGCCATCTTGCGTTCTCCCTCTCTCTAGCATTATAACCCAGGATGGGTCTTCTCTTACTTTACAATCTGCCTCCACTTGCTGCGGTTCGTCATTAGTTCTTCTGCTCGTTCGATATTTAGAGTCCGTAGATTCGTTGCGCATCCGCATCCTTGGTCTTTAGAGCGGCCGCTTTTCTTCCGTGGTCTTTTCCCATATCCACTTGTCGACCCGTTGATTTTTTCTCTTAACATGGCCGGCCCATCTCAATCTTTCTGACTTTATTATTTTCACTATATCTGACTGGTTATATAGTCCTTCCAATTCCCTGTTAATTTTCATTCTGTATTGTTATCTGATCCGTATATTCTTCTAAGAATTCTTTCCCCAATTTTGAATCGTTTCTCATATTTTGTTTCGTCATCGTCCATGTTTCACATGCATATTTCTTATAGGTTTTATAACTGAACGGTAGATTCTTATTTATGTACGGCGTGATACATTTTTCGATTTTATTATTTTTTGTAGAGCTACTAGAGATGGGTAATGCATGCGAATAGATATAACGATATTATTAACGAAAATGTATCGAGTGCGGTCGATTCGACGCCGCGCGACCGCTTGAAGGTTAATAATACTATTTGAATCGTTTTTGTTTTTTAAATCCTATGTAATTGACGTTTCTCTTGATACATTTTTAGTTAATTGTAGTTTAAAAAATTTTTGTAAATTTTTTATTTAATTCAGATACGCTTTTATTAAAATCCGTTCAAACCTACTGTCGCTTCTTTTGCAACTTTCTCGCTAGTTAAGAAGATTTGAAGGATTTATGAAGGTCTCTTTGAAATTCTATTTATAAATGGTTTAATTCTGATTAAAAATAAGTTACGTTTCGGTAGATAAAATGCTCATTATATTCTCCAATGAAGTAGTGGACTAGAGTAATACAATCTTTTAATTGCAATGCCGAATGTTGACAATTTAGACGTTTTGGTCATTGAAATAGTGTTGAATCGAAAACAACCTTTACAATCGTCATCAGTCTTGCCCTGGACATGTAGCCAGTAACAAAAAGGACGTCGAAATTTTTTGTGGGATGTTAGGTTGAATTTTTTTAGTTAATATTTTCGTGTACGTGGACGATTCATTCTTACTCCATTTTGATGAACTCGTAGTGGAATTTTCTTGTAAAAATTATTAGTTGAACGTATATTGCTATTTTGTGACGGATTTTTTTTTTACTTTCAAATGAATATAGTTAAATGAATTGTAGATCTGTAAGTTGGCATCAGTGTAGTTTCATCTGTTATTTTTTGCCAGTGTCGGTTTTCTAGAATATCGCTTTTGGTTTGTTTTGATAAAAAATGTTCATATGCATTACACACAATTTGCTTCAAATTAATGTTTTAAATATTTTTTAAAAACTGACCTATATTATTTATTAAGTGGATTAAGAAATAGGCTTGTTAACAGAAAGTTCACTTAGCTAATAAAACGTATTTAGACGTTTCGTAATTTAATACCAAAACATCTTACAATAAACAATTTATTGTTCTGTTCAAATATGTAAATTTAAATAACGCTTTATACTTGTAAATTAACATTTATTGGCGGCGCAGGTTTTTATTAAAAACGGTCATAGTTGAAAGAAAAAAGTCACAATAAAAATTTAATCAAACCAATATTTTTTAATTGGATGCTTTTCAGTTAATTTTCGTAGTTTATCTTAAACAAAAACATATTTATGATTCCTAATAAACCTGCTGAATAGATTTTTTTATAAAGTATAAATCTTACGACTCCAGGAAGGGTGCGAATAGTATGACTAAAAGACCATTTGTTAATCATGGAATAAACTAAGACTCGCCAAGGATACATTCTATTGTTGGACAATCGATTTATACCATGAAGATAACTAAACTTAAGGTTTTTCAAATGGGTAACGTGCACGTGACGTTACAGCTTGACAACGGTAGAGAGAGTGATGAGCATGTGACGTCACACAGCTTGAGATCTGTTAAAAAGTGGCCTCTACTACCATAGACAGGAGGCTAGACTGCGGGTCTAGATGCGAGAGTTGACTTCCAATGAGAAAGAGACAGTCGCTCGAGAGGTTGTTTCGCGCTCTCTCTAATGGGCGGGGCTTACGCCCAAGTGTCGGATCCGACCCCTCCACTCAGCTCGCCGCGTGCCCTTCGGGCGTAAACCCCGCCTATTAGAGTGAGCATGAAACAACCTCTCGAGTAACTGTCTCTTTCTCTTCGGAAGCCGTATTGAACACCCACCCGGTACTTCTTAAGTTTATAAAATGGAGAATAAAAAAATGTTCTGTTTGGTTTTATAAGTATCTTTTATTTCTTTTTTTTATCAATGACATTCAAGGTATATATTACTGACAACTGTCTGTCAACAACTCTCCTTTAACCCAGGGCAAGAAAAAAATATAATAAGCAAAATACACATTCCTGCACACATACTTTTTTAACACTTGTTCTTATGGGAGTTTGTTGTGTTTTAGTCATTTATTAAGATTATTAACACCGCAATATTGTTCCTTAAACCTAAATAATCGTCAAATAGCTCACTCCAAACTAAAAAAAAAAAAACGTTCATAAAATCAAACTCGTTAACCAAACACATAAACTTATAGATATGTCATTTGTGTTACCGTGTGCACGTTACCCATCTCGAGCAGTTTTAAAAGCTTATCGTGAAAGTATTACAAGTACATTGCAATTAAATTGAAACATGCAAGTCTTATTCTACATAAAATGGAGTATCTCGAGTAATTTAAATAAAACAAAACTCGTTAGTACTAACCACTATTGGTCAACATGAACATTTAAAGATTTTGGTACCTTCATTAAAAATTAAAAATTTTATCGGGGCGTCTTTCATATTTTTTGTAATTATGTTTAATTATTAATATATAAATAATTAATTTAAATATATTATATAAACTTAAAATCAGTAAAACTATTTTTGTTAATAACGTTACTTTTTAATTTTATGTTTATTTTTAAAGTAAAGATTTATCCATAAATTTTAAAATATTTTAGGGAAGAGACTGCTGTTTAGTGATATCTACATATTTTATTAATTTATCTCTATGTAACTGTTAAAAGCTATATACAGATCTTTAAGTTGTGTGTCTGGCTTAACGTTTGTTTACTGGAATGGGGGCTAATAATGCAGTTATGCAAAATTGGCAACAGCACAGCATAATGGACGATAAATAAGGTGGTGGACTTGGATTGTCAGTAATTGTCAGGTATGTCGTACATAACTCATATGACGCATGCCATACACAAAACTTAAAGGTCTGCATAAAAGTAGTACCATTTCACCTTGTCAATACATTATAAGCATATTTTATATAGTTGCCCTTAAAAAGTATGAAAATTAACGAAATCTGTTTTTATCTCGCATTTCTTATTCCTTTTTTTTATGGAAATAGAAACAAGAATCTGCCAAACACAGTTATAGTAGTTGATTAGGAGGCTTTCGATTAAAAATAAAGTAAATTTAACTAAATAATCTTCATACATTTTCTGTAATTTTTTTAAGAAAAATGTTATTTAAATAATATCAAAAAAATGTCTACACTTCATCATGATACTGTAAAGAGTTTAAAACGTACGAAAAGAATGCAAGTTTCTGGGTTTCGTTTATACTACACCTAAATGTACTTCTAGATGGTACGAACGTGAACACACAATTTTTTTTGTATGAGGCTTAGTTGTCAAGTTTTGGGCTCCTAATAAATTGACGTTTTTAATTAAAGGATTTTTTGGAAACTTTTTTCCAAATTAAACAATAATATAATAATATAAGGAACTTTATTGAACTGAAATAAATTCAATCCAACAGGCTATTGACCGAAGTCCTTTTGCCTATTGTTAGAAATCATTCATATATATGACATTATAGACAGTTATACAGATATACTTTAATAGAGAGGTGAAAAAAAAAACAAAAATTAATGTTCTTGTTGTATTTTCTCAAGGGTGCTAGTGCGAGGGTATCGATGTAAGGGTTTTGCTTCAGGGTCTCTTCTCATTGCAAATTTCTCCACAAGTTCGACATTATTGACCTTCAAACAGAATCTATGGAAGAGATAATCCAGGCGGTCTTCAATAGGCATTACATCTGTTAGCTCATATAGGAGGTTATTTGGAGGATTGTGTAGAGGATTATTAGGGTGAAGAATTCTTGTGATCGTTCTAAGTGCTGATGTTTCAGCAACTTGCATCTTCTTCTTGGCTGTTGCTTTACAGTTGGGAAAGACGATGTGTCTTATCATCAGTCTACAATTAGTTTATAAATGCTTTTGGCTATTTTCACATTGATACCCTTATTTTGGTGTGTGAGTCCTCTAAAGTGCTTGGCTCTGGATATCATGCTCTTCTTCTTTTCTTGGAGATGGGTGTTGAAATTGAGTTTGATATCCATTGTGATTATTGAGAGAATGGCATGTAGAGTCAATGAGTCTTTTGAGTCTTTGTAGGTTGTCCATAGCTTCTTCAATATATTTATCGTGATACAAATTAAACAAATTTGCAATAAAATAATAAACTTGATTTATATAGAAAATTTAGTGTTCTTTTTAGTTTTTAAATCAGATTCAAAATTTAATTTTTTTTGCTGTACAAAACCGGAAGTAAATATTTCAAATCATTATTTTAATAGCTTAGACCATTTTTTTATCTAATGACTTAGTTACAAAATATAGCTAAATATATATTTTACAAGAAAAGCTACGTTTAGGAGATACTTGAATTAAAGTACATGCGTGGGTACCTGGCGCTTGCTTAGGTCGTCTGGTTGACGCGAAAACGCATTGAAAAGTTGATATGTAAGTTAATATTGATATGTATTATGTACTAACCTATTTAAACTTTTTAAAGGTCTAACCATGATATTTAATTATTAAAAATAAAATTTTCCCACGGAAAAGGGCGTGACTATATGTATGTATGTAATTATGAACAAAAATATTTGTAGAATGCAGTAGTAATGAGTAATTAATAACTTTATTTAACCAATAAAGGTCGTCAATGCTTGCACATTAATGTTTGTACATGCGTTATTTTTCCGTCATCTACTTAAAGGAAAATAAAATCATTTTTACCAGTCTCGACTGGTAGTTTATGGTCATCTCGTGGATCCGGAGATAATAAGAAACTAAACTGATGCTTTGCTTTTCTCGCTTGTCGTCTCTGTTCCAAATTCTACTATTAATATTTTTATTCAAAATCATATATTTTATTTAAAATTTTTAATAATTAAATATTATGGTTAAAACCTTAAAAAGTTAAAATAGGTTAGTACATATTAATATCAACTTTCAATGCGTTTAATTTATGTAACTAATGTAGATCCAATTTTGAAACTTTGTAAAGTTAATATATTTTTAGTTTTATTTTGTAATTAAAATAATTTTAAAAAAAAGCTTAAAGCTATTAAAATTATAATTTAAAATGTTTTGTAAGGGATAAAAATTAAATTTCGAATTTGATTTAAAAATTCAAAAGAACAGTTGTTAATTTTCTATCCAAATCACGTCATTTAATATTTTTTTGCAAATTGGTTTAATTAGGAAAGCAGATTTAAAAGAAGCCTTTCATTAAAAACGCCAATTTTTTAGGAGCTCTCAAGACTTTGCAACTAATTTTTATACAAAAAAAAAATTGTGTGTTCATTCCATTTAGAAGTACATTTAGGTTTAATATGAACGAATTCCAGAACCTCGCACTATTTTCCGTAATAAGTTCTTAATGAAATTTAAATAGGTATAATTAACAAATTTTTAATGTTTTTTAAGGTCTGGAAAAAAATGAAGATTATTAAAAATTTAAAAATATATTGCAAACAATTGAGTAAGCCAGCATTGACTATTAAAACAGATTTTAGTATAATTTAATGAAAACAAAATTGTCTCCTAGGCAAGTACTATATTATGTTTTTTATATTTAGTCGTAAATAAGTTTTACTTTATACATTGGGACTGTACTAAATAAATTTTAACTTATAATCTAAGAGATATTAACTATTATTTGAAGCTCGTACTGTAATTAAAACTTAGCTATTTTTTAATTTATTTTGTAATTATATGTATTTTTATTACAAACATCTTTCTTTAAATTGTAAGATTAATTGGAGAGAATAAAATAATTTTTTGTGAAGGTACAGAAAATAATTTTAAAATTATGCTGTAGTAATGTGTGCGTAGACTTTTTTTTTCTATTATTGGATGAGACTGCACTATATGGCTCACCACTCAGGTGACCGTGTTGAAAAATATTGAGCTTTTTATTCTGTAATACTTTTATATAAAATGTGTTCCGTTTTTTTTGTGTACTTCGTGTCCAAATAACGTATTTTTTTCCAAGTATTTTTCCGTTGTTATATATAAAATAGTAATGTTTTCCTATATCCTTAGGTTACTTAATGTGTCACTAAAATCTAAATACTGTGAAATTTTTGTGTTAAATAAATAATTCGATGGTATTTTGCTATCGATGTCAATTTTACGTTTATTGTTTGTTTGTAGGATATTGTTTTCCTTTGAAATCGTTAGTCACAAATTTAGAATACTTTAGTTCTCACATTTAAAATACAGGGTGGCCAAACGAAAACGAAACGAGAATCATTTGCAGGAACCTCGACAACATTTTAGAAAAACGCTCAGATCCGTCGATTTTTTATTAAAGGGGGACACTTTTTTCCGGTATTTTTGACGCCATTACTTTTAACCCCAAGCGAGGGTAAGAATTACCCCAAAATGTTTAACTGGCATTGGGGGTAGAATAAGATGTTTTTCAAAAGCTCTTACAATTCTCTATAAAATAATGTGTAAATTTTACATTTCCTTCCAATACTTTGAAAAAAAGTACATGTTAAAATTCCAATTATTTTATTTGCTTACTTACTTATTGATTAAATGTTCATACTGATGGCCGCCCGCTTCCATACAATAATAAAGATTTTGTTCAAAAGGTTCACGTACATTCCAAAAAATTTCCGGAGTAATTCGACGGCACTCGTCAACGATTCTTTGACGCAAATCTTCCAACGACGCTGGTTGTGCTTTAAAGATTTTACTTTTCAGATGTCCCCACAAAAATAAATCGAGGTACGATAATTCTGGCGATCGTGGAGGCCATTTAATGCTGCCTTTTCTCCCAATCCAATGCCGTGGGAAACGTTGGTCTAAATACTGACGAACAAACGCTGCATAATGCGGAGGAGTACCGTCCTGTTGAAAATAAAAATGATATTCGTCATATTGTGAATTATTTTAAAATACATATCAGTTAAGATAGGGTCAATAGCATCTTCCAGTAATTGCAAATACATTCTGATAGTCAAATTGCCTGGTAGAAAAAAAGGGCCCACCAGTCGGTCACTGCAAATGCCAGCCCATACATTTAATTTTTGAGGTTGCTGTGTATGCACCTCATGAAAAACTCTTGGGTTTGAATCGAATCAATAGTGGCAATTGTGGCGATTTACCGTCCCGTGCAAGAGAAAAATAGGTACTAGGTACTAAATGTATAACATTGGCGTACTTAACTCCAACGAATGACATGTTTTCCGTTCGTGATTGTTTTGCAGATAAGTTTCACATTTAAAATCTAATTTCTCAATAAGTAATAGGCGAAATTTTAAGACTATTGTATGGAGAATTGTAAGAGTTTTTAAAAGACATCTTATTCGACCCCCAATGCCATTTTAAAATTTTGGGGTAATTCTTACCCTCGCTTGGGGTTGAAAGTAGTGGAGTCAAAAATACCGGAAAGGACAGGTCTAAGCGTTTTTCTAAAATGTTGACGAGGTTCCTGCAAATGGCTCTGTTTCGTTTTCGGTTGATCACCCTGTATTAAAGAAAATGTAGCATATTTATATTAAGTGAAATTCAGCTGTAGTATTTAATATTTTTAGTAAACCATGCGTATTTTATATACAAAATAATTTCGATGTTTCATATTTGCCAGGCGCCCCGGGTCGGCTCATTTTTTTTACTTGAGTAAGGGATTGCCTTTTTTGTTCTTCAATATTCCTTTTTTTGCATTTTTATTACATTTTCATTTGTTAGTTTTAAAATCCTTTTGGGTCCAACCGTTTTCTGAATGCGCTCGACAAAAATGATGGTGTATAAAGGAAGTCCGCTCATTGCTTAAAGTACCGTCGACCATCATTCTATGCAATAACAATTCAATTTTACTGCAGCTATTTGTTTTTTAGTTTAATGCAGCTGTAATTTCAGTCGCATAAAATTATTTCATTAATATTTTTTAACATAAAAAGTAGCTCTGCAGGGTAAGGATTTTGAAAAATTTAAATAAATTAATTCGTTCAATTTTTTCCATTTTATTTACACACTTATTATTACCTCATTATTGTAAATCTTTTCTCGGGTAAAACCCAATATTAGACTTAATTATTTAAGTGGTGAATCCCGTGCAATAGCCTTGGATATATCCAAAGCCTTCGACCGCGTTTGGCACCAGGCATTGTTAAGCAATCTATTTGCCTACGGTCTCCCAACCAAATTGCGGCAATGGCTTAAGAGCTTCATGCAAGATCGCTCCTTACATGTGGCAATTGACGGTATCTCTTCTGATGCGTTGAAAACCAATGCCGGGGACCCCCAGGGTTTCATCCTGTCCCCCACCCTATTTCTTTTACACATCAACGACCTCTTGAAAACCACCACAGTTTCGCAGACGACAGCATACTCGTCTCAACTTTCATCACTATCAATCACTTTCGGTGAAAAGACTCTGGCAGGAACAGGTTGACTCCATCAATAGAGATCTTGAAGCAATCGTCGAGTGGAGAACCAACAATCTTGTTCAGTTAAACGCCCAGAAAACACAATGCGTTATGTCTTCCAAGAA
Source organism: Agelastica alni (assembly GCA_950111635.1). NCBI lineage: Eukaryota > Metazoa > Arthropoda > Insecta > Coleoptera > Chrysomelidae > Agelastica > Agelastica alni. The sequence goes on from OX467714.1 coordinate 21,392,267, forward strand.
AATGAATTCCTCAAATCATTCCATCACAATTTCCGAAAATACCCTTGAATCAAGTCCCTCCATCTCGATTTTGGGAGTCACGGTGCCTAATTATGTCTTGGCGTGACCGTGGTGCTAACATCGCAAAGTCAGCAAGCCAGAGGCTGGGTTTTCTGTGGAGAGCTAGAAATTTTTTTACTCCTGATCAACTGTTGACGACGTACAAGGCTCAAATCCGACCTCTGCTGGAGTATTGCTCGCACATTTGGGGTTCAGCACCAAAGCATTCTCTTCGTCTTCTAGATTCCATTCAGAAAAAGGCCATTCGGTTGATAAACAGCTCAAATCTTACAGATACCCTTCACCCACTAGAACAGAAGAAGAGTTGCAGACCAGACATTACTCTACAGATATTTCCGTGGCAGTTGCTCAAGAGAAATAAAAACTCTTATACCACCACTGGCCACATTCGACCGAAGAACTTGGCACGCTGATCAGTCTCATCCATTTACTCTCAAGATTGACACTTCAAGGACCAATTTCCATCAAGAATCCTTCTTTTACAGGGCTGCTACGGAATAGAACAAGCTTCCAAAATCAGTTTTTCCAGAGAACTATGACCTGCAACTTTTTAAAAAGCGGGTCCACAATCATCTCCTTTCTATAATACCTTCCCCTTCTAATAGATGCAGTGCGGACCGTTCGCGGCCCACATGATAGGTCCACCCTTTTTGCGACTATTTTCAGTAAAAGAAAAGTCCTATTATACATAGCCAATAGAGACATGTAAAATCATGCAATGCCAACTTTAACCCATTGTGGTGGTTTATCAATGGGTTGAGGTTGTGGCATTGAAGTACCATTTTGATCGCTAACCGTGCCATTAAAATATTTCTAGGAATAGTTTTAACTTAAAACAGTTTTTTTACATTATAAGTAAAGTATTTATGAGTAAAATAACCACAACACAATAGTGTCTAAACAAAAAAATCACATATTTGTAAATTTCAAGGGTTTTGAAGTCCGAAGTGTTTTAATTTAGGTTTTCTAAATAATGAAACATAAAAACACCTTTATTAAATTTAATATAAAATGTATTAGGTCTGAAACAAAATTGGCACCTAATGACTTATGTTTTACTATCAGATTAGAATCATATGCTACATGATAACGATACTCTGGGCAAAGTGTAAAAGTGTGTATCGAGCTTATGTAAAAAACCATAAAATAAATATTGTTTCAGTAATCAGTATACACGGTCAACAGCTATATTGAACCAACGCGAAGCGACAAACGCCTGTTTTCAGCGAACATTTTCTAATAGCGCATGACAAAAAATATGGTGAACAAAGAAGGAAGTCCACCTATTGCAAAGAATACCGGTTCTTTTGATGTCCTCGTTTGAAACAAACAATATATACAAAAATCATGCGCTTAATATTGATTATAAATTTGTCCTTGTACTATTAAAGTATCGGTAGTTCAGCAATATATTAATTGGTACGTTACATTTCGACCCGATTCTGACGCTCACCTTTTTTGTCACGCGATGTTATGTATTTAAGATGTTAAGTAACCTTCAAATAATTATCTCTGGCTTATACTAATTAAATCATATCCTATATTATAATTAAAAGGAGAATAGCGGCACATCAACCTAGATTTGCATAAGAATTTATTTTTTTCAATCTATTTAAATTGACAGACAACTCTAAAAAACCCGAAAAAATAAAGACATTTTACGGTGGCGTCAGATCACCTTTGGTACAATTGTTCCATGAGTGTTAAGAATGCTTGTTCCATGAGTGTTCAGAATGCGTGTTTTCCAGAAAGTGAAATTATACATTTCTATTTTTAAAACCATATAGTCGGGTAAAAAAAGCATGAAATAAAAGACAAAAATTAAATGACAAACACTTTTAATATAAAATATTTATTAAAAAATAAATTATTTGACAGGTTTCATTTGCCAAAGTCCATCATTTAAGTAGTGACAATTCTCCACACCAACGCCTTTGTTAATTTTAGCTCTGAAAATTAAAAAAAAAACTTACATTATTATTTTATGATTGCCCACTTAACATTTTTTATTATTGTAGCAGAACGAAATATTTTATACTACGTTTTCTATGACCGAATTTTGATAATATGACTGAAAATACATACATACATATAGTCAGGTCTTTTTTGCTTTATAAACACGTCTTTCGCCTTAGCTACTTTTATCGACGATCATACATGAGCGTCGATTGCTGGTACTGGTCTTTCTTCAAAACAATTTCAATCTGATCGAGATACTTTCGCCTATGTCGACCTTTACCGACTTGCCCATTCACACTCGCCTTATAAATATGTTCCGTCAGTCTTCTTTCTTCCATCCTCCCTATGTGTCCAAACCATCTAAGCATTCCTTTATCTATCTTTGTCACTACATCTCTTTCACACCAAAGAGTTCCCTTAACACTATCCATCAGTCATTCCAGCTATACTTTTCAGACTGCTCATCTCCGCAGCATTGATCTTACTTTCTTTTTCTGTCAAAACCAACATTCACTACCATAAATAAGAGTAGGGACCAGCACTCCTCTATGCACGGTCAGCGTGCCTTTTTTAAAACGTTCTGGCTGCTTATAAAGTTATGTAGGGCCCCATTCATTTGTTTCCCAGCCAACACTCTTCGCTCAATGTCACAGTCATACTTTCCATATCTCGTAAACTTTGATTGTATACAAACTCATTTACTTGTTCCACTATTACTCCTTCAATCTGCACCTCTCAATTTGTCTTGATTTCTTCTCTCTTAAAAACCATTACTTTCGTCTTGATTACGTTTATTTTCATCCCTTTTTAGGGCATCATGCATATTATCCATCGCAAGTTTATAGAAGCGCAGTACACTTTTTGACTTTTACTAAAGAATTTTTCGACAATGCTTCGTAAGGAAAAGAAAAATAGCATTAGTTTCATTAAAAAACATCTGCTTTTATTCAACTCTCACTATTAAATTAAACACAAAATATCTACAGTGTAATTAACTATTTTTATACATCCTGATGTTTTTTTAAAAACATTTTATACAACAATTAAAGAGGTCTGTGAATCCTTAATTAAAGAGTAATGTTTTTTTTTAAATGGAATTTTTAAAGTTTTGGTACAGTGCATAAAATTGAAAGATCCAGAAATATTAACATTTTTAAAAGTTTTTGATCTTTTATTCTTTTTCAATAACAAATTAATAAAACCAATAACACTTAAAACTAAATTTATAACTTTCTAATTTATGGCTCACTTGCCTTAAGCTTTCTCATTATAGATATGGCTTTGATTTGATTAGATATGAAAAATTAACAAAAAATATGTGTTTGCAATGTTACTAATCAGTATGAAACTGTTAGCGACAGTGTGTACATCTGACTTATCAGGAAAGAGACTACGACGCATGCAAGAGATCAAACAATTTCTCTTCTAAAAATATGTGTATTTTTACCATATCGGCTTTGAAAATAAAATAAATATTCTACAAATTATAAAACATAACATTAACTTCTGAAAAATAAACTAAAAATTTGAACTCATCTAATGTAATAACGGTTCAAATAAACTACCTTGTTGTGCCAAACAATAGCCAAATATGTAAAACATAGAATTTTGTGAAACCATGATGAAAAAGCATAATGAAATTATGTTTTTTTTACAACAGTATTTACAGACGTGTCATAGTTCTTTACATAGGAAACACAATCCATCTGTTGTAAGATATGGATCTCTTAAAAATCAGCATCTGAGTATTTCTGTGAGTACTCAATACCCACAAAAACTCAATGTTTGGACAGGAATTTTAAAAGACTATTTGTAGGTCCTTGCTTTTTTTATATAGCTTTATGAACAGCCAGAAAGTGTCAAAAAAGGCACGTCTGGCTGTGCATAGAGGTGTGTTGGTTCCTACACTTATGTATGGTAGTAAATGTTGGGTTTGGCAGAAGAAGCATGAAAATAGGATTAATGCTGCGGAGATGAGTAGTCTGAGAAGTATAGCCGGAGTGACTAGGTTGGATAAAGTAAAAAATAGTGAGATAAGAGAACGCTGTGGTGTAGTGGTTACAAAGATAGATAAAGGAATGCTTAGATGGATTGGACACGTAGAAAGGATTGATGAAACAAATTTATAAGGCGAGTGTAAATGGACAAGTCGGTAGAGGTTAAGAGTACCAACAACCGACGAGCATGCATAAGAGCATTGACAAAAGTAGAAGAAGCAAAAGATGTGTGTAAGAACCGTAGCAAGTGGAAGGAAGTGGTCTCTGCCTATCCCTATGGGAAAAAGGCCTGACTATAGGTATGTATGTAAGAAAAATTAGGTATCCCCGCATTATCTTGTTTAACATAAACAGAGGAAAAAAAGTTTGCAAACATGTTAACTGTATCAGCTAAATCCTCACTATAGTGGTAACCTAGATGCATTTTATTATTATATCATGAGATTTCCGCTTTTCATTCACAAAGCGCCAAAATGATTTAGGATTATTGTGTATTTTATCTTCCATTTGAGATTTTTTGTAACAGTTATGGCTCAATAACTTACATTTACTTCGTAATTGAGAAAATATCCTGTAATAATCAGGTCCATAATTATTTTTTTTTATGATATTTTTTATTTTTTTTATTATTAGTATTATAATTAGAAGTTTTATAAAAAAATTTCGGGACAAATCTATTTATAGCATTATATAAAAATTCTATGGAATGATTAATTTCCATTCCATTCATTACATCCCAGTTGTAGTTGGCAAGATAATTATTAATTGCAAACTAATTAGCATTCTTAAAATAACAAAAAATACTACAAAAAATCACTTTTCTACACATATCACAGGGATATCCAAAAATTTCCGATTTTAATTCTTTGAATGTACAAGAAATATTGCATTTAAAACAAGTACCAGTTGCTGAAGCCATAACAAAGATTTAGTTTTACAAATTTTTATCTATTAATTCAATTCAATGCTTGGCCTATTTTTTATTCCATTAACACTGATGAGTTTTTCTTATCCTAATCAGCAATGTTTTTGTTTATGTTACAAAAAAACTAGTCTTCTGTTTAAAAATGCAACATTTTATCAATTATCTATTAACTGCATTCAAACTTCTACAATGTTTTAATACAGACAGATTACCTGCATTTTTAGCTTTCCGCAGGTATCAAAAACTATATTTATTTTTCAGGTTTTTCACATTAAACAGCATAAATTCTTTACAACATAAAACTTGATAAAATAAGTCTCTTTCCTGATAAATCAGACATACACATGGTCACTAACAGTTTCATACTGAATTTATTTCCTTAAATATTTTTTTCATATCTGTATAACATAACTTACTTAATTTATGTCTTTAGTAATATAAATCATATGGTTTGTTAAAAATACTTACATATCTTCTGTAGACAAAGATGTTCGACCAATAGCTAAAGCATGTTCTTTACCTTCTGCCATAATAGCCTAAAATTTAATGCAATAAACATTTATTTTAAATAATATACTGATAGATTTAAGTGTTTATATAGTGTCCAATAGAGAACAAAAACTTTTACCTTTGTACAACATTGAATAATTTTTGTAGGCCTATGTAAAAATGTTTTATATTTGTATGTGTGAATGCATTTTTTTAAATAATAATAGTTAATAAATGAATTTTATTGAGCTGAAGCAAAAATCCAATGTGATAGGTCAATTTTTCTCTTGAATTTAATTAAAAAAAAAATTGAAAAATCTGTCATGCAAATAAATTTTGGTAAGTATATTTAATAAAATGATTACAATTATGGGTCTCAACAATTAATATGTGATTGTAAACCAACAATGCTAACAATAGGATTTTTATTATTTTTAAATAAAAATGCGCAGTACATAATTTTCTCTTTTTAATTTATTTTGCTTTGTTAACTTACCACAATTGAATCTTTTGGAACATCAGTCATTTTGGCTCCAGGAGATGTTAGACCAGGACACATAATATTTGCACCACTGAGAACAAATCTTATGGCACCTTTGTCAACTTGCTGCATTGGTAAAAAGAAAGGATCTAAAAATTTACCGTTGATTTATTTAAAATACATTAATAATAAATAAAAACTTACATTTGTGCAAAAGCTTTAAAGTAGGCATCCACTGGCTTTCTCTTTGTCGAAAAAATAGTAAATCTCCATTTGTATTGACTACAATTTCTATGTGATCATGACTAAAATGGTAGTGAAAATCAGTAATATGAATGAAACGGTAATGATACAAATACGTTTGTTTCTTACCACTTGATTATTCTAAGAGAGTCTTTCTTGGGTAGAATAATATCAATATAATTTTCTAAAAATGGATAAGATTCCACAAGTTTCGCCCTAATAGCTTTTTGTACAGATGATTTTAGCTGTAGTACGCCAGAAATACTTTCTTTTTCATCAAATCTAAAAAACATTTTTAAATTAAAATAAGTTAAATATATAAAATTAAAAAGATGTTCATACTTTTTAAACATTTTCAAAAAAATTTGTTCGTTCTTTCGATCAGAAAATAAGGTTATGAACAAAATTAAAATTTTGAAGTTTTGACGAAATCTGACATTTGTTCTTCTTATTGTCAGTTTTTTAGTTACGACAAAATAACATGTATTCCTTGCCTAGACCTTTTGACAATTTCCTATTTATCTTGATATTTTATTATTGCAAATGACAGTGCATTTAATTGGAATTTACCGGTTTTAAAATAATAATTCAAGTTATTATGCTTCCTTTTTTGTAAAAAAGTTTATTTACGTTGATACTAATTTTTAGATGCACAGCTATGATTCGACGAAATCAAAAGTATGAGAAGAGGAATTCATTAGCAATTTTTGATTTTGCCTAACTTCAGTCATTGTTTTTATTTAAGATTTGGGAATTTTCTTTGTAAGGATAGATATTTATCATACGTATGTAAAAAAATCAAAAATAGTTACAGAAGTGTCAAATTAAACTACATTTTTGGATTTGTGAAGCTCTGTAACATATTTAATGGGATTAATTGAAGATGAACTCGCAGAATTTAAAAAACTTTGTGAACATGTTGTACCAGGAACTAAGCTTGTATCTTGTGTCAAGACTATGGTTCGAACAGAAATAAAAAAAACAGATTTTAAAAAAATTATTGTATGCATCCAATTTCCAGAAAACTACCCAAAATCGACTTTACTTATCGAGTTAAAAAGTAAAACTTTGTCAGATAAGTTACTTCTAAAATTAACGGATGTCTGCGAAGAAGAAATAAAAAAGTTTTTGGGCAAGCCTCAAGTACTGCAGACGATAAAATTTCTGCGAAATTTCATTGACGAGAATCCATTATCTTGCTGTTTTGATGAAATTAGTAACATAAGAAAATTAATCATACCTGAAGATGAATTCAAACTGAAACAGAAAACGTCTACTATTGTTTTGAAAGTAAAAAATTTAAAATATTATTTAGCTTGTAGAATATATGTTCCAGATGATTATCCATTACGTGCCATTAAGTAAGTGGATACTTAATACACAATTGTCACAATAAAAGTTTAAATTTTCGTTTAAAAATATTAACACAATCTTTTATAAGTAAAGTAGTATTGTCTAAATAATTTACTACCGCTTAATGAATATAAAAATTAATGGTGAATCCATATTTATATTTTTTAAATATTTTTAAGCATTCAGGAAACTGAAACCAATTTTTCTCCAACTCTTCAGTTACACATGATTGCTCAGGCAAAAGAGATTGTCAGAAAGTGTGTAGAACCGCCTTTAAAGAAAAAACCAAATGAACCTGAATTTCAGCCTCGTCCATCATTGCAGAAATGTGTAGAATTTTTAATTGATTGTGTTAAGAGGTTGCCAGGAGAAACTTGTCAATTTTGTAACAAAAATTGTTTCCCTTCTAATCCAGAGGTTTGTTCTTATTAAAAGTTTACTTCTAATATAACAAAGGCACATTTTTAAATTTTAGCTCTTGGAGAAGGATGAAAATTCTCCCAAACATATTGAACGTGTGTATTGTGGACATCTCTTTCATCAGGAATGTTTTTTTAATTACATGAAATTACCACCATTTGGAAACAAAAAGTGTGTCAAATGTGATAAAAAAATCTACCATTTCAAATGGTCCTTAACGGATAAACTTGCAGAAGACAGATGGGCTCACGAACAAGCCAGAGAACGTGAACTCCAAGAAGTTGTTGATTTTTTTGATTAATTTAACATTAAATGTAACTTAATTTAAAGTCTTTATGACATAGTTTAAATTAAGAAAAATATATTTATTTTAAAACATTAAACATTTATTTAGTTTGATCAAATTTTAAATGATGTTTATTGCACTTACCAAATTATTTTAATTTAGGTATATGCATATTAAAAATTTTTAGGATAAAAAAAATTTACATTAAAATTTTTAAATTTTAATTAATTTTAAATTTTTAAAGAGGTACAGGTATATAATGCATGTGCTTCATATTTTTGTACAGTGAAATATTTTTAGTTCACATAAAATTTATTGATTTCTTTATACTTTTTGAAAATAAATACCATGATTTCTTCTAACTGATTTATTTTCCTATTTAAAATTTATATATTTCAGGTGAATGTAATGTTTGACGCACAACAAATTTTTTTTTTAAATGTGAAAGACCTGCTCTCATTTATTCGTTACCGAATTTATTCCATTTGGCTGTTCCACACTGTATACTTAAATATTTATCTAGAAAAATTTAACTCTTCTTGCCATTATATTTGCGAAATCTTTTATCAACTTTCTTGTATCCAAACTGTCTAAAAATTTATGTTCAATTAAAACTATAGCTAAATAACTTAGTCTTTGCTGGAGCATTGTTAATCTTAAATAGTTTTTGATAATTTTTAATTTTGAAAAGGATCTTTTACCAGATGCAACTGAAACCGGCGGTGTAAGTAATATTCTTAGCGCTCAATTGTTTCATGTCTTCTCAATGTTAATGATAAATGTTGCCAATCAGAAAAACAGTTCAATCAGACAAACTACTAACAGATATACCAAATATTTTACAACAAAAACAATAGACTGAATCCTTCGAAATAGAGTAAACAAGCCATTCTCTTTTAATTTTTACTCCATTGGGAAGATTTCCATAATAATAATTGTCTGTAAATTTTCTTCCGTGGTCATTTATAGGAAAGTTGCAGTTGGATGCTTGTATGGGACCACGATTAACCAAAATATTAACAAGATCATTAGTCATACTGGCAGGCCACAAACCGGGATCATCACCACAATTTAAATTGCTACATATTACTGATGACGATAAACTGCTTACAGGTTCTTTAGTAGTACCTTCTCTTGTTTTACTTGACGCTCCTTCCGAAGAACATATATCTTTTTCTTCAGGTAAGTCCATAGCTTTTAGATTTGTCAATATCTTCTTGACATTCCGTTTCCTTATTTTCTGGTTTGCTTAAAAATTTCAGTAAAGAACCCGCAATTTTAATAATAAAAACAAATTTTGTATGGTAAAACGTATATTACTCAAGAATTTAAAGCCCTTATTTATTGTTCCTTGATAAGTCTCTATTCAAACGTAGGTTAGCACTTACCATAATTACGATTCCTTTGCAATTCTGTTTTATACTGACAGATGATTTAGTGGTTTAAATATCAATAATTAAGCCGAAACTCACTTTAAAAGAACTATTTACAAAATAATTGCAATTCATGTGCCATCGTTACTATTTATCTACCATAGCACTGTTCGAATGCGTACAAGCCTAGGTACTTAACCTACCAATTGAGAAGAAAGCTCAAAGGGGATTTCCCTAAGATCGCCACACCCGCTTACGGCGGCCCTGATCCTTTTTTTCTTTTATTTACACACACACAAATATTGTATTCACCAGTGGAAGGTCTTATCTCTGTATCCCGAACAGACAGTTTGGTTCATCAGTGTAAGAAGAAGGGTTAAAAAGGAATTCCGGTGGGTCTAAGATTTTTATATGTACCATTTTAGGTTTACCAATGACTTTAATCAGTTAATTTTTTTGCACCTCTCATTAATAAATACAGTCCACTATATTTGCATCTCGCCCATCACTTCTAGTGGTTTAAACATTTCAAGCATAAAAAATACAATAATTAATAATTTTATAAATTAAATTTATTCTAAAATTTTATAGAAACTTATACCTAATTTATATTTTGTGTATAAAATGTTACATGACAAAATACCTACTGCTACTACAGATTATATAATATACGAGTCGCTTGTTATTACTATTTTCATAAATTGAGAGATGTGGTGCAACAATTTTTTTCGAAGGGCACTCTTAAAACTATAAAAAGTTTCATAAATTATTCATGCTTCTGATCAATCGGACACAATTTTCTTTTCAATTAGCGAAAATATAAATTTTTTTTTAACCAGCTAAAACTACTTTGGGTTGTTGTGGTAACTGTTTACAAAATATTTTATTTGTGACAAAATATTTTTGCTTTATGAAACTATACATACATTTAATACGAATTAAGCTTTAAAATACATCTGTTTCTTTTTTCTGTGTACTTGTTACGTTACTGTTGTCTTCGTCTTCTGAATTGTATTCTGCCTCGGTCAATTTTCTAGAAAATGCTTCTTGATTTTTTCTACAAAATATATAAATATTTTTAAATTAAATGGTTTCCTTGAACGTTTTTATTGAATTTATGAAGGAGGTTACTTTGTTTTAAAGATTAACTTTGTTTAGGTTGTTTGGTGAAATTTTACATCGAAGAGAGTAACAGATTCAGAATTTTTCGCGTTTACTGGAATGTCTCTAGGTTTCCCAAATGGTGGGTTTCAGCTTTTGTATGTATTAAGTTCTAATTAGCTTAACCAGAGTATTAGGGTACTTTTAAAAATACCTGCTGTTTTATAAAACGGAGCAGAAGCTTATTTGAGATTTTCAGCACGACAGGGATAGGATATTTCTTGCACTACAGCAGCGAATTATCTGAATCGGGGCTGACCAACTTCAAAAAGGCCCAAGGGGCCCTGCGGTTGTGCGAGCCGCATCAAAAAAAACTTTGTATGCAACTTTTTCAGTGATTTTACCTAATTATTGGGGTGGTGGTTTATTTTTGGATTTTTTCGAAAATTCCAGACATATTTTTTGTGAAATGTCCTATACCCATCTTTATCTGTTTCGGAAATATTAAGGGTTTTTTGATTTATTGCAAAAAATTAACATTAAAAAAAGAAAATCATTTGATTACAGAAATTCACTACAACACACTCAATACTTATTTCCCAGTTGGATAAGAAATTAAGCAAAAACAATTTTAGCGTTCCTTTTTATGAAATAAAAAAACCTATAATAATTCTGGGGGCATGGTAGTGCTCCAGCCAAGTCGAGCAAAAAAGCGACACGGCCGTACCATCCTTTTCTCGAAGCGGTTCACCCCATTTTCGACCACCCTATAACTTCGTTGTTGATAAATTTAGAAGCCTGAAGTTTCAATAACCAAGCAGGCATTGTAAAAACACGGTAAATTTAAAATTTTATTCAATTTGAACTAGTAGTTTAAGAATTATAACGAGTCAAAGTTTCTTAATTTCGTCACTCACTCATTGACTGACCGATTATCAAAACTACTTCTAGCAGACATAGAAGCTTCAAATTTAGAATAAAATTAGTGTTTAGTGCATAAATCAAGGAAAAACTAAAATATTTTGCAATTTCGGTTCAATTTTCTAGATACATACATACATATAGTCACGCCTTTTTCCCGTAGGGGTAGGGGGGTAGGTAGAGACTACTTTCTTCCTCTTGCTACGGTTCTTACACACACCTTTTGCTTTCTCCACTTTCATCAGTGCTCTCATACATGCTCGTCGGTTGTTGGTACTCTTGACCTGGCCTTTCTTCAAAACAATGTTGATCTGATCGAGATATGTTCCCCGAGGTCGACCTCTACCGACTTGTCCATTCACACTCGCATTATAAATTAGTTTCGTCAATCTTCCTTCATCCATTCTTTCTATCGAAGCATTCCTTTGTCTATCTTTGTAACCACATTTTCTTTTACACCTCACTATTCTTTACTTTATCCAACCGAGTCACTTCGGCTATACTTCTCAGACTACTCATCTCCGCAGCATTAATCCTATTTTTATGCTTTTTCTGCCAAACCCAACATTCACTACCATACATAAGTGTAGGAAGCAACACACCTCTATGCACAGCTAGACGTACCTTTTTTGAAACTTTCTGGCTGTTCATAAAAATACACCAACTGCATAAATAACTTTGTAATCCCATATACATATATAGGATTATAAAGTTACATTTGCAATGAATGAAACAGTGTACCTGTATATGTATAATAAAGGAAAAAGGACTATTTACAAAAAGAAATGAGACTCCATCAAAAACATAATTTCTAAAAAACAGAAAGTCTCGCAACTCAGTTCTTCTACCTTGAGATCCATGTAATACCAAGTTGGTTAATTTATTCTGTCACTACTTAAGGGTCCTTCTGTCTTAAGTTATTACGTAATTAGCTAACCTATCATCTTATAGTGACCATATCAAAATTAAAGATCTTTCATGCGAAATACAAGATATTGTGGGATGGGGACGAAGACAACGTAAAAGGCAGTTGTACAACCATGTAAGACGGATGGACGAGAACAGACTTCCTAAAATAATCCTAGAAAACAACCCGCCCGGCTCAAGACCTCCTGGTAGACCACCCAAAAGAAGAAGAGATCGTTGGCAATCTACCTCTCAGGAAAAGATGCTGAGGCAGCTTCAGAATTAACAGATTGACAGATCTTTAAGAAGTAGAAGAAGAAGAAAATAATTTAAAAGGATTATAAAAAACACAAAGCGCCACGTTTTCCAAGAAAGTGAATTACTCAAATCATTCCATCACAATGTCCGGAAATACCCTTGAATTAAGTCCCTTCATCTCGATTTTGGGAGTCACGGTGTCCAATAATATGTCTTGACATGACCATGTTGCTAACATCGCAAAGTCAGCAAGCCAGAGGCTAGGTTTTCTGTGGAAAGCTAGAAAGTTTTTTACTCCTGATCAACTGTTGACGACCTACAAGGCTCAAATCCGACCTCTACTTGAGTATTGCTTGCACATTTGGGGTTCAGCACCAAGGCATTCTCTTCGTCTTCTAGATTCCATTCAGAAAAGGGCCATTCTGTTGATAAACAGCTCAACTCTTACAGATACCCTTCACCCTCTAGAACTCGGCACGCTGATCAGTCTCACCCATTTACTCTCAAGATTGACACTACAAGGACCAATCTTCATCAAGAATCCTTCTTTTACATGGCTGCTACGGAATGGAACAAGCTTCCAAAATCAGTTTTTCCAGAGAACTATGACCTGCAACTTTTTAAAAAGCGGGTCCACAATCATTTCCTTTTTTCTATAATCCCTTTCCCTTTTTATACATACTATTTATCTCTATAATTTAACTAAAATTATATTTTGATGTGCTTACTAGTTGTCTACGAACCTTTGTAATTCTTGATATTGTTGCTGTTGCAGTTGTTTTGCGTCTTTCTCTTGTTGTTTTTTTCTTAGGAAACGATAAGCAAAGTATACGATAAGCAAGATTAACGGTATGAGAACTGCCATTACTACACCTGAGGCTAATCCTGCTTGTCGTTGAGAATACTCTTGTTGACCTATGTATGTGCACAAAAAAATAAAACGTTTTTAAACAATAACCAGTAATGATGACTTTATTCATTACCTAATTTATGTTTGTATGAAAATGTTAGTATTAATCTAAAACCTTTGTCGTAAAAATAATACAATAATCATTGTAAAAGACGAACAGAAAGAAAACTAATTTTTTTTTTTTATATGTTCTGGTTCCCACGAAAAGGGATATCCTGTAATGTTCAGAGAACATCGTGGAAACCAAGGGAAATAAGGTAGGAGTTGGTGTTCTTCTTAAATTTCTGGAGGTTGTATGCCTCGGGGAACACCTCCCTAGGCAATGAGTTCCAAAGCCTCGCAATTCGTTGGATGAATGAGTCTTTGGAAAGTGATGTTCTGCAGGTCTCCAAAGTGACCACGAAGGGGTGTGAAGACTGAACTTGACGGGTTAATCTTGAAGAGACTGCCAAAGGAGGAACGATTGTTGATATTTCAGAAGAGCATCGCCCATGAAAATATCTATAAAATAGAGACAAATCGCCAACTTTTCTACGGTGTTCCAGACAAGTGAGCGAGTTTGTAAGCGAGGCATCACCGACGAGACGAATTGCCCTTTTTTGGAAAGAATCCAATAGCTTTAGGATATGTTTAGGTGCCGCACTCCAAATATGGGAACAGTATTCTAGTACAGGTCGGATCTGTGCTTTATAGATCATAAGCAGCTGACTGGAGGTGAAATAGCTCTTGGCACGAAACAAAAAACCAAGTTTTTGGGATGCACTTTTGGCAATGGACCTCACGTGATTTTCTCAGGAAAGGTTATTGCTGATAGTAATACCAAGCATCGATATGGATGACTTCAGTGGTATGGTTACTCCTGACAAAGTTATGCTAGGCACAGTGAGATCGGCTTTTCTAGAGAAAAGACATGCTTGTGTTTTGTTTGCATTGAATTCTACCAAGTTATTGGATCCCCATTCGAGAATTGTTGCTAAGTCCATATTTATATTGTTAACATTTCTGGTTTCACGGGCTGATATAGGGGCCCTGGAAGAGAAAGCGGTATGGAGGGTACGATCATCGGCAAAGCTGTGTACGGGACATGAAGTTGCTTTCAACAGGTCGTTGATGTGAAGTAAAAATAGTGTTGGTGCTAGAATGGATCCTTGCGGAACACCAGCATTTATGAGTAGAGTGTCAGATGAAACTCCATCGACCACTACATGGAGAGACCTGTTTGAGAGAAAACTAGCAAGCAGAGAACACAGCTGAGGGTGCAAGCCATAAGATGGTGCCAAACTCGATCGAATGCCTTGGAGATATCTAATGCCACAGCTAAAGTTTCTCCATACTTTTCAATAGATAGCTGCCATATATGTGAGACGTATGCGAGCAGGTCACCAGTTGATCACTGATGGCGGAAGCCATATTGCTTATCATTGATAATTCCTGAGTCCTCGGAATATTTCATGAGCTCGATGTTGATGGCTTTTTCTATGACCTTTGAAATAATAGATAGCAGTGCGACAGGTCTGTAGTTGCTAGGTAGGGTCTTTTTGCCTTTTTTAGGGACTGGCTGTACTCTTGCAATTTTCCAATTGGACGGAAATACTCCCAAATTTTAAGAGTGGTTGAACAACTTGCAAAGAACAGGTGTTAGTTCGGGGGCACATTTCTTGAGAACAATCGGCGGGATTCCGTCAGATTCACAGGCTTTGTTGTTGTTGAGACCTAGCAAAATCTTTCTGATAGTACGTTGGCGAAAGGTGATCTCGGGCATGTGACTGTCAATAGGTGTAATGTTCGAGGGTTGTTTTCCCGAAGAATCCAGAGTGGAATTTCCAGCAAAGGTACTCAAACTAGGTAATAAATCTATAGTCATAATAACACACATTAAAGAATGTACGACCATTTATAAAGATGACCAAGATTGTAAAAATAAATCCAATAAATACCCCACTATTTCAGATTTTATTTGCTTAATTTCTATTTAAGAATAGCAGAAAAATGAAGAATAAATTTAATGAAATTATTTAAAAGATATAATACAACCAACTATTTTACATTTAAAACAAAAATGAATTTTTTTTATCAGTCTTACTTATTTAAAATGAGAAATATGCAACAATTACAAATTTAAACTCAACAGAACCTATACAGAGCGTCCATAAGGTAACGCACAAATTCATTTTTAACAGAAACAGGTCAACTTTTAATTTTAATTTACTATTTTTTAAAAGAACAATTATATCATACAGGGTGAATAACGAAACACCCCCTTTTTTTTCAATTTGCGGATTTCCCTTACTGAAATGATTTCAAAAATGTATCACAAGTTAATTCAAATTGGTACAGGGTGGACAAAAACGCAAAAGCTGTTTGTTACTTTAACATTGTATCTATCCACTTTTATAAGTAATCCTAGTCGCTCGACTTGACAGAAATAGTTTAAAAGTTTTTCTTGCCATTTGTTATAAATATCCGAGTACAATTCTGTATTGTTAATCTAATTTATCATAACGTCGTTACCGTTTTGTTAAAGTGCCTTTAACTGAAAGTGAGAGAATTTAAATTTTACTGATTGGTGTTGGTGATGGGATACGGACTCAACAAGAGGTATGCACATTATTTCATGAAATGCACCCAGATCATGAACGTAACTATCAATCTACGGTAATCAGAATAGGAAAAAAATACAGAAAATTAGGACACGTTAGGGATGTACCGAAGCAAAGTAGACCTACAATTAATGCAAATATTTAACAAGACGTAATTTTGTCGGCAGTAGAAGATCCACACTGTACCTACAGTGCGGGGATTATCTAGGGATTTGGATATTGGAAAGTCTTCGGTATTAAATACTTTAAAAAAGGCAAAATACCATCCTTATAAAGTACGTCTTATCCATGATGAATCAAAATGATAATAAATTAAATAACAATTTCATCGATAACGTTTTTATTTTCAGATGAGGCAACTTTTTATTTGAACCAGCATGTTAACCGGTAATTTAATACGAACACTGAAATCACTTAACGAGGATTCCACTGCTTGTTTCAGGATAAACGGAGCTTACAAGGACTAGTTTAACATCTACAAAGGTGTCAAACAAGGATATGTGGCTTCACCATGACTGTATAACTTATACATAGACGATTGTTTAAAATATTTAAAAGAGAGTTCATAATGGATTGAGAATAATTGATTTAGTCGACCAATGCCTCCTTTACGCCGATGATCAGGTCATATCTAAGGAGGAGTTGCAGGCGATGGTTGATATTATGCATAATGTCCTAAAAGTGAAAGGGATGAAAGTGAATGCAAGCAAGTCGAAAGTAATGGTTTTTGAAAAAGAAGATAGCATGATAAACTATGAGTTGCTGATTGAAAGAGAAAGAGAGGAACAAGTAAATAAGTTTGTTTACTTGGGTTCAAAGTTTACGAGAGAAAGAAAGTATGACCGTGATATTAAGGGACGAGTGTTGGCAGAAAAACAAATGAATAACGCCCCGCGTAACTTTATAAGCAGTCAGAATGTGTTAAATAGGTTACGACTTGCTGTGCATAGAGGAGTGCTGGACCTTACACTTATGTACGGTACTATTTCCTATTTTAGCCGTTTTCTATCCTTTGGATATAGGTCTCTTTCAAATTTGACCATTGCTTCGGTTTTGCGCAACTCGATACCAATTTAAGTCTGCGACCTTCTTTATCTCGTCGTACCATCTTTGCTGGGGTCTTCCAACACTTCTCCTCTCTTTCCAAGGTCTTCATCTGGTGATATACCCGCTCCAGTTTTCTGTATGTCTGGCCACGTGTCCTGCCCATTGCCATTTTAAGGAGCCAATTCCTTTTATTATGTCGGAGACTTTGGTTTTTTTCCTTATCCATGTATTTGTTTTGTGGTCTCTCAGGAAAATATATATTTAGCGTTGTAATATTCAATATATATAAATATATATATATATATATTCCCATCATTCCATGGCGGAACATAGGGCCTCAACAAAGTTTCTCCATCGGACTCTATTTCTGGCAAGCATTTTGACTTCTTGCCATGATTTATTAATTTTTCGTATTTCACTTAATATCCATCTTCTCCAGGTTGTCTTTGGGCGGCCCCTAGCGCGGCTGCCTTGGGGATTCCACTCCAGGGCTATTCGGGCTATATTATGTTCAGTTTTTCTAAGGGTGTGACTCAGCCATCCCCGTTTGCGCTTCCGTATCTCTGTGTCGGTCGGATTCTGGTTTGTTCTTCTCCAGAGCTCTTCATTTGAAATGCGGGCCGGCCATAAAATACGTAATATCCTGCGTAGACATTTGTTTACAAAAACTTGCAGAGCCCTGGATGAGCTTTTAGTGGTTTTCCACGTTTCGCATCCGTACAGAAAAACAGATTTTACGTTTGTGTTGAAGATACGTAGTTTTGTGTTGGTGGTGTATGCTCTCGAACTCCAGACCCTGCTAAGCATTCCAAAAGCTCTCCTTGCTTTCTGTATTCTGGTTTTAATGTCTGTATCTGTGCCACCCTCCTTGTCAATTACACTTCCAAGATAAACAAAGTGTTCGACTAGTTCGATTGGTTGGTTCTCAATATGTAATGGATTAACATTGTCAGTGTTAATTCTTAACTGTTTAGTTTTATTGATATTAATCTTAAGACCAACTTTCTTGGCTTCTTCACTGGGTCTGACGAGCTTCTGCATCATATCTTCAAAGGAGTGAGCCAGAAAACAGATATCGTCGGCGTAGTCTAGGTCTTCTAGCCGGCCATTGAAACCCCATCTTATTCCTCTGTCCTGGTCATTAGCTTTGCGGAGAACGGAATCCAGCACGATATTAAAGAGCATTGGAGAGAGGACACAACCCTGCTTCACTCCGCTTGAGATTGTTATAGGTTTGCTTGGTATTCCTTTGTGAAGTACTTGACATGCAGAGTTTGAATAGAGCTGTTTTATAATTTGAATCATTTTGATTGGAATGCCAGTTTTCCTGAGAAGCTCCCACACTGCGTGATGCGATAGTGTGTCGAAAGCCCGCTCAAAATCAATAAAGACCAAATATAATGAAGTGCGGAACTTAACTGACTGTTCAATGATTATTCGTAAGCTATTTATATGGTCTATGCAGGATTTATCCTTCCTAAATCCTGCCTGTTCCTGTCGCAAGTTTTTTTCTAAGCTTAGAGAAATTCGGTCACGAATTATCAAAGATATAACTTTGGTGATGGTGTTTAAAATATATACAAGTGTAAATATAAAAAAATTCGGGGGATAATTTATTTTTTACACCAGAAAAAGGTATTTATGTACAATATGAATAATTATCTTTTTTCCTTCATCTTTGTCGTTGTATTCCTTTTCATCTATCATCTTTATTGTTGATATTTCATAGTGACCTTCGGTGTTACTTAGAGAATACCTCTATCACAGGGCTTCTATAATTGATTTCTGGTCTCATCCGTATAGTGAATTTTATGAATCTTAAAAAGTCGTGGAATTTTGGCAGGCCGTCTTGGCTTTAAACCTGCTTCTTTTAATCTTCGTCTAACTGTTTTCGAACTAACATTAACTCGTCTTGCATTTAGTAACTCGTATCTTTTTTTTTTTATAAAAATAGTCGCAAAAAGGGTGGACCTATCGTGTGGGCCGTGGACGGCCCGCACTGCGACTATTAGAAGGGGAAGGGATTATAGAAAGAAGATGATTGTGGACACGCTTTTTAAAAAGTTGCAGGTCATAGTTCTCTGGAAAAACTGATTTTGGAAGCTTGTTCCATTCCGTAGCAGCCCTGTAAAAGAAGGATTCTTGATGAAGATTGGTCCTTGTAGTGTCAATCTTGAGAGTAAATGGGTGAGACTGATCAGCGTGCCGAGTTCTTCGGCCGAATGTGGCCAATGGTGGTACAAGAGTTTTTATTTCTCTGGAGCATTTGCCATGGAAATATCTGTAGAGCAATGACTGGTCTGCAACTCTTCTTCTATGTTCTAGAGGGTGAAGGGTATCTGTGAAAGTTGAGCTGTTCATCAAGCGAATGGCTCTTTTCTGAATGGAATCTAGAAGACGAAGAGAATGCCTTGGTGCTGAACCCCAAATGTCGAGCAATACTCGAGTAGAGGTCGGATTTGAATCTTGTACGTAGTCAACAGTTGATCAGGAGTAAAAAACTTTCTGGCTTTCCACAGAAAACCTAGCCTCTGGCTTGCCGACTTTGCGATGTTAGCAACATGGTCATGCCAAGACATATTATTGGACACCGTGACTCCCAAAATCGAGATGGAGGGACTTGGTTCAAGGGTATTTCCGGACATTGTGATGGGATGATTTGAGGAATTCACTTTCTTGGAAAACGTGGCACTTTGTGTTTTTTGGGCGTTGAACTGAACAAGATTGTTGGTTCCCTACTCGACTTTGCCAGTTTGCACATTGGCACCTTTTTTAGGAATTTTTATAAGCCCCGTTTTCCACTCTGCTGGAATGTGTTCGTTGTTCCATGCTTGGGCAATAAGTGGTTGTATTAGATTCGCGATTGTGTTCGAGCATTCTTTAAAGATTTTTGGAGGTATATTGTCGGGACCGGCAGCCTTGCCACTTCTAAGAGATTTTATGGCTTTTCTTACCTCCGCTAGCGTCGGTTCGTTTGCGGGGATTCTCAGATAATTTTCACGAGGAGCTATTTCGTCGTTGTATGGTGTAGAAGGTCGGTTTAAGATATTACTGAAGTGGTTTCTCCAGACGATCAGTTGTTCTTCATTCGAGGTAACGATTGCGATTCCCTAAACCTTACAAAAAAAAAACTGGATCGGAAATTTAGTGCGAAGTAAAATTCTATTTTTACTGGCCTAATAGGCGGAGGCAAGAGTATTTAAAGTTGGCCGGGATGTGGAAGAGGGTAGTATTATTTTGACGAGCATTTGTACGGGCTGAACAGTCTGGTATTCAGCATTGTATTTTGCGTTGTAATATTCGGATAGTAGTTAATTGTTAAATCAATGTTTCACTACGCAATTATTATTAATTAACTTATTGTTAAAAAATAAGTTAATGGAAACATTAATACGATTTAAAAAAAAATTAAAAAACAAATAAAAATTTAAGAATCATTTCACAATTCAGGGATACCACCTCGCAATCCTCATACCACATTCCCTGTTTCGGTCAGAGTATCCCTGGCATGTGAACTGCTTCTTTATTTTTATTTTAAATAATTAAAATCTATTTAATATTTAAATGGTTTTATTAACAGATTTTTTATAAACGCTACCTCTTAAAATATATCTACAAATAAATTTGCAAAATGTAAGTATTTGCCTTGTCACTCCACATGCTAGAGATAATCAACTGTTTTATAGGCGTACGCAAGGGGATTTTCTGGGAACCACACTAAGTTAAAAATGTCCAATTCCTCTTTCTGTCCATGTTCATTTTTTAATTATCTTGAAACATCGTATAAAAATAGTAGTTTAATAGTCCATCGTTGCTTGTCTCCAATTAAATGTTCTTGTGTATTATTTTATGTTTTATTTAATAGTATGGCAGGGCCAACGATCTCACTCTTTTTTGCGACAAGCTTTTTCACAGAATTTGCTGGAATCATTGTTCACTTTTTCCATGTTTATTCTTGCATATACTAATTCTTAAATGTAAAGGAGAATTTTTTGATGTATACAGTTTCTAAAAATATGTTGTAACCAAAAAATATTTAAAAAATAATTATTTTTTTGTTATAATACTGCTATTTTATAAAATCTATGAAATATAGATCCTTTTCCAAAGTGTTGTTGACCTTATTTATTATAAATCACTAATCCAACGGAATTAACAAACTATTTAAATATTTTTATTTTAACTTTAAATAAAACAGTAAAATACAAAAAAATATTAAATTTATTATTACTTTTTAGATTTTAGAGACATAATCGTGTGCCTGAGCCTAAATACAAAGTTATTTCTAAATTGTAAAGTATAATATTACTACTTTTTTTAAAATTATTTATTTAGGTTATATTTTTTTTCTTAATTTTTTACAATACGTAATAAATATGTCATATTTCTTTTAAACTTATCCAAATAATTCTAAAGATTGCACAAATGCTTTTTTTCACTTCCAATTTTATTTTGGATTGTCTATTAACAAAATTAAAATAATTGATTCATTAAAAATGTCGTATACACCAACGTCTCCCGTAACTAAAGAATTATATCAAATAATGTAATATATTTCTAAACGTCTGTGACTATACTACTCTGGCTAGCGCTAAATCTCTCCTTAGGTTTCTTTAATGGTTGTGCGTAGTCATTTTCTGAATATCCCAGGTTTTTAGTGCTGTTTCCTCTAATTATATCAGGTCTACTGAATGGAGTAGTGTATTGGATGCTGGAAGTAGGACTCGTAGGACTTCCTGTCGGCGTTCTCGATTGCCTGTCGACGTCTTCGTAGTTAGGATCGTTAGGATCCAATGCCTTTTCTTCGAAATCTGAATTCGGTCTGTTCAACAAAGGTTCGTTAGTCCTGTACGATTTGTCGTAGCTTCTTCTTTTTTTAGAAATCGAATCTGTATCGCTAGGACTCGACACAGGACTTTGAGGGAACTTTTCTTCTTCTTCCTCATCCTCTTCTCTGTAAGGATTCAAAGTGTTGCTGTAATTTTGTGGAGGTTGAAGTTTTTGAGTGTTCTCGTACTGCCAAGAGCTATTTTCTTTGTTGGTTAGTCTTTGATAAACTTTATAAGCACCGTATGCTATAAGAAGGACCAATGGTATGATTATTGCGAGGACAATACCTGAAGTGATGGCTGCTTGACGTGAAGAGTATTCTTCTTGGCCTGTGAAAGATAATAGAATTTATTTTAATTGATATTATAAGGAAGAATTTTAGAGTGAATTAAAATGACGCGACTGGGATCAAAAGTTCTAAAAGTATAAATATTATCATAAACAAGATTCAGGGTTAATCATCATCTTGATCATCAATCTGCCCTCTGCGTCCACTGCTGGACATAGGCCTCCCCTAGTTGAATTCATTCTTTTTTGTTTTGAGCGCTACGAATCCAGTTTTTTGTAATTTTTGTTTGGGTAGCTTTGGATATGCTTATCTATGTGTATTTATCTACCCATTCTACCTAAGAGTTTTCAATAATTAGGTTGTTGCTAGGGACGAGGCTTGTCATACATTTTGTTTTTCCGATGTTCATTTTTAGACCCACTGCTGCACAGACCTCCTGAAGTTTCTGTAGCATTATTCTAATATCTAATATCTAAGTTGTCAGCTAGTAAGACAATGTCGTCTGCAAACCGTAAGTTTGACAGACTTTGGCCGTCTATTTTTAGACCTATTTGGTCCCGATCTAGCTGACTGTGCATAAAGAAGTGCTGGTCGCTACACTTACAGTATTGTGCGAATTAATGTAAACATAGGACATTTCTGTATTATTTGAACGTGGCAACACTGCTTTGGAAACTATGAAACCCGGCAAAGCTGCTGGTCCTGATCAAATACTCATAGAACTTGTCAAACTCTTTGATGACGATGTGGTAGATATTCTTCTGGACCTCTTAAACAACATTTATGATAGTGGAGAAATTCCTAAGCAATGGCTGACATCTAGTTTTGTACTTATACCTAAGAAACCAAACCCAAGATAATGCTCAGACTACCGGACCATTGCACTTATGAGTCACGAGCTGTTTTTAAAGATCATTCATAAAAGAATATATAAAAAACTTGAGGAGGACATGTGCAACACGCAGTTTAGATTCCGCGAAGGAATTGGAACAAGAAAGGCGCTTTTTGGGATAAACGTTCTTTTCCAGCGCTGTCTCGATATGAACCAAGGTGTGTTTGCATGTTACATCGAGTTTGAGAAAGCTTTTGACAAAGTGAAACATGACAAGTTACATCAGCTACTCGTCAGTAAAAAGAGCGAATACAAAGGTAGAAAACCAGCCAACAGAGAAAATAGAAATCCGTCGTGGTGTAAGACAAGGATGCATCCTATCGCCAATACTATTCAACCTGTATAGCGAAGCCATTTTTAAAGAAACCTTGCAAGAAGAATCGGTAGGGATAGTTATTAACGGAGAAGTTATAAATAATATGCGATATGCTGATGACACCGTCTTCTTAACGAGCAATCAAAGAGACATACAACATCTTCTAGAGAATTTAAATGATCGATGTAACGAATACTGTCTTAAGATAAATCTTAAGAAAGTTAATGGTAGTTACAAAGTTCCCCCAAAATCACAACCATGTAAACGTGTCAGTAGCAGACATCTTAATAGAGAATGTGCGGTCATATAAACACCTGGGAGCCTGGATAGAACAATCAGGTGACCAAACAAGAGAAATAAGAACGAGAATAGAGATAGCCAGTTCAACATTAACGAAAATGAAAAAGTTGTTCACCGGTCGAGATATCAAGATTGGACTTTGGATGAGGATGCTGCGTTGTTACGTGTTTTCCGCGCTTTTGTATGGAGTGGAGGCATGGACTCTCAAGAAGAATTACAAAGACAAACTACAAACCTTCGAGATGTGGTGCTACCGTAGAATTTGGCGTATCCCCTGGACAGAAAAGATCTCTAATGTGGAAGTCCTAAATCGGATAAATAAGGAATGTGAAGTCATTAACACCATAAAAAAGAGAAAACTTCAATATCTAGGTCATATACTGAGAGGACCCAAATACGCACTTCTCCAGCTGATAGTTCAGGGAAAGACTGGTGGAAGAAGGAATATTGGAAGACGCCGTGTGTCTTGGTTTAAAAACCTAAGGGACTGGTTTAATTGTAGCAATGTTGAACTCTTCCGAGTTGCAGTCAATAAGGTCCGGATAGCTGTAATGATAGCAAACCTCCGATAGGAGATGCACTATAAGAAGAAGAACACTGCTGTGATAATTTTCAACCGTAGCAAGTGGAAGGAAGTGGCCGTGGCTATAATTATGAACGTATGTATTTTTGGGAAAACCTAAATTAAATCTAATTTTTCAATAAATATTTATTAAAAATGCGATTTAATACATCATTTTATTATTAATTTATTGATTTCAAAGGGATTTGCATTTGTTAATAAAGAAATTATCATTAAAATAGTTGTTTTAATTAGAAAATCGTTTAGACAAGTACCTACGTTCTTGCGAGTTTTTGACCTTACTGCAAATGGCGGCCGTGACGTCGGCTTACCTTTGTCTCAGATCGGTCTGATCGTATTGAGATAACTATAGTTATATAAAATTCTTGGTGTTGGTTATACTATTTTGGTCTGTTTTCCGCAAAGCTTGCAGCTTAGATTTCTTTCGTACAGTCTCCTGGTAAAATAAAAGAAAAAATACTCACGCAAGCAATAAGTATACCCATAATCTGGTATGTTCCAAGTACCATCTGATTGGCACTCCCTTCTATTATCTCCTACCAAAACGAAATCTTGAATGCATTCATAAGTGACCCTCGTACCAGGTACAAACAAGAAAGTACTTTTTCTACCGAATCTCGGTGTTTCTAGAACACCGCACGAAACGATTTTACTCTTTGTCGTCTCCTTGTATTGATATATCGTGGCTTTGTAGTTTTGCGTGAAATGAGCTAAGTCTCTGTTTAGAGTCATGGCGTAGTCATAGTAACATTCGTACATCTTCGTTGAGCATATCTCGTATGTTCGTTGTATTTGAATCGATCGATTTGCTGGTATTATATCTTCCGGCATCATCAGAAATTGCGGTCTAAATGTTTTGTTGTTGTACGATGCCGAAGATCTTCCGAACTCTCTGGAATTTATTTTTAAAATAATTTAGTTAAACTGAATCCAAATCTACGTATTAATTTTAAAACAACTTAACTCTTTAAATTGGTATATAGTTATGTTGCTTACCTATGAAATAGAGCTCTTCCTTTTTGTGGATCCAACACATCATCAAGCATCCATTTGATACCGAAATCATTATAAACCCGTTCCATGTCATTAATATTGCTAACTACTGCTGCTTTCGTACCATCGGGAAGGGTAAAATCGTCTTCCTTATTGAAACTCCAATTTCCGAAGAGACCAACTGTTTTATTCTAAAAATAAGTGTACGTGGTAACATATATTTGGATCAGGATAAATTATAAATTTTTGTACTAACAATAAAAGTCCATGGTAAGAAGACTCTGGCACTCATAAATCCTTGATTATCAACAACTTCGACACCAGCTCCATTATCAAACATGATCAATACTTCGGACTGGTTGAGAGTGTACGTGGGAGTATAAATTGTTACACCTTAAAAAATAATTACTAGCTTTAATAAAAGTTAGGAAAAACTTAAATAATAATCAACGTGACATAAACATTTATTTTAAGATGCAGTAAAACATTACATATCGAAAAATGATTACTAAAGGACTGCACTAGTAACATTTTGCAGTAAGTGTATAAAAGAAACAACGCATTAAATTTCTTTTTAACAAATTTGTAAAAAAGAAGGGTATTAATGTTGTTACTATTGGTACTTTGTGTTGGAATTTCGCTTAATTAATTTTTCGTAAGAGAAAGGAGTGCCGGGGTATTAGTTTACTCAGCATAGTCGGCAAATTGTATGCAAAGATATTGATTAAAAGAGTGACGAATGAAACTGAAAAGATGATATGGGATTTGCAAGCAGGATTTAGAAGAGGAAGGAAATGTATGGATCAGGTCTTTTCATTACCGCAAGGATCTAACCTCGGTCCATTACTGTTTAATATCTTTATCAATGACATTGGTGACATAATTAAGCTTAATTTTTTACTGTATGCTGATGATCTAAAAATTTTCTCTCCTATCATTAATATGACTGAATGTGAGAAACTATCGAAAAATCTTAATCAAATAAGCCAATGGTGCAGTCGTAATAATTTAGCGTTAAATCCTACCAAATGTTGCGTAATGTCATATACATTGAGATCTGATCCAATTATATTTGACTATAAGATAGACATTTATTCTCTAGACAGACCATGTAATTTTAAGGATCTTGGAGTTACTTTCGACCGAGAGCTATCTTTCCAAAACCACATAGACAATATAACTACGTCAGCAAACCGTATGTATGGATTTATAATTAGAGTAGGCCGTGACTTTAACACTTAAAACTTTCTACTATGCTTTTGTAAGATCATAGCTAGAATAAGCATCGGTTATCTGGAACCCATATTATCAAGTGCATATTTATAAACTGGAGGCAATCCAAAGACGCTTTCTCAAATACCTAAGTTTTAAAGTAGATCGGACTTATCCACTAATTGGCACGGCACACGAGAGTTTACTGTCAAGACATAGCTTTTTCACTCTGGATAGAAGACGAGAATGTTCTAGTGTCATTATGCTACACAAAATAATTAACAATGAAATTAAATGTCAGCTTACTACATCAGATAAACTTTAAAATTCCCCGTCAGGCATCTCGATACACCGACTCATTCTACACTACCACACCACGAACAAATATACTTAAAAACTCTCCTGTTCATACTATGTGTAGCAACTATAACCTTATAAGTGACCAGCTTGATATATTCTATTGTAATGTGAGCTATTAAGAGCTATTATTATCAGCAGTAATATTGTTGTGTTAGTCTTAAGCTTTCTACTAATGTTAGTCTGATTTTGTAAATTGTGTATTACTCTTAAGCTTTTTTATTGTTAGTACTATTGTGCAAATGTTTACTTTGTTCCTGTTCTGTAATTGGAAATATTTTTTTCTGTAGAACAGTGTAAATAAATAAATAAATAAGTAAATAAATAATAAATAAATAAATTACGGGGTTTAGTCGAAAAATTCTTGGCTAAAAGTCAGAAGGTCTACTACGCTTTTATAGATTTGGAAAATACTTATGACAGAGTGGTGAGGAGTGAATTGAGGTCGATATTGTCTATGTATGGGGTGAGTATTAGTTTAATACGAGCACTGAAATCACTTTACGAGGAATGCACTGCTTGTGTCAGGATAAACGGAGCTTACACGGACTGGTTTAACATCGAAAAAGGTGTGAAACAGGGATGTGTGGTTTCGCCATGGCTGTTTAACTTATACATAGACGATTGTTTAAAAGATTTGAAAGAGAGTGCGTATGGATTGAAAATGAATGATTTGATTCATTTGATTCATTACGCCGATGATCAAGTCATATTAGCGTCATCTGAAGAGGAGTTGCAGGCGATGGTTAATATTATGCACGATGCCCTGATAATCAAAGGAATGGAAATAAATGCAAGCAAAACGAAAGTAATGGTTTTTGAAAGAGAAGAAAGCATGACAAACTGCAAGTTGCAGATTAAAGGAATAAGAGTGGAACAAGTAAATTAGTTTGTATACTTGGGTTTAAAGTTTACGAGAGATGAAAAGTATGACAGTGAAATAAAGCGAAGGGTGTTGGCAGAAAAACAAATGAATGGGGCAAGGCATTGCTTTATGAATAGCCAGATAGTGTCAAAAAATGCACGTCTGGCTGTGCATATAGGTGTGTTGGTTCCTACACTTATGTATGGTAGTGAATGTTGTTTTTGGCAGAAGAAGCATGAAGATAGGATTAATGCTGCGGAGATGAGTAGTCTGAGAAGTGACTCGGTTAGATAAAGTAAAGAATAGTGAAATAAAGAACGCTGTGGTGTAAAAGAAGATGTGGTTACAAAGATAAATAAAGGAATGCTTAGATGGTTTGGACACGTAGAAAGGATGGATGAAGAAAGATTGACGAAACAAATTTATAAGGCGAGTGTAAATGGACAAGTCGGTAGAGGTCGAACTCGGAGAACATATCTTGATCAGATCAACATTGTTTTGAAGAAAGGTCAGGTCAAGAGTACCAACAACCAACGAGCATGTATGAGAGCACTGATGAAAGTAGAGAAAGCAAAAGATGTGTGTAAGAACTGTAGCAAGTGGAAGGAAGTGGTCTCTGCCTACCCTCATGAAAAAAAGGCGTGACTTTATGTATGGGCTTCACCGCAGTCATGCAAAAGGCCCTTTGATACAGGGTCCATCTAGAGCAAGCTACACCACTGATCCAAGCACTTTATGAGCAAGATTCATTGAACTTTTTACGTTTTATATGACATTGTCTTATGTAAGAAAAAGCTTGAGAAATAACCGAATCACTAAGTTTAGTCAAATTAATTCGTATCTTTGGAGCACCTCAAAAAATGAATAAATTTTACCTTGGAAGTGTTGGAACTTCAATGACGGTCTATCAAAGAATAATCTTCTATTATCAGCAATAACATCCAACCTGTATCTCCATCTAGCTTCCAGTGGTCTAGATCTAACTTCAACAGAAATAGTGTTGTTACCTTTGGCAACAACTGAAGTCAATTGAGTGGCCCTTACTTCGCCGTAAGCGTTAGCATCCATTTGTTCAAATCTTCCTTGAACTTCCAAGTTGTCGTTTGATGTTAAAGACTTAACTAAAGAAAATTCACCTTTTCCGTTAAAAGTATACTCAACGTCATCAAAAGTAACGACGTGTGGATCACCGTAGACACCAGCAACGCCTGGAGCCTGATAAGCTACGCAATCTTGCGTAGGTCTGCGTTCGAATCTTAGAGTTTCGCAACCAACAGCTTGTTCGTCTTGCCAGAGACAGCAAACGTATTTAGGTGCGATATCATGAAACCATTGGGAGAGCGTCGGAACTTTCGTGGCTTCATTGTATGGCATTTTTCCCAAATTATGACAACGTCTTGGACTAGAGCCCCACTGTTGATCATACGACAACATGAGGTATCCGTTTTTGTCGTAGCAGCATTGTTGTTCTGAACCTTCCAAACTAAAATAAACGTACAAAAGTGCAATATATAAATCTCCTGGACAAAATTAACGCACGATTTTAATTAATCTAAATAATTATAGTATAAACACAAAATAGAACTAAGTTCTCTCTTTTCAGTCGATGTCTGGTTTCAGACGTCGTGACCCCTTGAATGTATGCCCGGGACAGTCAAGCTTCTTCAGGTTTCTCTGTCTTCAGCAGTCCGCATCACTTCTTGTATGGAGAGGTTTGTCCAGGATTTTATTTGATCGATATATCTGTTCGGTGATCTTCCTCTCCGGCACCTTTCGTCAACTTTCTTTCCTGGATGACTTGTTTTTCTAACTCATCTCTCCGAATGACATGGCCAAAGTATTTGAGGGTGTTTCTTTGGATGTCTGGTAACAACCGTTCATTTTTCGCAATTCTTAGCTCTTGAAGGATTGAAGCGTTTGTTCTGCTGGCCGTCCATGGAATTCTAAGCATTCGTCTATATCATGTTACGAGGGCAGTTTGATAAGTCAGTGACTTTTTGAATTTCCCGCGCAGTTACTCCAAATGCAACAGTGCTGCCGTCAACTATAATCTATCAGTGGGCAACTTTCTAATTTTGAGCAAGCTACGTCGTGCAGTTGGTGTTTGATAGCCGTTCAAAGCAGACACAACCTCGTGAATTTTTACGAAAATGGAAAAAAGTGAATTTCGTGTGCTGATTAAGCATTACTTTTTACGTAAAAAATCCATCACTGAAACTAAGGAAAGACTTGATAAATACTACGCGGACTCGGCACCATCAATTTCAATGGTTCATTGGTTTCCATACTTTTGTTAGTTTGGCTAACGCTGTCCTTGCCGTCCCGATCCTTCTTTTTATTTCCCTTTTACTGCCATTTTTGTTCGTGATGTATGCACCGAGGTATATAATTTACTCTTTGCACTCTATGTCAGGTATTGAAGAAAGGGTCCGTGGTAAAACTCCGCTTTTATCCAAGATCATGAGACAACAATTGCTCCTGTTGAGTTTTAACCCCGATTCTGCACTAACTTCTTCGACTCGTTTTAATAAGTTTCCTATTTCCTCTTCACTGCTTACTAAGTTACATACATACATATAAATATAATCACGCCTCTTTCCCGTAGGGGTAGGCAGAGACCACTTCCCTCCACTTGCTACGGTTCTTACAGACATCTTTTGTTTCCTCTACTTTCATTAGTGCTCTCATACATGCTCGTCGGTTGTTGGTACTCTTGACCTGGACTTTCTTCAGAACAATGTTGATCTGATCGAGATATGTTCGCCGAGGTCGACCTCTACAAACTTATCCATTCACACTCGCCTTATAAATTTGTTTCGTCAATCTTCCTTCATCCTTCCTTCCTACGTGTCCAAACTAAGTTACATTTAAATAATAATAAACACCTACAAATAAGTCCAACATGACCTTAATTTGCCTTATTGTTTCTTTAAGGATTTGTTTTTGCTGGAAACGCATACATGAGCTCGCATAACTCCAAATTGAAATAAGAAAAAAAATCAGTAAATACAGGATAAATGCATCTGTGTCAACACTAATACCGTGTAGGCCCTCCTCTACTTCTTATCACTGCATTCATGCGTCGAGGCATGCTTAATATCAAATGTTCAACAAAAGGTTGTGAAATATTCTTTAATAACGGCCTCTATTATGAGTTGGTTGTAATTAGCAACAGGAGGTCTACGACTTATTTTTTTTTTTTTGAGATAGTCCCATAGATGCTCCATAGGACTCATGCCCGGACTGTTGGGTGGCCACTCTAATAAAGAAATATTAACATCATTTAGGTAGCCAATAACCTGCCTAGCCACATGGAGCGAGCGTTGTCTTTCATTAATAAAAAATTAGGTCTAACAAACGGAGCAAAAGGCATTACATATTCGACAATAATGTTGTCTAAGTAATATTGGGCATTTATAGATCTCGTACGTATAGGGACAAACTCCGTACAAGCTTCGAAGCAAATTTCCTCAACAAAAGGTTCTTTAGGAGAGATATTGCAGCTGGCAAACCTTTCTCCTTCCCTTCCTCAGACACGCTCACGACCATCTGGAGCTTTAGGCTAAACTCCAGTCTCATCGAAGAACAGAACCCGTTTCCAATCATTGATGGTCCAATTTTGATGTAATCTTGCGTAATTCAATCTCTAAACTTTGTGTTTTCTGGTAAGCAAGTGTTTTTTGACCGTTCTCACAATATCGCGATATTTCGAACATATGCTAGTTCATTTTTTTAGCAAATTGCTGGTAACTCTCCTGTCTCTGAAAGCACGTTTCCTCAAAAAAAGGTCATCAATTTGATAAGTGCAAAGTTTTCGCCCTTGCCCTGGTCTTCGATGGTACGAGCCTGTTTTATTATGTCGTCTTACCATGCGACTGATGTTGGAATGATGCCTTCCTAACAAACATGCAACATATCTTATTAAATATCCTTCATCCAGAAGAGTTGATGCTCGCACTGCCTCCTCCATCGATCAATTTCGTTGGCGGTTCATTTTTATTATTTGATTTACTCTCAAATAAACTTCCAAACATGCATGTGATAAAAACATTCAATATAAACAGCTCGTTTCTCACAGACACTTTGCTGTAATCGGCACTTTTTATGAAAATTAACACAGTTTTGGTCTAAAACGAAGTTTAATACGAATTATTGTCAAAACAAGATTATGTGATACTAAAGTACAACTGTCACTATCAAACAAGGTCCATGGCCTACTTGTCGTACAGTAAGTTATCAATAAATAAATATTATTGAGAAAATATGGGTCGTGCGTTAATTTTGTACAGGAGTTTATATAAAAAAAAATTAATGAAAAAACTGACTAACATTTTATACTTTCTAGATGTCATAGATAAAAATATTGATTCAACTTACGTGGGGGACCCAGTTTTGACGCAATGAAGAGCTTGATTGTTGTAATAACAAATAGGATTCGAATCTTTATCACAATCAAAATCTGGCATAAATCTTCCCTTATCTGCCAATGCTTGCTCCACGGTACAAGGGCACTGAGCAAGCTCGTGGGCGAAATTCTTGAGATATCTGTCAGATCTTAACCATTCGTCGCACAGATATTTCGGCCAATTCTTACCATACATATTTTCCCATTGGAATTGGAAATACCAACCTAAAGGTATTGGTCTGCTCCATACTACTGGAACTATATCTACTGACGATTGAGAAGTGGTGTATGTATTTACCTAAAAGTATCAAAGTCAAAGTCTGTTAAAAATTTTTCACCTATTCTGCTACATACTTCGTATGTATCAATTGTTTTTGTTCTCATTACTAATGGATGATTTGTGTTTTACTATCTTGTTTTAAATGGACATTACCGAGGGCTAAAGTACCTAGATTAGAGTTTTTGGGAATATAATATATCCAATAAAATATTATTTAAGTAAAAATTTGTTATTAAAATGTTAAAAGGTTGCTCTGAGTAAAGAAACTTTAGCTTGACCGAAAAAAAAACACTGGAAGAAGAAGAAGAAGAAGTGTCGTCAAAAAATACAGTGTATCTGTAGAAGTCAGAAAGTCTA
This sequence comes from Agelastica alni, assembly GCA_950111635.1. NCBI lineage: Eukaryota > Metazoa > Arthropoda > Insecta > Coleoptera > Chrysomelidae > Agelastica > Agelastica alni. The sequence continues at coordinate 21,425,275 of OX467714.1, forward strand.
TTGCGCTTTTATAGACTTGGAAAAGGCCTATGACAGAGTGCTAAGGAGTGAATTGTGGTCGACATTGTCTATGTATGGGGTGAGCGGTAGTTTAATACGAACACTGAAATCACTTTACTAGGATTACACTGCTTGTGTCAGGATAAACGGAGCTTGCACGGACTGGATTAACATCGAAAAAGGTGTAAGACAGGGATGTGTAGCTTCGCCATGGCTTATACATAGACGATTGTTAAAAGATTTGAAAGAGAGTGCGTATGGATTAAAAATGAATGATTTAATCGTCAAATGCTTTCTTTATGCCGATGATCAAGTCATATTAGCGTCATCTAAAAAGGAGTTGCAGGCGATGGTTAATGTTATGAATGATACCCTAAAAATCAAAGGGATAAAAATAAATGTAAAGAAAGGCCAGGACAAGAGTACCAACAACCGATAAGCACTAATGAAAGTAGAGGAAGCAAAAGATGTGTGTAAGAACCGTAGCAACCTACCCCTACGGGAAAAAGGCGTGACTATATGTATGTATGTATGTATCTGTAGATAAATAAAAGATCGAACAACTTGGGTAAATTTTTAAAACGAGAAAAAGAGTTTCTAATGGGGAGGGGGGGGAGGTTGAAGGCTATGCTGCCTCTCAAGCACTTCGACCTATCAGATATTTTGTGCATATGAAATGAGTTTAAAATGTGTTTTTCTAATTTAGCAATAAACCTCCAAATTACCCAATTATTATCGTTAATAACGTTTTATTTAGGTTGGGGAACAAAAGATTAAATTTCTATTTTCAATACTTAAAACTTACTTTGATCGATTCTGTCAAGTTTATTTGTAGAAATCCAAATTTAATATCAGTTAAAAATGTATTGACTCTCGTTCTGTATTGGGAGGGAGTAATGGTGTATTCGCCCGTATTTTGAATGTTGTCAGTAATGTCTGTTATGTAAATAATGGTCGGTATTCTGGTGGTTTCTCTGTAACCCCACAGAGATATTCGAATGTTGGCGTTGTCGTTGTTGGTTAAATTTTGTTTTTCCCACGTAATTCTGATTTCACTTGGCGATTTTTCATGGTATTTCATGTCTTTGAAGAAGATTTTTTGCGAAGCACTGGCAGGTGATTCTAAAATATAAAGAAAAATAATTATGTTTTTCAAATGATAATTTTACAGTGGTATAGATAGTACCAAATATAAATATTTGCAGAACCAAACATTTAAGAAAAATTAAATTTAGTTAGATTATTATAAATTCATCATCATCATCATCATAAACAGCTATTCCATCCATCGTCGGATGTAAGCGTCCCTTAGGTGCGTCCATTCGTTTCTGTTGGTTGTTTTTTGCATCCATTCGTGACCAGCTATGAATTTGATGTCACCGGTCCATCTGGTTTGAGGTCTGCCTCTAGTTCTCTTGTGTGCTCTTGGTCTTCTTCTTCTTCACGTGCCATGTCCTCCTAGAACGTCGGCGATCAACATTATGATTTTTATTTTATTAGCAGCGGCACGAAACAGTCTTGTAGAATTAACACCATACCACTCTCTCAGGTTTTTCAGTCAGGACGTGCGTCTTCTTCTTCCTTGGATTTTTCCTTGCTGCTTTATAACAATAGGAGGCAACAAAAGGTAGAAATAGTATTAATAATCAATTAAAATCTACAATATTTACATTTTAGTTATACAAAATCTTTACTTACATAGATAAGATAATAGTATCTAAAATGCATCTGCGAAACGTCCTAAATATTCCCATTTTAATATTAAAAAATAAATATTATTTTAGTTGTGATACTTACCGACATAGTATTTTCCTTTCCATTTAAATGCTTCGGAGTTGACAGCTATTTGTAAATTAACCCACCCTTCTGCAAATAGTTGTGGTTGGATACAAATGGCTCTATTTTTGTCGACTACGAAACCAAATACTTCATTCGCAACGTCAAATTTACATCTGATTCTGTCGTTAAGATTAAAGCAAGGACCGGTAATGTTTACCACAGTTCCTCCCAACATATTTCCACTTTCTGGTGCAAATTTTAATGGAAGGTTTGCTCCATCTGCAATAAATACCATGCTTTATGTGTCACTGCTTTTAGTTGTAAAGAGATAAGACAAAAGTATTACTATAATAGAATCAGATACTTAATGGAAAAAATCTAGAAGGATTTTGGGAATACGCTAGGTTAACAACATAAGAATATAAACGTTCATGTGCGCACTTATATCCATAAGAATAGCCAGAGGTGAAAATACTACCTTGCAACTGAAAAAAATAAAAAAACAAGATGGTAGTATTGTGAAAGGAGAGGAATGCGTTTTAAAAAGATAAAAGGAATACAAATAAAAATGTATTAAACTGATATTTAAAAAACCAGCCAATTTCGCTATATATTAACTGATACTGAAGGTATATGTGGGTCGATTATATATCAGAAAACAACTACACTACTCCTGGCTATATGCCTACGACAAGCATTGAATTACATCTGACACATAATCGTGCATAATCCCATTTCTAATAATATGTAGATGCTTGTTAAGTAAAAAAAAAGAATTATTAAATCTATTCATTCGAAGTGACTACCTAAGGACCGGTTTCGGGGTGTTGCCCCTCATCAGCACAGGGTAGGTCTTGACAAACTCATGTTTGCCCTCCGAAGAAAAAAATCAACAATTTCAACTCTTACCAAGTATAACATGAAGGACCACAAGAAGAGCGCTAGTTACGACATCTATACCTTTTAACAAGCATCTACATATCACCCTAAATGGGATTATGCACGATTATGTATCAGATGTAATTCAATGCTTGTCGAAGGCATATAGCCAGAAGTGTAGTTGTTTTCTGATATATAATCGACCCACATATACCTATAGTATAGGTTAACATGCAGCGAAATTGGATGGTTTTTTAAAAATCAGTTTTATACATTTTTATTTGTATTTTAATAAAGGGAATACTTAAGTTACTTAGTTTATTTGAGAAAAAATATATAAAAGCGCAGGCCCCATTAAGAGACGGGTGAAAGTTGCAATGAAAGTAAAATTAGTACGACAAAAATTGTGGAAGCGTTGAACGGATGAAATTGGGTAAGGCTGCAGAGTATGACAGGATTACGTTTAAAAAACTGAATGCTGGACAGTGCGTCGTAGGTACCGCGTTTTTAACCTTTGCTGGATGAGCGGTAGCGTACCAGACAACTGGCGCAAGGCCGTTATCGTTAAAATAATAAAATAATCAATTGGATAGTTAACCTTTTAAGTGAGGTTGGCATTTAATAAGGAAGGATAAAACGAACTTACCAATATCTTTGTTGCAGGATCCTAGTAATATATTTTCGTCTATACGGAAAATGTGACGTCCCTGGAATCCGTTTCCGAATCCTACAGCAGTAAGATCTCTGATAACCGAAGCCTGACTGTAGGGAGTGTACTCATAACTTCTGGTACCATTTCCGGCATTAAAGCCTACGTAAGCGGTAACACCGCCTTCACCGTTTTGAGAATCTCCGCCTGCTTCGGTGTGCGAGGTCCAGTCCAAGTTGAGGTAGTTGAACATACAATATGTGAAGACTTCATCGGTTGCCAAAACCATTTGGAATGTATTGGTCTAAAATATAAATAAGCAGTTTTTTCAGTAGAAATATATGCCCATTAGTGTGTGAAAGTGCAAAAACTTACTTAGGATAAAAAACACAAAGAAATATTTTAAATAAAAGTTGCTGTCATTGTGCCGATACACATTTCTAAAATATTTTAAGATATACTAAGTGTTCAGCCTAAACAAGATAACGGGAAGTTTACTTTTTTTAATAGGATACCCTATATTTATGTTTACCATCGAATTCAACGTAAAATTCTGCATCCAGCCCCATCTTTTTTTTTCCCATAAATTGTGACGTTGCCAAGTTGGTGCAAAAAATATGAAGATTTGACGAAAATTGGTGCACTATCAATGCTGCCTAGTAAACGTTATCAGTGATAAGCAACTTGCCATTATTTAGTAGGTACGAAGGTAAAGAATGGCTTAAATGTCTGAACAAAGTAATAAAGTAATAAGTTTAGTTGCTTATCACTGATAACGTATAATAGGCAGCATTGATAGTGCACCAATTTTCGTCAAATCTTCATATTTTTTGCACCAACTTGGCAATGTTGCAATTTATAGAAAAAAGATAGAGCTAGATGCAGAATTTTACGTTGAATTTGATGGTAAACAAAATTATAGGGTGTTCTATTAAAAAAAAGTAAACTTCATTTTGTCTCGCTTAGGATGGACACCAAGTATATTTTAAGGAAATGTGTATCGGCGCAAATACAACAACTTTTATTCAGAATATTTTTTTGTATTTTTCATCCTAAGTAAGTTATTGCACTTCCGCACACTAATGGGTCACCCTGTATGTATATTTATAAGTAATCAGGATTTTGAGCAAACGGGTTGGTATTTTATAAAATATCGTACCCTATATTTTGCATTGGCAAATCCTCCATTAAAGGAAACATTTTTCCAAGTGGTGATGATAACGTGTTTAGGATCAAAAGTTTCTGATCCAATGACTCCTTCTCTAATATCCCACTTTACTCTTTCTCTGATCTCCACAGCCATCCTATCTTGTCTGACTCTCAGGTCTCTTTCTAATCTAAAGTAAACTCCTGGTGTTCTTTGATCGACGTCTCCATCTCGAAGATTTCCGATCCTACATTTACTGAAGAAAATACCTACAAAACCAAAAGACAATAATTTTTTAATCAATTTTAGTCGACTGTATTATACAGTATATGTATTTTTAGTGTCAAACTGCCAGAGTTTATTTATTGAACGTTGTGGAAACCGAGGCTAGCAAGCAAAAACTGTGTGTTACAAGAATGCGTTATTCACTATCTCTCTTCCTCTACACTTACTGCAGGCATAGAGAGGAAGAGAAAAAGTGTAATTCCGCCGAACCAATCATAAAACGTTATTTGAATTTGAATAATTGGCGGGGATATTTTTTATTACGTGATTGGTTTGTACAATCTAATTATAAAAAAATAAAAATTATATTGTTTTGGTATTCTTGATCGTTTGACATCTACAACTTGACAGTGACGTTTATTGGTTATAAAGACCTAAACGGCTAAAACATTGATTAGCTAGAATTTTAAATAGGTCTTGAAAGGTGATTCGGGTTTACAGAAGTAATTTGAATAAGAGTGTATAACAATGTTCCGTAAGTTTATAATATTTTCAAATATTAAAACTTTAAATTGATAATATTTATCATATTATACATTTTTGTAAATATATTTCGCCTTTTTTTTTTAATTGAAAAGTGTTGACATAAAAAACTTTTATCTGTTTAACTTGTAGTTTTACTTAATGAAATTATATTTGAACTTAAGCTTGTTAAATAGTAGTAGTAGTAGTAGTAGTATATTGGTTCATATCTTATCAATGCCACCTTTTTTATTTTATTTTAAGCATTTAAAAAAAAGTTACGTATTTAAAAGTATTTACATTAATTAAAAAGTATATAATTTAATAAACTTGGTTGATTTGCTAATATTTATAACTATTAAAAATTTAACTGGTTCTGGTGTATAACAAAAGTGATAGTTGATTATTAACTTTAAACATATCATTTAGGTACCACGGCTTATCTCACCTCACCTATTTATTGTTATTTAACATTTACTGACATATTTGTCATAAAGTGTAAGGGTCTTCGTTTCTACCGGGCGTCCAATGACACCACACGGCTTGTTTTTATTAAAAAAGTTGTTTTGCAATCATTTAGCATTATTTTTGAAAATATTTATATATTGTAAAAATAGACAACTTTGTCTCAATTAAAAATGTTGTTATAGATAAGTAAAAACTTTATCAACATGAAACACAAAAAACTTATCAGGTAATTTAAAAAGATAAAAGTACTATATCTGTACATTTACTTTTTGCACAAAAACAACAAAGATACAAAAATATGACACAATAATATTATTTAAATAGTTTTCAAATATTTAACCAATAAAATTCCAATTTTACTTTATTACCATGACTTATTTAAAAATTCTCTGCATTCAAATCTTGTGAGGTTAAAATAAAGAATTATATTAAAAATTACAAAAACAAGAAAAATAAAACATCAGCTTAAATATCAGAAATTATTTTTTAGCTTTATATGTTGGTAAAAATAGTCTTAGCCTCAGTTTCACTGTAATATGTTGGCTCATTATCTCAGTTTTCCGTTATGGTCTAAGAAGGTTTTATTCCAGGTATTTTAGGAAAATTTGCCAAAATTATAGAGACAGGATTCTTGGCAAAAAAACCTGGTCTGCACAATTATACAAGAAATAATAATTATACAGAAAAATATGCTGTTAGAGTGAAAAAAAAACCATATTGTGTCAATATCTAGCATTGGAAAATCGACTATCAAAATAATTGGACAGGGATTTCTGAATGGATTAGAATAAACAGTGTCAGAGATGGAAATTAACACATCTAACTCAGGACTCGCACCGGTTTTACATGGATAAACATTTTTTACCATTTTTAGCACCTCTAGGTTTTGCAAAATTAATTCGAACCTGATTTTGGTGGTGTTTAAAGCTTTAGATTTAAAGAGTGACGAATGAAACTGATAAGAAGATATGGGATGTGCAAGAAGGATTTAAAAAAAGGAAGGAGATCATTACGATCATTACGAGTCATAGTCGAAAAAATCTTGACTGGAAGTCAAAAGGTCTACTGCGCTTTCGTAGACTTGAAAAAAGCCTATGACAGAGTGGTGAAAAATGAATTGTGGTCGATATTGTCTATGTATGGGGTGAGCGGTAGTTTAATACGAGCACTTAAATCGCTTTACGAGGATTCCACTGCTTACGAAGCTTACACAGACTAGTTTAACATCGAAAAAGGTATTAGACAAAGATATATGGCTTCGCCATGGCTGATTAACTTATACATAGATTGTTTTAAATATTTGAAAGAGAATACGTATGAATTGAGAATGAATGATTTGATCGTTAAATGCCTCCTTTACGCCAATGATCAAATCACATTAGCACCACCTGAAGAGGACTGGCAGACGATGTTTTATATTAGGTATGCTTGATGCCCTAAATATTAAAGGAATGAAAGTAAATGTAAGCAAAACAAAAGTAATGGTTTTTGAAAAACGATAGCATAACCAACTGCGACGAGAAACATTGAAACAAGTGAATGAGTTTATATACTTGGGATCGAAATTTATCAGGGGAATTTACTTTCGTACTTCTTAAATGTACAGTTGCATATTGGTTAGCGAATTTCAAACGATAATCCGAAACCACCGTATATTCGTAAAATATGCTATAGTATTTACTAGTAGGGATTTATTGACTAAATTTTTACAAACTATTTTTTTGTGAAAATATCACTTTTACCTATAAAAGCAGGATCATTTTTTTTCGGCCATTCTTTAACAGGAAAAACAACTGGATAGTCGTAATTTGATGGTGGATCGCTGAATTCCAAGTACCCGTTGACTGATACTCTGGTGTAGTTAAATCTAAAAGAAACAATACCTTTATAATATTTTTATACAAAAAAAATATTTTTTAACAAAAATAATAATAATGAATAATGATTTTGTTATTTCCAACAAAGACAATAACATCTTTTAATAAACGTTGATACAGAAATAAATTACTATTGAAATGGATAGGTACGTCAAAAGTCCCCACTTATCTCTAAAGGTTTTTTTTTGTATTTTTAAATTAATTGTAGCATTAAAAATTAAAATTCCATAATTTGTAAATTAAAATTATCGAATAATAAATAACCTAATAAAAGTAGGCTGTCAGTTCAAGGACACTCTTCCAAAAATTGCTCAACGCACCGAAAGAAGTTTATAAATGGATTCCTTGTAGATCTTTAACAATTGTTTTTTTTGCCAGTAACAAAAATAATTCAGTATGTGAAATAATTTTCACTCAGTAAAAAAAAAGGAATGGAATTATTTCAGAAAAAAATAAATGTATGCATGAGATGAACCTCTTATAATTTAGAAAATATCACAGGAATGATTGTCAGATAAACAACAAAATGTTAAACTTAAGTAAACATGCTAAAAAGTATATAATTCTAAAAAAATCCGAAAACAAAATAAATTCTGAAAAATGAAACCGGGGAAAATAACTATTTTGAAAGAATAAAATGTACTTTAACTTATTTTATCCTAACGTCATTGTCTAAAAAAATAATAGACAATGCCAACGTGACTGCAAAAGTATCCATATTGTGAAAATTGTTTCTTATGTAACAGAGATGGCATTGCAAATCGGTTCAATAGGGATTTCACAACACGTATATTCTTATCTAGTTTTTAATCAATGAATCAGTGAATTTATGTATTGAGATTCATAATGGACATTGTATTTAAGTAAGCAATATTATTTGGTTATAATATTATATTTAACATATTAACATTGGCATCATCAGAAGAGAATTCTGAAAAGTGAATTAATTATGTGAAATCTCGTTCGTAAATTTTTTTTTTATTAGGATTGTTGAGGTTAGTAATTGGTAAAATCAAAAATTAATTAACTCACTCGTCAAAATTCTTTACAAAGGGTCAACATTGGAAATACTACTTTTGAAACTACTAGAGAACTATATTGATATAATTTACTTGCCAAAAACAAGAAATAACATCATTACGTTCGCGTGGCTAGAAGAAAATCATAACCTTTACGCGATAAAAGTAAACAAACTAGCGCTACAGCGTTGCCACGTATTTCATTCTTTTAGTCGAGATAAATAAAACGAAATTAAATTTTTCATTAAAATTGATTATTTCTCCTTATTATGTGCAATGAAGTATGTTTAAAAAAAGTGCAAATCAATCTACAAATTTTCAGCTTTCATGAGATATTTTATTTTTTAATTAGAAGTAGTTAAAAATTGAGCTACAAGAACTTAATTCTACACATCTCCATAAAAACGCATGTTAATTTTAGCTATATTTAAAAATTATTTTCTCAAAAAACAATGCGATAAAAAATATCGAAAAAAATCATGGTCCTTTTTTAGATCATCAAAAACAGTTTTTTCAACATTTTATGTCAAACTCACTGTTATTATGTAAACATAGAACATATTTAAGTTTTAATTTACAATTTTGTGGAAATTTGAAACAGTGTTTCATTCAATAGAGACATTTTTATCTACGAATATAAGGAGTGTGTATTGTTTTGTACCTGAAGCCGAAAAAAGGCAGTTGGAAATTTAGATTTTTGTGAACTTGAGGAGTGGACGATTGAATTTCCCTCTGATAATCACCAATATTATCAGCGTTTCCACCTTTGTCGTAATATGGATACATAAAATGTTTTCTGATTGCAGCCAAACGAGTTTCAGTTATAGTGTAGATGGTTCCGCCACGTTGATCACTGTCTGGAGGTGCTGTGTCCGATGTCATGGGATCTAAAAAATCCAATATTTACATTTGAATTAAATTATGCAGCAAAAAAACACGTCGTTCACTAAAAAACTGACACCACTTTGCAGAGAGTTAGATACAAGCATGCTTACACAAAGCCTTAAGATACATATTAAATACGTCAATAATTAAAGCAATTCTAGCAGTTCCATTATTTATTATTTTTGGGTTTAAATTATTACCTTTGTGAAACTAATTCATTACGTAACACCACAAAATGTTATAGACGGTGCAAAGTAACAAATTCATTTTTTATATTTAAACATTTTAATTTCTTGACAAAGAAATGGTGGTGGTAAGTACAGGATGTTATAGATAAAATGAAAAAATATTTGGATTAAATTTGCATGCGTTGTATATCAATTCGGTCCATAGTTATGAAATAAATTTATTTTTAGCGTTATTATGTGGTTGTTGAAAAAAAACTACAGCAGGTCGATTTTTATTGACAATTTTACAATTTACAGTACGAAAATATTACCTCCTTTTTGCAACCACTCTGAATTATGATCACCCCCTGAAAAATTTTAAATAGGCAAGAAGGTTGCCCTTTTGCTGTGCTGCTCTGCTGCTATTATTTAACATCAACCGCCGCCGTTGCCGCCGAAGTCCACTTCGATTACACAACAAAAAGTCGTGTGGCACCTTGTTTGAAAGGGATTTACATTTTCTGTTTAGCAATATTAAGTTTTTTAAATTTGGTAAAATCATAACTGCAATTTTTTTATTATGAATATGTAAAATTTGGTCAGGATAAACGGAGCTTACACGGAGTGGTTTAATATAGAAAAATGTGTTCGATAGGTATTTGTAGCTTCTTCATGGCTGTTTAACTTATACATAGACGATTATTTAAAATATTTGAAAAAAAGTGCGTATGGATTGAAAATGAATGATTTGATCATCAATTGCCTTCTTTACGCCGATGATCAAGTCATATTAGCGTAAGAGAAGTTGCAGGCGATGGTTATTGTTGGGCATGATGCCCTGAAAATCAAAGGGATGAATATAAATGTAAGCACAACAAAAAGTTTTTAAAAGAGAAGAAAGCATGACAAACTGCAAGGTGCTGATAAGAGAGAAAGAGTGGAACAAGTAAATGAGTTTGTATACTTGTTGTATGACAGTGACATTGATCGAAGGGTGTTGGCAAATAAATGGGGCACTGCATAACTTTATGAACGTGTCAAAAAAGTCACGTCTGGATGTGCATGGAGGTGTGTTGGTTCCTACACTTATGTATGGGTTTGGGTTTGGCAGAAGAAGCATAAAAATAGGATTAATGCTGCGAAGATGAGTAGTCTGTGAAGTATAGCCAGAGTAACTCGGTTGGATAAGGGGAAAAATAGTGAGATAAGGGAACGCTGTGGTGTAAAATAAGATGTGGTTACAAAGATAGATAAAGGAATACTTGGATGATTTAGACACGTAGAGGGGATGGATAAAGGAAGATTAACAAAACTGATTTATAAGGCGAGTGGGAGTAGACAAGTCGGTAGAGGTCGACATCAGATCGACATTGTTTTGAAGAAAGGGCAGGTCAAGAGTACCAATAAGCGACGAGCATGTATGAGAGCACTGGTGAAGGTGGAAGAAGCAAAAGATGTGTATAAGAACCGTAGCAAGTGGAAGGAAGTGGTCTCTGCCTACCCCTACGGGAAAAAGGCGTGACTATATATATATATATATATATATATATATATATATGTAAAATTTTGATACTTTACGTAGAATGAAGGAAATAATGTAACATTTTGTTTTGGAAGTGTGTTTCAATTTATTTTACAGTTAAATTAAGAGTATAAAGTGACCACCATTTACTTCGTGATAATAAGTAAGGCGATCTAGGAATTTTCGTAGAACATTTTGTAGGAACTCAGGGGTTATGTTGTCTCGCACCACATTTGAAAAACTAAATTGTTGAACAGACAGATAATGAAAATCCCTCTCGAACAAGGTGCCACACGACCCCCCTTATTTAAATTTTTGAGAAGGTGCTCATAATTCAGAGAGGTTGCAAGAAGATGGTAATATTTTTGTACTGCAAATTGTCAAATTGCCAATAGAAATCGACCTGTTTCAGTTTTTTTTCAACAAATACATAACGCTCAAAATAAATTTATTCCATACATATGGACCGCATAGTATGTTGATAACATTATAGTAATCAAGCATTTTCAAGTGGACACATTTTGCGGTATTGTATTGTTTCCATACGAAGTTAGGTTTAATGCCACAATCTGTCACTATTTGTTGCAAGTGTTGACATTCTTTGTCATGTTAGTAATGTAAAACTTAGTTAGGGAGTCGCGACCCTAAAAATGTCAAAAAACTATGCAATATTGGTACATTTCAAAGATATCGTTGTATGCTAAACACATTTGATATTATTTTATGCCTATTTTTTTGTCATCTGCCAACCGAAGGAAAAAAAAATTCTAAACTCTACCTTCTGCAAAACCTATAAAGTTACAAAACTGCAACAAAATGTTTTTGTAGGTATATTTACAAAAAAAAGTGTAACATTTGGTGTTTATGTGTCTCTGACTCAAACTTATCGATTTTTGAATTTTTGGTCTGACTGTTTCACGAAAAAACTACTTAACCGACTATGCTGAAATTTTTTTAAAAGCTTATGATTAACGTTTGTATATTTAAACTCGCTAGACGAAATTTCTACTAATGTAACCATATTTTGTCACAACCAAGTGCAACCAATATTGGGTGAGCACCCATTTCAAGTACATTCATACACACATACAGTCACGCTTCCGTCACGCAAAGACCGTTTTTTTCCACTTAAACTCGGTTTTTACAAACGTCTTTCGCTTCTTCTACTTTTATCAGAACTTTCGTACAGCTCGTTGGTTGCTGGCACTCTCGACCTGGCCTTTCTTCCAAACAGTGTCGATCTGATCGAGATATGTTCGCCGAGGTCGACCTCTACCGACTTGGCCATTAACCCTCGCATTATAAATCGGTTTCGTTAATTTTCTTTCATCCATCCTTTGCACGTGTCCAAACCATCTAAGCATTCCTTTATCTATCTTTGTTAGTACATCTTCTTTCACACCACAACGTTCTCTTATCTCACTATTCCTCACTTTATCCATTAGAGTTACTTCAGCTATACTTCTTAGACTACTCATCTCCACAGCATTAATTTTATTTGCATGCTTTTGCCTAACCCAACATTCAGTACCATAGGAACCAACACACCTCTATGCACTGCCAGACGTACCTTTTTTAACACGTTCTGACAATTCATGAATTTTACTGGTTCATTTAAAATAAATCAAATAAAAATATATTAGTTTAATAGTAAATTTAACTCCTTTTTTTTAAATAAATGGTGACTTTTAAAAGTTTACTCGTGGATTTTTACATAAAAAATCACCCTCGAAGCCACTGTGAGAAAGAGAATCAATTTACCCCATTTATTTAAGTTTATAATTATTATTTTAATCCAATTGGATCGGACAGTGAAGTGATTTATGGTTTCCGGAGTCACCGGTATATCTTCGTATCCCGAAGAAACAGTTGGATCATCTGTGAAGAAGTGAGAATAAGACGAACTCCAGCTAACACAGTATGGGTCAAAGATTTTTTATACGTACCATATTTCAGGTCATTAAAAATACTTTTTCTTCGAGTGCCGTGTTCTCCACGAACGTTAGCTATCATCATCGCTATCTTTACTGTATCTACTGATTTTTGGAATGGTGACGTTGTGCTGGTTCCGGCAAAAGCAGTACGAACCTCAGCTTACCTGAACGATACAATCCTCCGAAACAAATATATCGGAATCGAGACCAAATCCCGAATCTACAAGGCGGTCATCCGACCTATATTAACATACACAGCGAAAACTAGACCAGATACATCGAACACAAAGAGAATATTAGAAACCACCGAAATAAAAATAGTGCGAAAGATCACTGGAAAAACACTTTTTGACAGGTAAAGAAGCGAATATTAAAAGAACATGTAAAATAGACAATGTAAATGAATGGATACTGGGAAGAAAGAGAGAGTGGAACGAACACATAGACAGAATGGTCAAAATAACTAGAGACAAGTCGCCCTTATGGCGCCGAAACGTTGGAAGACCCCGCAAGAGATGGAGCGACAACCTTTCTATCAATTGAACGGCAGAGGACACGAAGAAAAACAAGCAAATTGCTTACATTAAAGAAGGAAGAAGAAGAAGTATTAAGTTGTCGATAAATAAAGGGCCAAATTTATTGTCTGCAATGATATGCATTACAGAAAATGTTCTTCCACTTAACCCTTTACATTTGTTGTATATACGGGCATGTATGATTTTCAGGAATATCTTCAGGACATGACTCTTATTATTCGATTTTCACTGCAGCGTTTGGCGTTCCTTTTCAGACAGTCTCGGGTTATATACCTACTCAGTCTTATGGATAATATTAAAAAGCTTGACTATGATCTCTAATAATTGTTCTTCTAGCAACAATTTTAATATTTATACAGGAATCTTGTCTGGACCTGGGGCTTTCGCGTTCTTCGCCAGATGTATGGCACGTTCCACTTCTGCCTGGTTATGTCGATTCCTTTGTTTTGCAATTTTCTGTACTCGTTACTGTCGTCCCCATAAAGTTCTTTAATGTATTCGCATCATTTATTTAATTTGATGCTTGTATCGGGAATGATATTACCGCCACTGTCCTGTCATACAAGTATAACAAAACAACATACCTGATTGGCAATAAGTACAGTGCAACAGAAATAGCTTGGCGGGCGACTAGCCTCTAAAATAACAAATATTCGGCTAAATATACTTCACATTCGTAAACTTCTTCCTCCGATTGTACTTGAGACTCACGATTACTGAAAATTTCGTCGTCGCCGATCGGATCGTTATTCGAATGTTTTCGTTGTGCGCAGATTTTGTGATCTCTCGCCCGCCAAGCTACTCCTGTTGTACTGTACGAGTTTCTTTAAGCCGAAAATTCGTAAATGCGTGTGGATTTATTTGGCAAATAAATTTAATTATAAAAATTCATGTTATAATGAATAAACCATGTAAATAAATCGGTAGCAGATATTTAATTTTTGTACCTTTTATAATAAGGAAGTAGAAAAACTGTTTTATTATGTAGTACAAACTAAACGATTATATCAAAGAATACTATGGCAGCATTCTATCTGAATAAATATTTTGTAGTCCCCGTTAGTTTACACAATTTTTTATCTTGAACTAAATTAGTTCACTCTAAAATCAACAAAGATAAAAAAAGTAGGTGTATTTGAATTATTTTGGTTGATAGTTAAACAGACACTACTCTTTATATTGTTCTCAATATTAATATTCATGATAAAATTTAATATTCCACGTGAATACGAAAGTGTTTTTTGTTGTAAAAAACAAATTAAAACAATTTGCTAATAATAATATTATTATTTATTAACTATCTAGATTAGTTTAACATTAAAGTCAAGGGAATGGAAAATGGGAATGTGGAACTTTCATCGTTGTTGTCATATTTAAAAAAATATCTCGTAAAATGCCAAATAATATTGTTTTTGTGTATTGGGTGTATATATTATACAGGGTGTCCCGAAAAGATTGGTCATATATTACACCACACAATCTGTTGTCAAAAATAGGTCTATTGAACCTTACTTACCTATATACACAACTGCACACAAAAAAGTTTCAGGGTGTTTTATTTGAAAAATCTGTATCTATTTTTTAACGCTGCCCTAAAACGGTCAAACATTTATTTATAAAAGATTTATAAATAGACTATCATACAATGAACAATAAATTCAAAGTAGTCGCATCCATTTGTTTTCATTCTTTATGGCTTTTCGAAGGGAGTCAACGCTCCTTTGACCCCCAACTTTTTTTTTAGGGTAACGTTTTTTAAAATATAAAACGCCACCGGAATCAAATAACTTTTCTTAAACTTTTTTGTCTTTTAGTAAACATTGTATAATGAAATCTATTTTGACCAATACATGCTAAAATATCAGTCCAAGATAAAAAAATATAGTGACGTTGGAATAACAAGCACGTCGGACAAAATTTGTTCAAACAAAGGAAAATGATGTTATCTTAAATACCTTAAGAAGTGTTTTTCGTCATCGAAGTGAATCATTTGATTTATTACTATGTTCTTAGGCTTAACCAATTCGATTCGAAATTAGAAACGGCGAAAATGTTGTTAAAATGGCATAAATACACAAACCGCACCCATGCAATATGGCGATGGTTGATAAATATCTAGTGGTAATAAATAAATCTATAAATTGCGATAAGCTGTAGACAGAAAAAGATAAATATCATGTTTTCACGTTCACCTAAAATATTATACCAAGTTCTAAATTTCCACTTTAGTTATTTGGAAAATATTATTTGTTTTATAGATAAATTAGTTACTCAAGTAGCCTTAACTAATGATCACTGAGTAATTAAAAATATTAGGTTTTCCTCCTTGCATACATACAAATATATACCCACGTCTTTTTCCGTAAAGGTTAATCTCTACCGACTTGCCCATTCACACATTGATCTTACTTTTATGCTTCTACCAAATCCAACATTTTTGATACGTTCTGGCTGCTCCCAAAGTTAGGCAGCGCCCATTAATTTGTTTCCTGCCAACACCCTTCGCTCAATGTCTCAGTCGTACTTTCCGTCTCACGTAAAGTTTAAACCCAAGTATACAAACATATTCACTTGTTCCACTCTTTCTCCTCCAATCAGCACCTTGCAGTTTGTCATGATTTTTTCTGTTTCAAAAACCATTACTTTCGTTTTGCTTACATTTACTTTTTTCGCTTTAATTTTTAGGGCATCATGCATAATATTAACCATCGCTTGCAACTCCTCTTCAGATGATGCTGATCATCGGCGTAAAGGAGTCATTTGACGATCAAATCATTCATTTTCAATCCAATCTTTTAAACGATCGTCCATGCATAAGTTCTGGCCTGTTGGCTCTGCCAGTGCCAAAAACTTGGAAAAAAAAATGCATAAGTTAAACAGTCATGGCGAAGCCCCTGTCTAACTCTTTTTTCGATGTTAAGCCAGTCCGTGTAGGTTAGGTTAGTTTTCATGTGAGTGGGGCGTGGTCGCCCCTCCACCGCGACCCTTAGAGGTCTATTGTGGCTCACCCCTAGAGGCTACAGTTCACCGCACAATCCAGCCCTTCTTACGAAGGTTATGGTTATATAGGGTGAGATTTTTTTAAAATCGGTAGGTTCTAGGTTAGTGTAACCAAATATGTTGAACCTTATTCTTCCCAGGCCAGGGCATGAACATAGTATATGTTCAGCAGTTTTGTCTTCCACGCAGCAGAGCCGACAGTCCGTTTGTTGGTTCAGATCTATCTTTCTGAGGTGGTATCTTAGACGACAGTGTCCCGTAAGCAGTCCTGTTAGGATACGCAGGTCATTTTTGCTCCATTCTAGGATCTGCTTAGTTGTGTTTCTCGAGGGTTGTAACGGTAAAAAGGCCTTCGAGTGGGTTAGCCCTGGTATGTCGGACCAGTACGTGAGTATTTTCCTCTCCGCCCAGTCCGAAATAATTGTTTTGGCAGCACTTGTGGTGACTCCAAAAACCGGTTCTGGTCCAGTGAACGCAGATTCGGCCCCCTGTTTTGCAAGGGTGTTGGCTTTTTCGTTTCCTTTCACCCCCTGGTGCCCAGGTACCCACAATAGGGTCACCCTGTTGTTCGCACCAAAGTACTCTAAGGATTCGATGCAATTCCATACAAGTTTAGAATTTATCTTGTTGGAGCTCAGTGCTTTTAAAGCAGTCTGGCTGTCTGATATTATATATATGTTTTTATTTGCTAGAGGTCTGTTGGTCAACTCTCTTGCACACAATTCGATAGCGAATACTTCAGCCTGAAAGATTGTAGCACACCTGCCAAGACTGGTAGATATTTCAATCTTTGGTTTCCTGCTGAAAACACCGGCCCCAACTCCATCTGCGGTTTTTGAGCCATCTGTGTACATTACGTATTCAGTCTCTGGGAAGAGGATTTGTCCGTGTAGGCTCCGTGTTTATTCCTGACTTAAAGAGTTGAATCGCCGTAAAGTGATTTCATCTTCTTCTTTTTGTGTCTTGTGCTAAGCCGTACGTTGGCGATTAGCTGTAATCTTTATACAATGTGTAGAGTGCCATTTTCGGCTCTTCGAAATATGGTGGCTGCGTCGCTGATGTTACACCAGTCCCGTATGTTTCTTAGCCAAGAGTGTTGCTTTCTTCCTGGGCCTCGACGTCCCTCTATTTTTCCTTGTAGAATTAGTTTAGGAATGTAATATTTGCCTCCTCTAAAGATATGGCTGAGGTAGAAAACTTTTCTTTTTTTAACGATGTTAAGTAGTTCTCGTTCGTAGCCTGCAGGTCTTAAAGTTTCTTCATTCCTGGTATGTGCGGTCCATAGAACGCGCAAGAGTCTTCGGAGAGTCTACATTTCAAATGCCTCGATGCGGTTCAGGGTTCTAACTTTGAGAAATCACGTTTTTGCGCCGTATAGTAAGATGGGCCGCCATATGTAATACTTTACTACCTGTAGTCTAAGTGCTAGCGGGAGCCTGTGAGCTAATAGGAAGTTTTTAAGTTTGAAAAATGTTGTTTTTGCGTAATTCTTTTCAAGTTCAACTTCTTCATCGCAGTACCATTGTTCGTTGATCAGGGTACCTAGATATTTAAGCCTTGATACTCGCTCTATAATATTTTCATCAATGTGGTATTGATTATGGGCTGGTGACCTATTACCATAAGTTTGGTCTTGGTAGCGTTGATCTTAAGACCAAAATGTTTACCCATGGCCTCTATCCTATCAATCATTTGCTGAAGATCCTCTAAAGTTGGTGCTAGTATTTCCGTATCGTATGCATATCGTATATTGTTAATTCCGTTAATCTTAATTCCTCCAATTTCTCCTTCCAGGGCCATTTAAAAGATCTTTTGCACGTATATATTAAAAAGTATTGCTGACAATATACAGCCCTGGCGGACTCCCTTACATACATTAATAGTATCTGTGGATAGGTTTTTGTTAACTATTATCTCCGCTGTTTGGTTCCAATATAGTTCTTGTATGATTCTGATGTCTTTGGCGTCTATTCCTACCTCGAGCAGTCTATTTAGGAGAATATCGTGTTTAACATTGTCAAAAGCTTTCTGATAATCTATGAAGCATACAAAGACATCTTGGCGTGATTTCATCGCTCGTATTAAACCACCGCTGATAATGTTAACCACAATTCATTCCTCACCACTCTTTTTCTTTCATATCTACTAGAAAAGTGGAAATTGGGAAGTAGAAGGCGGCTGTTACACAGTGAGAACAAACGAATTAGAGCAATTTATTAAAAAAATTGTTCTTTCGCTCAACTGTGTGATCCGTTAAATATTAATACCAAAGACGTTAGTTAAAGCAGTTACATTTATATAATAAAATAATACGACTACCAAGCAACAATGAAATACCCCACATTGTTAAATTTTTGTTCCACTATAATTAGATGTAGCTACACCGTAAACCCAGCAAAAAAGCAACATAATTATATAAATGCGATACAAACAAAACATTTCTGAATGCTGTAAAATTATGTACGATACAAAACATAATTATTTACAAATAAAAAACATTACCCAAAAATCATTTAAGCTTTTTTTTTTAATAAAAACTAACCATAATCTGCAGCATAATATGTGATCAATTTTCCCGACTTGTTAAATCTCTGATGGGTCCAACTATTGTTAGTTGCATTTGTTTTGTTATTGTCTACATTTATATCTACACCAACATCCACATCTATAAAAATAATAAAAACCATGTTCAAAATTATTAGTTGTCCCCTACTATTTTGTTAAAATACTTTACAAGGAAATTATAGCTGTTTTAATGATGTCGAAAAATCACAAAGAAATTTTTATAAAATTCTAATTATAATCTATTCAGATATTTGTATCAGCTGCAAGAAATCACACTCATGGACAAAATTATTATTAATTATTAAAATCATTTATCTTTATCTGTGCCACTTTTTTTTTGACTAACTTTTGGTTTCTGAATCCAAATTTTCATCCTTTATGATAACCTTTTAAGCTACAGGATACCTTTTTTTGTTATAGAGGACATACAAAATGGCACAAAAATTGTGTTTATTACCAAAAGGCAAACATACATATTAAGGCAAAATGTATGAGTTTTATGTTTATCCCATCTACCCTGATACAGTGTCTTCATGATCTTCAAATAATAGTTAAATCGCTTACTTTCCTCATTGCTGACTGCACCAAGGTTTTTCAGAAAATCAACAAGATGATATGCAAATTGTGCTCTTGTTGCTACTTAATATTTTAAAGCTCTACTACAGTTGACGGATAATTTGGATGTAATTCTGTGCTTGTGTCTTTTACAATATTTTTTAAATGCCAATCATGAAGCATTCTTTTTGAGTTTTTTTAGTGTTTCGATGACATGTTCAAAGTTAAGCTGCCAAATCTGTGCACCTTCAAACACACTAGCATTTATCACTGTAAAAGTTGCTCTAGGAAATGATGAAATCAGTCTTCGGTAAGCAAAGTTTTAACAAATTACAATATCCAGTTTTTTATACAAAAAAGAAAATGTAATGTTTTCTTTATCAACTAATGGCTGATGTAGAATGTTTGACCACCAGGTTTAAAGTCAGATTTCAAAGGCCAATTAGATTGCACCTAATGATACAGGAATACTTGATGTGATGTGTGCGTTACATTGAGATAAGCAGTTAAGATGAAACTTGAGATTTTGGAAAAAAATAACAACGATAGTATTAAAATCATCATGTACATTTAACTTTCAAAAAGTTCCACAGAAGTTGTATTAACAATTGTTCTCCAGTGAATGATTCTTTCATCTCTCAAGCGTTACAATTACATTCAAAAGGGAAGATCAACTATAGTAGATCTTTTTGCAAATTTAAACTTATAAAATTCCTATCATCTTAAACTCAAATATATTTAGATTGGGATAGGTTAATTAATTAATTTTCTAAACAAAAAGTGATGTGACTGCATTCTTTAAAAATACGCGCGCTTTGAATATCGATAGGTTTATTTCATTGATAGGACGGTATGACTGTGAACAGTTGACATAAATTTCATGACGTTGGCCTCATTGGTTTTTTCTGTTAAAAGAAAATTGTTGTCAGCGATTTTTAAAATGAAAAAATCAGTGGAACAAAGAATTTACAGTGAACTTTTATGTTCTGATGCATTGAAAATTTTACGGCAATAAATGTTTATCAAAACCACTTGTTTTTAAGTGATACAAATCATTTTGTGGTGATCGTGAAGCAGTCAAAGACAAACATCGTTCAGGAAGGTTATTAATATTAGCTACTGATAAAAACATTAACAAAATCAAGGAGCTTGTACTTGCCAATCGTCAATTAACTCAAAGAGACCTTGTAGATATTGTTGGTATATCAAAAGGATCAAACCAAAACCAAAAAAACACGTCAAAGCAAGGTATTAAATCAAGGTCATATTGACTATTTTCTTAGACTACTGTGGCGTTTTCCACAGCTCTAGTGTATATCATGCTGCAGGTAAACCAAAATCAAAAAAACCACGTCAAAGCAAGGAAAAAAATCAAGGTCATATTGACTATTTTCTTAGACTCTACTGTGGCGTTGTCCACAAACGAATTGTGACCTAACAATTCATGGTATTTGCATCATGATAATACACCAACTCGTACTGCTATTTTTATTCGTCAAGTGAATCTAGTTGCGGCAGGGCTGTATTCCTATTATCTCGATTGTAATAACCACATCGTAGACATCATTTTAAGTCGATAGCAGCCATTCAAGAAAATACTCTAGCCGGAAACTATGTTGAAATGAGTTTATTCTACTGGGAGGGGAAAAATATGAAAAAGACACAATAAATTCGAATTATTTAAAATATTTAATCAGTCTCATTACTTTTTGTCTAGTATTTTCATGGAATGTTCAACAAACAAATACAACGACAAGCACATTCTTTGCGAATACATAGGTACTCATAGATAGCCTAATTAATGATTTTGTAAAATTTAAAAATTAATATTTTTGACGAAACTTCAAGTCGACTTAAACATAAAAGAATGTTCAACAAACAAATACAACGACAAGAACATTCTTTGCGGATAGATACTAATCAATTTAAAAATTTAAATTTTTTTGAAACTTTAAGTCGACCTAAATATAAAATATTAATTCTTCAGTTTCCTGCACATTGAGGATGTAATGTAGATGAAAAGTTTTGTGTAAACAATTTAAAACACTCCATGTGACGCTTCAGCAAAAGCATCATTGGTCATTCTGAATAAAAATTTAGTCCTATTTTTATGAAAAATTTTTAATTTATTTTAATACCTTTATTAATAGATGCGGTGTAAAATTTAAGAACCCAATTTTGTGAAGCAAGTTAAAAAGATACTAAACAACATAATTAACAATTTATTTAAAGCAAACAAAATAAAAAATAGATAAAAAAAGATCTTTTTTTAATTAATTAAAACATATAATAACACATTTTTAAAAGAGAAACAATACAAACTGCAAGTCAAATTAATAGGATAACGTTAATGTTGTCAATTTATAATAATATTACCTATGTTTTAACAGTAAAAAAACTAATTTAAAAATACACTGCTACCATGTATAATTCGTTTTTTAACTTTGGTTTTAATAATTACAGTTTTCATTTACGTATCACACAAGGTAACAAGGTTACATATTGTTAATAACTATAAGAGTTATACATTTTACTGTATGAAAAAACTTACAATATTGATGTGAGAAGGGCTTACATCTAGTTAGCGGCCAAAAAAGACGTGCTTTTGAGATTTTTTTTGAAAAAAAGATTGCAGGTTTTAAAATGTTTTTTTTCATGGTAAAGGGTATATTTTTCAATGTTTTATAATTTTTTTATTGTAAAAAATTCACAAATGTAGCAGATATAATATATTTCCCGGACCGTTGTGACCACTGTAACTTCTCTATCAATCATTAAAAATCAAAAAACCAAATGATTTAAGTTTTTGTATTGTACCATCCAGTCTTTATTTAGGGGATTAAAAAAATATAATTTTTTGAAAAAAATCATCGGCGATTAAAAAAGTCTAGATTTTGGTGGAAAAATCACTTCATTTTCCTTGATATAAAAAAGTATGCATCGAAAAAAAATTCTTTGATCAAAGACTGCCTTCTAATATAAAAAAAAGTATGCATAATTTTAAGTTAATCGTTTCACTCGTGTTTGAGATATCGTGGTCACAGATTTTCAAAAAGCTGTTTCGAGAAAAACCTGTTTTCCTTTATACGAGCCCTAACCACTATATGTTCGGACGGATAAATTTTTTGACGATTCATCATTTATTATTCTTTAAATATTATTTTATTCCACCAAACAAATTTTTTCTATAAACTAGGTATATAAATGTACGTTTAGTGTGTTTTGGCATTTTCTATTTTTACTAAAATTATGTCAAACAATAGTGTTAAACTATCATAATTAACAATGTAAAAAAATATTTAAATATTTTAAAAGTACGATGTAAAATATATACCACAATTTTAAAATTCGAGAATTCATTGTTAAAAAACATAAAGAAGGCAAGTCAGTGTCTCAAATTGCTTCTTATCTTGAAACAGAACACTTTTGGTAAAAATTTGAAAGGCTCAAAGAAAATCAACACTGCGCGAAATTACATCTTCTTGGAATGAGCAAATTGGGTTAAATTTTGAAAAAATGGATTTATAAATCTGGGCTTAGTTTTTATAAGGTATGATATGCTTAAAGGTTGCTAAAATGATTCTTGACATTTAAGTATTTGTTTACAGGCGAAAAAAAAACCTTCTGTAACTCAAAAGCAAAAAAGAAACCTTTCTTGGGCTAAAGGTTTTGTGGACTAGTAAGGATTGAAATAAAGTGATATTAAGCAATGACTTAAAATTTGATATCAGTTTGGGTGATTGTAGGAAGCGTGTAATTAGAAGCAAAGCAGAGGCATTTTATAAAGATTGCCTAAAGCGCACAGTTAAGTTTTTTCAAGGAATTGTGATTTGGGGATGCATGTCAGCAAAGGGTTTGGGGAAATTACATTTTATAGATGGTACGGGTAATACTAGGAAATATCAAAATATTTTAACAGAATATTTATTACCAGGCATTTAAGAGTTACATCCTAATGAAGATAATAGAATTTTTAAACAAGATGGTGCATCTTTACATACTGCTTAATCAACAAAAACATGGCTTGCAAATAATGAGATTAACACCTTAGACTGGCATTTGAGCAGCCCAGACCTCAACATAATTGAGACACTATGGCATAAAATGAAACAGTGCCTTAGAATTGATTCCTAACGCTCTATTCCGGATCTGCGTATGAAGTTTGGGACTCATTTCTTGCTGAAGAATGCCAAAAGCTTGCGGCAACAATGCCCTTGCGTATAAAAGCCGTAATCGACCTAACACGGCCCTGTTATTTGTCGGCGTCCGAGTGTCGACCACAACTAGGGTGCATATTAACGAAAAAGGTCGAATTATGGTTTAGATGTATAAGAAGGACAGCGGCCGTGAAGAGGACAGTTTTTTTAAGTATTTATAAGTTATGAAATTTAAATAGTTGTAATTAGTTAAATATCTATGTCATTTGTAAAAGTAAAGTTTATTGTGTAAAAGTTTTGGAATAAAAATTGTTTTGTTAGTGTATCGAGAGTTTAAAATCACCGAACTCAAGAAAGAAGTAAATTTCGTAACAATATAGTGGTTAGGATTCGTACCTAGGTGGCGAGGCCCACATACAAAATAGTAAAAATGGCTGTAACTCACTCAATTTTGAACGGATCGAAATTTTCAGAAAATATTTTTGAAATGTTATATTTTGAAAATTCGTCGAAAACGAATAATCGATTTTTTCGAAAATTCTGACTAGATGTAACCCCAATGATTTTTTGTTAAATAATTAAATTAATATCTTTAAGCAGTAAAGAAATTCTTTAAAAACGATTGCAAACTGAAAATTCTTTATTTTTTTGGTATATCTTCAGACAAAACAATAAGAACGAAACAAGGAAATTTTTTGAAGAATTCAAGAATTCATTTATTTACAAAATTCTAAATAATTCGACATCATTAATTTAACTTTTTTATATTGTAATACAAAATACTACATAGTCCTTGTTGTACTTAAAATGCAAATAACCCCAGATGGTTATTTGAAACATGCACATGCAAAGTGTATTTTTGCAAATTCTAAACATAAATTAAAATGGTTCGGTTTACAAGTCATGCAAAAAATATCAAATGAACAAATGTGGAATTGCTAATTGATTAATAAATTCATGGATGTTTCAGTATTTATTGTTTATTATAAATCATGTTTTTACTAGTATGACACAATTAACATAAACGTCGTTTATATTCGCAGGATTTAGCAGACATTTCGAGGATGCAAGTATTTGAGGATATTTTCTACGGTTAATAAAAAAGTGACAATTTAATGCTGTATTAAACAAAATATTTCATCCAGTACTTAAAAATTTTTATTAGGGTAAGATATTTTTTAAAATATATTTATTTATTGATAAGATAAGGCAGTATTTTGTCATTATTTTTTAAAAGGTTAATAAATAATATTTAATATTGCTTAGCATTCTTCTAGGATTTCAATTTTGCTACAATTAGATAAGCAATATTTGAAGTATTTCGAAATATTGTTGTAGGCAATTTCTTATTTAATTTTAAGATTAAAAGTTTTTAAAAAGAATTGTGATGTTGCAATTTTTATTATTTCAATAGAAAACACCCAATTTCCTGTTTATGTAAGATGGGGAGGTACTTGATTATCTTAATCAAGTTGGTACAACAGTTATGCAGTGGTTTCCAAAAATCCCGGATCTAAATCCGATCGAACCATTATGGGATCACCTCAAGAATAAACAGTATTGCCGTAGCAAAACTAACTTTTCCAAACCGAGGGCTCTTTTCTATTTAATATAGTTCTAGTTGTTCTAGTGTTATCGGTTTATTAAATTGAATTGGTATTTATAATTTATATAGAGATACTGACCAAATTTTGAATATAGATCTTGTCCGTCGGTCCGGCCAAACGTAATACCTGAAAGCCCCGTAGTGATTCTTAGCTAATTCCTGTTCATTGCTAACGGCAGAACTGTTAGCAATCAACAGGAATCAGCTAAATACGGGGCTCTTGACCGGTCACGCATCAGTAAAGAAGCACCTCAACAAAATGGGACTGTATAATGGAGACCTGACCTGCAGATTGTGCGGCAATGATCCGGAAACAGTAAAACACATAAAGTGCTGCTGCGGGACACTGAACCGCAAAAAACAGAAAATATTTGGGCAGCCATCAGGCGACCCAGAACTATATTGCTCCCACCCAGTACAGAACTTGTACAAACTTGTACAAGATACGAAAGTACTGGATTGAGTACAATGATATAAAACATAGGCAAGATACAATGGGCCAACAGGCCTAAGTGTCTCCGGAGGCAATCGCCAGAAGGACTTTAATAGGGGTGGAGTTTCAATGCGGTAAATTTAAGGATCACCTTGTACGGCAGCTACCTGAAGGAATGTACCGTTATGGCCTACCTTCGGGAAAAACTTCTACCCTGTAAGTTTTAGTGACCTACCGCCTTTTTGTCTCAAGATATCGTGCCCACAAGATTTTCCAACACACACACACAGACAAAATTTGAAACAACCGTCAAGCTGAAAATGGTGCCATTCGACGCGTGGGGTCATGAAACGTGTGCAGCGCACTGTGTTTTGGCGATTTTAATTCTTGGGGGTAAACCAATACTTTTCCTTTTTAACCCGGGAAAATAAACATGTTAAACGTCAAATCTCTGCACCTAAAAACCTGAGGTAACTTAAAAATGGAATTATCACTGTAAGGGAACAAATTCCTCATGAGTTCGTTCAAAAGAAAATTAGAACACACGCTGCTAGTGTTGCACTTACACCATTAGTTTCGCTACTAGTATCCTATTGACACCATAATATATTTTATATAGCATTACAATTTTTGAATAATTTTAATTTTAATCCCATGGAGTTAAGCGAGAGGAAGTAGAGGCAGCACTTAAAAAACTTAAAAACAGGAAATCACCAGGAAAGGACGGAATAGCTAATGAGCTATTAAAATATGGTGGGTTGCCTCTCACAAAGCAACTAACAGATCTCATTAATAACATTATAGAATAACACAAAATATCACAAGAGTGGAGATCCAGTATAATGATACTGATGTTTAAAAAAGGAGAAAAGTGTGACCCAAGAAACTACATGGGAATCAACCTACTTAATACCACCTTAAAATTAACTACAAAAATAATAACAAATAAAATGAATACCACCCTAACGCTAGCTGAGGAACAACAAGGATTTAGAAGCGGAAGATCGTGTACGGATGCCGTGTTTGTAATCAGACAAGTAAAGGAAAAATCTCTCGAGTATAACAAGCCCGCATACCTTTGCTTCATCGACCTAACGAAAGCCTTCGATAGAATAAGACTAGAAGATATCGTCCACCTACTATATAAAAGAAACATACCCCTCGATATAATCAAAACAATAGAAAACATTTACCAGAAGACGAAGACCTTTAAGGCGCCCCCGAATGAGGTGGCAAGATAACATCAAAGCGGATCTAAGTACATTTGGAATAGAATACGACTCAGCATTGATGGAAGATCGTCAACAATGGGTTGTAGAGCCATGGAGTAGTAGTAGTAGTGGTAAATTTTGTCCTGGAGTTTAAATACTTAAATCATTTAAATTATTATTTTTCGTTTATTTCATAAGCACAATGGTAAAATTAACAAAAATAAAATAAGATTTATTTGAACGTTACGTTGAGAATTTTATTATTGATTTAACACAATGTGTTGAGAGACAAACTTCCACAATTGTTCATTTTCAATTTTCGAAAAATGTTAATATCTAATCTACTAAAACAACGTATAAAAGCATTACCGTAATTGGGGTTATTGGGTAACACCCCTCCAGTGGGTTGATCTTCAACGGGAACAGGTTTTCCATCTTCGGGAACTCCGTTGTTATTAACTGGTGGTGCCAAGGTTTCCACGTCATCTATTTTGGGGATAATACTTTCAACATCACTCGGACTATTTTCCGTTTGAACACTTTCTTGTCCTTTAATGCTAACACACAATAATATTAATAACAAAAGAACGTATTTTAAACCAGTTTTACCGAAATTGAAATTTTCCGCACTCCGCCCCATTTTTCGGGCGTAAAAAATCACATTAAAACAATTTACGTACTGTTAAAATAAGTTTGTAAGCGAGATCTGCCTGCGAGTAATATTCTCAAACAAGATAACCCTCTTATCTTTTAATGACACATTTAATGAAATAATATAAATACGCTAGGTAGTGTGATAGATATTTTTTTTATCTAATCGTAAGATAAAAGTATCATCGGTAATTGCAACAAGTTTATTTCACCTAAACGATTATTGAAAATAATATTTTTCTGAAAATGTGGATTCATAAATGTTTACTTTGAGTCAACTTTTTTTTTAATGTGCGGCAAAAATAAAGTTATCGAAAAATGAAACAAAACAGTACACTTAGAATAAAAGTTTACTGTACATTTATATTATTAAATGCATTTTTCATCTTTATTTTTTGATTCCCAAACCATTTTTATTCTTATCCAAATGGTTTCAAGATTATTTACAATTGCTTAAATGATGCACTCTCATCAAAGAGCAACTTCTCTCATTTAGATCTTTAACAAATTTCTCAAGGAGTAACCAGTCATGTATCTACACCATGTTAAAACTGTAACAAAAGGGTGTACCTTGAAGATATTGTTACGGGAACAGCCCGATCTGGCTCTGTCTGTTTGCGTCTCTATATTCTATATAGAATTGATAGAACGAACTTTCGCGATATCCAGAAACATCGCGGACCTTCGAAGATTAAATCAATCGATCGTATAGAATCTCCAAAGGCTAAGAATTACAGTATTTAACGCTGGACAGGATTAGTTAAAAAGTTTTGATTTAAAGAGCAGTTTAGCTTTGGCACAAAAATACCAGTTATAATCGACACCAAATTGTCACCATCTCTCGTCTAAAATTTGGACATGCAAACAGTGCCTTCACACTGAGCCAGACAATAAATCTTAAAGCGAGAAATCGTAATGGACATTTGAAGATTTTGGAAAATATTTCCCTAGAATCCATGTCTAAGCCGACAGATATTATGCCAGTTAGGTACGACTTTAAAATGCAGTTTGAAGTGGTTATAAACAACCACCAAGTTTGCAAAGAGAAAGGACCTTAACTAGGAAGGGATGCTGTAGTGTGGTACACTGATGAATCCAAGATGGATGAAAGGGTTGGAGTGGGCGATACAGGGCCAAATTTTAGGCTCCTAAAACCCCTTGGTAACACCCCAACCATCTTTCAAGCAGAATTACATAAAGGTATGTACCCAGGAGTGCATGGAAAGAAGCACCCGAAGCGCAGAAATCTATATTTTATCAGATAATCAAGCAGCACTAAAAGCTCTGTCATACACTTGTGAGCTGACTGAGCTAAGCTGACTTGGGACTGTAAACAGTTCCTGAGACAACTGGCAGCGAACAATCAGGTTACTCTGATGTGGGTTCCAGGTCACAAGGGAGTTAAAGGCAACGAAGAAGCAGATTGCCTTGCCATAGAAGGGGCAATACACAATTTTCCGGCCCAAAACCCTTCTGTGGACTTTCCAAAGCCCACTTGAAAGAAGAGGTTCGACGCTGGAAAACTGGTGACGGGGCTCCTCACTGGACACTGCCCTCTGAGGTATCACCGCAAATACGCAATTTTCCGGCACAGAACCCCTCTGTGGACTTTTCAAAGCTCACTTGAAAGAAGAGGTTCGACGCTGGGAAACAGATGAAATGAAATATCACTGGCATAAAAAAAGCTAAACAGCTTCTCAAGTTGGACAAGAAAGACTTGGAACTGGTGACGGGGCTCCTCACTGGACACTGCCCCACTGCCCTCTGAGGTATCACCTTAAAAAGATGGGCAAAACAGAGAATGATAGTTGCCGCTACTGCGAGAACTTCTCTGAAACTGAAGAACATTTGCTTTGCGCATGCCCAGCGCGTTTCTGCAAGAGGCTTAAGTTTCTGGAAGGGGCCTTTCTAAAGCCCTTCGATGTCAGAAACTTAGCCCCCAGGAAACTGATAAATTTTGCTCGAAGTCTTGGTATCCTGGGACTTGAATATATTAAGGGTCATGCACAAAAGATCTGATAGGTCGAGGTGCTTGAGAGGTTGCATAGCCTTCACGACCCCCCCTACAATCTACAATCTACTTTTTGCTCTAAATTATAACTACCGCGACCATAAAGTTTGGAATACGGTAGTGTTCACTGGCAAAAAAGTTTTTCAGTCAACATACGAGGGCGGTTTGATAAGTCAGTGACTTTTTGAATAAAACAAATTTTTTTCCGCAAATAAACATTTTATTTTTCTACATAATCACCTTTTAGCTTGATACATTTAGTCCAGCGTTTTTCTCATTTTTTTATTTCCTCCAAATAATAGGTTTTTTCAAAGCTCTCAAAATACGCGTTTGTTTCGGTAATGACTTCTTCATTCGACTCAAATCTCTTACCGCCCAGCCATTTCTTTAGGTTTGGAAACAGAAAATAGTCGCAGAGGGATAAATCTGCAGAATATGCTGGATGGGGTAGCAGCTCGTATCCCAATTCGTGGATTTTGGCCATCGTGACTAGACAAGTGTGCACACGTGCATTGTCTTGATGGAACAGCACTTTCTTCTTCGCCAAATGCGGCCGTTTTTGCTTCAAATCAGCGTCGAATCTGTTCAAAAGCTTTGAATAATATTCGCCGGTGATCGTTTTACCTTTCTTGAGATAATCGATGTGAATGACACCGCGTACATCCCAAAAAACTGTGGCCATGACCTTGTTGGCTAACAGACTCTGTTTCGACTTCTTTGGTCCACGTTCACCCCACTGTTTCGATTGTTCCTTGGTATCTGGCGTGTTGTGATGGATCCATGTTTCATCCACAGTAACAAAACGGCGCAAAAATTCGTCTGGATTACGGCTGAACATCGCTAAACACTCTTTTGAAGTGGTCACACGATTGCGCTGATGGTCGAGTGTGAGCAATCGCGGCACACATCTCGCAGAGAGTTTTTTCATGTCCAAATATTCGTGTAAAATATGATGTACCCGTTCAGTTAAGATACCTACAGCATGAGCCAACTCACGCACTTTTATTCTCCGATCATCCAATATCATTTCATGGATTTTATCGACGATTTCCGGCATGATCACTTCTTTTGGGCGGCCTGGACGTTCGACGTCACTAGTGCTGGTACGACCACAACGGAACTCTTTAAACCATTTCTTAACCATTGAAATTGATGGTGCCGAGCCCCCGTAGTATTTATCAAGCCTTTCCTTAGTTTCAGTGATGGATTTTTTACGTAAAAAGTAATGCTTAATCAGCACACGAAATTCACTTTTTTCCATTTTCGTAAAAATTCACGAGGTTGTCTGCTTTTAACGGCTATCAAACACCAACTGCACGACGTAGCTTGCTCAAAATTAGAAAGTTGCCCACTGATAGATTACAGTTGACGGCAGCACTGTTGCATTTGGAGTAACTGCGCGGGAAATTCAAAAAGTCACTGATTTATCAAACTGCCCTCGTATAATGGACAAATTAGTGTTTACCGACCAGATAATACACGATTCAAAGAACTCTACACTATCGATCTTGCTTTTAGACTTTGGCAATTTTCAGTAAATGTATGGGGTTGGATAAGCGCTTATGGCGATTGGAGAGAACATTATATGTCTGTTTTAAAAGATATAATGCTCGCATATGTTGAACAAATACATCCAAATAACTAATTCGTCTTTCAGCATGATGACTGCCCGGTCCATACCGCAAATGCTGTGAAAGAATGGTTTCATCGTAATAATAAGTCTTGCCATGGCCCGCTTACAGTTCCGATATCAATCTCATAGAGAATGTTTGGGGCCTAATTTTAAAAGAAATATGTAAAAGAAATTTAGGACCAAACAATTCTAATGAATTATGGGAAGTTATTCACAAGTGCTGGGAAATGCTTAATCCAAATATAATAGTGAATTTAATTATCTCAATTCTAGACAGATTGGTGTAAATAGTACAAAAAAATGGTCATATGACCAAATATTAAATTCTTATAATTTTATTATAAATCATATATAATGGAAAGTATGACAGTGAGATTGAGCGAAGGGTGTTGGCAGGAAAACAGATGAATGGGGCACTGCATAGCTTTATGAACAGCCAGAAAGTGTCAAAAAAGGCACGTATGGCTGTGCATATACAGTTGTGTTGGTTCCTACACTTATGTATGGTAGTGAATGTTGTGTTTGGCAGAAGAAGCATGAAAATAGAATTAATGCTGCGGAGATGAGTAGTTTGTGAAGTATAGCCGGAGTGACTCGGTTGAATGAAGTAAAGAATATTGAGATAAGAGAACGATGTGGTGTAAAAGAAGATGTGGTTACAAAGATAGATAAAGGATTGCTTGGATGGTTTGGACACGTAGAAATGATGGACGAAGGAAGATTGACGAAACAAATTTATAAGGCGAGTGTGAATGGACAAGTCGGTAAATTGTAGGGTGGGTCGTGAAAGCCATGCTCCCTCTCAAGCACTTCGACCTATCAGATATTTTGTGCATAACAAGTCGGTAGAGGTCGACCTCGGCGAACCTATCTCGATCAGATCAACATTGTTTTGAAGAAAGGCCAGGTCAAGAATACCAACAACCGACGAGAATGTATGAGAGCCCTGATGAAAGTAGAGGAAGCAAAAGATGTGTGTAAGAATCGTAGCAAGTGGAAGGAAGTGGTCTCTGCCTACCCCTACGGGAACAAGGCGTGACTATATGTGTGTAGGTAATTAAATATTAATTATAGTTTTCTTTTTAATATTTTTTTTCTCTTGGCATAGACTGCTGTGGTCATTAGCCCTTCGTTGTTGCAGACATATCTCCAGAAGTTGTAGAGACCTACAATGGCCAAGATACCCGAAAAACCATTCACCAATAAATGATGGCCGCGAAAGTCTTTCACAATACGTAGATTAATGAACATTTTGTAATGAATCATGGAAAATATTACATTACAAAAATGTGATAATCGTTAATTAAAATTTCTTTGTTTACTACAAAGTAAATTATAAAAAAATTGCTTAACTTAAATACGTATGATACATCCACCTATCTCGATCTTATCAAAGATTAAATATATTAATCATTGCGAGAATTTTGTTGTTACAACATCTTGGTAAATAATAAAACATGATAAATAAGGTATTAAATACTGATAACTACATGTTTTTTTTCTAAATTTATATTAACCATTTTTATATAACAAATATTTTAACGGAGGTATTATAAGTAAGAAACTTTTTGTTGTATTTCATACGAGCTAAGCTTTGCTAATCCAAAAAATTATGTTTAATAATAATTACATCTTATTGTAACGTTTTTACTTTAATTACACTCAGGGTTCGAATTTATGTTCACATTTATTTGAAACAATAGAATACAATCTATGTTAACTAGCGAACACAATCATTAACTTTAGAAAACTAACTCTCGCCAACGAAGTCCAATTTATATATTTAACATTGAATCGAGAAAAGATGAGAAGCTTTTGGTCCGGAAGGTACTGGAACATTCTTGTTATTGGCTGTGATGTCACTATACCGCCCAGCTTGCTTACGTATATTACGTATACCATTATAGCATACTTGTGATTTTTCATGAAGTCTACGTTGAAGCAATTTAAGAAAGGAATTGTAAATATTGCTCTTGAAGTATGAGGTGTAAGTAAAAGAAGGAAAGAGTGTAAGCTAAAGAACATGTGCGTAGAGGTTCCAAAAGCATTGTCAGAGAAGAAGAAAGCCTGGCTGGATTGGCTGGCTACAAAAGTTACTCACACATAAGTAAAAAAAGTAATGAAGGTGAAATTGGTACGACAAATATTATGGAAGCGTTAAACATTATAAAATTGGGTAAGGCTGCAGGGTGTGACAGGATGAAATGCTGAAGGCTGGATAGGGTTTGGTAGCTAGTCAGCTGTACCGCCTTTTTAACTTTTTCTGAAGGAGCGGTAGCATACCAGAAGACTGGTGCAATGGCGTTATCGTTCCTATTTACACATAAAATGGTTCGCAGCAAGACTGTAAGAACAACCAAGGCACTAGTTAACTCAGTAGCGTCGGCAAACTGTATACAAAGGTATTGATTGAAAGAGTGACAAATGAAACTAATAAAAAGATATTGGATGTGCAAGCACGATTTAGAAGAGAAAAGAGTTGTATGAATCAGTTCTTTTTATTACAAGGCATAGTCGAAAAATTCTTGGCTAAAAGTCGAAAGGTCCACTGAGCCTTCGTAGACTTGAAAAAGGCCTATGACAGAATGGTGAGGAATGAATTGTGTGTCTATGTATGAAGTGAGGATAAATGGAGCTTACACGTACTAGTTTAACATCTAAAAAGGTGTTAGACAGGGATGTGTGGCTTCGCCATGGCTGTTTCTTGTTTAACTTATGCATAGATGATTGTTCAGAAGATTTAAAAGAGAGTGCGTTTGGATTAAAAATGAATGATTGGATCGTCAAATGCCTCCTTTACGCCGATGATCAGCATCATCTGAAGAGGAGTTGCAAGCGATGGTTAATGTTATGCATGATGCCCTAATTATCAAAGGAATGAAAGTAAATGTAAGCAAGACGAATGTAATGGGTTTTGAAAGAGAAGAAAGCATGACAAATTGCGAGGTGCTAATTAAAGGAGAAAGAGTGGAACAAGTGAATGGGTCTGTATACTTGGGTTCAAAGTTTACGAGAGACGCAAAGTCTGACTGTGACATTAAGCCAAGGGTGTTGGCAGAGAAACAAATGAATAGAGCCCTGCATACATTTATGAGCAGCCAGAAAGTGTTAAAAAAGGTACGACTGTCTGTTAATAGAGAAGTGCTGGTCCTTACATTTATGTAAGGTAGTTAATGTTTGGTTTTGCAGAAGAAGCATAAAAGTAGGATCAACGTCAACGCTGCTAAGATAAGAGAGATTAATAAAGCCGGAGTGACTCCGATGAATAAAGTGAAAAATGGTGATAAAAGGAAACGCTGTGGTGTGATAGAAGATGTGGTTACAAAGATAAAAAAATAAATGCTTGGATGGTTTGGAACGTAGAGAGAATGATGAAAGAAGATTAACGAAACAGATTTATAAGGAGAGTGTAAATGAGCACGTGGGTAGAGGTCGACTCGGCAAACATATCTTGATCAGATCATCATTGTTTCAAAGAAAGGTCAGGTCGAGGGTATCAACAACCGACGAGCATGCATAAAAGCACTTCTTCTTCTTAAGTATCATGTCCGTCTAGAACGTTGGTCACCAACAAGGCTATCATTACTCTGTCGACGGCAAGTCTGAACAGAGAGCTTGAGTTGAGTTTATACCAGTCATGTAGATTCTTAAGCCATGATGCTTTTCTGCGGCCCGGCTTTCTTTCACCATAAATTTTTCCCTGCATGATGTTCTGCATTAATCGGTATTTTTCGCCTCTCATAACATGCCCGAAATATTACAGTTTCCTTCTTTTGATGGTGGTAAAAATTTCGATGGAGTTATTCAGACGTTGGAGTATTACCAAGTTGGATACTTTTTCCGTCCATGAAATTGTTAACATTTTCCTGTAAGCCCACATCTCAAAGGCTTCAAGTCGTCTTTCTTTGTACTTGTTTATAGTCCAGGCTTCCATACCGTACAGCAGGGTGGAGAAGACATAACATCTGAGAAGTCGGATTCTTAGAGTTAACTTTAGAACTCTACAGCGTAAGACTCTACTCATGTTTTTAAATGCTGCTCGAGCCTACTCAATCTTTGATTTCACTTCAGTTTGACTATCCGCGCTGTTAGTTATTATGCTGCCTAGATATTTTATTTGGTTTACTTGCTTCAATAGTTCAGTTCAATAGTTAGCTATGATATTAGGTTGCTTGCTAATTACTAATACTTTGGTCTTTTTTGCATATAATCTGAGTCCGGCCATTGCGCATTTTTCGATGACTGCATCCAGTATCCGTTGTAAAACTTCCTGACTGGAGGCCAACAGTACCGTATCGTCTGCGTAGCGAAGGTTGTTTATGATTTCGCCATTTTTAATAGTGCCGGCTTGTATATCAGTTAGTGCTTCCCTAAATATTCTTTCAGAGTATACATTAAAGAGCAAGGGCGATAAAATGCAAACTTGCCTTACTCCACGTTTGATCTTTATTTCCGGTGTTTCATCACCATCTATTCTCATGTACTTATGTATGTATGAACAATAATTGAATACTATATTTATTCCAATTGGCTGATTCGCAATGTATGCAACAAACTATAATTTTGTTAATAAAATTACCTTTGCCTTAAGTAAAAATAATTTTTATTTATCTCTAATTACACACCCGCTACAAATATTATTAAAACGAATAGAGTTAAAACATTAGTACCAATGATTGTAGAAAACATCAAGAGGAAAATTGGGAATTTTAACAAGAAGAACAAAATTAAATTGGGATATAAAGGAAAATTAGTCGGCTAATGTGGCTCTTCATGGCTTCTAATAAGATAAGAAGCAATTTGAGATCGTAACTGCGTTAATATCCCGAGATCCATTTCATAAACATCGAATAAAGGGTTTGCCTTGTCGGTCGGCTACGGTACATCGTAGGTTTTTGGCAGAATGCCTGCTATTCGTTGCCATTTTAGGTATCTCGTTTTTTCCTAATTGTTTACAATCATCTTTTCAAGCATCTTAATTACTTTGATTATAATGTTGACGGTCATATTTTATACGGGAAAAATTATTTTTGCTTCATTTACTTGAGCATGTATATAGTTGAAAGAAATTTGAAACCCAATTTAGGTATCTTGTTTTATTTTTTATATACTTGCTACAAGGATTACAAGGTTCTGCCTATTGACAATCGGTATATCATACAAAGTTTTAAACTGATCGGGAGATATAAGCAGGTAGTCCCAGCAAATTGTACAATACAATACAAAAGATTCTCCTCCATCAGGGGGCATAAGAATAGATTTATTTAGATCACTTTTTCTACTTTCATTAGTGCTCTTATACATGCTCGTCGGTTGTTGGCACTCTTAACCTGACCGTTTTTTAAAATAATGTTGATCTGATCGAGATATGTTCTCCTAGGTCGACCTCTACCGACTTGCCCATTCACACTCGCCTTATAATTTTTTTTTGTCAATCTTCCTTCATCCATCCTCTCTACGTGTCCAAACCATCTAAGCATTCCTTTATCCAAATTTTATACCACAGCGTTCTATTTTGTCACTAATTTTCACTTTATACAGGGTGTTGTACAAAAAGGTGACCCCGTCTCTAGGATAGGTAGAAAACTAAAAAATAATTGGGGTTTGCTGAGTAAAAATTTTTCGTAACGCCATCCGTATACAAGATAAAGGGCGTTGAAGAAAAAAAATGTATACACATTTATTACGATTTTGCCGAAACTACTGAATTTGTTTTTATATCTGACTCTCATAGAGGGCGCTAGTCACACGGTTCGTACCAAGTAGTATTGAACATAACTTTTTTAAGGTTGGATTTATTAATCAAAATTTCAAGTAAACTTAAACATCATTTAATTTTACACCAAAAAGGTACTCTTGGTAAATTTCGATGCTGTCTACTGTTTTCGAAATATTTTGATTTGAAAATTATGAAGTAATAACCGATGCTGGTTCGATTCCCGGCCCATTCCCATTCTTCTTGTGCTTTTACCATTTTATACATAATTTTTTAGTGAGTAAAACAAATCGAACTATAAAGCGAAAAATAAATTAGTTTATAAAAACTAAAAAACACGCTTTTGGAGTTAATCAAAATTAAAAGTAAAAAATAATTCTTAACATAGGAATAAAATTACTGACGAGAAAATTAATGTCACTGTCAAAAAAAATTAATGTCAATCAATGTCACTGCTTTGTATGACATTTTTTAACTAACTCTGTGTTTTGGAATGAAAGCACCCCACGCATTTAGAACAGTGACATTAATGTGTTTTTTAGTTATATTAAACTATAATTTATCGTGTTAGATCATACGTTGTTTTATTATTGCAATTAAGTTTTAAAAAATGGAAACTGCAGCTAATGTGTGTAATAAAGATTTAGAAAAGTAAGTTAATAAAATTGTATAACTTGTACTTGTATAACAAGTATTTACTGTTTACATTCGTTTATTGTACATGTGATTTGAGTGTTTACTATTTATTTTACTATTAAAATTAAATTAAATTAAAGGTGTTCAGAGTCCAAAAGAGTATGGAAAGCGCAAACGTCAGAGTGCAAATGAAATACCGAAAACCATTGCTCAACGCCAACAACAATTCCTGCAGAATCAAAATAAAACGAGCGAGCCTAACAGTAGTCGCATATGAAGTGTAACATTAGACATCTCACCTTAGTAATAAGCAATTTTAAAATTATATTCTGAAAAAAATGGGTCAGGTATTTAATATTACTTACTTAAATTTTTTATCAATGATTTGCATTTTATTGAGACTTATTATTAACATTAAATATTTATTTATATAGTTTACGCATATAACAGCAAACTTTATGCACAACACTGTAACTAAATTGCACAGCTGATGGCTGACCTTACCGACCTCTCGGCAAATTGGTTGACGGCCATCTGACGGCCAACTCTACCACCGCGCGCTTATTCGTCAAATCAAATAGCGCGTGCTTCCGTGACTTCCTGTTACATTTTACGAAATCACTCCTACAAATTTCGAGAAAGCGAGAGCTGTTACACACTTCCGTCCCATTTCACGAAATCACTCCCACAAATTGCAATATTGAATGAAACTTTCTGATGTTATTCGTTCCTTTAGATTATTTGCCTTGAAAAAATAATACTCGACTACTCTTTTCTAAAAGTAAAGATAACATGATTACAAACGTTGAGTAAATCACCCACGGCACATGAGGAAGAAAAAGTATTAAATGCAATGGGCACAAAATGTGGCTAAGTTTGTATATAGTATAAAAGTTTCTAGCATTATCATGTTCTGATAATTAAAATTAGTGCAACATGAGTAGAATTAGGGCTTAACAAAAACGTGAAAAAAACAAAGTTCATGGTATTTAGCCGAGAACAAAACAAGCTTGCGAGACTAAGCCTAAATGGTGTTACAATAGAACGAGTCCAACAATTTAAGTACCTAGGCAGTATAATAACTGAAAAACTGAATCCCGAGATAGAGATCAAAAGCCAGATTTAAGCAGCCAGGGTAACTTTCAAAATTAGAAGCATTTGAACTGAGGATTCATCAAAGAATGCTGAGAGTTTCATGGACAGATTTACTGACTAAAGAAGAAGTTCTAAGACGAGCCAGAGAGGAAAGGCAACTAGTTACAACTTTAAAGTGCCGTCATATATTGCTTATCTCGGTCATATATTGCGAGGAGACTTATTCAATAAACATACAATAAATAAACAAACAATAAAGGGAAAGATAAAAGGTAGACGTGGAGTGGGCAGAAAAACGATCATGATTGAAGAATATCAGAGACTGGACTGGAATACAAAGTGCTGGACAACTTTTCAGAACAGCAGAAGACAGAGATGCCCCCTCCACAGTAATTGCCAACGTTCGGGAGACCGAGCACGGCACATAAAGAAGAAGTTGAGACTAGATTTTTGGAAAACCGTGAGGTGCTAATATATAAAGGATATCAATAGTTAAAAAAAGGCTATAGTACACCAACATTTTTATTTATTACAAGCCAATTCTCAAACGTTTTCGGCGTAAAGCCATCATCAGAAGAAACTTCTAAAAGTGAGTAAAAGTAATTCAGTATATTGATATTTAAAAATATTTTTGAAATTAATTATATTAAATATTTTAACGGAACTCACTTGTCACAAATTTGTTTACTAAAGACTAAACATAAAGAGAGCATGACTATAGCTCAACCATGAACATTTCAAGATGAACAAAATTTTTTATAGAATTGTAACTAAATTACATCATTTAAAAGACATGTACATTTTATCATTTTAAATTTTTTTTAAAAACATGGAAACATTAAAATTAAAATTAAAATAACTACTGACAACATGAGTTGACAAGGAGACATATAACAGCACTGACAATATTAACAAATCGAGATTATTGACATGGAACTACCCAAGTGGATTACAAAATAAATTTATGTAAACAAAGGAAAAACGATGTCTGATCTAAGAT
The DNA here is from genome assembly GCA_950111635.1 of Agelastica alni. Lineage (NCBI taxonomy): Eukaryota > Metazoa > Arthropoda > Insecta > Coleoptera > Chrysomelidae > Agelastica > Agelastica alni. The sequence continues at coordinate 21,465,153 of OX467714.1, forward strand.
ATAACAATAAATGATTGGGATTATACATAAGTTTATTTGTGTTTGATTCAAGTATATTTGTGTATTAGTACACATTCTTTAGGTATTTCTAAATCCTCCAGTAGATCTAATTGTATGTTTTGACCTTTTTTGTAGAAATAAGTAAAACTACCTACTAGGCAAGTTTGTAAAAAATAAAAATAAATGCAGGATGCGTTCACCCTACACTTGTTCCTTTGGGAAAAGTGTGACCGAATCGAGCGACGCCTTCCCACAGAAACTTCCAACATGACCCGATGCCTTTTCGGTTGTGGACGCGTCGCAATTCACCCACCGCCGCGACGCCTCGGCATTGGTGGCACTGTCGAACGATCCGCAACATCGACATCGGCTATCCCTTGAGAATTAAAAAGTCCCGAATCCCTTTTACTCCAAGACGTCCCGTCGATATTTAAAGCTGCAGGGTACGCGCGATTTATGTGAGAAAAATTTAAATCCTTTTAATATCAACATTGTGTGACTCCTCTTATAAATTTGTCTTCATTATTGCCAACTTAGAGCTTGTATCAGATAATACAACTAAACAGAAAATTTATTATTAACAGTATTAGTATTATTATTTCATTTATTTATTATTAGGAGTTAATGTTAATATATAGAGTGGCCCATAAGTCAGTTGTCAGAAATACAAACAAAAAAAATACAAAGATAATTGTAGGTCTTCAAATTCTGATTGAATTCGTGTCCTCAAATGCTCAACATCACGATGGGTGTTATATCTGTTTTCATTTGAAAAGTCTCTTGCAATAACTTTATAATGAGGAGGTGCTTCATTAACTTTTCCTTAATCGTCCGCAGCTGTTCATAAAGTGGACCATTTTTAACAACACTTCCTAAAGTATATTTATGTACTACAGTATTGACAATGCCAGTAAAAAAAATAAGGCCTGATTAGCCGAATGTTTAAAATTATTACCCTTACATATGGTTTGTCCAAATATAATTGAACACTTTAATTTTAATGTCAATCTCAGAAGAACAAGAATTTCAGAACTGTTCATGGTTCTTCATTACAATAATATTATGGTCAAAGCTAGTCAATTACAAATTGGCAAATAAAAGTAGTGAAATCATTGATTTATTTGATACCTACGAATATTCACTCAAAAATCAAATGAGGCACATTCTTTTGTTGTAACTTAGTTTTAGTTGATTTTGATTATATTAGTAGGTATATAAAGTAAAGTATTTTTTTTTATTAAAGACAGCCTAGCAGGCTTTTCTTAATAATACAATCTGATCGGTATATGATCCATGAGCAATTTTAATCTAACTTATTTTACTAATTTTAGACTTAAAACTAAAGGTCTTACTCAATAGAAGTTCCTTAGACTCCAATGCAAATAGGCACTAAGCACTGCACTGTACTCTAAGTTACACTGACACTTATCTACTGAACCAAATCAAAGAGCTTCGCCCTCTTAAGTGTTCTCGTCTGATTGGTGTTGTCAATGAGCTGGATGGCCTCAATATTCACATGTTCTAGGAGTCCCTGTTCATGACTAACCTAACCTAACCTAACCTAACCTTACCTAACCTAACCTAACCTGTTCATGACTTTTGGCAAACTTGGTAATCGTCTGGTCAACGGTGTCAATGTCCAGGTCCCGATGATTTTTTTTTTTATGAAAATAGTCACAAAAAGGGTAGACCTATCGTGTGGGCCGCGGACGGCCCGCACTGCGACTATTAGAAGGGAAAGGGATTATAGAAAGAAAATGATTGTGGACACGCTTTTTAAAAAGTTGCAGGTCATAGTTCTCTGGAAAAAGTGATTTTGGAAGCTTGTTTCATTCTGTAGCAGCCCTGTAAAAGAAGGATTCTTGATGAAGATTGGTCCTTGTAGGGTCAAGCTTAAGAGTAAATGTGTGAGACTGATCAGCGTGCCGAGTTCTTCGGCTGAATGTGGCCAATGGTGGTACAAGAGTTTTTATTTCTCTGGAGCATCTGCGATGGAAATATCTGTAGAGCAATGACTGGTCTGCAACTCTTTTTCTATGTTCTAGAGGGTGTAGGGTATCTGTGAGAGTAGAGCTGTTTATCAAGCGAATGGCTCTTTTCTGAATGGAATCTAGAAGACGAAAAGAAAGCCTTGGTGCTGAACCCCAAATATGCGAGCAATACTCCAGTAGAGGTCGGATTTGAGCCTTGTACGTCGTCAACAGTTGATCAGGAGTAAAAAACTTTCTGAGAAAACCTAGCCTCTGGCATGCCGAATTTGCGATGTTAGCAACATGGTCATGCCAAGACATATTATTGGACACCGTGACTTCCAAAATCGAGATGGAGGGACTTGGTTCAAGGGTATTTCCGGACATTGTGATGGGATGATTTGAGGAATTCACTTTTTTGGAAAACGTGGCACTTTGTGTTTTTTGGGCGTTGAACTGAACAAGATTGTTGGTTCCCCACTCGACGATTGCTTCAAGATCTCTATTGATGGAATCAACCTGTTCCTGCCTGAGTCTATTTGTATCATTCACCGAAAGTGATCGGTAAGGATGTGAAAATTGAGACAAGTGTGCTATCGTCTGCGAAACTGTAAATGGGGTTCGTGTTGGTTTTCAAGAGGTCGTTGATGTGTAAAAGAAATAAGGTGGGGGGGACAGGATGGAACCCTGGGGGACCCCGGCATTGGTTTTAAACACATCAGAAGAAATACCGTCAACTGCCACATGTAAGGAGCGATCTTGCATGAAGCTCAAGAGCCATTGGCGCAGTTTGGTTGGGAGACCGTAGGCAGATAATTTACTTAACAATGCCTGGTGCCAAACGCGGTCAAAGGCTTTAGATATATCCAAGGCTATTGCACGGGATTCACCAAACTTTTCAATAGTATTTGTCCAGAGCTGAGTGACATAAGCCAGCAAATCTCCAGTAGACCGAAGTTGTCGAAATCCATATTGTCTCTCAAGAATTATCTTAAATTTCTCCAGATATTACAAACAACCATTAACCAGATTCAAACATGGACTAAAAGATAGAGAATCAAGTTTAACGAGACAAAATCAGTGAACATAAATTTTACTAACAAGAGAGGTCGACACATGCCAGGACCAATCTTCATCAAGAATCCTTCTTTTACAGGGCTGCTACAGAATGAAACAAGCTTCCAAAATCAGTTTTTCCAGAGAACTATGACCTGCAACTTTTTATAAAGCGTGTCCACAATCATATCCTTTCTATAATCCCTTCCCCTTCTATTAGTCGCAGTGCGGGCCGTCCGCGGCCCACACGATAGGTCTTTCTACCCTTTTTGCGACTATTTTCATAAAAAAAAAGCTGTAGCTTCGTCATGACTATTTCCGACTGCCAAGATGGCTGTGTCATCAGCGAAAGTGGCTATAGTGTTATGCTCTAAATCAGGAATATCACTAGTGTATAAAAGATATAGGACTGGTCCTATACAGATTTCTCTGAGTTCCAAATAAGCTTCTTCCTGTTTTATTCTGAAGACTCTATTTAAAATGTAAGAAATTAGCGTACAAATGTCTCTTAAATATTTATGTTTTTTGTAAATTGGCATACCCGTACAAAAATAAATAAAATGGACATGCACTTTTCGTAAACTGCAAAATTTATTTTTCGAATTTTTTTTTAAATGAATATCTTAAGGAAAAAGAAAATTAGCAAAACAGGCTGTAGTGGTACTCAACCCAATTTTCAGAGGACGCTGCTAACCGGTTGGAATTTTGATCAGCTGAGATGTTACTCTTTACATAAATACTCTTTGGGTGATACTATAGGTATTGAGAGATACTAGCCAGGAAATAAGAGTAGTCGTCGTTATTAAGAGGGTTAATTTAGTTTTAATTCGGAAAAGTTAATTAGTAGGTACGTTAGAAAAAATAATACGACGCAAATTGTTCTGTATTCATTGTAAATATTTAGAGCCGGACGAAAATGAGATTTAATTCGATGTAAACACCGATTTAATAAAATATTATTTTCCTACTATCAAATGAGCCGAACGAGATGATGATGAAGGGGACTGACTGCCAAATGCTCATCGCACCAGCCACGTGTCTAGTTCTATAGTGAATCTTCGATCAAGTGGAAGTTTTGCACACCACAATCCGTCTACCGACTATATAATATGAAAAGGAACTACATCTGGCCCTACGAACGAGCCCCTCTCCACACTGTGGGGGTCGGAGGGCTATTATGACTGTGTTGCTACATTAATTCTGCACAATAATGACACTTGTCGTTCGCTACGTATACCCTCTAAGCACAACGTTTCGTTTTTGTATTAAGTGATTGAACTATACGAGATAAACATGCAAAAATGTCTCAGGTGCCATAACGGTAAGTTTTTAATCTACGCCGGTGTCATTATGACACATTTAGATGTCATTATGGCCTTCATAATAACACTCAGTGCCATTATGAATTCATACCATCACGCAAATTTTAAAATAAAAAACCAACAAAAGGAGCCACTTTTATTTGTTATCATTAGTAATTACAAATTTAAAAATCATTGGTATGGCTGCGACCCGAGAGGTCCACACGATTAACTTTCCAGTGGAAAGAATGAAAAAATACCATATGTTTTGTTGTTATAATTATTATTATTAAAATTATTATAAAAAACGATTTCAAATTGTTTATTACAAATTATAATTGTCATTAACAATATTCTGTTTATATCAATCGTATTATTTAAAACTTTTTCTTATCATTTTATAAGCTAGAGCTATTTTTAAAGGTTTATAAAAATTAAAAAATTTTTTTTAATTATTATGATCAATAATCATGTGTTAATAACAATTTTCAATTGTTATAAATAATGCTTGATTATTAGTAACAATAATTTTTCACTGTTATAGCGTCTTCAATGATGTTCTTTTAATACTGACATCATATTTTTCATACAAATATTCCTAACATGTAATAATCATATTATTCAAAAGATCTTAAAATTCTGTATTAAAAATAGTATAATTTATAAATTGCAAACTTACCATTTTTTTCAGTTTTTTTATTCTCCGTAAAAAACATGTCAACCAATTTTGCTAAAAATTTAATCAGTTCTAAGTTGCGTAATTATGCGTCGAATGCAATTGGTTTTTTCAATTAACCGTGGTCTCAAACAAGGAGATGCGTTATCCCCACTCCCCTGTTAAATGTTAATGTTAAATCGCCTTGAAAGTTATCGTATGAAGGGCAAACATAGAAACGCTCCTATTTGGAAATCAGGGTCCGCGCATTTTAGTAGCTTTCGCTGACGATTTAGATACAGTAGGAAATACAAACATCAACGTTAAGGAAGAGTTTATTAAACTGGAAAATGCTGCAAAGAAGGTTGGCCTACAAATCAACCAAGATAAAACAAAATACATGACTTCAACAAGAACAGAACGAAGAGACAGGATAGGACAAAATGTGACAATGGACCACTATAATTTTGAAAGGATCCATGAGTTTAAATATTTGGGAGCAACAATTACCTCAGATAACAATATAACACAAGAGATTAACAACAGAATTCAGGGAGCCAATCGCTACTGTTTTGCACTACAAAAAATAATGAAAGTAACGAAAGTAACAATTTATCATGTAATTATAAGACCTATAATGACATATGCATGTGAAACATGGACGATGACAAAACAAAATAAGAACCGACTAAAAATCGCAGAACGAAGAACTCTTAGAAGGATCTATGGACCAATCAAGGACAACGACACACAACAATACAGAATTAGAACTAACAGGGAAGTGCAAGAACTATATAACCAACCAGATATAGTAAAAATAATAAAGGCAGAGAGATTGAGATGGGCCGGACATGTGAAGAGAGAAGACCAACGTGTCGTAAAACTGGTGTGGGAAGAGAACCCGGTAATAAAGCGGCCGCTGGGAAGGCCAAGGATGCGGTGGAAAGATAATATTGCAGCGGACCTACGGACCCTAAATGTCCAACGACCAGAAGAACTTATGATGGACCGCAGCAAGTGGAGGAAAATTGTAATGTCAGCGAAGACCCACCCCGGGTTGTAAGCTACAGAGAGAGAGAGAGAGAGAGAGACAGTTATCACAGCATGAAAACGGATTCGTCAAGATTTTATCCAAAATTTAATTAGAAGCATTCCTTGGCGTCCATTTCAGAATAAATAATAAAGCTCCGATTTAACTGATAAGCTGTTTGTGATTGCGAAAGTTATGTCTTTCGAAAAAAATATCCAGTTAAATCGCGTGATGGTATTATCATTTATTAGTATGAAGTAGCGAAAATAATTTATTTATTACAACCGCACTGTATATATTCAAACTAAACAAACAAATCGAACAAAACTAGCAGTGACAAGAATCAATGGTCCAACTAATGTGATTAAACAGCAATTTGACTGCTGAGAGAGTGCAGAAGGACGTCGCTCAAGTCACGTGCTTGTCAAAAAGAGAACTTGTGGAACACGTGGCACGCCCGTTGAGATCATATCTGATGAGCCATTGTCGATGGTCGAAATCCGGAATCGTTAACTGTTGATTGGGAAACATTTGTGGAGCATTATTGAACACTGAGGCGTGTTATAACGTACATTTTGTATGCAGATCTCTTTCAATAAACTTTAATTTCACATTTAAAAAACATTTATTCCTACATTTTTATTGTACAGACTACTTTATGATATTAATCATAAATAATTTTAAAATTTATATACCTTCTTAAAAAATTTTTTCAAACCGCGCTATTTTTATTTTGCTAGAATTAATTTGACGCGGCGTATTATGGTTTTTTAAATTTTAATACCGATAGTTTTTATTCGTATCAACTATTGATATTGACACCAGAGTCCAGTTCGATTATTTCTTTTCGCCAGAGATAATTTTTTTTAGCAGTCGTTTAAAAAAAAGCTTATAATTTAATTTAATTAATTTATCACCAACCGGAATAGCTTTTAAAGGAAGTATTAAAATATTATTAAACATACATACATACATAAAGTCACGCCTTTTTCCCATGGGGTAGGCAGAGACAACTCTCTTTCACTTGCTACAGTTTTTACACAAATCTTTTGCTTCCTCTACTTTCATAAGTGCTCTCATACATGCTCGTCGGTTGTTGGTACTCTTGACCTGGCCTTTCTTCAAAACAATGTTGATCTGATTGAGATATGTTCGCCGAGGTCGACCTTTATCGACTTATCCATTCAGACTCGCCTTATAAATTTCTTTTGTCAATCTTCCTTCATCCATTCTTTCTACGTGTCCAAACCAGCTAAGCATTCCTTTATCTATCTTTGTAAGCACATCTTTTTTTACACCACATCGTCCTGTTAACTTACTATTCTTTACTTTATCCATCCGATTCACTCCGGCTATACTGCTCAGACTACTCATCTTCACAGCATTATTCCTATTTTTAGGCTTCTTCTGCCAAACGCAATATTCACTACCATACATAAGTGTAGGAAACAACACTTCTCTATGCGCAGCCAGACGTGCCTTTTTTGGCACTTTCTGGGTGTTCATAAAGCTATGCAGTGCCCTTCATTTGTTTTCCTGCCAACACCCTTCGCTTAATTTCACTGTCATACTTTCCATCTCACGTAAACTTTAAACCCAAGTATACAAACTCATTTACTTGTTCCACTCTCTTAATCAGAACTTCACAGTTTGTCACACTTTCTTCTCTTTCAAAAACCATTACTTTTGTTTTGCTTACATTTATTTTCATCCCTTTGATTTTCATGGCATCATGCATAACATTAACCCTCGCCTGCAACTCCTCTTTAGATAACGCTAATATGACTTGATCATCGGCGTAAAGAAGGCATTTGACGATCAAATCATTCATTTTCAATCCATACGCACTCTCTTTTAAATCTTTTAAAAAATTGTCTATGTATAAGTTAAGCAGCCATGGCGAAGCCACACATCCCTGTCTCACACCTTTTTCGATGTTAAACCAGTCCGTGTAAGCTTAGTTTATCCTGACACAAGCAGTGGAATCCTCGTTAAGTGATTCCAGTGCTCGTATTAAACTACTGCTAACCCCATATATAGATAATGTCGACCACAATTCACTCCTCACTACTCTACTATAGGCCTTTTTCAAGTTTATAAAAGTGCAATAGACCTGACTTCTAGCAAAGAATTTTTCGACTATACCTCGTAACGAAAAAAACCGATCCATACATCTCCTTTCTTTTCTAAATCCCGCTTGCACATCCCATATCATCTTCTCAGTTTCATTCGTCACTCTTTTAAACAATATCTTTGCATACAGTTTGCCGACTATGCTGAGTAAACTAATACTTCGGTAGTTCTTACAGTCCTGCTGCGAACCTTTTCCCTTGTAAAACGGCACGATAACAGCCTGGTAGGCTACCATTGCTCCAAGAAAGGTTAAAAAGGCGGTACAGCAAACTAGTTACCACGATTTGTCCAGTCTTCAGCATTTCAAAAGTTATCCTGTCGTACCCAGTAGCTTTACCCAATTTCATACTGTTCAACGCTTCTACAATTTCTGTCGTACTAATTTTACTTTCATTACAACTTTCACTCATGTCTCCAAATGGGGCCTGTACTTGCGTATCCTCTTTCTCAAATAAACTTTCGAAGTATTTCTTTCATTTCTTTAAAATGATACATAACAATTTTTTTATTACAATCATCACTATTCTAATAAAATCATTCTATTACTCAGTCCAATAAAGTAGGTATGTCATTTTGACACTAAAAATGAAATCCATAATAATGTTATGACACGTCGGAATATAAACATAATTTGTATCATCAATTCTGTTGTGTTGGACAATCCGTGGTTTGCAGTTTATTGGCAAATTTGCGGATAATTGCCATTGTCTCGAGTCCTTATGTGAGAACCGGCATCAAACACTTTCCTTTTTATATTTATAGGAAATTTACGAGATTTAAGGATAAATCTTGGTTTTCCAAAAGCTGCCCAGGAGAGGCCTATTCTTCCTGTTATTTCAGAAGATTGATTTTCTTTGCCAAGCTGAATTTTGTGGCCCAAGTAAATATATTCCGAGACAACTTCTAGGGGTTAGTCGTTAACAGTTACCTGGACGTCTTCTGTACTCATGATCTTTGTTTATTTTTTAAGTTCATTTCAATTTCATTTTTATTTCTTGTTGGCAATGACCAAATATCGTCGGCAAATCGTAAATGGTTTAAACGCACTCCATCAATATTTTTTATTAGTATACCCTAATGTACAAAGAATTGTCTACACTAGGATCTTTATCCATTCTAACCTCAAAAAATTCTATTGAAAATTCACAAATTTGTTTTTTTTTCTCTATATTTTGCTCAACACGTACATAAATACTGTTGCTTTGACGTTCGACGTCTATATGTCAAACATTATTTAATTTTTTCCAATGTTCAAATTGATTCACAAATTTACCAATGATTTTAAATACAATTAAGAATAAATTTAAAGGATGATACCAGCAAGCATCCCTCTCGCTTTATGTACAGTAGTTTTTAGACGATTTTTCGATTCATTTACAGGTCGTTTAGTGAGTATTTACTTACAATAATTCTTTTTTATCTGTAATGATTAACACTTATAATATATTTTGTTCCTATTTCGTAATAAATATTATTTTTACAAAATTGCACTAAAACGGAACCCACAAATTGTTCCTATTTTTTTTTAATAATATTTTTAAATATTTAAAGCCTATGAAAATATATTTTTTACATTTCGATTACTCTATTTACATTATTATACTTTAAGTTGATTAAATACATTTGGTTTAATTCATTTTTATTTATTATTATTAGAAAAATCTTATTTGGCAGAAAATTAAATTCTTAATAAAAACGTTTTTTTTCTAGCCTGTAGGTCCAACCAGCAGCGTTCCAAGCCTATCAACTATGTGTCTTTGCTCCGGTGCTCTAGTTTATTTATATAAACACTTGAAAAGGGGAACCTTAGTCAGTATTGGACAAAAAAGGAGCAGCTGTTCTTCTATTTCGAAAAACATATCTTTGTAAGTAAGGTACAAAATATTAACAATACTTATTTGAAGTGATAGTTATCTTTCATGATGTTGGACCATTAACAGTAATTTGAATATTAATTGATATAACAATCTATTTACATCTTTTGTCAGACGAAATCCCGAAAATATAAAATCCCGAGGGATTAAAATACCGACATGTGAAAATCCAGACGTTAATTTATTATTTTATCAACCTTTCAATATTTTTTAAAATGAGCTGAATTTAAATTTTTTTTTCATTGAGATTTATTACACATTGTATAAAGATGTAACCTTTTCCGAACTTAACTAATTATTAACATAATACGAGGGCAGTTTGATAAGTCAGTGACTTTTTGAATTTCCCGCGCAGTTACTCCAAATGCAACAGTGCTGCCGTCAACTATAATCTATCAGTGGGCAACTTTCTAATTTTGAGCAAGTCTCTGGCGTGTTGTGATGGATCCATGTTTCATCGACAGTAACAAAACGGCGCAAAAATTCGTCCGGATTACGGCTGAACATCGCTAAACACTCTTTTGAAGTGGTCAAACGATTGCGCTTATGGTCGAGTGTGAGCAATCGCGGCACCCATCTCGCAGAGAGTTTTTTCATGTCCAAATATTCGTGTAAAATATGATGTACCCGTTCAGTTGAGATACCTACAGCATGAGCCAACTCACGCACTTTCATTCTCCGATCATCCAATATCATTTCATGGATTTTATCGACGATTTCCGGCGTGATCACTTCTTTTGGGCGACCTGGACGTTCGGCGTCACTAGTGCTGGTACGACCACAACGGAACTCTGTAAACCACTTCTTGACTATTGAAATTGATGGTGCCGAGTCCCCGTAGTATTTATCAAGTCTTTCCTTAGTTTCAGTGATGGATTTTTTACGTAAAAAGTAATGCTTAATCAGCACACGAAATTCACTTTTTTCCATTTTCGTAAAAATTCACGAGGTTGTCTGCTTTGAACGGCTATCAAACACCAACTGCACGACGTAACTTGCTCAAAATTAAAAAGTTGCCCACTGATAGATTGTAGTTGACGGCAGCACAGTTGCATTTGGAGTAACTGCGCGGGAAATTCAAAAAGTCACTGACTTATCAAACTGCCCTCGTATATGAAATGTCCGATACCCTGAAAATTGTCCGTTCAGGAGAGGTTTCCGTTGAGTAAAGGTGTACAGAAATTTCACTGTATAAACTTTAAATTAAAAAAAAATAAAAAATCCGATCACCATCACAGTGGCTTTCCTTGTTAAAATAACATCTGGATTTTCACAATTTTTAAATGTCGGCACTTTGGTTCGACGGGACTTTCAGGATTTTTACTGTCGGGACTTTGAGAGTAACCTATTGTAAACATTAATTACGCCTGATACATAAACCAATACTATTTAATTAGGTAGAAGTTCTTCTCATTACAAATGTATTTGTTGTCGTAGACGTCGTTTGAAAAACAACAGATCTTGGTTTTTGAAAAATTTGTGGGGAAAACGTAAAAGCTGTACAGACGCGCTATATCGAGTAACCAAACAACTTACCGATTCCAAACCCAATTTAAATTCCTGCCCAAAGACAGAACCATTACAAGTGGGTAATCCGTACTTGACGAGGTCTAAAAAAGCCAAAAATAATTGTCGAATGCTCTATAGCAACAAAGATTTCGAGGATCAGTGTCCTCGACTCAGAACAAAATTCAAATCAAAAGATGAAGCCGAGATTGTGATATCGCAAAAAAGAAAAAAGATGAAAAAGAGTAAAGTCAAAAGACTACTGAGAGAATGCGGTTTAAATGAGAGTCCACCGAAAAAATTTAAAATTACTATTGCGAAGCGGACTCGTAGCGGTAAAGTGTACAACTCATGTAATTAAAAAAATGTCCATCTATTTGTGTTTTTAATCTAACGTTACACATTTTATTTTACAGTCTGTAAATTTTATTTTTGCGGTTCTCTTTCAGTTCCATAGCAAAGTATTACACAAGTAGTAATTAGTGAATTAGTTACTACAGTTAAAGAAAAAGAGCATTGTTGGGTAGTTAGATGTAAAAAATAATAGCAATCCACTTTGTATGGAATTTCATTAGCGAATTCTTTATGTATTGCATGAACTCTATGTTTTCTACTAGAATTTTTATTTCTACAGTTAAAGACAAAGAGTTTTAAACCATAAACCATAGAATTGAGATTTGAGATTGTGGAAAGTTAAAAAACCAGTCTTTTTTTTTGTTGTTGGGTAGTAAGACGTAAAAACATAGTGGCAATCCACTTTGTATGGAATTTCATTAGCGAATTTATCAAGTATTGCATGGTCTATATGTTTACTATTTAAATTATTATTATTTTAAAGATTTGCTGGCTTAAATAATTTATGCACCGTGTATTTTTATTTTACTTCATAAAATAGTATTTTTATTTGAAATTTTTTGTATAGTTTTATTTTAAACCTTCCTTTCCATTTACTTTTTACGTACCAAATATATTTAAAATTTAAAACCTTTTTTTAATATCAATCTTCATCCACAAACAACTCTAATTGGGAATTTTAGCTAAGTAAAAGTGTATTATACAAGGTTGTTTTTTTCGATAGCATATTCGACGTTATAGTAAAACCAGTCAGAATAAAAATCTGAACATTTTTAACTAAGGGTATCCGGCATTGGTCTATCGAATAAAAATATGTTCGACTTTCGGCAACTTCCGGTTGTACCGGAACTTGACGTCAACTTTGTTAATTTAAATTAAACACCCCGTGTATTGTTAACTTTTTGGATTCATTGCTTAATTATAAATACCTTTTTATAACAGGAAACTATACCTAAATTTAATGGTTTTCGAGGTAACAATTATTTATTACGTCTAATGTGTCATCTAGAAAAATCACCCTTTATTTACTTATCGGGAAAGATTAAATATTTAACATTTTTTTGAGCTAATTTTATTGCCGGTTTTAAAATCATATTTTTACAAATAAATTAAATAGACCAGCATAAATATAAGTATATGCTTATTTTACAAAATTTTGTTTTCTATTTTAAATAAAAAAATATATTTTTTTTGAGACTTAAAGAAAATATTTTGGTTACCAATCCATCTCCTATTTTTTGGTTAATTTTTGGGAAAGAAAAGTTTAGGGAAGCTCTCTTAAAAAGGATATACAAAAATTCTGACCCTAAAACAATTTTTTTCTCTCTATATGTCTCTGCTAAGATTAAGCGAAAGCCTATAAAGTTGTCTATAAAGGCAATGTTTTTGCTACACCAGATTATCAAATTGTCTTTAGTTAGTTTGTTGTCGTATTGGATGCGAGCGCTGAACTTTCAATCATTCTGTTCTTGGTTTAACACAAGGTGAGTGATTTTTTTAAATTTAAAAATACCAGTAAATTTAACCTGAGTGGTAGTTCTTAGGAAAACTTTTCACTTTCCAAATTTAATCAAGCTCAAGACAATCAATCAGCTTTTCAGTAATTATTTAATTGGTGGATAATAAAATTTTTGGAAAGAATTACGAATTTCAGAAAGATAAGCCCGAATTTCAAGCCCTTTTGTACACGTTACTAACATTTTAATCGATTTAAGAGAGAACCCGTTTGCTATTTCAGGTAAAGTTATGTTGCTTTTACAAGACCAGTAGGTATTACAACGTACATACATATGCAAAGCCAGTCGTGCCATTTTTGACCCGTTATGACTGCTCGTAAAGTTATTCAGGGCACCATTAATTTGTTTTTCTGCCAAGACCCTTCGCTCAATAGAATAGTCATACTTTCCGTCTCTCGTAAACTTTAAACTCAACTAAACAAACACATTCACTTGTTTCACTCTTTCTCCTTTAATCAGCACCTCGCAGTCTGTCATGCTTTCTTCTCTTTCGTCTTGCTTACATTTACTTTCATCCCTTTGATTTTTAGGGCATCATGCGTAATACAAACCATCCCCTGCAACTTTTCAGATGATGCTACATAGACAATGTTGACCACAATTTATCTCTTACCACTTTGTCATTGGCCTTTTTCAAGTCTACGCAGTAAAACTTATAACTTTCATCCAAAAATTTCTCGACTATGCTTCGAAAAGGAAAAGACCTGATCCATGCATCCGCTTCCTCTCCTAAATTCCGCTTGCACATTCTATATTTTCTCATCAGTTTCATTCGTTACTCTTTTAATCAGTACCTTTGCATACATTGTGTTGACGATGTTGAGTAAGCTAAAGCCTTGGTGGTTTTTGTGGCGAACCTTTTCCTTTATATAGCGGAACGATAACGGCCTTGCGCTAGTCTGGTCTTAATGAATATCATATTTGGTTATTCTTCTTACGTGAGAAGAATGCCGGATGAAAGAATGGTAAAGCTTGTGTGGGAAACGGCTCCACAAGAAAAACGTTAGGTCGACCTCGGCTTAGATGGAGAGACAACATCGCAAAAGACCTAAGAGCCATGAACTTATAAGATGGACTGGAAATTATGGTGGACAGAAAAAGATGAAAACGTGTGGTGGAGTCGGCGAAAACCCATCAGGGGTTGTAAAGCCAGATATGACGATGATGATATTTGTTTAAACTTTTATAGTGGGTGTCTCCGAAAGTGTGGGTGTCTTATTTTTTTGGGACACATTTTTTGTCCTTTTTTTGTTGAGGAATATGGTTCTTTTTCAAAGACGGTTCTGGTAAACCAGTTAAGGATTAATATGATAAAATAATAGAAAATATCTAGTTCAGTAAACGTCCAATAATTTCTGAGCTGTTAAAATATTTAAAGTACAGTAGTTTTGTTTTAGTTTTAAGTCAAATGAGATATCTAAAAAGTTTCTTAATATCAATCTATTTTTATTAGCTGAAAATATATTTGTTTTCATTTTTTTTATTACTTTTAGGGCTTTAATTAGCAATTTCTCATTCATCCACACTGAGGGTAGTCATGAGATTGATTATCGTAATAGGAAATAGAATTCCGTAACTTCGGAAAATAAAACCAAGTTACATCGAAAAATATAAAAAAAAAGTGAAAAACTACAAATGTCGCCGACAAAAAAAAGCTCTTTCAATCTGTGTGACATTGAATGAAAATAAGAAACGAGCTCGAGATGAGTCTCGAGTATGCAATGAAATAGATTCTGAGGCGGAGAAGAGCAGACAAATATCTACGTAGAAATAAGAACAAGGGTGACTGATTGTCCTCATTGCCTCAAGACAGAAGTCCATCTCCACTTCACAAACGGGATACTGAATGTTGCGATCCATTGCTATTCCACCAAAACGTTCGACATCGAGCAAGACAGATTTTTGTTTCAGGAGTTGATTGTCATAAAATTAGCTCCGCTGTAAAAAAAATATCAAATTATGAGGCTGTTGAAGTAGAATCAGCTTCACGTATCATGTCACTTAATCCCCCGCCGCCGTCATCGGTCTATTAAAAAGGTGGATGGTATCATGTGAAGTTCTACCGCATACATAACATTAGTTTTCTCGTATTGAGTTTATTCTACTCATAAATGCGTTGAGGATTTTGGACCGTAACTGTGCAAGTGTTGTTCGGAAGCAGCGTGGAAGTTTCTGCTCTTTTTGGGATATGTCAGGTGGGGGTGTGTTTAAGACTCTTCTTCAGTTCCTATCCGTTCCGGATGTTGGCAACCATATTAGCTATTATCACTTTATTAACTGCGGCTCTGAACAACTGTGTGGTGGTCGCTGCAAACCAGGTTCTGAGATTCTTTAACCAAGAGGCCTGCCGTTACTCACGATGTTACAATGGGGCACATTGGCCTTACTTATAACCATAATTTTTGTTTTGTTTCTATTAATGTCAAATCCGTACTTGTTGTTACTCATCGTCACTCTGCAGTGTCATCTCCATATCGGATGTTATTAAACCTTTCTCCATTCAATAGAACAAATACAAATTAAAGATCAATGGAGACAGTATGCAGATTCTGTTTGGTATATATTCATCATCATCATCAATCAGCCCTCTGCGTCCACTGCTGGACATAGGCCTCACCTAATTGGGTCCATTCTTTTCTGTCTTGAGCGTACGAATCCAGTTTTTTGTAATTTTTGTAATGTCGTCTGTCTAGCAAGTTGGTGGTCTTCCTCTATTTTTTTATCGGACCTGGGTCTCCATTCAAGTAATCTTTTTGTCCACCTGCCATCTTGCATGCGAGCCACATGTACGACCACATCAGTCACGTCTGTTCTTCTGCATAATTCTTTATTTCTAATGTGGTCACGTAACGAAACACCAATCATCGATCACTCCATTTTGCGCTATGTTACTTTTAGTTTCTTAGCAGAAGCATTGGTAAGGGTTAGTGTTTTGGCGCCGTAGGTCATAACCAGTAGAACACATTGGTTGAAAACTTTTCTTCTAAAGAATATTGGAATGTCACTTTTCTGTATATCTCGCATGTTTGGTTGGCTTTGGATATACTAATCTCGTGGCCTAAATATGTGTATTTATCAACCTATTCTAACTCAGAGTTTTCAATAATTAGGTTGTTGCTAGTAACGAGGTTTGTCATAAATTTTGTTTTTCAGTTGTTAATTTTTAGACCTACTGTTGTACAGACCTCTTGAAGTTTCAGTGTTTGGTTTATATTGCATTTTTCACGGTTCTTTGTATATTGCCTTTAGTGTTGGGACATTAATAATTGAATGAGTAAAAGAGAAAAAATGTTGTATTAAGTATATATTTAAATGTTTTATAGCAAAGCGCTTTCGAATTTCGTCATCTTCAGTTCTCCGTAGTCAGGTAACAGGAAGAGTTGCAATAAATGAATACACGTTTCTTCTTCTTCCAGTGCCTGTCCGTTACCGCAGGTTGGCGATCATTCTGACAATAATTATTTTATCAACTGCGTCCCTAAATAGACCCGTGGTGGGGGTTGCAAAACAAGTTCTAAGGTTTTTAAGCCATGAGATCCTTCTTTTGCCTAGTCCCCTCTTTCCAAGCACCTTTCCCTGTAGGATAAGCTGCAACAGACTGTATCTTTTGCTGTTTCTCATGATGTGTCCTAAGTATTCCAATTTTCGACTTTTGACTGTACTCATTATCTCCATTTCCTTGTTTAAAAGGTCGAGTACTCTTTTGTTTGTAACATGGGCTGTCCAAGGGATTCTTAGTATACGTCGATACAGCCACATTTGAAATGCGTCCAACCTTTAACTGGCTGCATCTGTTAGGCTCGTTTCACACTTATACGGTTTCATTCGGTTCGGTCTGTATTCGGTTCGTTTTCAGTAGCGACCGAATAAGTGTGAAACGGTGATTCGGTCTGTGTTCGGTCACTAATAGAAACCTGATAGAACCGAAAGCCCCCACGACACGAATCGGTTTCATTCGGTTTCTATTCGGTTTCTTTTCGGGTCCTAGGTTCACAAAGGCAATGGGCTGTTCACACGTATACGGTTTAGTTTCGGTTCGGTCACGTTTTGAGCAAGAAGTCAAGTTCATTTTAAATTTTGTTCATCGAATACAATGTGTGATCCACTTGAAATTGATATAGATCGGCTGATTTCTTCAGTTCAACCACGTGAAGTGCTGTGGGACAAGTCAAGTGAAAAATACAAGGACAAATTTAAAACGATGGAAGCGTGGAAAGCTGTATGTGCAGAAATCGTAGATGGCTACGAGGATTTTGACGACCACAGAAAAAATGATATCGGTACGCAAGTATAGTCTTACCTCAAAGTGATGGCTAACATCTGTACTGGTTGAATACATTCCCGCATAAATGTATCTTGGCGTTGAATACAGTCCTTCAACTTCTCATGTAATTCATCAAATGATGTCTTAGACATCCTGAAATAATTTGAAAATTTGTCTTCATGCTCCCTTAATTTCGGAAAAAGGGTATGAAATGCACCACACTGCATCCGTTTGGTGAGGATAGGGTGTACCCAGTGAAGTCGATTATTCCTCTTTCGTTTTTTGTTTCTTCTGTAGAGAAATAGCATAGCAACAATTTGTCTTGTCTCCATATTGTTGGCTGGTTGCGTCTTCAATGATTCAGTCGTGATATCAAACCTTATACTAACCTTGAGTTTTCATTAGTAGAGGCGGCTACCGAAAACGAACCGAATACAAACCGAGAGTGTGTGAAGAGTTTTCATTCGGTTTCGGCGGCTACCGAAAACGAACCGAATACAGACCGAACCGAATGAAACCGTATAAGTGTGAAACGAGCCTTGCAGTCCATGACTTAACTCCATATAGGAGCACAGGAAACACGTAGCATCGAAAAAGGCTTATTTTAATTATGTTCAGAAAGTGGCATTTAAACAATTTCAACATTTTAAGGAATGCAGCATGAGTCTTTTCATGAGTATTTCGAGAGAATGATTCCAACTCTCGTTGATTGTAGTTCCCAAATATGTTGTAGTCTCTACCTTTTCAATAACTGTATTATTTATAATAAGCTGTCTGGGTGGTGGTGGATTTTTGCTTATCACCATACACTATACACGTTTATAAATATAAATTATATTTAAGTTCAACGAATAAAGCATGTTGAAGATATCCACATGGTCTTTGATATTTTCAACATGCTTTATTCGTTAAACTTAAACATAATTTTTATTTATAAACATGTCTTTATATGATGTCATTGGTGACGTGATGTACGTATAACACACGCAGCGTTCTCCGGTAGCACCACATTTTGAATGCTTTCAGTCACTTACAGGCGTTTTCAGTGAGGCACCAACTTTCTGCTTCATATAGCAGCACAGAGATCACATAGCATCGATGGACTCTGACTCTTACGTCGATGTTTAACGAAAGATTACAAAGAACTTTTCGCAGTCGGCTATAGGCATTTCTCGCTTTCTCAATACGAGATCTTATTTCGTATGAGTGGTCCCATGTATTGAGTATGTTGCACCCCAGATAACAAAGTCTGTATACTCTTTTACCATAAAATTGGCCGTTATGTTTGGGTTCTTACTTGTAATCATAGTTTTGGTTTTTTACAGTTTAATTTAAGAGCATATTTACTGCAGGCTTTGACTACAGCGTTTTTAAAGAAACTGTCAGAATAGGTGTTAAATACAGCAAAGCTTCCTGAAAGTTGATTATTTAATCTGATGGTTGCATGTTGGTCGAAATAGTGAATTAAAATTATTCCTATGTCTTAACTGTCAATACCTGATGTTTCTAAAACTTCTATAAGTTTTTCATGAAGTCAATAAAGCATGCGAATATGTTACAATTTACGTCTTGAGCTCTTCGTATAAGTGCCTGCAAGCTAAACAGTGCTTCCCTTGTCCCCAATCCATTTCTGAACCCAAACTATTCCTCACTTAGATTTTCTTGAAGTTTTTTATATATGCGGGAGTGAATGATATTCAGGAACACTTTAGGAACGTGGATTTTCACTGGCAGAATTTTTGTTTCATTAGGTAAATGGTCTTTATGGATCACCTGATGACATCCCGTTGTGATTCTAAGGGATGTGTTTTGGTATGCCTGTAAACTGGTCCACTGTGTTTAAGATAGCTAGGGAGACCATATTGGTGCCGTATAGTTTAGTATGATTTAGTATGATCGCCATATAGGTGTTAGAAAGGGCTTTCTTGTTTTTTCCTTAGGAGTTTCCAGTCAACTCCTTTAGCATGTTGTTCTTTAGTTTGGTTCTAACCTGAGTGGCTTTCTTATGAAAAGTGAACATTAGAATGAACAGGAGCCCCAATATTTTTGGGTTTTTGACTGTTCAGTACCATAAATACCTCTTTAATCCTTGTAACGAAAAGAGTGGCTGGTGATTTGTCAGGTACCAAACGTTATTTTGTGTTGATCATCCAGATAGTGTGGTTTCCTAAATTTCGTTTATTTTGTGGCCTATAGTTATCATGGTCCAATCATCTTTGTACGAGATTAATGGTATGTCTTGGGGAGGGGTTGGCTTTTTGCTCATATAGAGGTTAAATAGTATAGGAAAGATTAGTGTCTAAACGAGCCTAAATTTGGTGTTTTTTATGATGTTCGGGTCTTTCCATATTTTTATCGGCTTGGTAGTGGCTAAACGTGCCATGGCTACTTTCCGTCGTATATCCGGTTCACTGCTTTCGTCGTAGGTTAGCAAGGAGCAAGGGTAGATAAATTGGTTCACAACTTCGAAACAAGCTACTTAGTTTATTATGAGAAGAGTTGTTATTTGTATTGTTGACGATAAAAATTTTATTCAAGACCGTACTCGGCACAGATTCGAGCAAGCCTGTCCAATACCAATGGTGGGACATTATTTTTAAAACATTAAACTTTGGTTGATGGTAGTTAATATTATCTATACTAGATACACAACAAAATTATTTATTAAAAAAATTAATTATATTTACCGAATGACAAAGTGCATATTCTTTTGGAATATAGCCGGAAAAAATCGTTACCTTATGCGGATGAAGCAAGTTGTGCCTGGGTCTTGTGAAAAGCTATGAACATTTAGTTTAAATTCCATTTAATTTTTAATCATAAAACAAACAGTAATATTAGTGTTTCGTTAGAACAATTATCAGATTATTTGTGTAATGAATAATGTTAATGACTCATTATTAGGTAGATTACAAAAAAAAAACAGTCGTTAGAACATTTCCAGTTAGTTGATTTTAAATCCGAATTTTTTGTCTATAAAATTTCGATAAATCGCTGATTTTATTTGAAAAAACTTTTATTCGACATTTGGTTTTGTAAACCTAACAAAGATCGAAATATTAGCAAGTTATGTTATTTTATGTACACACTGTATAACCTCACACTCTAAAGGTTTTAAAAAACCTAATTTACACATCTCAACTGTTTTTTTTAATTATTCTTTAAAAAAAAATTTAAATAGTATTTTAGTTTGCCAATGGCTTGCGTTAGCGAAATTTTTTATGTTTTATTCAATAGTTTTTTTTTCGAAGTGCAGTTTTTTTTCTCTGGTGGAATATTTGGTCCGGCGAGATCCAAGTCTCCGTTTGTTCGTTGCTGGCAATTTGTCCAAGAAGTAGTGGCGGCGGGCGGCAGTCGGTGGCGGGCAGCCGCCCCTCCTCCAAGATTCATCCCGGATATCTCCGGGGACCTGCCTAACTATGGTAGTCCCGCACCCGTCCATAATAAACATCTATCACTCTGTTTACTTTTCACTTCTTACTCTCTTACGCGCTCTTTTCCTTTCTCAGGAGGATCTTTCCTGATAAAAGCTTCTAGTTTTCGCTTATTTCTGGACACTTTTTCACAAAATTATCACTGCGCTTTTTCTCGCAAATGTCCTGCTGTAGAATTAGTACCGCGTTAATTCATATTTTTCTTCGGTTTTGATATTTCATTATTCTGTGAAATATTTTGAAATCTACTTTGCCATAATACCCTAGCTCTATTAATTATTTTTTTAATACTTGAGCATAGTTAAGATAAGAAATAATATTTTTTTTATAATTATATATTGGTATTATTAATGTATCTATATATAGACACCGCATTCATAAATCCAAGCGCACAGTTGTCAAAAAAAGTAATACGTTGAAGTTTGTTATGTTGGATTTTTGACGACTTATTGTACTGATTTGGAAAGCCAACATATGTATTTTTTCTCGATTACAGCAAGGTTTTTAACTGCCTTGATTGGCAAAAACTCTGGAAAACTGTTTTGAAAATGGGAACCCCTCAACATTTGGTCCTTTTACTCAAACACCTATATGAAAATAGTACTGCAGTGGTCAGAATGGACGACAAAATCTCCCATCCCTTTAACATACAGCGAGGCGTGAGGCAAGATTGTATTCTGTCACCCTTATTATTTAACATTTATGGTGATTACATTATTAGGATAACCTTGGAGGAGTGGAAAGGAGGTATAGGTATGGGCAGTAGAAGAATGAATAACCTACGCTACGCCGATGACACCACACTCATAGTAATGGAAGAACTCATTGAAAGAGTAGAAAAAGAAAATGCGAATTTTGGCTTGAAACCTAATCGCCAAAAAACAAAGTTGATGCTAATAGACCATACCAGTAAGGTAAGAGTGCCTGATATACGCGATGTAAAAATTGTGGATGAAATGATTTATCTGGAAGCCCATATAAATAAAAATTAAAAGGAGAATGTCTCTTGCCAAACCGCCATGACCAAGTTAAATAAAATTTGGATAGGCTAGCGTATAACCCCAACAACAAAACGTAGAATTGTCGAAACTCTTGTATTCCCGATTGCGGTTTATGGAGCTGAGGCATGGACCTTAAAGACTTCCGACACTGGTAAACTGGATAGTTTCGAGATGTGGGTTTGGAGACGGCTCTTGAGAATTTCTTGGACTGCTAATAGAAGTAGAGGAAGCAAAAAAAGTGTGTGAGAACCGTAGCAAATGGAAGGAAGTGGTCTCTGCCTACCGCTACGGGAAAAAGGCGTGACCATATGTATGTATGTATGTAAAAGTTAAAGATAGACGACTGTAAACCATAGTAAGGCGAAGAATTCTCAAATATTTTGGACATGTGAGCAGAAAAAAAGATGACAATCTTGAAAAACTTGTAATCCAAGGAAAAGTCGAAGAAGTGAGACATCGGGGACGCTCACCCAAACACTGCTTGGAACAAGTAAACCACTTCACAGGGAAACCACTACAAGAAAGCATAAGATTCGTTCCAGATAGAGACAAAATTACAAACACCATAACGTGAACAACAAACATAAGGTCACGACACTTCAGGATATGAAGTAAACGACTAGAGAAAGAGATTATACTAATACCATTGAAATCATTTATGCTTCGCAACGTTGCTTTATTTTGCATTAGAAGGTATATATAGTTTGACATTACTTATAAATGTTCGTGATTCTGATTCACTCTCAAGCTTTGTCTTTTATTTGTTGATATTGCACTAATTTTCCTTTTTTAAAAGTTCACATGAACAAGTGATATCCAATTACAGTGGTTGTTCGTTGTTCTGGCACGTGTCGTTGTATTAAAGTGATCTTTTTTGTATTTGGATTTTAATTTTTTATTTATGGATTTTTGGAGGACTTTGAAAAGTGATGAAAATTATATATTCCCAGAAAGTGATTATTAAATTTATAACTTATAGCGACCCATTTTTTAAATAAAGACGTATATACTATGCAGATTCCATCCGAGTTAAAGTTTCTTCTGAGGGTAAAGAAGAATTAAAGGAGAAGAAGGATGTGCAACAAATTTTTTTATGTGAATGTCACCCTCCACAGTTATTAAAAAAAATGAACAACCAACCAAAATTAAAAAATAATGGATCTAATTAAGGTAAAGTAAAAAAAAAAAACGTTTTGACAAAAATTTCAAAACCCTTCAACACAAATGTAATAACAAGGATGGAATGTCTTCTAAAAAATAAGCGAAATCAAAGATTTTTGTTAAGTGTAAATCGCTGTAATGAAAAATATTAAAAAGAGGTGTTATAATTTTTATTCTAATAATATTGTTCCGTCTTTTCATATAATTAAAAATAATCAAGTTGTTAACGGGTTTTCCATATAATTCCAGTAATATTAGAAAATTGTTCCTTTTTTTGGGTTTGAGATATCGTAGATACCTTAAATAAATAATAGACTATTAGGAAATTTAAAAAAATACACACATGGACCAAATTATCGAATGTTTTATATTATCACTTTTATTTCAAAACGATTTTTAAATATCTCCTTAAACTTTTTTATTTGTTTATGTTATTCACCTTGTAGTCGAATATAGTGACGTGTAATAAATATTTTGACGTTTATTTAAAATTAATGGCAATTTTTGTTTCTGCTGTCTTCTATCATAAAGATTGTGATTCATTATTTAAGCACCTTTCGCTTATTTAGTTATTTGTGGTGAATTAACTAAGTGAAAGTAATCCGATTTTGCAATTATTTACAACAGTATGCCACCAATCAGACATTGCAATGAAGTTAAAGCGGTACAAGTTGTAACATGCAAGACAAGTTAATGTTAGTTCGAAAACAGTTAGACGAATATTAAAAGAAACAGGTTTAAAATCCAAGACCTTGGCCTGCCAAAGTTCCACGTCTTTTTAATATTAATAAAATTCGTCGATTAGAATTTGCAAGAATTCATGTTCAGTGGAATATCGAGCAATCTTATAGAGAGTGTTGGTTTTGGAGGTGGCGGTTTAATGCTTTGGGGAGATATAAGTTGGGAATGACGTACCGAACTTGTCTAAGTCACTAGTGACTAGTGACTTATATGTTGAAAATATCTTACAAGAGCATGTTGTGCCATATGTTGACCATATTGGATACGAAAGATTTGTACTAATGCACGATAACCCTCGACCACATGCAGCTAACATAGTGACGAATTTCCTAAATTAAGTCGAGATTGAAACATTAGATTGGCCACCGTATAGCCCAGACTTCAACTCGATCATCTGAAATGCCGCATACGACAAATAAATCAAGAATTCATTCAAACTCTACTTTTTAGTATGCCAAGAAGGATGTAAGCAGTCATAGGAGCTCGAGGAGAAAATACTTGTCACTAAATATGCCCTATATTTTAATCAAAAGTATGGCACTTGTCCTCCTAATGACATTAAGGTTTAATATCATATCATATCCTTAATTAACTTAATTTTGGCAACATTTAGTAATACATTTTTTTTTCTAGATTCTCTACACATAAAAACTAAATATATTGTTTACTTAAAATTAAAAAAATAAACTCTTCTTTTTCGTTTGATGGCTTGATTTATTAGATTTTAAATTTTCCAAATAAAAATATAACAATTTTGAAATATTCGATAAACTGGGTCGTCACTTATGATATTTTAAAAAAAGGATGAAGTGATCAATCTGCTAAATGTTTCGTGAATGCTTTCCCGAATAAAGAAAATCTATTGTAAATATTACATGCCCGTAATGAAAACGATTTGTTTCCGAATTGTTTGCTATTCTCGCAAAGAATATTTTAAATCATTCATTACATTCAACTAAAGTCCAGTCCTCGACCTACCGTCGGTTAAATTATTTGGTATGCCAAAATTGTAAAAAAAAAACAAATAATTTATGACTTACTATACCGTAGATATTAAAGAGCATCTAATACGTGTTTAATACTGTAGTTATTATATCTAGCGATCAGAAGAAGCAGAATAAAGTTGAATTTTTTTTAATGGAACACTCTGTACTTAACGTGTTTTTTGGGTTTTTTATTTTTGAATAAATAACGTTTTAATTTCTGGTTTTACGAGTTAAATAATAAATAAAATTCAATCCACGTGTCATATTTTCTGTTGCTGTTGTTAATTTTTTCTTGATGATCGTTTTATACAGGGTGTTAGTATATAAGTGCGGCAAACTTCAGGGGGTGATTCTGGATGAAGAAATAATGACAGTTTGTTATATAAACGTATGTCCGCAAATGCTTCGTTTTCAGAGACACGGGGTTAAAGTTTTGAATAGGTAGGGGAGGTACGGAACATTTGTCTGCTAAATCGCCGGATTTAAATCCTCTAGATTTTTGCATTTGGAGTTTTCTTAAGTCATTAGTTTATTCCACTTCCGTCGAAAATATTGAAGACCTGACGAATCGAATTATAGCCGGCTGTGAGACCATAAGAAATACACCAGGAATATTTGCGCGAATACAACAATCAATGAGGCGAAGAGTTGAATCTTGTGTCACGTCTGAGGAAGGTCATTTTGAACATTTGTTTTAGCTTTGCGCCTATTTAAAATTTTATTAGTGTTATTTTCTGTTATTGCTCTGGATTAATGTTATTGTATTTGATAGTTATTGATAATGTATTAAAGAAATGAAAAATACGGGTTAAGATGTTTTATTTTTTTACATAAAAACGGCGCCCTATACGAAAAAAAGGAAAGAGATATTTTTTGCCACAAATTTACCGAAGAATTCAAATATGATTTGGAATTTAAAAAGTCTCAGTGTCGTACCATTGTTTTCTTTGAAAAAATTGGGATCATTACCCGTATGCGCGCTAATGATGAACATAAAATTCTTAATTGCATATCAAAAAATGTGCAATAACTACCTCCCAAAACCCACCAAATTTTATTTGCATATCTCGACCGGTTTATATATATAAAACACAATATCCTGAAAAATATCATAGGACGACCACCAAAGCGATGACAATCAACTTCACAAAAATTGTTACAAAGGCAGAAGAACTAAACAGGCGATACGCCCTTTAAAAAAATAAGACACTAGCAGCGTTAGTACTAAAAAATGGTTTTACATTTTTTTAAATTTAAATTTAATTAATTTAAATGAACAAATTAGCCATAATATCAGGATGTCTAAGAGAAACTGTATGGGCTAATCCTTATAAGCGAGAGGAGAGTAAAATCAAAATATATAAAACATGCGTCAGGCCAATAATGACATATGGTATAGAAGCGAGAGAGGATACCAACAAGACCAAAAGGATGCTACGAGTCGCCGAAATGTCAGTACTGAGAACAATAGCCGGGAAAACAAGAAGAGATCACGTAAGAAACACTGACATTAGAGCACAATGCGACGTACAGGATGTGGTGAGATGGGGAAGGCAGAGGAGAAGAAAATGGTATAACGACGTGAAGAGAATGACCGACGATAGACTACCACGCATGGTACTAGAGGTAAAACCACCAGGGATCTGTCCACCCGGAAGACCACCAAAGAGATGGAGAGATGGCTGGCAGTCCACATCTCGGTAAATATTACAGAGGCAAGTCCGGAATCAACAGATCATCTAGATCTCTAACAAGTAGAAAAAGAGAAGAAGAAGAGACAAGAGACAAGTAGTTCGATACATTAACGTTTTGAAAAATAGACTGTTTATGTTTCCTATTTTTATTATTTAGTGTAACTTAAGAACTTGGTTTTGCCAGGACCCAACAAAGTTTTTATCAACGTCATTAACTAAGTAAATATTACTGTAGTAGTTTATTGACATTTATTTGTTTATTTTGACGGTACTATAATGATTTAATTAAATCTAAACACATTACATTTCCCTCGTAACAACAAAATATGATAAAATGCTGTAAAATAATGTAATACGAAATTATTTGTCTTTTTTTTCTTTTTTTAACGCTGATCGAAGCAGCAAAATACCCTTTTAATTCGCCAAAACAAGAAATCACACATCTCTACAACTGTTGAGTGTTGATATATAAACACTAAAAGGAAAACAGATAAGATCAGAATGCAAATTTAATTCAACATCCAAGGAACATTTTAATATTCCCTTCATATGTGCGATTGTGTCGCAGAAACTGAGCCCTACAAAAGTCGCGTGCTTCTCACCCCTGTGACGTCACGCGTTTTAACCAATACCTAGCGAGCGTTCAAACTAAACGAGACGGCAATTGGTCGAAGTAGTTGTCATGGCATTAGCCACGCCTTAGCTCACAGCATCCTACTACCCGTTTTCATGATTTCATCCCCATTTTCCCGGCACACTGAGTTTTTCCGATCCTCCCCTAAAGTTGCTCGTTATTGAATTAAGCTTATCATTTGATTTCAGTCATAGACTTGAGAGTCACTGTTGTGTTTCTAAAAAACTCCTGTGAATCTGAACCGCGTGGTAATTTAATATTAAAACTTTTATTCAATTATAAATAACACCCCTTTTTTTCATTTCATAACCTTATTAAACAATTCCCGCGTTGTAATTTTCGACAGTTTCGCGCCAAAATGGACTATTCGTACCTCAATCAAGCGAGCTTTGACTCGTCTTGTCTTCAAGGTACCACCATGGACCCCACCGGATTGACCAATATGCCGTGCTCCTATGGGGATTTGACGTCGTGCAGTCAAATGTCCCAAGCTGCATATAGATACACAGCTGCCGCGGCTTCTATGGCCAGATCTTATAATCCTGGCTCGGGGGGACCTATGGGGGTACATCATCCTGTTACCGCGGGTTCTCAATGTGCTGTTATGGGAGGTAGATCTCATGTTCAAGATGTGCATAGGGCCACCATGTTTCCATCTTCCATGAATCTGCAAAGTAAGTACATGTTTGTCTTTTCTCCAAATTTCATAAATGGTTGCTGCATGTATTATATATATTTTATAATATTTTAATAAAATTTCATCCATTAAAAATTAATTTACTGTCCCCACTTATGTAAGTGGATTACTAAACGATAAAATTTTTGAAATTTTTGTAATAACAAATAATAAATAAAGATCATTTTGGATTTTTCTTACAATAAAATTTAATTTCCTAAATTCGCATTTGTTACAATGGTGTAGCATTATAAAACAATTACAATAAAAAAAATGTTAAAATAAACATAAAACATTTTTAAAAATTATTTACCATTGATCTTTTCATTTTCTGTATTTAAAAAAAATGGATATTTCTATTCAACACTGAAATACATTATACATTTTGCAAAGTTCCGACGGTTCGCGCAAACATTTTTCTAATTTATGTTCTTTGTGCGGTTAAAAAATAAAAATTTTAGAGTTGCAAAATAATATTTTTTAATTGTAGCAATAAATATTATGCAAGTTCCATTGTATACTAAAAAAGATTTCACTTAAAACACTGATTATGGTACTATCCAGTTAAAAAACTTTCAAAAGGTTTTAGAAATAAATACAATGTTGTAATTGTGCATTGATAAATACTAAAAAATTATTTAACAATATTTGTACATTTTACTTAATTAATATTTTGTTTGTAAATTTAATGAAATATTTATTTACAATTAAAAATAAAAAACGTGTTTACACAAGAAATAATGTCTACTTGATAAAGTAAAATAAAAAATATGTATTTTTTAATAGTTTTAACTTTTTAGTTTAAAAATTAAAACAACAAAAAAAGTTTAAATATTTTTATTCGTTTGCTGGATATGTTTCTTAAGCTTATTTTTAAAAATGTGATATTCAAAACTAATATATTAAGATGGATTTACGAAAAAACTTGTTCCTTAATAAAAAAAAGTAAAATATAGGTACTAAATATTAATTATTAAAAATTGTATGCTTTGTAATTATGAACTGTATTTATTTTTATAATTTTTTTGTTAGTGCTACTATAAAATCGGCTGCTTTAACAATCAATTATGTCAACTTAAAAAAAATGAAAAAAATAATAAAAATTAAGTGGGAATATTAAATATAATATTAATTATTTCCTTAAAATGGTTCCATGGGTATTCAAGAAATGTATTTTTAAATGATTTTATTTATGCTAATTCCATTATAAATGATATTTTTTGAACCCAAGATGTTACAAATTTTGATTTATTTTATGATTTGTTAATGTTACCCTAAAATCATGTGAAAAACATTTTTTAAAACAATTAAATATTTAAATGGATAGAAAGAAATAATTTTCCCTCAAAAATAATAAAAAAAATAAAAAAAAATGAGAAAATTATATATAAAAATAATTATTTAACATTGCATGGTTTGTCATAAAGAACTGTATATTTTCTATAATTTTGATGTCAATTATGATCTAATTCTATCATAAATATTATTAAACCCAAAAATGTAACAAATTTTGATTTATTTTAAGAATTCTTAATGTTAATTTAAAATCACTTACTACAACATCCCATAACAATTATTTAAAGAAAGAAGTAATGTGTCCACAAAATTAATTAAAATATAAAAAAAAGTTTAAATATTTTATTAATTACTTAAAATTGCTTGGTTTGTAATACAGAACTGTTTTTTTTTTAAATGATTTTTATGTCAATGATTGACGTAAAAAAATGTACCTATCAAAATTTGATTTATTTTATGATTTCTTGATGCTACTTCGGTCACAACATTTTAAAAATATTATTTTTTCAATTAAAAGCGTACATTAAATGTTAAATTTAATCTTCAAATAATAGAAAATTCTAAAATACTTTTAAATATTACACAAAAATTAATTGAAACAAACTACCAAAATTTGTACTCATTTGTAGGTTTGTTTATCACAAGCAATTTTAATAGTGTAACTAATAAATTTAAACGGTTTAGCCTTCTGCTCATCAACAATTTTAAACGTATTTGTAAAGATAAAAGTCATCACAATATTTTTTAGGTAAAAATTGGTCGAATTTAAATTTCTGATTGAAAACGTAGCAATATTAATTATGATGGGAGTTGTAACTATAACCGTTGTATCCTTTATTTATTTGCAAACTACTTTACCGCCATCTTGCGCCATTGGATTGACACACGCAAAATTCGGCGTTCCTTAATGTCGTAACACGCACAAATCATTAGACATGGGACCAAAAAAATGGTGAAACGATGGAAAATGTAAATGAAAAATTTTTAACTCGAAGTTAAAACATCTCGACCGCCTGCTTGGAGAAGACTGACGAATGCTGAAGTCCTGGAGAGGTTCTTTTTCTCATTCCGGGCATTATAAGACCATAACTCAGTTGTGCTGGCTAACAAGGTTATACTTCGGCCTTAACTTCACTACAGCGACGCCCCACTACCGTTTAAATTAAATAATTTAATAGCAGAGAAAGTTTATTGTGAATAGTCTAGTTTACGGGCCTCTCCCGCCTTTCTTAGGACGGAGAGGAAGAATATAAAATGGCCTCTCTTCCCTTATCTAATGTTTACGCCTTTCGTCATACCGCAACCGGCGTCGTTACATGAAAATGACTGTCTACTGAAAACCATTTCAAAAAATGAAATTTTCAACTAAAATTAATAATTAGCTGCGGAAACAAAAATCCCACATTACTAATCACTTTTTTCGTACAGATTTACAACAAGTTGTAAACGTTGTTGAGAAGTTTAACCAATACATATTAAGATCTTGTTTCGAGATCTGTTTTGAGAATATTTTACAATATTGACTTGTTGCGTGTCAGAGTTAGTTTAGCTCAAAGTCGTAAAATACGTACGACATTCGGCTGCCATCTTTATTTTCGCTTATGCCATTTTGGAATAATATAAATGTTTGTGAGCCACTTTACAGATAAAAGTTGAAAGAAGAAAATCAAAAATAAGTTACGATAGAAATAAATTTACAACTAAATAAACTTCTGGACAAAATTCACACATAATATGAAATTATCGGGGATAAAGTGCTTTAAAAATTCTGAAAAAAACGTGTTTTTTAAAAACTGCACGAGTTTATTTTTTTCGTTGTTTCAAATAAATTTTTAAACAACGAAAAAATAACCGAGAACATACATACATACATAAAGTCACGCATTTTTCCCATAGGGGTAGGCAGAGACCACTTCCTTTCACTTGCTACGGTTCTTACACACATCTTTTGCTTTCTCTACTTTCATCAGTGCTCTCATACATGCTCGTCGGTTGTTGGTACTCTTGACCTGGCCTTTCCTCAAAACAATATTGATCTGATGAAGATATGTTCTCCGAGGTTGACATCTACCGACTTGTCCATTCACACTCGCTTTATAAATTTGTTTCGTCAATCTTCCTTCATCCATCCTTTCAACGTGTCCAAACCATCTAAGCATTGCTTTATCTATCTTTGTAACCACATCCTTCTTAACATCACAGCGTTCTCTTATCTCACTATTCTTTACCTTATCCAACCGAGTCACTCCGGCTATACTTCTCAGACTACTCATCTCCGCAGCATTAATCCTATTTTCATGCTTCTTCTGCCAAACCCAACATTCACTACCATACATAAGTGTAGGAACCAACACACCTCTATGCACAGCCAGACCTTTTGGCTATTCATAAAGCTATGCAGTGCCCCATCCATTTGTCTTTCTGTCAACACCCTTTGCTCAATGTCACTGTCATACTTTCCATCTTTCGTAAACTATAAACCCAAGTACACAAATTCATTTACTTTTTTCACTCTTTTTTCCTTAATCGAAACTCCACAGTTTGTCATGCTTTCTTCTCTTTAAAAAACCATTAGTTTCGTTTTGCTTACATTTATTTTCATCCCTTTGATTTTCAGGGCATCATGCATAACAAGTTCCCGCACATATGCAGATAAGCTGTCGAATACATAATTTCTATCAGTATTTACCGCTGTCAAGCTGTCAAATATGTAATTTCTATTTAAATTTACCTATGTAATATGTAAATCTGAAGAAATATCTTTGAAAAGTGTCTTGTTAGATTTTTTTTAGATTTCTGGAAAAGTAATTGGTAATCCTGGGTTATCATTGTAGTGGGTACCGACATTAAAATCGTATAGTACCGATTGTAATTTTAAGTAGTGTATGTGTACCTAATAGACCGCGAAAATGCCGCGACGTGTTTTAGATGTAGATGCATTAATATTTAATGTACACGCTTATTTTACTGCGGAAAAGGACAACGAAGGTTCGTTGCTACCAGTTTTATCTATACGTAAGCGTATGTGTGATGCGATGGGTATTGGTAAAACAAAATTAACCATAGTTTTAAAAAGTGTGAAAGATGGAAATAGTAAACAAAAAGTTGAAAAATTTAAACCCTGCCGACATCCAAAGACTGTTGACTTTCCCGAAGCTTACAAATTTTAAAATTTGGGACATTGTGTTCAAAATGTGTGAAAAAAAAAACTTGTATCTTTAGATTTAATATTAAAAAAAGTAAAAGAAAAAGATGTATTTGAAATTTTTAGAACGAGTCTTTGGAGAATTTGGAAACATGGGGTTTAAGTTTAAAAATGAAGACAACCAAAAGGCTTTGTGCGAAAAAGCTAGAGTCGTGCACAAAAAAAGAAATGATTTTTTAAGAAATTATACTCACCGTAAACAAGAATGCTATTCATTTGTTTATCTCGACGAAACTTGGATTTTTGCTAAAGGTGGAACAAAAAGAATTTGGCAGGACGATAACATAAAGTCTATAAAAAACACCGAAGGTGAAGTAAAAAGACACATTATTGTGCATGCAGATGGGAAGCATGGCTTTGTTGATGGGGTGGATATTTTATTTTCGTTAAAATCAAAATCGGCCGATTATTAAGACAATATGGATACAGAGATGTTTGTGAAATGGTTAAAAGAGAAACTATTATCATCGTTACATTAACCATCTGTCATAGTATTAGATAATGCTCCGTAACATTTGAAAATTTTAAATAAGCAACCAACAAACTCCTGGACGGTGCAGAAAATAAAATAATGGTTAACGAACAACAATATTTTATTTTCACAGTATTGCTTCAAGCCGAAATTATTATCGAGAGCTAAAAGGCACGAAAACGAAAAAAATTACAAAGTGGATCAAATTATACTTAGTTATGGACATCGTGTGCTAAGACTTTCGCCTTATCATTGCCAATTTAATATCATTGAGTATATTTGGAGAATATCTAAATCTTATTTCGATCATTACATTGGATCTAATGGTTACAGTGATAAGGCTGTTTTGTAAACCTGGCAACGAGCACTTAATACAGCCATTCCTGAAATTTGGCAAAAATGTGTCAAAATGTGAAAATTTTATAGAGAAATGGTGGGTTCGTAAAAATCGCATCGAAGCAGTTAATTTATCATTTTTATTATCATATCATTTACAATCCGAATAAGGATAGCGATGATAGTGATTGCGATTATGATGACTATAAATCTGATGCTTAATAATACAGTATGTACTACATGATTAAACATATTTATTAAATTTGTACCGATAATTTGTTTGCTGCATTTCCTTAATTAAATATGTGCCTATTTCTAACCTAAAAACTCATCGAGAGCTACATTAACGATTTCTGTTTACAATAAAGCAAAAAATAAAAATAAAACCTCTCAACAAAAGCATAATAATAAACAAAAAATTTTCGGGTTTAAATTTTGGGAGAATTTACTAATCTACCTCTCAACACAGAGCGCCCGTTAAGTCGATGCCTCGGTGACCAATCCGATACCGTCGTATATTGGTGAAATGATCTATAGTCTTTTATTCGCTCTCATTTTTTTGTTATTCTTTGGTAAATATACAAAAAAGAAAAAAAAACAAAATATAATTTATGTATACATTAACTACGGAGGCTTTCTATTTTCCATAATTTACAAATGATTAAAAAAATTAAACGAGATACAGCACTTCCTAAGAAGTCTTAGCGATCCAAAGAATGCAGTATCTTTTTTAGAAAAAATATTTAAAGGCTGAATTAAAAATAATCTAACATACATTTTTTCTTTAAGAAAGCTTACAATAATTTAACAAATAAATCATTAATTAAACTTACAATAATTTAAAATAATTCACCAATAATATTTTAAACATATGTTTTATAATAGAACTGGCACGTAAAAGATTCACTAGTTGGCGTTCTGTACTATGTAATAGAAGTCTTTCGATGAACATCCGTCTAAGAGTATTAAAGTGCTACGTTTGGTCTGTTTTGCTTTATGGATGTGAAACCTGGACACTGAAAGTAAAGCATCTAAATAAATTGGAAGCGTTTGAATCATGGTGCTATCGCCGTATGCTAAAAATTCCGTGGACAGCACACGTAACTAACGAACATGTGTTAGAATCACTACATAAAGAGCGAGAATTCACAAACACCATCAAAATAAGAAAAGTCGAATACTTCGGACAGGGGACATAAGGGGACATAAAGGGGACATAAATATCACATGCTCCGATTAATTATCCAGGGTAAAATAAAAGGAAAGCGATGGATTGGCAGAAAACAGCTTTCTTGGCTTCGTAATATTAGACATTGGACGGGTCGAACAGTCGAAGAATTGTTTCATGTAGCTACCGATCGAGAAGCTTTCCAACAAATTGTCAACTCTATGATAGCCAACGCCTGAACGCTTGATCATAGCCAACGTTTGAAAACAAGAATTGCACACAAAGAAGATGTTTTAAATTATTACCAACGAAGAATCGACGTTTCAAACAAAACTAGGAATTCTATACTAAAAGTCGATTCATAATGTTCGTTTATCGACCTACTAAAAACATATCGACCCATATAAAACATATATCGCAGGACCGGCTTTTACAGCTAAATAATTTAATCCAATTACCAGCGTTGGCCTGATGGTTTTACCATTACATTAACTCGAACAAAATCCTGTATTATAAAGTATTGCATTTTTTGTAGACTACTCAAATAAAATAAACTTAATATTGAGCTTAAGTTAAAAAAAATTTGTCTCCATTTTGGACATGGAATTTTTTTCCCTGTGTTTTGGTCACTTTATGAATATAAAATTGCACTTAAGTCTCTTAAAACATACTTAAAATTTACTCCAAAAACAGCTACCTGAGAAAAATTTATATATTAAGGTCATATTTTGCCTTAAGACTACACTTTCTCAATTTCTTAAAATGGGTCTTGACTGTG
Organism: Agelastica alni; assembly: GCA_950111635.1. Classification (NCBI taxonomy): domain Eukaryota; kingdom Metazoa; phylum Arthropoda; class Insecta; order Coleoptera; family Chrysomelidae; genus Agelastica; species Agelastica alni. Next base: position 21,500,395 of record OX467714.1, read on the forward strand.
AATAAATTGAAGTGTGAGGCAAAGAATATTAAAAAAAAAAATTTGCTGTGAATTAATTTTTTTATTGTTTCAAACATTTCGGTGTGTAATAGAATTTATTATGTTCTCAAAAATAATTATTAAATTTTTTACTTTTTTAAGTAATGTGGGTTATCCAGATTATTATTAACCTAGATTATTAGCCATAAGAGCAGCTTGACGTCAGCGCCGTAGATCCGGTACATTTTATTAAGAAGGTTGATAAATATTTTCTTAAACGTTATGATTGGGTGCCGCAGTAAATCGAAAACGGAAGAGAAATGTCCACAAACATAATTCGAAAAATTATCATCGAGCTCTCCGCTTTACTTTCAGTTTTCTTTTCGAGTAAAGACGCAAACATTTATCTCGCGAAATAGAAAGAAAATAAAGGGGAAAATGTAGTGAGGTTCGCTTTTGTTTAGGCAGATCGTCCCTCAAATTTGGCTTATCGTCTGTGAAAACACATTTCTAGGATCTCACAACAGGATTGCCTCAATAAAAAATGTCAAACATGAAAAATTATCGCTTATCCGACAAAACCGCACTTCGACCTGTTTACTTCTTGTTTGCGACAAAGTTACAAGCGCATTTTTGCAAAGTTGGCTCTTTAAAAAACCGACACATTGATAGTTTCGATATTGTGCTTTTATTTAATGTTTAACATGCTACTGCGATTAGGGATTTTGCCAATTTATTAGTCACACTATCCAATTATAATTTGTAAATGAAATACCCCGTCAATGTTGCCAACTTTTTTACACGTTGGACATACTAATCATTCTGTAAAATTCAGATTAAACAGTCATAAAAATGATTGAAAAACATAACAGTGTTAGAGATTATCTGAAAGTTACAGGACTGACGAAATATACAATTCATAATGAAAATTGTTTTTTGCGAAAAGATGTCAGTTTTAAACGAGAAGCAATCACGCTGTTTATTTAGTTTGTGCTGAGGAACACGTATCATGACATGGTTTTTCAGACGGGCGTGTAGAATATCGGGCAATAAAGCATAATTGCAGAATGTACAGGAGGTTCATGCTTAAATAGGAGGTACAGTAATGGTTTGGGGCGGAATTAGTATCTCGCTTAGCAGCAATAGCCAATAGGCTTTAAAGAAAGAGACTTGTCAACGGCCCCCACTATGTTCATAAAGTCAGCAGATGTGCAATGCCGATTCAAACCGAATTGGGTACCAGTTGCATATTGTATAAATTTTCTAACGGTTACCAAATATTTATGTAGCAAAAAATGTCATAAAATTGAAAGTAATGATAGATCGCTAGTGACAAAATAAAAAATTGCTCTTATTTCGGTAACTAGCATTATCCACAACCAAAACACTATTTAGTCTTGTGTTCGAAACCAACTGCAAATGTAACTTTGTAATCCTATATATTTAAATGGGATTGCAAAATATTTTAGTTTTCACTTGATTTATACGCTTAACACTAATTGTATTCTAAATTTGAAGCATCTATGTCTGCTAGAAGAAGTGCCTTAGAGTTTTGATGATCGGTCAGTGAGTGAGCGACAAAATTAAGAAACTTTGACTAGTTATAATTCTTAAATTCAAATTGATTGAAATTTGAAATAAACCGTATTTATACAATGCCTGTTTGGTTACTGAAAATTCAGGCGTCTAGTTTTATTCACAACGAAGTCGAGAAAAGGATGGTACGGCCGTGCCGCTTTTTTGCTAGATTTAGCGGTGGCACTGCCGTGCTCCCAGATTAATAATCAAGGACACTTTACTTATTAATTTAGTTTATTTTATTTTATTTTGCGGTTATACTTATCAATGTTTTAGTTTTTAAACATAAAAAGAAGAAATAAATCAAAACAATTGAAAAAATCGTATATTGTTTTCCAAACTCATTCTTTATAAACAAATTTTAAACTGTTTTATTTATATCGAATGATAGTGGGAAAAAGTATTGACGTAAATATTAGAATTTTCTTTAATATTAATCCTGTAATGGTAGATAATTTCTGGCAAACGATGTAATTATCACCGAATAAAGGGACTCGTAAGCTGTTAGCACAATAACATAGTGGTTAGCCGAATCTCATGAATTTTTGAGTGTATCCGGGAAACTAGCCGAGACAATTTAATATTGTGGTTTTGTTTCAAAAGCCTGTTGTAGGTGAACAACGGTAATAATTTATGTTATTATATACCTATATGTATAGCGAAACTTGGCGTTTCCAGATATTCCGAAATTCCCAGAGATGGGCGGCAATCGTCGAAGGCGTGAAAACTGAATAAATGTAACGATCCTAGTCGTTTACTCACCAGCATTTTCGAACAAATAAAATCCATTCGATGAACACCAACAACGATAGGAAATTCACGGTGTGGAACAGCTTTACGAAATAGATTCATTATGTCAATTATTATGCTTATTGTTGGGAATTTTTTTTAAAACTGATGTAGAATTATAAATAAAACACCAAAACTACGAACCTCAGCAGCTCTTTTGAGTTCGAGCGGTCGTTGTTTATAATTTTTTTAAAAAAATTTCTTAATACCACAATGGCCCGTCGTGATAAGAATCTAACAATATTCATGGAAAATCCGAAACATACATCGCATTTTGCTATTGATCATTTAAAAATAAGTCTTTTTAATAATATGGTATACAGTGTGGAACAGCCAAATGGAATAAATTCGATAACGAATGAATGAGAGCGTGTTGGGAAAAACGCTTGGACACGTCGATTTGTATTTTTAGAAGCGCATTTTTTTCAAAAAGAAATAATTTTATAGGGTGTGTCATGTGACAGTGGCCAATACCAACTTTCTTATTTTAAATACAACTCCCTGTATATTATTTATTTTTTAAATTCTTCAGAAAATTCTAGACATAATTCATGTACAAAGTCCCATACCTATCTTCAACTGTTTCGGAAATATTAAGTGTTTTCAGATGTATTACAAAAATTAACATTAAAAAAAGAAAATTATTTTATTTCACAAATAATGTAAAAAAAACAAAAATACATCAACGTCTTGGCAACATGCTAATCTGGTATAGAAATGTCTTCTAACGTTACTCAATATCTCAGGCGTGACTGATCTAATCGCAAGCGTGATTCGTCTTTTTAAGTCATGTAAGTTGAGCGGTTTAGTTTTGTATACAATACTTTTGACATATCCCCACAAAAAGAAGTCTAATGGCGTCAGATCAGGAAATCGTGCTGGCAATTCTATCGATCCGCGCCTTCCTATCCACCGATTTGGAAAATTTTGGTTCAGGTACTGCCAGACATTAATTTGGTAATGGGGCGGTGCTCCATCTTGCTGAAACCATAGTATATTGGCAGGAAGTTGTGGGTTTGCTGGATCAGGATATAAGTTTGTCAAAGTTGGCACGACATTATTTTGGAGCAGTTCTAAATATTTATCTCCATTCAAGTTGCCATCAATGAAAAAGGGGCCTACGATATGATTTCCAACAATTCCTGCCCAAACATTAACTTTTTCAGGATATTGCGTATGTTCCTCTCTCATCCAGTGAGAATTCTCATTAGACCAATAGCGGAAATGTATTGAGTGTAATGTAGCGAATTTGTGAAATAAAATAATTTTTTTTTAATGTTTATTTTTGTAATACATCTGAAAACACTTAATACTTCCGAAACAGTTGAAGATAGGTATGGGACATTGTACATGAATTATGTCACACTGTCACATGACACACCCTATATAATTTTTTTTTTGAAAAAAATGCGCATCTAAAAATACAAATCGACGTGTTCAAGCGTTTTTTCCAACACGCTCTCATTTATTCGTTATAGAATTTATTCCATTTGGCTGTTCCACACTGTAGATATATGGTTTATAAAAGTAGAAAAATAAATGACTAAATTGGGTTCAAGAAAACAAAAATTGTACTCAAACAAGTAAATTTAATTATTTTTTTGATCGAAATTATTTGGGTCTTTTCTAATACGTCCCCGCATTCTCAAACTTCACCAGGTTCTGTTGGTGTTAGGTTGGGTTAGGCTATTTTTGTTACTTTTACTGCCTCAAATAATACATACATGCTCGTCGGTTGTTGGTACTCAAATAATACCGATAATTAACCTAATACCAACAGTACCGGGTGAAGAACTTTAAAAATGCGGAGACGTATTAGAAAAGACCCAATTATTTTTTAACTTCCAGTGGAAAATTATAATAATGGATCCGATTTTGCGACATTCAATATTGACATATCTCCACATTTCAAGGCCCCCAATAACAAATAAAATAGTTTTTGAGTGGACGTCTGTGTGTGTATGTACGTATGTGCGTACGTTTGTATGTGCGTTCGGAATTATTTTTCGTCTCGATTATCTCGAGAACAAAATTTTATATCGACGTAGGAGCAATTGTATTTGAAGCATAATTATGCAACTTAAAACTGATTAAATTTTCAGCAATATCGGTAAAGCTGTTTTTTATGGAGAATAAAAAAACTGAAAAAAATAGTAAACTAGGTACCTGAATTTTGCAATTTATAAATTATACTATGTTTAATACAGAATTTTAAGATCTTTTAAATAATATGATTATTGCATGTTAGAAATATTTGTACGAAAAATATGATGTCAATATTTAATAAAAAGAGATAGTTTTAGAAAACAAAAATAGGAATTGGAGAATTTTAAACCTGTGGTAGTATTGAGAGAATAGCATTGAAGACGATATAACAGTGAAAAATTATTGTTAGTAATAATCAAGCATTGTTTATAACAATTAAATATAACTAGCAAATGATTATTGATTTCAATTGATATAAACAAAAGATCCGATCAAGCTGCCAAAGAAGCTTCTTCATATGACTTACCCACAATAAACTTGCACTTACACAACGATCTTAAAGCCAATATCAAACAGAAAATATTTCATAAATGGCTTCAACACTGGAATCAGCTAAATACCAAATTACATGATGTTCAATTATACATAAACTTCTTGAAAATGCTGCCCTTAAAAAGAAAAGAGAAAATCGTTATAAGGAGGTTAAGAATCGGACACACGCGGTTTACCTATAGATATCTTATGACCCGTGGAGAACCTTCTACTTGCCAGCACTGTATAAGAACTAAACTATCCATTAAAAATATTCTAGAAGACTTTAATCACTACGCAACTGTTCGACTACAGCTAGATCTCAATAGAAACATACAAGAAATTTTAGGATCAGTGACTCAGTTTGACAAACTAATAGAATTCTTAAAACAGACTAAAATTAACAACTTAATTAATTTAAAAGTGATTTTAGATTGTATTTCAATTCTGCTATAATTTCTATTATTAATACTGTGTAATGAATGTATCTGTGTCAATGACCATTACAAAGTCGAGACATTATATAAAAAAAAATTATTAAATGATTTTATTATAAATATATTTTATATCAGTAAAATGCATTGTCGATTTACTCATTATTTTACTTTCTTTCTACAACAATATTTACAAATATTCGTACTAAAATAAACAAATTTACACTGGCTAATTAATCCAAGTTTGAAAACATTAAAAACTATTAAATTAACAAGTTTTTTGGGTTTTTTGTTACAATTTTGTTATAGTCATTTTACAAAATAATTGTTAAGATTAGTAATCTTTTATTAAATGTTAAGTTACTTTTAATCTGTGAAGATTTCGTTTTGAACTTAAAGAAAGTATGGAAATAAAAAAAATTATAAAGGCGCTAGTTTTTTCAAATCCGTTGCTGCCAGAAATGAAATTCGTTTACGAATGTTATTGTAGGAGGCCTGTTATTGTAGCGCCTCTTGTAGCTAGTCTGTCAGTGGGACCTTTATGCCCCTCTTATGCTCCTGACATTCCTGTTATGGTATTGTCGCATGGTAAAAAAGTATTCTCTTAATAGGGTTGGCTATAACTTTATTTGGAGGAGAGAACTGCGAATCTCTTTGCTAAGTATCTTGCATATTCACAAACTAGTGATAACGAGTTTTTCACTCATTAGCACATCTTTTACATTAGAAGCCCGGTGTCAAGCTCATAATATGAACGTGTAGGTTGATTCGCCCTGTTAATACACATCACTTGGATTCCTACCCATTGGGTAGGGTGTATTACATTGTTTACAATTTTTTATGTGTCAAATTTTCAGATGGTTTTGGTTTAATAGTAATTTACATAACAAGTTCCGGAAATGATAATTTAGGGGATGAGTAGGAAGTTTCCAGGACTCACCTACGGCTTGTCCTGGAATCTTGCGAGTCCCGTAAAATCACTTTTGGATCGTGTTACGTACAATATTTTTCCTGTAGCCATTTTGTATGTTAAAAATAATATTGATGGATAATAACATTATATAGACAATTGCATAAAACAATAACTCTTATAAATACATTACTTATGAATATTAATTACACAATTATGACAATTACTTATATTAATATTATTAGGGATATTAACAGAAGTGGCAGTGTTGAAATTAGAATTCGACGCATCAGTAATTGTACTAGTTTTCGAGATATTAATTTCATTATGGCCCTTTTCACTCTGTGAAGCTATGTGAATTTTGTTTCTTAAAGAATTTTCTATGTATCCCTCTGCTACATTGGTTGATTTCCATCCTCCGTGTCTCTTCAAGTTGGTTATACTACAACCACTTTCAGCGAGTAAAGTGGCTGAGCTCCTGCGTAAACAGTGCCCGGTGTATCCTTTGGGATTAGGTAATTTAAGAAATTCAGCAATTGTGCAGGCGATCTTTTCAAAAGTGTGCATACCAATAGATTGTATAAACAAATAATCTACGATGTTGTGTGTTTGGTTGACGTAATAACAAATATTTTTGTATAAAGAATATTATTTTCTTCAATGACGACAAAAGTTCGTTCCATATTCGTTTTAGAATTAGGAATTTTAATCACTAACATGGTTGTCTTATCTTCTATATCATCCAAATTCATTTTACAAAGCTCTTAACGACGACAAGCGCCTGCCAAACCAATTATTAATGCAACCTAAAATAAAAAAATTAATCATATTAAAGAAGAGAAATTAGATTTAATTATATTACCTTTGTCATTAGGTAGATATTATCTCCAGCTTCTTATAAAAAGTGATCTATTTCTTCTTTATTCAATACTTTTGATTTTTTTGTTTAAAGTCAATAGATTTTCTTTTAAGGAAAGCAATAACTTTGGGATAGCGGCTTATATCTATATTATTTTTAAATATTAATTGTGGACTTAAGCATCGAGTAATTGTTTCAGAGGCTTGTTGGCTTTAATATTTTAGATTTTTCCATTAAATATGCAAGAATCACTTGTTCATTTATAATATTCACATTTTTATTATTACCGCATTTTTTAAATAAATTGTAAACCAATTCATACCTCTCTATTGACTTTACCGGCAATTATTCGTAGCTTCTTTAGCAGATTTACTTATCTCATGTGGGATCATTTCAGCCTCACTTTCACTACTGATTTCCATTTTTTGGATTTAAAAATCGAAAAAACATAAACCCATGTTACGTGACAATCGCTGTCGTAATAAAATACAAGTTCATGTTATTGTCAAAACCGCCTACATAGATATCCAAAATCGTACCGAAAGTAAAGAAATCGTTCCGAAAGTGAAAAAAATCGTGCCGAAAATATCTATTTTCGGTACGATTTGTGTAAAGTTGTATTTTCGATTTAATAAATCATACCGAAAATTTTGTTTGCGAGACGGCTGCAGAAAAAAAACATATTCGAACAAATTTTAGTCACGAATAAAAAAAAATATTTTTTAAATACCCAAATCGATGTAGAAATTGCGCTCCTTTTGTGCAAAAAAAAATGTATTTCCTCCGAATTGAAAATTCACGAATACTTTCACAATGTAAAGAAGGGAAAATATTACTTACTTTTCGGTTCAGTGCGTTTTGCATGAAAGTTTTTCATGTGAGAGCAAGAGCTCCAGCGATAAACCGAGGAGGAAAAATTGATGGAAATGCACATTGAATTTTTATTGTTCTTTTACTGTCGCAACATGTAGACTAAGTTTATGGTCGAAGAAACTCTCTTTTATGGGACGAACGACGAATATTCTTTTGTCTTTACATCAAAGATCAAACAATATAAATCTTTTATGGTATCTTTCGTATTTCTGATGTTCGAGTTCCTTGCCGGTTTAGTTACTTTTGATCTATCAGCCGAACATTTTATGTTATGCGTTTAAATATTCTTATTCGAGAATATTTCATTTTAAAATGACTGTGAACAGCCTGAGAGATTCTTCGAAATTGCTCGATAAAATAAGTTAAATAGCAACAATAGCTTTCGAACTATTCGAACTATTAGTTATTCAACACGAGAATTACTTTAAATCTTTTGTTTCTTGCGTCCAAAAAAGTTTATAAAATTTATAAACTGTCAGCAGTTTACTTGACTGACCATTCTTTCGACCACCTTTCATGGTGATCATAAAAATCTGCACTTGTTCATTACACTGGACAACAAAATTTGAACTTTGTCATGCCACACAAACTTAACTTATATTTTTTACGTTGACAATAATAAGTAATTTAAAAAAATATGTTAGTCAAGAATTTTATGTACTGATGTAATTTAAATATTTAAAAAAAAAATGACCGTCTTATACAAAAAAAGTAAAAAAGTTCCATTATGCATTACCAATTTAAGATTTTCCAGTATATTTAGCTCCTGGTTGGTCCCTTTTCATTGTCCAGCAGTAATCAGCCCCAATCAGTGGGTTCCTATAGCCCAATGACTCTCTTCCATATGTAAAATGTCCTGATATAACCTTTCTTCGTGCACGTCGCTCACAGCTCCCAAATTCTTAGGAAAAAAATCCAAATATGAGTCAAAAAATGAATCTTAAATGATATGGTGCAACCGAATGCTCTAATACAATAATAGCTCGCATACAAGCTCTCTGTAGCTATAACTCTTATCGTTACCCAGAAAATTTCTTAAATTTGCTCGTTTTTCTAGATTAATTAATTTTTCTATAAACACTGGATCTTTTATTAGCTCTCTTATTCAAAGTTCAACGAAAATACCCTCTTTTATCTTCGCATCACTAATTTTGGGGAATTTTTCTTTTGGATTTAAAAATCCGCTTCCATTGCGATGCATTGCCTTAACTACATTTTTAATAATGCCTAATTTAATATGCAATTGCTGAAGAAGTACTTCAGACAGCTCTACAAGAGGTAAATATTTTACATTTTTCCGTTCACAAAGAAAACAGCAGAATTTGGTATAACTTGGCTGAAGTTCGAATAATAAAGCAACTACTTTCAAATCAACAAATATTTTGAAAAAATATGTACTACATTTGATTTTTTAAATAGTAACCGCATGTTTTCGTATGTTTTTTCATATTAGCAGCATGGGCCAGAAGTAGAAAAATAAATCAATTTTCGTTATGCAGTAAAACTGCTTTTAAGCTAGTTTAAGAAGAGTCATTGTTCAAGCGCCAATAAAAGGGTTCAAATTCGATTTCCAAATTATCCATAATTCCATTTATATCATTACAATACACCAAGTCTCCATCTTGAGAGTATGTAACGATTTTGAAAACGGCTTATTTTAGTTTCATGATGTAGAAAATTCCATACATACATACATATAGTCACGCCTTTTTCCCGAAGGAGTAGGCAGAGACCACTTCCTTTTGCTTCCTCTACTTTCATCAGGGCTCTCATGCATGCTCGTCGGTTGTTAGTACTCTTGACCTGGCCTTTCTTCAAAACAATGTTGATCTGATCGAGATATGTTCGCCGACGTTGATCTCTACCGACTTGTTCATTCACACTCACCTTTTAAATTTGTTTCGTCCATCCTTCTACGTGTCCAAACCATCTAAGCATTCCTTTGTCTATCTTTGTAACCACATCTTCTTTTACACCACAGCGTTCTCTTATTTCACTATTCTTTACTTTATCCAACCGGGTCACTCCGGCTATACTTCTTAGACTACTCATCTCTGCAGCATTAATCCTATTTTCATGCTTCTTCTACCAAACCCAACATTCACTACCATACATAAGTGTAGGAACCAACACTCCTCCATGCAAAGCCAGACGTGCCTTTTTTGACACTTTCTCGCTGTTCATAAAGCTATGCAGTGTTCCATTCATTTAATTAAGATCATAAGAGTTCTGACTGCTTTTTTGACAAATTGTGAGGCTTGGTTGAAGTGGAAGTATGTGAATCTTTTATCTCAACAGACATAACTGGTATATATGCAAATTGTCACTTTGTGCTGGTTTTTAGCTGACTGTAAATTAGGATTACTGACCGTGTGTTTTTTCTTGACATTAAAACATTTTATATCTGTAAGCCAAAAATAGTAATTCAAAACGAGATCTCCCGGTTCGGTACAAAGCATGAGTAACACGGCAGCGCCTTTCTTTCAATCAGTTAAATTATTAACACATGTTATGCAACAAATATGAGGGGCCCAAGATTTGTATTGATGAGCCACAGTTAAACCAAAATACTTGTGATAACTCTCCATTACTAGTTTGGTATAATTTCTTCTTTGTTTTTTGAAACTTAATTTACCACAAATTAACAAAATAAGTCACCCCCTCAAAATTTTTAAATGAGAAGGGTGTCGTGTGGCATTTTGTTCGAAAGGAATTTTCATTATCTGTTCAGCAATACTAAGTTTTTCATATTTGGTGCAACCATAACTAAGAAAATTTGTTATTAAAATTTAAAAATATTGACACTGTAGATTATGTATCCGTTGGATAAGGTGCAAGAAGGGGGTAATATTTTTATGCTGTAAATTGTCAAATTGACAATAAAAATTGACCTGTTTAAGGATTTTTTGAGAAAATACATAATAACGCTAAAAATGAATTTACTCCATACATATGGACCGCAGAAATCTAAGGTAAACCGATACAAAACTACTGCAGTTCACTAATGAGGGTAGGTGGCTAAAACAGTATTAGCTATTAGAGTTCGTGTGGCATTATTAGTGTTTACACCAGTGTGTCGGATACCCCCCTCTTTTATAACCAATGCGGTAATAATTAATAGCATTATTCTTTTAACTTTAAATTTTTCTTTATTGTAAACAAAAAAAAATATTTTCATTTTTATATACACTGCTCTGTTATTTTCTCATTTTTAAATAATGCATTACGCTTTGTTAAGATCGCTCCATTTGCAAATAAATGGTCGGCATAAAATCTTTGAGAGAAAGCAGGCAAACCGGAGTTCGCAACTTCTCCTTTTTACAAAACTTCCCTTAATTAAAGAAGTATTAACTTGTTGCAGTCACTGCACCTAAGGGTGGCAGAGAAATGTTTAGCAGGATATTCTAGCATGATGTTTTCCAACAGGAGAGAAGGAAGAAACGCCTAAGTATATCGATCCAACTCTCCCTTCTTTAGCGATAAAAAATGTCCGCCGTATTAGGACTAACTGGGAATTGGGAATTTCAGTAGGTGCTATTTTCGTTTTTTTTTATTTAATAAATTCGAAAATTATCCGATCCAAAAAATTTGAGTCATCGGAAATAAAAAATTAGGTACAATAAATTAAAATTTTCAAATGTCTTGTAATAAATGGAGATGGTACAAATATGTAGTTTATTGGAAAATCAACACCATTTAAATTATACAGTGCTTTCATTTCAAAACCAGTCAGTCAAAATAACTTCTTTTTGCTTAATTGTAAAAAGAAACAAAAAACACATTTTACATCATTTTAAATCAAGGGGGAAGTTTAAAAATGTCATTCTGTTTCCAAGTGGCATCCTTTACCCCTTCATTAAAATGTTAAAAAGCAACCCCTACTCTCGAGAACAAAAAATGATATCGACGTGGGACCAATTGCATTCGACGCAAAATTACGCAAATTAGAACTGATCAAATTTTTAGCAAAATCAGTGCAGCTGTTTTTTATGGGGAATCAAAAAAACTAAAAAAAAAGGTAAACTTATTTATTTTATAAATTATGCTATTTTTAAAACAAAATCTTTTGAATAATATGATTGTTGCATGTTAAAAATATTTGCATGAAAAATGTGATGACAATATTCCATAAAAACAGATAGTTTTAAAAATTTAAAAAACAAAAATAGAAATTGAAGAATTTTAAACTTGGGTCAGTATTGAGAGAATAGCATTGAAGACGCTGTAGCAGTGAAAAATACTTGTTAGCAATAATCAAGCATTGTTTATAATAATTGAATATTATTACTAACAAATGATTATTAATCATAATAATTAAAAAAAAAATTTCAATTGTTACAAACAATTCAAAATAGCACCCGCTTATGAAATGATAAGAAAAAGTTTGAAAGAATACGGTTGACATAAACAGAATATTCTAAACGAAAATTATAATTTATTATAATTAATTTTTTATAATAATTTTAATAATAATTATAACAACAAAACATATGGTATTTTTTCATTCTTTCCACTAGGAAGTTAGTCGTGTGGACCTCTCGGGTCGCACCCAGACCACTAATATTTTGAAATTGTGAATATAATAACGGATCTAATCTTTTGAAAATTGGTATGCCTTCATTTTTTTAGGCACTCTATTCATTTTTTGCTTCTTCCAGTTGTGAAGGAGTTGGAGGGGGGTCCACACTTTTATTGTCCCAAAGACATATATATATATATATATATATATATATATATATATATATATATATATATATATATATATATATACAAAATAATGCTGCCATTGTCAAAATTCGATTTATCCAATACATTTTACACTTTTTATTGCAGGTGGTCTTCCTTACAAAGTATATCCAGGACACGACGGAGTCCTTACGGAAAAAAGGAAACAACGACGAATACGAACCACATTTACGTCCGCACAGCTTAAGGAATTGGAAAGAGCATTTCAAGAAACGCATTACCCCGACATATATACAAGGGAAGAAATAGCAATGAAGATAGATTTAACGGAAGCACGAGTACAGGTCAGTAAAACATTAATTATTGATCATTTTTTATCAACCACTCGGAATTATACAGGGTGTATAATTAATAATGGAAATTAATTAAACCGGAAACTCATATTTGGCAGGTGTATAAACTGCAATCCTTACCAAATTATGGTAAATAAACGTTTCTGGCTACTAACAGAGGCGTTCGATAGGGGCAAGTCAGAGCATGACACTTCCTAAATTCTACGCCACTGGTTAAATTTTCATTTAAGCACAATTTTTTTATTCTCCAATACTTTGTGTAAATAACATACTTTACCTTTGTAACGATAAAGTCATTATTTTTTGAGGTACTTAAAGTTAAACATAACGTTGTACAATTTTAATTTATATTTAGGGCAGTGTTTTTAGGTCATAATTTTGCATTTTTTACGCATATAAAACTTTAAAATGAATTTTTTGGGTTTAATAAGAAGATTAACAATTTTACCAATATGTAATTATCAAAAAGTCTTTTCACATTTTTGCTACAATAAAATAATAATATGATACCAGCCTTTCATTGTTATTTAATCGTTGTTTAAAATTGTTCATTTAAAAAGAACCCCTCTGAATTATTTCACAAATGCGACATATTAGAAAAAAATGCCAAAACAACGTTAACTTGAGTGCGACAATTTTTTCAAATGGCATTAGGTATCAAGTCATACCTCATTTGAAAGGTCTGTTAAATCTGGTTAATCATATTGTTTTGCCTTTGAGACCAGCCTTCCATTTTTATTTAACCGTTGTTTAAAATATGCTTTCATTAAAATTTTCATTCAGTTTGTTTAAATTTTGTTGGTAGTAGCCAGAAACGTTTATTTACCATTATTTTATAATTTAGTGTCTACACTTTTTGCCAAATATGATAAAGATTAGTCAAACAATTTAAAAGTAATGGGGAACAAATTATTTTTAAATTATTAAATGAATGAATGAATTAGTTTAAATCTTATTAATTTGAACCCAAGATTCTCCACTTCTATTATTTTCCATAATTAATGATACACCCTGTTTACAGCAACGAAAGGAAGAATTAGAATCGGCCATTTTATAATTAAAAATTATAATTAAAATGAATAAAGCGTTTAGTAAAATTAGTATTTAATGAATTTTAAAGAATAGCTATTAATAGTTTCCAGGCTATTAACATGGTTCAGTGCATTAAAACTGCAACGATAATGTAAACGTATATAAGAAATTATTAACAGTTATGTTATTTAAAATTTAGTAAATCATTATTTAAGTAGTGCAGAGTTACTAATATATTTTGTCAGTGATTTGCCATTGGACAGTCCCTTTTTAAGGCACCTAGAAAATTTTTGCACCAAGACCTTATCCTGATTTTATTACCAAAGCATTTAAAAGCATCCATAGGATAGTTTTTAACTTGCAGCTTTTGCACGGGTGTACTCTATGCTTAACATAGACCATTAGCAGGGTTGCAAACATTTATTTTAAAAAATTGCATTTGAAACGTTTTTTAAAAATAACACTCAAAAAAATTCAATAAAAATTATTTATTTAATCGTTTTTTTTTTTTAAAAAATTAAATATTTTAAACTCGTATAAGACGTTGTAAATGTTACAACATTTGAAAGTTGGCAAAACTTTTTTCTTATAGTTGACGGCGCTAATATAGCTAAATTTCATGCGTTACAACTACTGACGTGTAACCGAGTTCTACATTTACAAAATATTAATAAAGTATGTAATTACTTACATATGTACATATAGTAACGCCTTTTTCCCTTAGGGGTAGGCAGAGACCACTTCCTTTCACTTGCTACGGTTCTTACACACATCTTTTACTTCCTCTACTTTTCTCAGTGCTCTCTTACATGCTCGTCGCTTGTTAGTACTCTTGACTTGGCCTTTCTTCAGAACAATGTTGATTTGATCAAGATATGTTCGCCGAGGTCGACCTGTACCAACTTGTCCATTAACACTCGGCTTATAAATTTGTTTCGTCAATCTTTATTTATCCATCCTTTCTACGTGTCCAAATCATCTAGGCATTCCTTTATCTATCTTTGTAATCACATCTTCTTTTACACCACAGCGTTCTGTTATCTCACTATTCTTTACTTAATCCAACCGAGTCACTCAGGCTATTATTCTTTTTCTTCTTTTTATACTTCTTTTGCCAAACCCAACATTTACTACCATACATAAGTGTAGGAATCTACTCAGCTCTATGCACTGCCAGACGTGCCTTTTTTGACACTTTCTGGCTGTTCTTAAAGCTATGCAGTGCCCCATTTATTTGTTTTCTTGCCAACACCATTCGCTCAATGTCACTGTCATACTTTTCATCTGTCGTAAACTTTGAACCCAAGTACACAAATTCATTTACTTTTTCCATTTTTTCTCCCTTAATCAGAACGTCACAGTTTGTCATGCTTTCTTTTCTTTCAAAAACCAATACTTTCGTTTTGCTTACATTTATTTTTATCTCCTTGATTTTCAGGGCATCATGCATAACAATAACCATCGCCTGCAACTCCTCTTCAGAAGACGCTAATATGACTTGATCATCGGCGTAAAGAAGGCATTTGACGATCAAATCATTCATTTTCAATTCATACGCACTCTATTTTAAATCTATGTATAAGTTAAACAGCCATAGCTAAGCCACACATCCTTGTCTCACACTTTTTTTTATGTTAAACCAGTCCGTGCAAGCTCCGTTTATCCTAACACAAGCAGTGGAATCCTCGCAAAGTGATTTTAGCGCTCGTATTTTACTACCGCTCACCCCATACATAAACAATGTCGACCACAATTCCCTCCTCACCACCCTGTTATAGGCCTTTTTGAAGTCTATAAAAGCGCAATAAACCTTCTGACTTCTAGCCAAGAAATTTTCGACTAAACCTCGTAATGAAAAGACCTGATTCATACATCTTCTTTTTCTTCTAAATCCTGCTTGCACATCCCATATCATCTTCCCAGTTTCATTCGATACTCTTTTAATCATTATCTTTGCATACAGTTTGCCGACTATGCTGAGTAAACTAATACCTCGGTAGTTCTTACAGTCCTGCTACGAACCTTTTCCCTTGTAAAGCGGCACCAATCGTTTGGTTACGTTATCATTCCTCCAACAATGGTTAAAAAGGCGGCACAGCAGACTAGTTACCACGCTTTGTACAGCCTTCAGCATTTCAACTGTTATCCTGTCGTACCCAACAGTCTTACCCAATTTTATACTGTACAACGCTTTCACAATTTCTATCGTACTAATTTCACTTTCATTGTAACTACTTGTGATAGAATAGTACGAACTTTTAAATTTAAAGTATTGAAAATACCAAATTTTTATTAGAAAATAAAATTATTGAAAAATTAACCGGTATCAAAACTAAAGCAAAAACAGATTATTAGATTATTATTAGATTATTTAATATAATTATCATAACAAATTATAAATAAACAATTAAATAGAAAACAAATATTGATGTTGCTGCATAAAAATAAACATATTTTGTAAATCTCGCGGGCCACAGCGGCCCGCGGGTTGGCCACCCCTGTTAAAGACGATTAAAACTAATTACGCGTTTTATTTAAAAAGTTCCTAAACCTTATACTTTTTAAACACCGGTTTAAAATATATAAAGTGTTTAAATAACATCTTCTAGCCACAACAGATATCCATAACAGTTTAATTTTTGTTTATAAAATAAATAAATATTCCAAAAGATACATTTATACATGATTTCTTTGATAGTTTTGGTGTCATCATTTGAAATTGTTTGTGTTTTTATTTATCGAACAGTTTCATATCTAACTTTACGATAGCAATCTTTATTCCCATATCATCTAATAACATCCACGCCATTAGCAAATTTGCTATTCGACCAAACGCTCAATTTCTCTTTCAAGTCGACTCGACATAATGTAAATGATCACCGTGCGACCTCCATGATGGCGTTAACACTGTCAACAGGCCTTGTAGGGCTTTGTCATTACCCAAAAGGACAATTTCACGGCCAAGAGGAATAAAACGCGTCGCAACTCTGTTTGTATCCAATTACACGAATCACGTGACTGCCACACACTGCACTCACTCTTTCTATCTCTCTCTATCTCAAACGGTGAGGAACATGTTCCGAACAACAAAACATTGATAATGATGTCTCGAAATGACACGGTCTCTTGTATCGATAATATCTGGGTATAATCGTTTTATGTTACATTTGACAAGTTGGAGAGCGATAAAAATCCTTCCCATTGAAGATTATCAGATTTATTTGATGTTATTGTCGTATCAATTTTCCATGCGTTCTTATTTAGAGGGTCGAAAGTCAAGGATTGCAGAAGTTATAAGCGATGTATGAAATACATACAACAACGATGGCTGAGAAAATTTAAGTTTTAAGCTTAAATTTTTTTAAATTAGTCAATTATTCGCTGTTTATGAAAATACCACTACTTTATCACCATTTAAGATGGTTTAAAACTCACTTCGAACATTTTAACTTAATTTTTTTGAAAAAAACAAAAACAACATTTAGCGATTTTTGTCCACCCTTAATTTTATTGTATAATAGGTTATCTTGGCCAGACATGACTCACACCATGTAATCTCCAAGCTGCATCCTGATTGGGTTAGTAACTAGCACAATCAACCTATCATACATTTTTATGACAGACGTCAATGATATTGAGCTGTCTAAAGTATCATAAAAAAAAATTTGGTACGTGGTGGGCTAAATTAGACTTCTATAGGGAAAAATCACGTAACGCGAGATGGCGCTGTGAATGACAAAATGTCAGATCAAGGTGTGAACCATATATTTAATACTCCTATCTTGCTAGTGCCCGTAAGTGGAAACTGCATTCTTTTATCTCACTCATTCATACTCGATCCGTTGTGCGCAAGCGTTGCTTTCTTATATGCTTCATAGCTTAGCGGCAAAGCGCCATACTCTGGCATGCGCATAGCATTTCAGGCCTAAATGACGGAGATATATTTATGTATGTCTGCACTATTGGGTTGTCATCCTTTTCCAGACCCCTACTAGAAATAAGGAGTAAATATATGGTGTGAACAACAAATATTCTGTCATTTAATCACTTGTTAAACCAAAGTTTTTATTTAATGGAATTTTAGTTATCTCAGAGACTTGAGTTTATATGAAAAGGCTGAGAGTCAAAAGAAAAATCCTCTTTACCCTTAAGGGACATTTATCACTTAATTCTGAGCAAGCCCAGACGATGCGTAAACGAGATAGTAAATATTCATATTCATTATTGAATCTTAGTTATAATTTTTGTTTGTTAAGTTTTCAATTGACCACTAAAAGGAGCAAAACTGCGGTTGGCCCTTCAAACATTAAGAATACCAAAAAAATTAATTAACCGTTAATAACAATGAAAATGCAATTTTATTTATTTTATTTTTGGGGTCTTTGTGTTAAGGGTTAATACATTTTTATAAGAGAAACTGATTGTTAGAGTCGCAGACACATGTCGATGAGAAGGAGACACTTCAAATTGTAGTCTGTAAAACATGGAATTTTGTGAAACCATGATGGAAAAAGAAAGTGAAAATGATGTTTTTCTACAAAACATATTATTTACAGAAAAGTC
Source organism: Agelastica alni (assembly GCA_950111635.1). Lineage (NCBI taxonomy): Eukaryota > Metazoa > Arthropoda > Insecta > Coleoptera > Chrysomelidae > Agelastica > Agelastica alni. Next base: position 21,518,968 of record OX467714.1, read on the forward strand.
ATCGTTTTAAACCTTTATTGCGTCACAGACAATGTCGACGAGGTGGAGACAGTTCAAATTGGAGTTGAGTTGTTAATTACTTGCGTTTTGCATTGCAATTTTTATGTTTCTTATACAGTGTGGAACAGCCAAATGGAATAAATTCGATAACGAATAAATGAGAGCGTGTTGGAAAAAACGCTTGGACACGTCGATTTGTATTTTTAGAAGCGTATTTTTTTCAAAAAAAAGTATTATATAGGGTGTGTCATGTGACAGTGGCCAATACCAACTTTCTTATTTTAAATACAACCCCCTGTATATTATTTATTTTTTAAATTCTTCAGAAAATTCTAGACATAATTCAAGTACAATGTCCCATACCTATCTTCAACTGTTTCGGAAATATTAAGTGTTTTCAGATGTATTACAAAAATTAACATTAAAAAAAGAAAATTATTTTATTTCACAAATAATGTAAAAAAAAACAAAAAAACATCAACGTCTTGGCAACATGCTAATCTGGTATAGAAATGTCTTCTAATGTTACTCAATATCACAGGCGTGACTGATCTAATCGCAAGCGTGATTCGTCTTTTTAAGTCATGTAAGTTGAGCGGTTTAGTTTTGTATACAATACTTTTGACATATCCCCACAAAAAGAAGTCTAATGGCGTCAGATCAGGAGATCGTGCTGGCCATTCTATCGATCCGCGCCTCCCTATCCACCGATTTGAAAAATTTTGGTTCAGGTACTGCCGGAGATTGATTTGGTAATGGGGCGGTGCTCCATCTTGCTGAAACCATAGTATATTGGCAGGAACTTGTGGGTTTGCTGGATCAGAATATAAGTTTGTCAAAGTTGGCACGACATTATTTTGGAGCAGTTCTAAATATTTATCTCCATTCAAGTTGCATCAATGAAAAATGTATCTACGATATGATTTCCAACAATTCCTACCCAAACATTAACTTTTTCAGGATATTGCGTATGTTCCTCTCTCATCCAGTGAGGATTCTCATTAGACCAATAGCTGCAATGTATTGAGTGTAATGTAGCGAATTTGTGAAATAAATAAATTTTCTTTTTTTAATGTTAATTTTTGTAATACATCTGAAAACACTTAATATTTCCGAAACATTAAAGATAGGTATGGGACATTGTACATGAATTATGTCTAAAATTTTCTGAAGAATTTAAAAAATTAATAATATACAGGGAGTTGTATTTAAAATAAGAAAGTTGGTATTGGCCACTGTCACATGACACACCCTATATAATTATTTTTTTTTTGAAAAAAATGCGCTTCTAAAAATACAAATTGACGTGTCCAAGCGTTTTTCCTAACACGCTTTCATTTATTCGTTATCAAATTTATTCCATTTGGCTGTTCCACACTGTATATTTGTAAATATCTGTATAAGTGAAATAAAAGTATCTTTTGGCAGCAAATATTTAAGATAATTTTGCTTGAAATGAAGTACATTTTTAAAAAATGAGCCAGGATGTCAAATGCTTAAAAGAAAGAGGATCATCCATTATTTTTGACTTCCGCAAAACCGTCGGCAGTGAAGATGATGAATAATTTCAACGGAAAACCGAAAGTAGTATTACTTTTATAGATATTGATATCGTTAAGTTTAATTTCGGGTGTTGTAACAGCCATGCAAGTGCACCTGAGCTTCGCTATTTGCTTCCTCTTCGTGAATATTTTATCAAGTGCCTTGTGACCGTGCGGCTGCAGCATCGCAGCGCGAAACAAAGAGAACAAGAAAAAACCTCCAAACTGGGGAGTTTTAACCCTCCATTTGCTACGACTATCTTCGCACAAAAATGAATTGGCAATTTTAATCGATATTTGATCGGATCGTGAGTGCTACACATTTATATAAAATGTTCGAGAAGTTTTACAAATTTTCTAAATAACATTTCTCGACATATTTTTACTTTCGTTAGTTTCACTACCGCATCGCTGATAACTTGGAAAAGTTTTCGTTCACAACCTACAGATTATTTTTTTAATAAATGTTAGACTCGGTATCCACTAGCGACTTTTAACCGCGGTGATGAAAACATTCCTTAAAATCTACAATCTACAAATCTACACTGCAAAAAATAATTGTTAAATTTAAACAGTGTCAGAAAAAAGCAACGATCGTTGGCGATCATTTTGGCTATCATGTTTGCAATCATTATTTTGTTTGTAGCCGCTCGGAAAAGTTGTATAGTGGTGAGATCAAACCACTGTCTGAGATTTTTGAGCCAGGAAGTTCTTTGTCTGCCGAGGCGTCTCTTTTTATTAATCTTACCCTGTATTATAAGATGTAGAACGTCATACTTTTCTGGGTGTCTCATGATATGTCTGAAATATTTTCGTTGTTACAATATTGACCACTTCTGTATCTTCTAAGCACCTCCTCGTTTGTGATCTTTTTCACCCAACTTATTCTTAGCATTCTCCTGTACAACAACATCTCAAAAGCTTGTAGACGTTTGAGAGTGGCTTCTGCTAGTGTCCAGCTCTCGACTCCATAAAAAACAACTGGAAAGACATATGCTCTAATCATCCTCATTCGCATGGCAATCGATAGATCGTATTTTAATTTCAACTGATGGATCCCAGTCCTTGTTTATCCTGCAACCAACATGATAATATCTCCCACAAAAACAAAACGTATGACAACAATAAATCTTTAACGAAGATGAATGCTCACAAAATACAGGTAATGCAACGAAAAATGAGCAATGCTGGAAATCAAACTTTCTTATAAAATCCCCAATCGAGCCATACGAAACAAAACAGGAGTACGAGACGCCATTGAGAATATTGTACATCTGAAATGGAACCAGAATAAAAGATGGTAGATGGACGAAAAAGATTATAGAATGGCGACCAAGATCCGAAGCTCTTAGAAGTAGAGGCAGACCACCCACACGCTGGACAGATAACATAAAATGAATTGAAGGAAACTGGATTCAATCTGCACAAGATCGAAGTACGTGGCAAAATTTGAGAAATTCTTTTGTTCAACAGTGGACAGTATAAGCTCAAGATGATGATAATGATTTATAAGGATGGTACTTTCTACGACAGTCATTCTTTTTATAAACTACAACTATTATCTCTCCAACATCGTAGCTTAAAATAAAACTCACAACTAAATGTTATCCTAAGACACTAAGATCTTTTTTGCAACTGTCCTAATCTACTACTTAGACTTTCATTTATCTGTGCATTCAGTTGTTCTTTATTCTTGTAATCAAGACGAGAATGACTATTTAGCCAAAACTAGTCGCCTTACGATTAATTTCACTGTGCTATCCCGACAGATTTTCGTTGTCCCGGTATGAAACTCTTAGGTAATTGTAATTTAAAATAAATCTAGATCCTAATACCCCGTTATTTGTACCACATCAGAGTGATGGATAACGTTTAAATACTTTAAGAGATGCCATGTATGCAAAATATCCACATCCATCCCTTTTCGTCCGGTAACATTGTGTGAAACTGAAGGGTGGCCGCTTGAGACCGGAAAATAATTCGATTAGTCTAAACTGACCACTCCGGACGTTTGTACCACAACTCTGCGAAGGTGGATACACGTTGGAAGAAATTTTAAATCAAGCGAGATATTCTAACTAACAGTCGGGCAGTACATTTAGACAGAAATTGAATGCTGCTTTTTTAAAAAATTATTACGTCGGATACACGAGCAATGTATAGCAATCGGATTAGAACCAATTTAATATTAAAACGTAGGAAGGAAACATTAAGTTGTTGGTTGTATGTTTTCTAGCGAAAGTTTTTTAAAACCATGTCTTAAATATTATTTATTTTGTAACAATAGCCCTTTATTCTTCTGGGTACAATTTGAGCCCTTTGAAGAACGAGATAAGTAATCTTGCGTTACAATTTCTAAGATCTTCGTAAGTAGCAGTTGCTTTGCCAAACAATCTTACTCTTTTTTGTGATAGTGCCTCACATTCTATCAAAAGATGGTGTTCACAAATTTTTGTATACAGTTAGGACCAAAAGTCCGTCACCCCCCCCCTTTAACTTTTAAACGGTAACAGCTTTTATCGTGCAATTTGGTGTATTATTACACAAGTAAAAAAAACATTTTTTATCATAAAAATGATAGTCAAAAGTTTTAAAAATGACATATATTTTGAATTTTTTATGCGAAGGAGGGTCGAATGACACTTCATTTTAAAGGTACCGTCATTCTTAAATAACCGCCGAATTTAAAAACATTTGAATAGCTCGTATTCGCTTGACGCCCAATTTCGTTTCAACCCCCGTTACGGTGATACATTTAAGAATTGATTCTGAACGTACCACTAAATGTGACAGTTAATTGTTGCTATGGTTTTAGACTCTGACATTTCGTTGTCAAATTATAAAACCAAATTTTTATTAAATAACCAAGTTTGCACAGAGAACTGACCTCAACTAGGAAGGGATGTTTTAGTGTGGTACACTGATGGATCCAAGATGAATGAAAGGGTTGGAGTGGGCGTTACAGGTCCGAATTTTAGGCCCTAGAAACCACTTGGTAACACCCCAACTATCTTTCCAGCAGAATAACTTGCCATAGAGGTATTTTCACAGGAGTGCATCGAAAGGAACACCCGAAGAGCAGAAATCTATATTTTATGAGATAGCCAAGCAGCACTAAAAGCTTTGAAGTCATACACTTGTGAGTCTAAGCTAACTTGGGACTGTAAACAATTCCTGAGACAACTGGCAGCAAACAATCAGGTTACTCTGATGTGGGTTTCAGGTCACAAGGGAGTTAAAGGCAAAGAAGCAGACTGCCTTGCCAAGGAAGGGGCAAATACACAATTTTCCGGCCCAAAACCCTTCTGTGGACTCTCCAAAGCCCTCTTGAAAGAAAAGGTTTGCGCTGGGAAACAGATGAAATGGAATCTCACTGGCATAAAGTGCCAGGACAAAGACCAGCAAAAAGGCTAGTAAGCCTTTCGTCAAGGAAAGCTAAACATCTTGAAACTGTTGACGGGGCTCCTCACTGGACTCTAAGGAGTCCCGACTCCTTATTGGACACTGCCCTCTGAGGTATCACCTAAAAAAGATGGGCTAAACAAAGAGGGTTAGTTACCGCTACTGCGAGAACTTCGCTGAAAGTGCAGAAAATTTGTTTTGCGAATGCCCAGCGCTTTTCTGCAAGAGGTTTAAGTTTCTGGAAGGAGCCTTCCTAAATCCCTTTGATTATTTTCCCAACGAGTGTTATGGTCTATGTTTGGGCAGTAACCATTTTTCCAAGAACCCATAAACTTTTTTTATTTAAAATTTATTTTTCCCTTTGTTATCAGTATCAATCACTTGCAGTTATTAACCTGGTATTTTGTAAAGGTCTTATTTTGTTTGGAGTACATACTGTTAATTGGAACCCAAAAATGATAAGTGAAGTCATTCTTACCAGGTTATTTAATTGAATTTCTAAATTAATAAAGAAACTAACATTTTATTCCGACCAAAAGTATTACTGGAACTCACAATCTATTGGTGTCAAGTTTAAGGTCGGTCCCAAAGATCCACTTACCCCCATTTTTTTTATTCATTACGAATATTCGTTCACTGAATGCTCTAACTGTGTTTGTGTGTATAATTTTTTAACAATTACGCACGTACCGCTTCCCACGACCTCTACCATATCTCTAGAGATCGGCGTTAAATGAAACATAATAGAATGAGTTAGCAATGAATGGGACGAATACAGGGGGGGTGTTGCGTGTAATGGAGCCGGTGGAACGGGCCGTGTATTTGATATGTCCTTAGAGATTGGCTTTGAAAATTGTCACTGAAATTATTTAATCGTTGGATCAACATCACCATACATATTTTATGGTCCGCTTGGGATTTTTCTTTCGTGGGAAACTTGACTTTTATAAGTTACCTTTAGATTTTGTATGGTCTTCGTATGATCTTGCATGATAAATGGATTTTCGTAGTTGTATTGGAATTTTTTAAGCTAAAAAAAAACTTGTAACAATATTTCTTGTATGGATTGTAATTATTTTCCTATTGAAATAAGACTGATTATAAATGCAGAATATAAAGCGGTATTTCCAGCGGCATTTCCAGTAAATTAAAAAATATTTAACACAGTCACACATATGATAAGGAAAAAGAATCGCGGATCATAGAAATTTCAATGTAAAGCAATCACGTGCACGGAAAGCAGTCGACCAGCACAAAATATATTAAATACTCGCGACAAACAATCAAGTAATTAATTACACGACTCCGATTTGAACTGTCCCTGTCATGCAAGAGATTAATCTAATAAATAATAGTTTAAAAAAACTAAGACGACACGCTTAAAAAAAACCGAACTAAAAAATAATAATAATTAATAAAAAATAATTTTATACAATCAAAATCCTGGGGTGCTTTTCATGATGTTCAAGTTGTCTTCTTGGAGCCTTTACTTTTACCAATATCTGTTTATTATCAAATATATTAATTGATATAGCGCACCCCACGCTTTTGTTTGTAAATTTTTTTTTTTTAATTATTATTAGTTTTTAGTTTGGTTTTCTTATAATTCATTTTTTAGTTCGGGTTTTTTTTTAATATTTCGATAATGCTGGCCAGTTTCTTTGAAAAAATTACAAGTTAGCCTAATATAGAGCGAGTGGATATTAAAATTAGTAGGATTTGTAATGGTGATATGCGTTAGCGACATCTGTTGGAGAGTAGTTCAAGCGTCAGCCTATTTAAATGGAATTCATGGGGGATATCAGCCATTTTTAATACATATAAAACACTTTTTAAATATAACTGATCCTGGCCAGGATTATTAAAGAAGTTTATAAAATTATTGTATTGTCATAATTAGTTTGCAGACCTGATGGCAAAACCTAACGTTTTTAGTGATCCAGAAGTTGTATTTGAAATGTGAGGTTCAAAGGACATTTTTGAGTCAAGAATAATTCCTAAATCTGTTATTGTATTTTTGTTTTCAATCTGCCTACTTAATTTTTCACATCGACGTGATTTATATAAGATCTTTTTTCGAAAAAACGTAAATTGATGACATTTATCTATATTCAGTTGCGGGTAAGTTTATGTCACAGCAGCGTAAAAAATTAGATAGATCACACTAAAAACATTCACTATCGAATAAGTCTAAAATAAATTTCTCATATTTGATAAGAATATAAAAAAAAAATATTCAAGGAATAACATTATTTAATTTGTTGACAGCAGGTTGAAAAGTGAAAGTCCCAAATAAGATCACTGTGTTACTCCAGATTACCATACTTACATTTTTTTTTTTTTTATGAAAATAGTCGCAAAAAGGGTAGACCTATCGTGTGGGCCGCGGACGGCCCGCACTGCGACTATTAGAAGGGGAAGTGATTATAGAAAGGAAATGATTGTGGACACGCTTTTTAAAAAGTTGCAGGTCATAGTTCTCTGGAAAAACTGATTTTGGAAGCTTATTCCATTCCGTAGCAGCCCTGTAAAAGAAGGATTCTTGATGAAGATTGGTCCTTGTAGTGTCAATCTTGAGAGTAAATGTGTGAGACTGATCAGCGTGCCGAGTTCTTCGGCCGAATGTGGCCAATGGTGGTACAAGAGTTTTTATTTCTCTGGAGCATCTGCTATGGAAATATCTGTAGAGCAATGACTGGTCTGCTCAACTCTTCTTCTATGTTCTAGAGGGTAAAGAATATCTGTGAGAGTTCAGCTGTTTATCGAGCGAATGGCTCTTTTCTGAATGGAATCTAGAAGACGATGCCTTGGTGCTGAACCCCAAATGTGCGAGCAATACTCCAGTAGAGGTCGGATTTGAGCCTTGCACGTCGTCAACAGTTGATCAGGGGTAAAAAACTTTCTGGCTTTCCACAGAAAACCTAGCCTCTGGCTTGCCGACTTTGCGATGTTAGCAACATGGTCATGCCAAGACATTTTATTGGACATCGTGACTCCCAAAATCGAGATGGAGGGACTTGGTTCAAGGGTATTTCCGGACATTGTGATGAGATGATTTGAGGAATTCACTTTCTTGGAAAACGTAGCACTTTGTGTTTTTTGGGCGTTAAACTGAACAAGATTGTTGGTTCCCCACTCGACGATTGCTTTAAGATCTCTATTGATGGAATCAACCTGTTCCTGCCTGAGACTATTTGTATCATTCACCGAAAGTGATCGATAGGATGTGAAAGTTGAGACAAGTGTGCTATCGTCTGCGAATTTGTAAATGGGGTTCGTGGTGGTTTTCAAGAGGTCGTTGATGTGTAAAAGAAATAAGGTGGGGGACAGGATGGAACCCTGGGGGACCCCGGCATTGGTTTTAAACGCATCAGAAGAAATACCGTCAACTGCCACATGTAAGGAGCGATCTTGCATGAAGCTCAAGAGCCATTGGCGCAGTTTGGTTGGGAGACCGTAGGCAGATAATTCACTTAACAATGCCTGGTGCCAAACGCGGTCAAAAGATTTAGATATATCCAAGGCTATTGCACGGGATTTACCAAACTTTTCAATAGTGTTTGTCCAGAGCTGAGTGACATAAGCCAGCAAATCTCCAGTAGACCGAAGTTGTCGAAATCCATATTGTCTGTCATATTGATTCTACAATCCATTTCATGTGTCTATCAATTCTATACCAAATATAAAAACAGCTAAAATGTTCTTAACAACCAATTAATCAATATTTCCGAATGAACGCAACAATAAATAACCGTAACAATGAAAACTAATATACTAAATTAAATATTTCGTCCTTATTTTCGTTAATGGCCAACCATATGGACAACCGCAATGTCGAAAAAGTGACTCTGGCATTGGAGTAAAAGCCAAATGAATGAAGTGTTTTTCGTTTTGGCATCGGCCGAAACATCTCAATAATGCACAGTTAGTCGGGGACAGAAAACGATAATGTGATTTGAAGTGAATAGCAATGGACAATAGAGAGGAGTCCTTCTCGCAGGAGCGGATTCGCCTATTCCACATTCGTAATGCCGAAACGATTTAATTGAGTAGTTGGGAATTAATTTATATTTAATTCTGAAGTAAATTTTACTTGTTTAGCCCCATGAATTTTTACAGCAGTTTGTACACTCTTAATTCTAGGAAATGTTAGGTTATATTTGGACAGACACGACCCATACTATCTGTTAACCATAAAAAAAATCGTGACGGGTTTGGGAAAATTTATTATACAAAATTTATTTTCGATGGGAGTCAGGTGTTAAGCTTAAAAAAGTTGGGTTTTTATTTTTTAAATTCTAAACAAAATGTTAAATTTCCAAGTCCCAAAAATTTTGACAAATAATAACTCTGTGCTATATACCTTTAATTTTAAGATTTTTTTTTATTTTTGGCTAGGCACGACCTTTACCTTTACCAACCTATCACACAATTTCATGAAATACGATATTCCATGACATATGTCAAGAATTTTTTCCTGGTTTAATAAGTTTTGTTTCTTTGAAGTGCAATCCTCGTTAAGCACTTGGTAGACCAACAAATTATTTGTCAAATTTACGTTGGCTCTCAACAGATTTAACACACAAGGCCGCAGACGTCCAAACTTAATTTGTCAAATCTCAATTAATTCCACAGTTTTCGCTGGTCATCATCATCATCATCAATGGCTTCACAACCCTGGGTGGGTTTTTGCCGACTCAACCACACGTCTCCATCTTTTTTAATCTAGCATCCGATCGGGTCCATCTTCGATATTCATGGCTTTTAGGTCCTTTGCAATATTATCTCTCCACCTGAGGCGGGGTCGACCTAATGGGCGTTTTCCCCCCGGGACCTCCTCCCACACCAGTTTTACTATTCTATCATCCGGCATTCTTTTAACGTGTCCTGCCCACTGTAGTCTCCTGGCCTTTATGTCGTTTATTATGTTGGTATCAGTGTAGAGTTCTTTGAGTTCTTGGTTGGTTTTTATTCTATATTGTCCTGTATTTTCGTCTCTATTTGGGCCGAATATTTTTCTTAGCAATTTCCTTTCAAAGACCTTAAGTCGTTCTTCGTTTGCAACCGTTAGAGTCCAGGTCTCACATCCATACATTACGACAGGCCTTATAATTGTTTTGTATATGTTCAGCTTAGTTTTCCTGGTAAGTATTCTAGATTTAATTAGGTCTTGAAGAGCAAAAAGGCATCTGTTTGCAGCCTGTATCCTGTTATTTATCTCTTCTGTGATGTCGTTGTTTTCGCTAATACTTGTACCCAGATATTTAAATTGTCTTGTCCGCTCAAAGTTGTAGTCTTCGATAGAAAAGTTTTGTCCTACTCTATCTCGGTTCCGATTTTTTCTGCTGAGGTACATATACTTGGTCTTGTCTTCGTTTATCTTGAGGCCTATCTTCTCTGCTTCATTTTCAAACTTTATGAAGGTGTCTTTGAGGTCAATCCTGCTATTGCCAATCACATCAACATCGTCTGCGAAAGCCAGGAGCAGGTTGGGTCCTCCTTTGTGAAAGATGGCAGCTGGCTTCTCAATTTTGGAGTTCCTATTTACATATTCCAATGCTATGTTAAAGAGTTGAGGTGAGAGGGCGTCCCCTTGCTTGAGACCATTATTGATATTGAAGGGGTCGGAGAGACTCTCCCACACTCTTACTTTACATCGCGTACCCTCCATGCATACTTTCATCATCGAAATAAGTTTTTTTGGAATCCAAGTTCTTGCATTGCTTTCCACAGCTTTGATCTGCATACTCTATCGAATGCCTGCTTAAAGTCAATAAACAATTGGTGGAGTTCTCTGTCGAATTCCCAGCATTTCTCCATTATTTGTCTGATGGTAAAAATCTGATCTACGGTGGACCTATTTGGCCTAAAACCACATTGGTATTCCCCCACAATCTCTTCGGTATATGGTTTCATTCTCTCCAGTAGGATATTGGAGAGTACCTTATAACATGTATTCAGAAGAGTTTTAGCTGGTGAAGTACCATAATGGAGGAACCTATAAATCATCTGTCTCAGAACCAGACAGTCTTCACTTCTTTATTTTATTACTTTCACGCTTGTATATTGTACGTAGATCATTAATTTTATTTCTCACGTTCTCTTCAGTGAAGCCTGGATGACATAATTTTAATATGTCGGCCATTTTTTTACAGCAATGCTTTTTATTCTTATCCATATACTCCTTTGACTTAATCTTTCATATCTAAGGTAAGTATCTAAACAGATGAAGTATAAATAAGCTCTTTTTCGTTCATATCATATATCATATCAGATCTTGAATCTTAAATAAATATGTTTAATTATGTAGTACTTACGGTATTATCAAGCATCAGATTTATGGTCATTATAATCGAAGTCACTGTCGTCGCTATCCTCATTCGGATTATAAATGATAACTGGATTATTTGCTTTAATGCGGTTTTTACGAATCCACCATTCCTCTATTAAATTTTCACATTTTGCGACGCATTTATTCCAAATTTCAGGAATGGCAGTATTAAGTGCTCGTTGCCAGGTTTTAAAAACAGCCTTATTAATGTAACCATTAGATACAATGTGATTGTCATAATAAGTTTTGCATATTCCCCAAATATACTTAATGGGATTAAATTGGCAATAATAAGGCGAAAGTCTTAGCACACGATGTCCATAACTGAGTATAATTTGATCCACTTTGTAAACTTTTTCTCTTCGTGCCTTTTAGCTATCGATAATAATTCCAGCTTGAAGCAATACTGTGGAAATGAAATATTTTCGTTCGTTAACCATTCTTTAATTTTCAGTACCGTCCAGGAGTTTGTTGGTTACTTATTTAAAATTTCTAAATGTTACGGAGCATTATCTAATACAATGACAGATGGTTCATGTAACGATGGTATTAGTTTCTCTTTTGACCATTTCACAAACGAATGAATAAACAAATGAATCAACGAGCATAATTAAAGCTTAGTTAATTAGTAAAATTTGTTTGGATTACTTACCTACATTTCTTATTATGTACAATAAATAAAGTCATTAAGAACAAATTTGGTTGCAAAATTAATCGTGCTAATAAATAAAAATATTGCCCCTTAATTTCCAAACTAGAAGTACCTTATAAAATAAAATTGGTAACCTACGAAATTAGTTTAAAAATATTAGGGGAATTTACTTTTGTACTTTAAATGTACACTGGTTATAGAGTTTCTAACGATGATTCAAAACCACCGTATATTCGTGAAATATGTTATAAAATAAACCTGATGTAATCCTGCAGTCATATAATTTTTACTTTGTTGGAAGTATAGTAGTTATAGGGTAGTAAACAAAAAAAAAATTGTTGATAGGCTTCTAATGTTTTATGACATTTGTAGCAGTTAAAGAGTTAAGATTCCGAAAAAAAAACGAATTGGCCCTTTTTTTCCAAAATCCGACACTGGAGACGCAGAAATAGATAATGTGATTTGAAGTGAATAGTAATGGACAACAGAAAAGCGTCTCCTTTTTTTCTGTCTCTATTTACCCGCCATGAGACTGACATTTATTTTATTGCAATTGCCGGCGTGCACAACTGCTACAAACACTCTTTCTAATCACTTCTAGTGGCACCACCACCACCACTACTTGCTACCAGCCACCCTTCTGGGCCCTTGATCTGATCTCTGGACAAAACAGAGGTGGTCCAACGATAAAATTTAACAATGTATAACGCACGAAAACTTTAACTTTTGCTATATCATCGGCACGAATTCAAATCTTTTGGAAGGATTAATTAGCTAACTTCATCGATAGGATACTTAAATGCATTTTTTTCCAAAAATTGCTCCAGATTTGTAAAAATGGTTAAATTTTTATTTAAGTTGGGTAACTTAAAACTATTAGAAATAAAACAGGTTGGATTGTACGTAAATAATTATGTTAATTTTAAAAAAGGGGGATAAAATATTTTTAATAAAAATACCATTGTGAACTTACGACATTAAATCCTAATGAATTCCTATTGTCCTGAGTAGCAATGTGTTTAGAAAGTAGATAAAAATATTATAAACTGCTTATAAACAGTTTTTAAGTGGACATCTGTGTGTGTATGTACGTTTGTGCATATGTTCGTATGTGCGTTCGAAATTATTTTTCGTCTCGATTATCTCCAGAACAAAAAATGATTTTGACGTAGGACCAATTGCATTCGACGCATAATTACGCAATCTAGAACTAATTAGATTTTCGGCAAAATCGTTTAAGCTGTTTTTTATGGAGAATAAAAAAAAGAAAAATTTCGGAATTATTTTTCGTCTTGATTACCTCGAGAACAAAACATGATACCAACGTGGGACCAATTGCATTCGACGCATAATTTTTAGCAAAATCGGTCAAGTTATTTTTTTTGGAGAGTCAAAAAACTAAAAAAAATTGTAAACTTTCGGTATTATTTTTCGTCTCGATGATCTCGAGAACAAAAAATGATATCGACGTGGGACCAATTGCATTCGACGTATAAGTACGCAGTTAGAACTGATTAGATTTTCAGCAAAATCGGTAAAGCTGTTTTTTATGGAGAGTCAAATAACCGAAAAAAATGGTAAACTATCTGAATTTTGCAATTCATAAATTATACTATTTTTAATACAGAATTTTAAGATCTTTTGAATATGATTTTTTTTTGACTGTGGGAACTGATAATATGATTATTGAATGTTAGGAATAATTGTATGAAAACTATGATGACAATATTTTTTATAAAAAAAATAATAATAATTATAACAACAAAACATAGGGCATTTTCACTTTTTCCACTGGGAAGTTAGTTGTGTGGACCTCTCGGGTCGAACCCAGATCACTGATATTTTTCTTTTAGTTTTTTTAAAATTTTTACACTTCATTTAGCTACATAAATATGATTTAAAATATAGAATTTTTTTTTTGATTAATGCCTAGAAGTAAACGTAGTGCAGACAAAGCTATTGGTATAATTAAGGTGGGTCGTCTTCAGAGAGAAGTTGCGGACGTTTTCCAAGTCAGTGAAAGTGCCATTTTGCGGCTTCTCCATAGATATCGCGCAACTGGAAACGTGATAGAAAGATCTAAAAGTGGACGATAGCTTTTGCCCCAACTTTGGAGACAAATCGATCAAGCTACTATAACAGTAGCATACTTGAAAGTATGCAGAGACGTTGTTTGGCTGTAATTGTTATTAGAGGAAAGCATCTTGTTATTAACGTATCTAATTTAATTTTTTATAAAATAAAAATGGTACACAACCTCAAATTGTTGTTTTTAAATACAAAAATCTTAAAGATATAACCTATTAAACATTCATGAATAAATAGTAACAATTATGTAGGTTCTAAGCTTCATGAATATAACTGGAAATCAATTAGCAGATTCTGCAGCAGATTCTACCATTGGTGCAGTCGATGATGGTATCTCAGTCCCTCTGGAAGATTTCAAAAAATATATTAAACGAAAAATCAATAATGTGTGGCAAGACCAGTGGAATAAATATAATAGGCAACTGAAAATTATCAAGCCATTAACCGAAAAATGGCTATAATCAAAAGATCTCTCTAGTAGAGAGCAAATAACACTCTGTAGAATAATAATGGGACATACAAATCTTACTCACATATATCTCTTAGCAAGATAAGACCAAGATGTGAGACATGCCGTACTCGTTTGATAGTCCAACATATTCTATCTTGCCCAGACTATGGCCTTCATAGATTCCTAGGTAGAATAACTTTTCCTGAAATACAAATTACATTAAGAATAAACGCTTCAAATAACTTCAAATAACTTACTTTCCTTCTTAAAATCGAGTGGTCTTTACAGAAAAATATGAGGACTCTACAATTGAAAGAGCCCTAGCAGTGAAAGTTTAAAAAAAAAATAATAATAATAATAAAAACTAAAAATGAAGCCAAAATGAAAAAGTTACGTTCCATTATTACGCCACACCTTTGTCAACTAAACGTCAGTGACACTTGCAATTTTAACTTTGAAATGTATATTTTTGTTGCAAGCAATCCTCATAAAATTTCAATAAAATCAATTACGAATTGATAAATTGAAACGGTAATAAATAAAAAGCCTGCCGCTCAAAAATATTTTAAATTTGTCAGTTTAAACCTGTAATTAAATAAATATTAAATAAGCTTGTTTCCAAATTACATGTTCGGCTTTTACAACTGACAGTTACTTTGATATCTGAATGGTATGAATTATGAAATCAACCACAATTTCATAAATGACATTTTACGTGTCATTTTCCCGAATTACAGCGCGTTTCGCCATTTTTTATTAAATACATTCGGCAACGCGAAATTATGTCTCATGATTTTCGGTTTGAATGGTAATTTTATTTGCAACGATAAACATTTGGCGTTATAACTGATATAAATCTAGGTGTTTAGGTATCCCTGACTTAAAATCATTAATTCATCAAATAATTTATCAAACCCAATTTAGATAGTGTATAAAAAGAATACATACATATAGTCACGTCTTTTTCACGTAGGGGTAGGCAGAGCCAACTTCCTTCCAATTGCTACGGTTCTTGCACTCATCTTTTGCTTTTTCTACTTTTATCAGTGCTCTCGTACATGCTCGTCAATTGTTGGTACACTTGACCTGGCCTTTCTTCAATACAATGTTGATCTGATCGGGATATGTTCGCCGAGGTCGACCTCTACCGACTTGTCCATTCACACTCGCTTTATAAATTTGTTTTGTCAATCTTCATTCATCTATCCTTTTTACGTGTTTAAACTATCTAAGCAGTCCTTTATCTATCTTTGTAACCACATCTTCTTTTACACCACAGCGTTCTATTATCTCACTATTCTTTACTTTATTCAACCAAGTCACTTCGGCTACACTTTTCAGACTACTCATCTTCGCACCATTAATTCTATTTTTATGTTTCTTCTGCCAAACCCAACATTCACTACTATAAATAAGTGTAGGAACCAACACTATGCACAGCCAGACGTGCTTTTTTTGACACTTTCTGGCTGTTCATAAAGCTATGCAGTTCCCTATTCATTTGTTTTCCTGCCAACACCATTCGCTCAATGTCACTGTCATACTTTTTATCTCTCGTAAACTTTGAACCCAAGTATACAAACTCATTTACTTGTTTCACTCTTTCTCCCTTAATCAGAACTTCACAGTTTGTCATGCTTTCTTCTCTTTTAAAAACCATTACTTTCGTTTTGCTAACATTTATTTTTATCCCTTTGATTTTCAGGGCTTCATCCTTAACATTAACCAACTCCTCTTCAGATGACGCTAATATGACTTGATCATTGGCGTAAAGAAGGCATTTGATGATCAAATCATTCATTGTTAATCCATACGCATTCTCTTTCAAATCTTTCAAACAATCGTCCATGTATAAGTTAAACAGCCATGGCGTAACCACACATCCTTGTCTTACACCTTTTTCGATGTTAAACCAGTCCGTGTAAGCTTCGTTTATCCTGACACAAGCAGTGAAATCCTCGTAAAGTAATTTCAGTGCTCGTATTAAACTACCGCTCATCCCATACATTAACAATGTTGACCACAGTTCACTCCTTACCACTCTGTCATCGGCCTTTTCCAAGTCTATAGAAGCGCAGTAGACCTTCTGACTTTTAGCCATGAATTTTTCGACTTAACCTCGTAATGAAAAGACCTGATCTATACATCTCCTTCCTCTTTTAAATCCTGCTGGCACATCCCCTATCATCTTCTTAGTTTCATTCGTATATAATATAATAAATATTCGCGATAAATAATCAAGTAATTACCACTCCAATTTTAATTGTCTCCACTTTGTCGACATGTGTTTGCGACGTTAGCAATCAGTATAAAACTGTTAGCGACGGCGTGTACGATTGAATTTTTAGGAAAGAGACTACAACGGATGCAAGAGATCAAATAATTTATTAGATTTATTTATTTAATAATTTATATTCTAAAAATGTGTTTATTTTTACCATAACGGCTTTAAAAATAAAATACATATTCCACGAATTAAAAAACATAACATTAACTTCTGAAAAATAAACTACAAATTTAACAAATATCAAACAATAGCCAAATCTGTAAAAGATAGATCTAATATCGCTGATTAGATTTGCTGTAATGTTGGCACAGTCTCCCTTAATTTAATAATATTTTTATCTCTCTTAAAATCGTGTCGATAAGCAACTTCCTTCAAATATCCCCCAAAAAAATCATTTAAAGATTAATCTAAAGATCTGGGAGGCCACGTGATCGTACCACGTGTAGATATTAAACGATCAGGAAATGTCGTTTGAAAAAATTGTGTCACTGCTCGTGCACTGTGACTTGACCAACCAACCCCTGTTAAAGTTAGTGTACACTTTACACTTTATTGTAAAAGTGTTAAAAGAAACATACCTAGTGTTATGTAAGAACGTTTTAAAGATGTGTATTCTTGATAGACTACTAGTGGTGTCACAATGAAAAGCTATGTAAAATACCCTTTCTCTACGACCATTGGATTCTACAACATTTACATATCTATTGATGAATGGATATGATTCCTTAGATATGTTGAATTCTGATACAATATTTAACAGTTGACAACCAATCACCAAGATCCTGATACATTATTCAACAGCTGACAACCAATCACCAATTTCAATATTCAGGATCCAACAGGCTGAGACCAATGAGGAAGCTGCAATAAAACAGCTATTTCATGTGTAGGTTCTGCTCCTTAAACTCGATATCGCGAATGACATGTTCATTCTGATGAACTGTCATCTCGACTATTCGATTACGACAATAAGATGGAGAATTTAACGAGTGATAGTGATGGTCTGCGATGGTCGTAGAGAAAGTATAGGCTTCTATTTGCGTATTCTCTCGGATGATTTCAAAACTCGCCTGCGGCTCGTTTCAAAATTTTCATCCTCGAGAATAATAACCATCATTAGACGCTCGTTGCAGAATAAATTATTACCACACTGTACACCTAAATGTGAATTTCGATAACTAAGGTAACATCATCAGTAGATAACTGAGTTATAAATTGCGCATAGTTGTGAAGTAAGATAAATAGGTGTGTACATAATTTAAATGAAATGTGATGAAACTAAAACCCTTATCAATGTAAATTTATTTAATTAAAATGGTTTATAATACGACTTTAATAATTTTGTGGGTTGATACTAAGATATTTTTAAATTATTTCAAATTCAAATAGTGTTTTAAAATTAGCTATACAGGGTCTTTACTTTCTAGTTATTCCATAGGAATTAACATGCGATTTTTGATTTATAGCTGGCATATCCTCTTAGTAAGTTAAGAATGTGAAGTTGCAAGTTTTGTTAAGTAGTTTTTGACAAGAAAGCGAGAACTATTTTTATAAAAATCGAACTAATAGTTTAGGGCTTGGAGCCGGTTTAGTGGACAAAGGTACCAACACAATACTATTCCTATTATTATAATTGACGGTGTATTTTCGTCGTGCAGTTTTATCAGGTCCAAGATTTATGTTTTGCTCAAATTTGCAAAACTTTGTTTTCTTTTTTCTCGTTCTTTTTGTAATAACTTACGCTTGGTGGTTTCAGCATCTTTGGCGGATTGAATTCGATATCATTGAATGGGTCGAATCTTCTATTAAATTTGTCGTAGTACATATCTTGCATAAAATTTGCGGTTTTATTTCACATTGTCTTGATCACTGATTCTTTATAGTCTTCTCCATTTATTTCTTTATATTGAACCCATAGTCCTTCAAAATAACGATTAGTTTTGTTGTTAATGTATTTTCTTCCAATTTATAGCCCGTCTCGTCGCGAAATAATTGGAATTGTTTCCAAATCGACGCGCTGCTTATTATGGTATTCTTACATGCATTTTTAATGATTACATACATACATACATATAGTCACGCCTAAATTTTTTAATAAATGAAGTTGTACTACAATCTTTGAAAGTTTTTTATTTCTCTTAGTTATAATCAGAGTTAAAAAGATATTAATTCACAATATTTTAATTACAATTACTAATTGTAAATTATTTTTTTACTTACGCCAAAAAAGTATAACTTCTAACGCACGTACAAAAATACACACACCAGTTTTTGTATTTTGTTTTCATTAGTTATTTAAATAAAAAAAACTTCTTCTTATATTGTCGTGCCATTCAAGTCATACGTACAGTTAGACAATCCTATAAGTGAATCCCTTTTACATTCAACAAATAACAATCCTAATCCCCAACCATTCTGTTTCAACTATTTGTTTATGTAAATTCGTTTAAACAAAGTGACGGGCGATGGCGTTAGCACACATACACGAGCGATTTTCCCAGAAACACCCTATTTCCTGGATAAGAGATAAAATATGTAATCAAAGTGCATAGTCTGGGATCGAATTTTTTTTAATTTAAACAAATTACAAAAAAATATTAAGCCAGATATTTCCCATTATAAATTAGGTTTTTATTAAAATGTACGGCAATCCTTAGTTAAAGATAATTTATTTTAAGAGGACATTCTAAGAATTCACTTAATGAGGATAATTTGGTGTCTGAATTTTTTTAAACCTTATATACAAACAATAATATTATCACAACCTTATCAATACTTTGATTAATAATAACAAGCTCATTAAATATATATAATTAATATTTTTTAACTAAAAGGTTCTTTTCACTTGTCTACATTTAAGTCTTGTAATATAACTACACTCTGGACACTGCTTTAAACTGACATTTTCAAATGAATCATCTCAAAAAGCTTTTTTTTCTTACAATCTCAAAGGGCTTGGTCTTATTAGTAAATGCTGGTTGTCCAGATATTGCTTAGCCTTGACGTTCACATGTAAATATGTGTTATTATGTATTAAGTAAAAAGCTAACAACTTTGAAACCTGGTTATAAAGTTTTATAAATTTGGAGCTAATTTCATTTTTTTCACTTGTCTACTTTTAAGTCTTGTAATATAACTATACTCTGGACACTGCTTTAAACTGACATTTTCAAATGAATCATCTCAAAAAGCTTTTTTTTTCTTACAATCTCAAAGGACTTGGTCTTATTCGTAAATGCTGGTTGTCCAGATATTGCTTAGCATAGACGTTCACATGTAAATATGTGTTATTATGTATTAAGTTAAAAGCTAACAACTTTGAAACCTGGTTATAAAGTTTTATAAATTTGGAGCTAATTTCATTTTTTTCACTTGTCTACTTTTAAGTCTTGTAATATAACTACACTCTGGACACTGCTTTAAACTAACATAATCACCGAATCATCTTAAAGAGCTTTATTTTGTCTTACAATCTCAAAGGGCTTGGTCTTCTAGTAAATGCTGGTTGTCCAGAAGCTGCTTAAACTTGAAGTTCACATGTAAAAATATGTTATTATTAAGTTAAACGTAAACAACTTCGAAACCTGGTTATAAAGTTTTAAAAATTTTAAAATAATTCCTATGAAAATATTTGCCAAAAAAACTTTGCCAGAACAGTGTTATATGGTCCACAAAAAGTATTCATAAAAATACGAAAATAATTTTATTTATAGACATTACATTTTGTCATATCTGGTTTGTTAATATCACCTGGACAAAAACCAGTAACGTTAGAAGTAATAATGATACAGCACCCTCAACTTTTAATTTGATCTTATTTAAAATTCGAAGATTGGTAGACAATTATAAAGTATTTACTACTGAAAAACATTAATAATCATTTGCTATATTAAAAATGTTGCCATAACCATATACCTACATTTTGAATTATGTTACTGAATATGCATGCATCTTTATTAAAATATTTTAAAGCCAGTCCAAATGCCTTTTGATTTTGCCTAAACGTAAGAAAAACAAAAAACACGTCGAATTTTAAATCAAAGAAAAGGTTTTAAAATGTTATTCTGCTGTTTTCAAGTGGTACCCCTTTTAACACACCCCTCCTCTTTTTTAAATTGTCAAATAACAACCCCTACCTTGTGCTACTAAAAAATAAAAACCAAAACAAATGCAAATCAGCCATATAAACTAAAATTTATTCTATCGATTTATTTTGTTGATAACAACAAATTTTATGAAACAACATAAGACCATAACAAAAACGACCTACGCCACTGTTGGATAGGTAGATGCTAATTAAAAATCATTTAATTTACTGCCGAATAAATGTCACCTATTTCGACATTTTTTGTCATTTTGTTTGTTTGTTTCAAAAATAGTAGTATATTTAGTTAGTTATTCGTGACGTTAAATTAGTCATTATTTGTAGCTGTAGCATCTTGAGTTTTTTTAAAATGGTGTATTCTCTGCAAGAACGAATAAAAATAATATTTATTTACGGCCAAGTGCGCTCAAGGATTAGCTTGAGTTTTTAATTAAAAGGAATTCTGATAGAAATTTAGGCCACCAGACCATCATAGAGTTAGCACGGAAATTAGAAACCGGATCCGTTTGTAATAAAAAAAAATAGTAATCCCAGAGTTGTCGACGAAGCTGCACAAATTAAAATACTGGGTCATTTTGCTATAGATCCTACCTTTTTCATTCCAAAAGCATCAAAACTTACAAATATTTTTGTAGGATTTAAAATTCGACGTATTTTTGTATTTCTTACATTTACGCATAATCAAAAATTAATTGGACTGGCTGGATTTAAAATAAAAACACTGTGTATATAATTAAAAACATTTTAAATTTTTTTTTGTTAACTTAAAAATACATCTCTAATTATAGTGTTATTAATTGTTTTCTGTGTTAGAGATTTTTATTATTTATGTACTGTTGTATGATTTTTATTTTTTTTAGTGGTAATTAATAAATAAAGAAGAAAAATTAAAAAGTAATTGAAATGGTAAATTTATTTAAATAGCATTTGTATGTTGATAATAATAAAATTGTTGATAAATTTGTATATTTGACAACTGACGTATAACTTACCCTGTTTTTGTGCTTACATACATGCATATAGTCACGCCTTTTTCCCGTGGGGGTAGGCAGAGACCACTTCCTTCCATTTGCCTCGGTTCTTACACACATCTTTTGCTTCTACTTTCATCAGTGCTCTCATACATGCTCGTCGGTTGTTGGTACTCTTGACCTGGTCTTTTTTCAAAACAATGTCGATCTGATCGAGATAAGTTCACCGAGGTCGACCCCTACCGACTTGCTCACTCACACTCGTCTTACAAATATGTTTCGTTAATCCTCCTACATCCATTCTCTCTGCCTGTACAAACCACCTTTTGTACGAACAAATATTACGTGCTGACATAATAAAACCGTAAGTACAAGACACCATCAAGAAATGAAGTATCCAATATTGAAACTACAGAAGACCAAAAAGGCAGTGTTCATCAGACCGTACCGTTGGTTAAGTAGGAGATATTTTAGCCTTTTCACCTCTTAAATAACATTTCAAATTACATATCTAATAACGTATCAAATTAGCTTATATTCGTATGATGTACATCGTATTATGTTCACTAATGTGTACATAATAATAAAACAAATATGTATTTTTAATAATATGAGAATGTAACAAATCCGATTATTTACCTAGACTATTTGTTGGTGAAAAGGGTAGAGATTTAGAGAGAAAAGATGAAAATGCGAAAATGAAATTTCCGCACTCGGCCCATAAAACTCCGTTTATGACAAGAGCTCATGTCACTATTTCATCCACATTATCCATGAGCAATTCGCGGTGGTGAGCCCCATATGGTCTTGCTAATTCTGATAAATGCTTTTGATTTCTTCTGCCGCCGCTCCGTACTCTATATTTTTTGAGTGGTGTATAAGGAACGCAGGTGTGGAGTATTTTCGTAATATTTAAGGACGTCGTAAAAATTCGACAGAATATTTTCCACTACAATTCCAAGCATTAAAGTTTTATAATATTTTCTATCACGTTTTTAGTATAAAATAAAAAAGCTATCTCTATCAGTTTGGGGAGCCTACAAAATTTCATGCGATGAGTGCGGATTTTAATAGGACATTGTGCTTAGTTTGAAAATTTAAAGATCATTATAGTCAGACCATATTGATTCTGGCCACATTAATCGGGAAGGTGTACCGTTAAAAACTACATATTTCACCTGTCCACAAAAGTTAAGCAGGCCACAAAAGTCGTTCTTTCTGGAGTGATATGGGACCAAAAAGATCGTACTTTTAGCTTGGGGAGCAGAAAAACTTTTTTGTGGTTAATAAGTTATTACCAAAATGTAAATTACCTTAACAGTTATAAAACTGTAACAGAAGTATGTCTGTATATATATTTCCAAATAAGGGTAAGGATATGGTGTTTCACAGATTATTAGTCTTTTTGTTAGTTTGTTTGTTCAAGCATTACGCAAAAACTACTAAAGTGTTTCTATAAAAGAGTTAAGAATATGGTTTTTAGGTGTCCCTGAGCCCAAATTACCGATTCGGTACACTTTACCCATCGTTTTTTTTAATACTACACAATTCTGCATCCAACCTAGTTAAGAGATTAGGCTAGCTTTGATGGAAGGCTTTTTGTAAGTACGCACTTCGACCTGATAAGGTCTATTGCACCCTTCCTGTGGTTAAAACCCCAACTTCTAGGGGTTGTTGGGGTTCCTGATGAAGCTATCTGGCTCAAGTTTTTCTTTGCCTAAGCACAGGAACCGGGATCTTGCCAGTCTCATCCACCGTCTCTTTTTCTTCATTCATTGTTTTTAGCCTCTTCTACCCTAAAAAGGTGTGAGAGGAGTCAAGGTTTCTTCCAAGGCTTTTGAAATCTCACAGTGAAGTTTAGGTCCAATGAAAACAGTTTTTAAGCCCGTTTTGGCCAGTGTATCTGCCTCCTCGTTCCCTTTTAACCCCTTATTTATGTCTGATATTTCTTTAGGCGATTGTGATTGTAATTCTAGCTTCAGAAGAAGCCGAAATGGAAGTTATAATGGCCAGAATCACAGAAAAGAGTAACTCATACGGACTGAAAATTAATAGAGCCATAACAAATATAATAATCAACATAAAAAGGTGTGTAAGGAATCAAGGTACCTTCTAAGGCTTTTTAAAATCTCACAGTTAAGTTTAGGTCCAATAAAAACAGTCTCTAAACCTGTTTTGACCAGTGCAGCTGCCTCTTTATTCCCTTTTAACCCCTTATTTATGTCTGATATGTCTCCAAATGATTGTGATTGTAATACTAGCTTCAGAAGAAGCCGAAATGGAAGTTATTATGGCCAGAATCACAGAAAAGAGTAGCTCATATGGACTGAAAATTAATAGAGCCATAACAAATATTATGATAATAGACATAAAAAGGTGTGTAATAAGTCAAGGTACCTTCTAAGGCTTTTTGAAATCTCACAGTTAAGTTTAGGTCCAATAAAAACAGTCTCTAAGCCTGTTTTGACCAGTGCAACTGCCTCTTTATTCCCTTTTAACCCCTTATTTATGTCTGATATGTCTCCAAATGATTGTGATTGTGATACTAGCTTCAGAAGAAGCCGAAATTAAAGTTTTAATGGCCAGAATCACAGAAAAGAGTAGCTCATATGGACTGAAAATTAATAGAGCCATAACAAATATTATGATAATAGACATAAAAAGGTGTGTAATAAGTCAAGGTACCTTCTAAGGCTTTTTGAAATCTCACAGTTAAATTTAGGTCCAATAAAAACAGTCTCTAAGCCTGTTTTGACCAGTGCAGCTGCCTCTTTATTCCCTTTTAACCGCTTATTTATGTCTGATATGTCTCCAAATGATTGTGATTATGATACTAGCTTCAGAAGAAGCCGAAATGAAAGTTATAATGGCCAGAATCACAGAAAAGAGTAGCTCATATGGACTGAAAGTTAATAGAGCCAAAACAAAGATTATGATAGTAGACAGACAAAATGAAAACCTGCTACAAGGTGACACCGTAGCTGGATTTGCAGTGGTGAAAAGATTTGATTATCTAGGATCGGTAGTTACCAACAAAGGTGGATCGGCAGAAGAAGTCCGCAAACGACTAGCGATTGCCAGAACGTCTATGGCAAAACTGATGAAAATTTGGTAAGATCGAGCCATTACCAAAAACACAAAACTTCGGCTGATACATAGCCTAGTCTTCTTCATTGCAACTGACGCCTGTGCAACGTGAACTATTCAGACCTCAGACCAACGCAGAATAGAAGCGTTCGAAATGTGGTGCTATATGAAAATGCTGCAAATACCATGGACAGCCTACCGCACAAACGACTCTATTATTCAACAACTCGGTATAAAACCAGGCTATACCAGACAATAAACCAGCGCTATCTGGGATACATAGGTTAGGAGGCAAGAAGGTACGACAATATAGAACGACTTATAGTAGAGGACAAAGTCCAAGGCCGCCGCCGCTCAAGAGAGAGATCACCGACACGATGGATAGACCGGACAAAAACCTTGTCGGATGAAGGGATGAATGAAGGAATGAGATCTGTTAAAGATAGAGAGCGCTGGCTCGAAATCATTGCGGACTTAACAAATTGATGTCACCATACCCTGCAGAAGGGTTATGGACTGAAGAGAGAGAAGTTTCCAGGGCACTACAATCCATCACGTTTCGTGTGGTAATAACCGGAGGAACTAATACCTTCAGCACGGATTTGTTTTTGAAGCAGATTGCTATTCTTTTATTTACAAAGTTTAGCCTACCTTAGCACAGTGTCAATGGCCTCCGTCTCTTGCACCAGATTGAGTAAACATACACTGGAATCAGTTTTTTCCATGCCTTGTTTAGTTTTTTCGTTCTCTATTTTTTATGACAGAATGCAAAATAGTAAAAATTATTATTTCAAGCGAGTATAATAATAAAAATAGCATTTAAAATAATTATTGTTATATTCCTAATACATTTACATTTAATATATTGATTTTATTAAAAGAACATTTATATTAATAATTGCATTAACATTTGCTGTCATAAAAAATGTTAACCGTCTACCCTGACGTGCATCAAGGGTGATAAATACATTAACTTACGAGGGTGATTTAATAAGCTTGGCACACTTAAATGAACACTAAAAGATATAAAGAACAAGTGTTAACAATATATAACATGTATAAACCAGATCGGAGGTGAAGGAGTAAATTAAATATAGTTTTATCAGTAACACATGTTACCAGTGTCACTCTGACATTGCAGGTTCTTTTATCACTGGATTATAGGGGAGGATTATGACTGTTACTTTATATTTTTTGTTCAATGGTTTGTGCAAACCATGTATTTGTAGGTCGACAATAAAGATTTATAGTTCTGAATAAATGATTAACACTTGCTTTCAGGATTAAAACACCGTATTTGTTTTTCCATCGATTCAGTGAGATGGCAAAAATAAAACATGGATTATTTCTTATTTTTTAAATAAAGTGATATTACTAGGAAAATAAAAATTGTCATAAAAAAGAGTGTCTTTAATTAAGTGATTGTTTATTTATAATTATTTAAAACATAGACGACAGTAGCATTATTAAGTATCAAACAAATACGGACAGAGATAGTACTAAATTAATAATATTATAGAAGTGTACTGACAAAAAATTGTCTTGCAACCAAAAATTACTCAAAAAGTAACACCAAATATTTTAAAAACGCAACACACAGAAAACAAATTGGTACAGTGCTTTTCTTATCGTTATTATCGCCTATAAAAAATAAATAAAAGTTGTGAACTTATGACTTAATTTTGTTAAAATGCTGGCAAAAGTACAGCAGTCTGCAGTTTTAAGGGTATACAAAAAAAATATATTTCCTTTCATTAAATTACCATGTTTGTTTTAAAATATTTGACCCTGTATCGCTTTTGAATTATTAAACAAAAAATTTATTGGCTAAAATACTTACTGTAAGTATGAAAAAGTTAACACTATTAAAATAAGCTATAAAAATGATAACTATTGTGTTAATAAGTGATATTTCTTTAATGAAATAACAAAATGGTTTACTGTGAGAAAAAAAAAGTTCAAATGTAGATACAATTAGTTTACAAAGATATATTTAATAAATTTAGACATAAATAAATAATAACTCATAAAAGATGTTCCATATGGTCACCATGATTATTAATGCGTAAATAATAACGTTTTCTCATGTTTATATTGCAAATGTTTTCATTATTGATATTCGGACTGCTTATTTGAAGTTGAATCCTGTTTTCAATTACTTGAATAATACTTATAACTATTGACAAGAAACTTCCATAAAAATAAATCCATAGTCGTTAAATCTAGACTATTAGGTGGCTATTTCATAGTTTTATTATTCTCTAGCCACATCTGGTCAAATGATCTCGGATAGGTTGAAGTTGCTTCATAATGTATCCAAATCTTATTAAATTTGGCTCAGTAGAGTTAAGAAAAAACAACCAATTTAAAAAAGTTTTAAAATATACAGGGTGTTCCATTTAAAAAGAATATATTTTGTAATCCCTTAGCGTGCTAATTTATTTTTAATATCATTTTAACATAATTCAGTCACAACCACATAACTTTTATGTTAAACTATTTGAAGTGAAAAAAACTTCTTTGAGCGAAATTTGGTATAGGGAAAACCTATGGTTTCGCTTCACCTGGCGTCAGCGTCATGGCTTCTTCTTCTTCTTCTATCTGTCTGTCAAAAAGTGGCTTCGATCTGACAGCCCACTTTTATTAAGTAAACGTAAAAGTAAAAAGAAAATAAAAAATGCACATTTTTACTTTTTTTCTCAAAACCTTTGTAGTTTTTTTTTTTAAAATACACTTTTAGGGACATTTTTTTAACATAGGTCAATATAATATTAAAAAACGGTGGCGTTATAGCTTTTTCCTCTTCTTCTTTTTTTTTTATATGCCAAACAAAATTTCTTTAGCCCACCCCCTTCCGACTTATCACCCCTAAAAGGTGGCGAGTAAAATTAAGTTTTAATTTTTTTTCTCAAATATAAATGAAATTTTGTTATTTCTGTGAAATTACCTTGTTTAATATCAAATATTTTTTTCGGGATTTAATTTTGTAAAATAACAATGTTTCTTAAAATCCCTGTTTATTTTTTCCTTAAACCAATAAATTCGGTGAAAAAAAATAAAATACAATATTATGATTTTTATTCTTTATTAAATAATAAACTACTTATTAAAAGTGGAAAACAATTAAGATGGGAAATGCAAGAGTAAAATACGATTCCTAATAAATGTTGAAAATTACCGTCCCCAGCCAAAATTAAAACTTAATTTTACCAACCACCTTTTAGGGGTATAATCCCGAAAGGCAGTGGGCTAAGGAAATTTTGGTATAGGGAAGATCCGTTCATAATTTATGACGGACAATCACCTTCTAAATTTTTTCGCGTGAATTTAGACGCTAGTTTTATGCACTTATTTGTACTTTGGTAAAATAAAATGTTAATCAAAGTAATAATCAATTAAAAAATTTCGAACAGACCCTTGAAACGACAAACCAACTACATAACCAAATTTTACGAAGTAGGATACATATTTATTGTCGGTCAGTGCATAAATAATTTCAAAATATCTCCAAATGCTCAAGATTATTTATTTAATATATTTCGAAAATTTTTGAAGCGCGTTATATTTAAAAATAACTTGACACTCGATTGCTTAACATGTTGCCAAAATCGTATAAAATAATAAATAGAACAGGTCACCGTTATTTTCAAATTTATTCGACGCTTGTTTTCTTTATTCTCGAAGGTACAAAAACAAAAGTTAATTTTCGTTTTGAATTGTGCCATTTAACTTGAAAATTAAATTAGTTATCAGTCAATTTTAATGTTGTTTTACTATATTGCAAGTTTAAATATAAGAGGAAAGTTTTTAGTGGAAGTTTTGCAATAATTACACTGTTAACCTTTTTTTATTAAAAAAAATGTTTTAATTAGGAAAGCAACTACGTAAAATTTTTGAATCTAGAACGTTTCAAATTAATAAAACATTTTTACGCAAAAGAGGCTTAGTTGTACAGTACTGTTGCTATGAAGATGCCCTTTGCAATTTGGTCGAAACGTCAAGAATTTTACTAATATCTGCTGTTCTATGCCGAAATAAATAATTTCTTTAGGTGCTGTATCACTATAAGCTTATTTCACCAATATACGACGGTATGGGATTAGTCACCGAGGCATCGACTTAACGGGCGCACTGAGAGGTACATTAGTAAATTCCCCTAAGATTTAAACCCGAAAATGTTTTGTTTATTATTATGCTTTTGTTAAGAGGTTTTATTTTTATTTTTGGCTTTATTGTGAACAAAAATGGTTGATGAAGCTTTCGATGAGTTTTTTGGTAAGAAATAGGCACATATTTAATTATGTTAACAGAGAATGCAAAAAAATAAATTATCGGTACAATTTTAATAAGTATGTTTAATCATGTAGTACTTACGGTATTATCAAGCATCAGATTTATGGTTATCATAATCGGAATCACTGTCGTGATATCCTTATTCGGATTGTAAATGATAACAGGATTAACTACTTCCATGCGGTTTTCACGAACCCACCATTCCTCTATTAAATTTTCACACTTTGTGACACATTTTTCCCAAATTTCAGGAGTGGCAGTATTAAGTGCTTGTGCCAGGTTTCCAAAACAGCCTTATCAGTGTAACAATTAGATCCAATGTAATTGTCATAATAAGTTTTGCATATTTCCCAAATATACTTAATGGGATTAAATTGGCAATGATAAGGCGAAAGTCTTAGCACACGATGTCCATAGCTGAGTATAATTTGATCCACTTTGTTAATTTTTTCTTTTTCGTGCCTGTTAGCTATCGATAATAATTCCAACTTTAAGCAATACTGTGGAAATAAAATATTCTCGTTCGTTAACCATTCGTTTATTTCCTGTACAGTTCAGGAGTTTGATGGTTGCTTTTTTAAAATTTTTGAATGGTACAGAGTATTATCTAATACAATGACAGATGAATCATGTAACGATGGTAATAGTTTCTCTTTTAACCATTTTACAAACATGTCTGTATCCATATTGTCATGACAATCGGCCGATTTTAATTTTGCCAAAAATAATAGATCCGCCCTGTCAACGAAACCAAGCTTCGTCAAGATAACCAAATAAAGAGCATTCTTGTTTACAGCTAGTATAATTTCTTAGAAATTCAATTCTTTTGTGCACGACTCCAGGTTTTTCACAAAAAGCCTTTCGGTTGTCTTCATTTTCAAACTTAAACCCTATATGTTTCAAATTTTTCCATACACTTGTTCTAGGAATTTCAAACACATCTTTTTCTTTCCCTTTTTTTAAAATTAAATCTATAGAAACATGTTTTTTTTTTCAAGTATTTTGTACACAATGTCGCGAATTAAAAGCTTTGGGAAAGTCTTTGGATGACGGCGGGGTTTATATTTTTCAACTTTTTGTTTACTATTTCCTTTTTTTACACTTTTTAAAACTTAGGTTAATTTTGTCCCACCAATACCCATCGCATCACACACACGCTTACGTATAGATAAAACTGGTGGCGACGGATCTCCATTGTTTTTTTCCGTCGTGGTATTTTCGCGGTCTATTAGGTATACATACACTACTTGAAATTACAATTATTTTGGTACTATGCGATTTTAATGTCGTTACCCACTACAATGATAACCCAGGATTACTAATTACTTTTTTAAAAATCTTACAAAAAAAAAAAAAATCAACAAGCCAAATTAAAGCTTATTAGCTTAGTTAATTAGTGAAATTTGTTTGGATTACTAACCTACCTCTCTCATTATGTACAATAAATAAAGTCATTAAGAACAGATTTGGTTGCAAAATTATTCGTGCTAAAAAAAAAAAATATTGACTCTTAATTTCCAAACAAGTCCCTTGTAAAATAAAATTCGTTACCTATGAAATTTGTTTAGAAATATTACTTTTGTACTTCTTAAATGTACAGTTAAATACTGGTTATCGAGTTTTTAACAATAATTCGAAACCACCGTATATTCGTGAAATATGCTTTTAATAAAATCTTTCACACATTAACTTATTTTTATTTAGAAAAAAAATAATTAAAGATAATTCGTAAAGTTTCTTTACTATAGAATGTAAAAGGTTATAAATAAAATATTCAAAAAAAGTTCACAAATTGTCTCTTAATTAATATGAGTATATATGTACAATGTTAATACATAACAGATGGGCATGCAAAGCTGTAAGCAAAGTTACGCCCTTGTGACCACATTGTTCGGCTCAGAAACAACCCACGGTTAGCGACGGTTACACGAAGGGTGAATTTTGCCTTTTGATATACCATCGCGTGTACGGACCTTTCATCCCTTTCAGATCATTGATTGAAAACTATCATAATTCATTTTCATTGTTTATAGATTTATTTTGGCACAGGTTTAAATTATGTTTCAGTAATTACCGTTTTGGTAATAATTAGTTTAATTATATGGTTAAATAGTGGTTAGTTACTCGAGCTATCTTTAGATTGTAGATTGTACATTGTAGGGGGGGTCGTGAAGGCCATGCAACCTCTCAAGCACCTTGACCTATTAGATCTTTTGTGCATAACCCTTAATGTATTCGAGGCCCGGGATTCCGAGGCTTCGAGCAAAGTTTATCAGTTTCCTGGGGGCTAAGTTTCTGACGTCAAAGGGCTTTAGAAAGGCCCCTTCCAGAAACTTTTTTGCAGAAAAGCGCTGGGCGCAAAGCAAATGTTTTGCAGTTTCAGCGAAGTTCTCGCAGTAGCGGCAACTATCACTCTCTGTTTTGCCCATCTTTTTAAGGTGATACCTCAGAGGGCAGTGGGGCAGTGTCCAATGAGGAGCCCCGTCACCAGTTCCAAGTCTTTCTTGTCCAACTTGAGAAGCTGTTTAGCTTTTTTTATGCCAGTGATATTTCATTTCATCTGTTTCCCAGCGTCGAACCTCTTCTTTCAAGTGAGCTTTGAAAAGTCCACAGAGGGGTTCTGTGCCGGAAAATTGCGTATTTGCCCCTTCTTTGGCAAGGCAATCTGCTTCTTCGTTGCCTTTAACTCCCTTGTGACCTGGAACCCACATCAGAGTAACCTGATTGTTCGCTGCCAGTTGTCTCAGGGACTGTTTACAGTTCCAAGTTATATATATATATATATATATATATATATATATATATAAATAATAGAAGACACAAAGATAAAACTTGTACAAACAATAATATTCGCAATATTTATGTATGGTGCAGAAAGCTTGACGATCAAAGAAGCAGACAGAAAAATAATTGACTCCTTGAAGCTCTGGTGCTGGAGAAGACTACTGTGCATCCCTCGGACAGCACGGAGAACAAATGTATCAGTTATTCAAGAAATAGGCATAAAAGATCGACTGTCAACAATATGCCGACGACGAATTCTCTAATATTAAGGGCATATAAACAGATGACAAGAAGACAACATGGAAAAATAGAAGGCCAGAGGACAAGGGGTCGCTCTGCCACCAGATAAAAAAATTTTCGGGAAGACCCTTACAAACAATCATTAGAGACACAGAAGATAAAGCACTTTGGAAGCAGATCATCAACAACACAAATTGAAAATCATGAAATCACGACCTCTCAGCTTTGAGAGTACGACTGACAGAGAAAAATTTAATAAGCACTTATACTCATATTCTTCAATTACTTTCAGTCAAAAAGTAATAGATGATTTATTACTATTTGCGTTTTGAGTGAAGGGTTCATCTTGCAACTTCATTTTTACACTTCGTAAGAATTCGCACAGCAGATCGTTATTAAATCACTCCTTTGTTTCATAAATCATGCTTTTCATTAGTTAATCCCGATAAGTAGGGTTGAAAATCTGAAGAAGGCAAACCGGTAATAAATTACAAGCGTTTCGGGTTCACTTCCAAGATGATACAAACGAAAAACTACGAAAAGCAAAAGGGCAAACTCTCCTCGAAAATTTAATCAACATAATTAACTACTAAATTGTATTTTGTTTTTGCCTTTTTGAAATGGGGAGACAGTAAAAATAAAAGCAAAGTGTCCTTTTTGTAGAACGTTTTACTAATGCATGGTGTTTATTCGTATTCTCCTTAGAAAACCAGTTATTAAAAAAATACTTATTAAATTTCTATTTAAAAAGGTATCTACTTTCTCGATTTTATTAACAGTTAAAAAGTTTTATGTTTTTAAAAAAATAATAAAAACTTTAAAAAAATTATTTACGTTTCGTCCAAATTTAATTGGACTTCTTCAGTAGAAAGAAGAGCGCACGTTAACTTAGCGTTGTAACCATGCAACGGAGATAGATTCGCCTCTGCTGATTTTGACACGTTGAGGTATTGTGCTTTCTTTGTTCTCCTGAAGAAGACAAATACATTTTTTTTCTTTATATTTTAGGTTTTTTTTGTTAAAAGCTAGTTGGGTATTTGCTGTCAATATACTAAGGGTATTAGACCATGCAGCTTGTAATGCTATGAACTGCCCATATGGAGGATTTTTTATATGCTTATGCATTTATTGTAATAATAATTTTGCTGTGTTTTTAACCTTTTTATGTTTTAAAAGGAAGCGTAATAAATTTTTAGATCTGATACAAATGATAACGTACTTATGTTAGCACCCATCTTAAATGCTGACCACGGAATATAACTTTATATCGACTGATTGTTTGGATGATGTCGACTACGGATATTGGAGTGTTACGGTGTTACTCTACAGCATGTCAATCCGATGCAGGACAAAAACGGTAAATTAGGAACACACTCATAGATACCGATGATATCAGGGTTAACGGTAGTTAGTCGGCAAAAGTATTCAAATAATTAATCTTAGTTGGAGATCAAATAGATGCCATAAAAAACATAACTTCTAAAAAACACCAAGTCTCGTAACTCAGTTCTTCTACCGTAAAAAGTTGTGAGATCCATGTAATATCGAGTTGGTTAATTTATTCAGTCCCTACTTAAGGGTCCTTCTGTGTTAAGTTATTACGTAATTAGCTAACTTAACATCTTATAGTGATCATATCAATATTAAAAATCTTTTATGTTCTAAATAGATTGACGTGGCCATCGCATGAAAACACAATGTATCTCGCAAGTAATACATATTGTTACGAAATTTACTTCCTTCTAGGGTTCGGTGATTTTAAACTCTCGATATAGTAACAAAACAATTTTTATTCTATTACTTTTACACTATAAATTTTACTTAGATATTCAACTGAAAGCAACTTCATGTCCCGTACACAGCTTTGCCGATGATAGTACCCTCCATACCGCTTTCTCTTCCAGGGCCCCTATATCAGCCCGTGAAACCAGAAATGAACGAGGAAGAA
The DNA here is from genome assembly GCA_950111635.1 of Agelastica alni. Classification (NCBI taxonomy): domain Eukaryota; kingdom Metazoa; phylum Arthropoda; class Insecta; order Coleoptera; family Chrysomelidae; genus Agelastica; species Agelastica alni. The sequence goes on from OX467714.1 coordinate 21,553,148, forward strand.
ATGTTAACAATATAAATATGGACTTAGCAACAATTCTCGAATGGGGATCCAATAACTTGGTAGAATTCAATGCAAACAAAACACAAGCATGTCTTTTCTCTAGAAAAGCCGATCTCACTGTGCCAAACATAACTTTGTCAGTAGTAACCATACCACTGAAGTCATCCATATCGATGCTTGGTATTACTATCAGCAATAACCTTTCCTATGAAAATCACGTGAGGTCCATTGCCAAAAGTGCATCCCAAAAACTTGGTTTTTTGTTTCGTGCCAAGAGCTATTTCACCTCCAGTCAGCTGCTTATGATCTATAAGACACAGATCCGACCTGTACTGGAGTACTGTTCCCATATTTGGAGTGCAGCACCTAAACATATCCTGAAGCTACTGGATTCTGTCCAAAAAAGGGCAATTCGTCTCGTCGGTGATGCCTCGCTTACAAACTCGCTCACTTGTCTGGAACACCGTAGAAAAGTTGGCGATTTGTCTCTATTTTATAGATATTTTCATGGGCGATGCTCTTCTGAAATATCAACAATCGTTCCTCCTTTGGCAGTCTCTTCAAGATTAACCCGTCAAGTTCAGTCTTCACACCCCTTCGTGGTCACTTTGGAGACCTGCAGAACATCACTTTCCAAAGACTCATTCATTTAACGAATTGCGAGGCTTTGGAATTCATTGCCTAGGGAGGTGTTCCCCGAGGCATACAACCTCCAGAAATTTAAGAAGAACACCAACTCCTACCTTCTACATTTGCGACGCGGTGTTCGAGATTTTGCTAGACTAATACGGTGGCCGACAAAGCAGTCATTAATATGCACCCTAGTTATGGTCGCCGACAAATTACAGGGCCGGTTATAACAATATTATATTAAATTAGATTGTTTAATGCGATTGCCAAGTCAATCTGTTTATTTAAAACAAAAGATTTTTAATATTAATATGGTCACTATAAGATGTTGTTAGGTTAGCTTATTACGTCATACTTAAGACAGATGGACTCTTAAGTAGCGACTTAATTAATTTACCGACATGGATCTCACAACTTTTCACGGTAGAAGAACTAAGTTGCGAGTCTTGGTGTTTTTTACAAGTTATGTCTTTAATGGCATCTTATTTCTTTTTGTAGATAGTCCTACTTTTTTTCCTTTACAATACATATTCATGTACACTGATTCATTCAATACAAATGTAACTTTGTAATCCTATATATGTATATGTGATTACAAAATTATTTATTCAGTTGGTGTATCCAGAAAACTGGACCGAAATTGCAAAATATTTTAGTTTTTCCTTGATTTATACACTAAAAACTAATTGAATTCTAAATTTAAAGCTTCTATGTCTGCTAGAAGTGCCTTAGAGTTTTGATGATCGGTCAGTCAGTGAATGACAAAATTAAGAAACTTTGACTAGTTATAATTCTTAAACTACTGGTTAAAATTAAATGAAATTTAAAATATACCTTTTTATACAATGCCTGCTTGGTTACTTAAAATTCAGGCTGTTAGTTCTATCCACAACGAAGTTACAGGGGGGGTCGAAAATGGCCTGAACTGCTTCGAGAAAAGGATGGTACGGCCGTGCCGCTTTTTTGCCCGACTTGGCGGAGGCACTGCGTTATTTTTGACGTTATTTTTGATAGACAATTTGTTTTTGTTTATGTTAGGTAAGATGTAAAATATATACTATTATTTCTTTATGGTTTTTAAATTAATTTCCTAACACTAATATATATATATATATATATATATATATATAAACATTTTCTGAGGTCCTAAGTGAGTATTTAATATTAATGGATTCTCTTAACTTTAAAACACTTTTTTTTCAATGTCAACAAGATGAATTTATCATATCAATAATTAGTAGGGAAGTATTATCGTTTAAATAAAGTACAGTAAATATGCTGATTCACTTTTCGTCACATGATTAACTCATCGATATGATTAAATTAAAAAGACCTGCCAAACACAAAGTGATTTATTAAATTTGAACCAAAGTTAAAACTCGTTAATATTTTTGACACCTAGAAACACTAATAATTTCCAAATGTCGTAGACATTCGTAATTTAAAAATGTTTTGGGTCAATGTTATCGTACAACTTTCAGACTATTTAGTATTTTTGGCAATGAAAATTATAAAAAAATACCACGCATTTAAAGTGATGACTATTAAAACCGATGGGATATTACTGAATGAATTACCAGATGGTACTGATAATAATACGTGCGATATAAAATGATAATTCTAAATGTAGAAAGTATTTCCTGCATATTATTGTTTTGGTATTTTTTTCTAAAATTGTAAATAATTTTAAAAGTATTTCGATAAAATATATTTCATTAGGATTAATTACTAATAAAAGGCACAGCTTCTTTACTTCACCTTCGACATAAGCGAACTTCGAGTGTCGATTCAAGCCGAATTGGTTACCAATTTCATATCCTAAATATTTTGTAACGGTTACCGAATATTTATCTATCAAAAAATGTTTTGAAATTGTAAGTAAAAAAACAATTTTAAATAGATACTTGCTCTTTTTGCTAACGACAAAATTAAAAAAATATATATAGGTACCAAATATATTACATAATTACCGTAAAACGAAGTTACTTGAAACAATAGGGTAACTTGGATCAAAATCCTCTGTTTGAAAAGTCAAAGGGGCAATACTGTAAATAGGTATTCATAAAACAAGTGGAGTTACTGCATATTTCACGAATATACGGTGGTTTCGGATTACCGTAAAGAATTTTATTTCATAAGTAACTTCTTGTTTTTTCATTACAAAGTATAGTTAAAAAATTCTTGGCTAGAAGTCAGAAGGTCTATTGCGCTTTTATAGACTTAGAAAAGGCCATTGACAAAGTGGTGAGCAGTGAATTGTGGTCGACATTGTCTATGTATGGGGTGAGCAGTAGTTTAATACGAGCACTGAAATCACTTTATGGGGATTCCACTGCTTGTGTCAGGATAAACGGAGCTTGCACGGACTGGTTTAACTTATGCGTATGGATTAAAAATAAATGATTTGATCGTCAAATGCCTTCTTTACGCCGAAGATCAAATCATATTAGCGTCATCTGAAGAGGAGTTGCAGGCGATGGTTAATGTTATGCATGATGCTCTGAAAATCGAAGGGATGAAAATAAATGTAAAAAAAAAACGAAAGTAATGGTATTTGAAAGAGAACAAAATGTAAACTGATGACAAACTGTAAAGTTTAAATTAAGGGAGAAAGAGTGAAACAAGTAAATGAATTTTTGTACTTGGGTTTAAAGTTTACGAGAGATGGAAAGTATGACAGTGACATTGAGCGAAGGGTGTTGGCAGGAAAACAAATGAATGGGGCACTGCATAGCTTAATGAATAGCCAGAAAGTGTCAAAAGGCACGTCTGGCTGTGCATAGAGGTTCCTACACTTATTTATGGTAGTCAATGTTGGGTTTGGCAAAAGAAGCCTAAAAATAGGATTAATGCTGTTGAGATAAGTAGTTTAAGAAGTATAGCCGAAGTGACTCGGTTGGATAAAGTAAAAAATAGTGAGATAAGAGAACACTGTGGTGTAAAAGAAGATGTGGTTATAAATATAGATAAAGGAAAGCTTAGATGATTTGGACACGTAGAAAGGATGGATGAAGAAGATTGACGAAACAAATTTATAAGGCGAGTGTAAATGGACAAGTCGGTAGAGGTCGACCTCGGCGAACATATCTCGATCAGATCAACATTGCTTTGAAGAAAGGCCAGGTCAAGAGTACCAACAACCGACGAGCATGCATGTACCTACTTAGATGCATAAATATTGAATGTATACACGAAAGTTGCGGTAACGAACAATGGAGGTCCGTTGCTACTAGTTTTATCTATACATAAGCGTGTGTGTTATGCGATGGGTATTGGTAAAACAAAATTAACCTCAGTTTTAAAAAGTGTAAAAAAAGAAAATAGTGAACAAAAAGTTAAAAAATATAAACTCCACTGACATCCAATGGCTTTTGACTTTCTCGAAGCTTACAAACTTTAAATTCGCGACATTGTGTACAAAATGCGTAAAAAAAAGAACATGTCTCTTAAGATTTAATATTAGAAAAAGTAAAAATAAATTTTTTTTTAGAACGAGTCTTTGGAGAATTTTAAAACATACAGGGTTTAAGTTTAAAAATGAGGACAACCGAAAGGCTTTGTGTGAAAAGGCTAGAGTCGTGCATAAAGAATTGAATTTTTTAGAAATTTTACAAGAATGCTCTTCATTTGTTTATCTGGACGAAACTTGGATTTTTGCTAAAGGGGGAACAACAATAATTTGGCAGGACGACAACATAAAGTCTATAAAACACACCGACGGTAAATGAAAAAGACACATTATTGTGCATGCAGGTAAAAAGCATGGATTTGTTGATGGGGAGGATCTTATTTATTTATTTTTGTAAAAGTCAAAATCGGCCGATTATCATGACAATATGGATACAGAAATTTTTGTGAAATAGTTACAAGAGAATCTTCCCCTTTAAATACTAATTGACGTGTAATTTTGTTTTTCATAAAAATCAGTCCTTCAAAAGCAACTTAAGCAACTTTTATCTAAACATCACTGTATTGAAAAACATTGAAAATTCTTATTGGTTAAAAAAATGTATTATTTCGGTTTATAATTTCAGTAACTATTTACAACCGATATCCAACACATACTGCAGAAGAATGAATAAGAAAATATGTAGCTGTCTATGGTGGTCCTGCAAGGGTATATTGACGCAGATGTCTCTTATTATTGTATTTGGATTATCTTGTGCTAAAAGTATGTGTTAGGTGGCGAAGAGTATTTGTACTATAGATTAAGCAGGCTACCGGCTAAAAACCTCGTGTTGAAAATACGAGGGTCGAACACGACAGGGGATAACAGAGTGGTGGTTTAATAAAGAAAATATTTTTTTTTGTATAAGTTTTGTTTGGAAAGTTAGTTGAAAAATGCGAATATTTTTATTACCATTATTAAGAAATATCTCTAATAAGTATTTATCTTAAATAAATTATAAACAAAGGACAGTATGTATTAAGCTTTTATCCAAAAGTTTTTAAAATTTAATGCTTTCAAAGCAAATTACGGTTCAATTGCTTCTTTACTTATGCGTCATAACCAATTTAAAATAAGTCGTAAAATTAAACAGCGGGTAATTAATTCTAATAAAAACAGTTGACGCAAAATTTTAAAAAATTTGATCGAAATTTAAAAATGATTTTTAAGACAAGTTTTTGGTTCTTTGGACAATTTTTTTTTAATGAAAATAGTCGCAAAAAGGGTAGACCTATCGTGTAGGCTGCGGACGGCCCGCACTGCCACTATTAGAAGGGGAGGGATTATGGAAAGGAAATGATTGTGGACTCGCTTTTTAAAGAGTTGCAGGTTATAAGTTTTCTAAAAAAACCGATTTGGGAAGCTTGTTCCATTCTGTAGCAGCCCTGTAAAAGAAGGATTATTGATGGAGATTGGTCCTTGTAGTGTCAATCTTGAGAGTAAATGGGTAAGACTAATCAGCGTGTTGAGTTCTTCGTCCGAATGTGGCCAGTGGTGGTACAAGAGTTTTAATTTCTCTGGAGCATCTGCCATGAAAATATCTGCAGAGTAATGCCTGGTCTGCAACTCTTCTTTTATGTTCTAGTGGATGAAGGGTATCTGTGAGAGTTGAGCTGTTTATCAACCGAATGGCCCTTTTCTGAATGAAATCAAGAAGACGAAGAGAATGTGCTTAACCCCAAATGTGCGAGCAATACTCCAGTAGAGGTCGGATTTGAGCCTTGTACGTCGTCAACAGTTGATCAGGAGTAAAAAACTTTCTAGCTTTCCACAGAAAACCCAGCCTCTGGCTTGCTGACTTTGCGATGTTAGCAACATGGTCAAGCCAAGACATATTCTTAGACACTGTGACTCCCAAAATAGAGATGGAGTGACTTGATTCAAGAGTATTTCCAGACATTGTGATGGAATAATTTGAGAAATTCACTTTCTTGGAAAACGTAGCGCTTTGTGTTTTCTGAGCGTTAAACTAAACAAGATTGTTGGTTTCCCACTGAAATATTGTTTCAAGATCTCTATTAATGGAATTAACCTGTTTCTGCCTGAGTCCGTTTGTATCATTCGCCGAAAGTTATCGATAGAATGTGAAAGTTAAGACAAGTGTGCTGTCGTCTGCGAAACTGTAAATGGGGTTCGGGGTGGTTTTCAAGAGGTCTTGTCTACCTTCTTGTCTACCAATTAACTAACACTGTAGAAAACTCAACAAAACTAAGTTTGAAGTATCATTTAGACATTTTGAATATCTTGATTCTTACGGTGCTGGACTCTGTCCAGATAAAAACCATTTGACTAATCTATAATTTACTTTTTATCAAGATTATTTCGTTAGTAACTTATTGTAGAGCGGTGGCAGATTTAAAAATACTTTCTCATATCAACCTTTAAAAACACCCTTATCTAACTGTATTCCAAGGTACTTTAATCTTAAACATTTTTACACAAAATCAACTTCAGAGGACTTTCCTAAATGGAATGCTTATTTGTAATGGACTTCTAGAATATAAAACCGACTTCTACGCAATTTTTTTTCCTTTTCCAGCCCAAAGTGATAGATAAGTCACCTCAGTGTCCTTTTCAGTGCGTTCTTCAATTAATTGAAAAAGTAACTTCTAAATAATGACTTGAAAAAAGGTAAAAAATCTTAACAACAAACTGATAAATTATAAAGACCAACCATGACACGTTCACGCTTCATCGAAAATTCGTATTCAATGTGTATTTAGCGAAGTGACAAGGGAAACATGTGTATTAAAGACCTGCCAAGGGCCTTCTGTGCATGTGTGAAACGTTCAAACAATTTTTGTTTGCTCTTGGTTTTATCGCCCTCTACCTTTTCCCTACTCTATTTAGTATTTATATGTATACGAACACAATGGGGAGGCTATTTAAGTAGACACCCCCAATCAAACGAAAAACGGTGCAGGTTAATCCCCAACTTTTTTACTGAGGAAGTGTCTGTCAAGCCGCATTTTAATCATTGGAATTCTGACCAACGTTCCTGCAGACATTTTTTAATACTTGTAACATTTTATATCAGTTCAATTGTAACTAGACATTATTGGGAAAATTTAAGTTATTATTATAAAAATTACTTTAACTTTAACTGTTTAAATAACTAATGAAAAATGGTTAAAAATAATGCAGTTAGTAACAAATAAATCATTATATTTAGAAAAAAAATATGTCTTCATTTGTCTTTTGTTTTTAATTAGTAATGTGTGCATATTGGCGGCGCTAAGTTTAAAACACCCTGTATGAAATATCAATAAGTTGAACATATGGAGTTAACGGGCAAGCGCTTGTTGTTTATTGGTTACAATTTCACGTCGCTAGCTTCGTTATTAATGGAGATATCGTTAAAAATGTGGACTGGGATTTTTTTTAAATTTTGAAAAAAATCGAATAGCTTAAAAATATTGTGAACAAATTTTATATAAAATTTCATGTAAAATTCTAAAATAAAATAAAAAATATTAGGTTCTATTTAAAATAACACAGTTGAAGTCTACTTGTCGTGTATTTGAACTCAGCGTCATCCAGAACTTACAGCTTCATAATTCCAGATTTTTAACATAACTGTATCCACCATTACTTTTAATTAAAACTGTTTGCGCCACAACATGTATACCTCTTTTTTCTAAAGATTTCATTTATACACTCCTTCAATGTTTGAGTAATTGCAATTATGTATACATATATTTTTATTTTATACTCATCTGCATAAATTCATATTTCCGTATAACACAAATATTTTATATTTGTTTTATACTATTTTCCATTTTAGTGTTTTTAATACTGGAATATTGTTAAATTAAATTGTTTTTACCACACCACGTACAAACAGCATTTGCTGTCTCTGTGGTTTTTTTAATGTTTATTTGCTGAATGTATACTCCCCAAATTATGTAACTTCTTTTCAAATAAAGATTATTTGTATCAGCACTCAATTAGACAATAGATAATCATGACCAGCACCAACCTGCAGAAGAACAAGTCATTTTAAGAAGTGGACGAGATTTAAGAAGACGGTTAAGGTTTTTGAATTATCTAATATTGTTTGGGGTTTGCACAGTAGTCGTTCAATATAGGTTCGTTAATTTTTGCAACAAGTTCATAAAATCCGCGCGAACAAAAAAAAATAAATGAATCCAACGTGCATGAGAATAAAATTGCCGGGCACGTAATTTGTCCGTGATTTTCATGTAGTAATAAACATTTCATCTTTTTGAAATACCGCACCACACAATGCAAACCCAATCAAGGCGTCCAGCGTAAATCAACAAAATGTGGGGAAAGAATTATATTCGAAATTACACAGTCGGAACCTGTGTAATTTCGACATCATGCATCTATATTTTAATTTGGGTCCGATGTTGTTTATAGTCCAAACCTGGATGGATATTGAATTCGGATAGTACAACGATGCGAAATGTCCAATCTACACCTCGATTTAATACAAAACGATTAAACTCTTATTTATTTAACGTTTTTTTATAGTTAAAGAGATAACGGAAATTATGAGCAGACTGTCAGTTATTAGCGAAAAATATGGCTTAAAAATAAATAAATCTAAAACGAAAATAATGATAGTTGATAGACAAGACAACAATTCTCCACAAATATCAGAAATTGCAGGCTATGAAGTGGTATACAATTTCAATTATCTTGGTTCCTTGATTGCCAACACTGGGAAATGTGAAAGCGAAATACGGCGTCGCCTGACTATGGCAAGATCATCGACTACCAAGCTAAATAAAATATGGAAAGCCAAATCTATCACCAAAACAACGAAACTCCGTCTAGTTGATAATAATAATAATAATAATAATAATCTTTATTGATTTCCAAGACCTACATGGTAAGTATAAAACAAGTCAAAATAGAACATTCAAAATAAGTAAAACCAACAAGTACATATAATTTAAATTTAAATAAATAAAAGAGTATAAATAAAAGAGTATGAGGAACAAAGAGAGCCTATTATGACGAAAGGAACTCACCCATTGTATAAAACATGTTGTTCAGTAAATATATCTTCAACGCTTTTCGGAATTTGACGTAATATGCTTCTTGTTTAATAATTGGAAGTAAGTGGTTGTATACTCTAATCCCATTAGTTATGGGGCCATTCAGGCATATATTTAAATGATTTTGAGGTGCGCACAGGTGATGGCTAAATCTCGTTGGGTAATTGTGTATGTTGCTATGGCAAGGAATGATGTTTCTGTTTTTATGTATGTAACAGGAAATTTCCAATAAATATATGCAGCATAAGGGAAGTATTTTTAATTTGTTGAAAAGAGGTCTACATGATTCTCTTTGATTTTTCTTCAACATTGCACGTATGCATTTTTTCTGAACAGCAAATAGTTTTTGAGCTGAAGAAGACATGCCCCACAACAATATACCGTATGATAGTCGGGACTGTATTTCAGCAAAGTAAAAGTTTTTTATCACATTCAGGTTGAGCACTCTCTGAAGGCATCTTATTTGATACAACTTACAGTTCAGATTTTTTATTGTATCACTTATATGTGATTCCCAGTCCAGTGTATCACTCATAGTTATACCTAGAAATTTTATAGTGTGACATTTCTCTAGAGTCATTTCCCCTAAATGTATTTCTATGTTTTCGACCGTTCTCTGTTTTGTGTGGTAAATTTGAAACTGTGTTTTGCTGGCATTAATGTATAAATTATTAATCGAGAACCATAAGATAATTTTTTCCATGAGGGTATTACATGCTTGTTGATTTAGTTTGGGAGAGTCTTTTGATACCAGTATAGAGAGGTCATCAGCGTAGAGTGTTAATTTGAAAGGTGCAAGGTATTTTACAATATCTGCTACATAAATTGAGAACAAAACTGGGGCAAGCACACTCCCCTGTGGCACTCCAACTTCCACAGGTGCCAAACGAGAGCGGGATATTGTGTTTTTACCACCCTCTTCATTGCAAGATATCTGTACATATTGATTCCTATTTGTCAAAAATGACTTCAACCAGGCAAATGCACATCCTCTAATTCCGTATGACCAAAGCTTGTCAAGCAGCCGATCATGTGGGACACAATCGAACGCCTTGCTTAAATCACAGTATATACCTATAGGACTTCTTTTTTCATCTAAGTCATTGATTATGTTGATATATGTATCTATTGTTGCCGTAGATGTAGATTTGAATTTTCTGAACCCATGTTGTTCATCTGGGATAAGTTTGAATCTTGCAATGAAGGAGTTTAGCCTCTCCAGCATACAGTATTCGAAAAGTTTTGAGAAAACTGATGTTATTGATATGGGTCTGTAGTTGTTCATGATATTTTTACCCTTTTTTTTGTGAAGTGGGATTACTTTTGCTGTTTTGAGGGCATCAGGGAATGTGCCTGTTTCTAGTGAAAAGTTTATTATGTGAGTTATAGGTTTCACCAGTTCATTTTTGAATTCTTTTACAATATTATTGGGTAAGTCATCTGGTCCAGAGGAGCGTTTATTTTTGAGTTTTGAGAACATTGTTAGCATTTCTTCCTCAGTGAAAGGAAGTATAACCATCGAAGTAAGAATGCTGTTGAGGCTATGCTCAAAGTAATTGTGATCTACCGGTGGGATCTCATCTATGACTTGTTTTGGAGCATCTATAAAAAAGTTATTGAAGAGATTAGCAATATCTTCGGGACAGGAAAATTCTTCATTTTCATGGGAAATTTTAATATTGGGTGTTTTTGTGTTTTTATTATTTTTCATTTTATTGATAACTGCCCAAGAGGTTTTGCTTTTATTCTCAGAAGATTGTATTATTTGGTCATAATGATTTCTTTTACATGATTCTATAAGACTAGTGTGTTTCCGTTTTTGCACTTGATATTGGCCTTTTAAAATGGGGAATTTTTTTTGAAGAACATGTAGATCTTTCGGTTGTGCGCTAGACTTTTTGACTTCTTCTGTAACCCAGGATTTGGAGTCCTTTTTTATTTTATTTTTCTTTATTGGGAAGGCCTGAAAGAAGTGACTCAGTAATGTGTTTGCGAATTATTCATATTTTTGGTTGCATGATAGCGAATCGTATGTGTCTTGCCAAGATTCGCTTTGTAAAAGTTGGCCAAACAGTGATTTATTTTTACCGCAATAGTCTCTAGAATAATAATAATTATTTCCCTTTTGACTATCGAGCGACATATTGGAGGGGGTTTTAACTATTATTGTGTTGTGATCAGAGAGGTGGTTATCCACAACATGTGAATGTGCTTCGGCATTCGTAAAAATATTGTTTTCCCCATTGCAACGTACGCAGCGGAAACTTGGACTTTAAACAAAGCAGATAAAAACAGAATAGGGGCTTTTGACATGTGGGTTTATAGATGAGTATCGTGTACAGAACATCGAACCAACGTATCCGTATTACAAGAAATCGGTCCACGTTCAAGGCTGCTAACCAGAATAAACCGCATGAATCTGCAGTACCTCGGGCATATAGCTAGAATATCAGGAACAATGGAGCGACTAATCATAGAAGGGAAAGTAAAAGGCAAATGCTCAAGTGACAGATCTCCGACTAGATGGGTAGACCAAACAAAACCATTAATAAACATGGTAATATAAATGGTGTCACTACATCCTTTGGAGGATAATGGAAAGAGGAGGAGGATAGTTAAAGTAATGTTTTTGTTATAGTTTTACTTTTCAAAATATTTAAAATCAACGAAATTTTTTTATAGGTTGTTTGAATCTACAAGAATGTAGTCCTCAGTTTTCGACCATTGCCGGGGTATATTTTAGCAATAAAAAATGATTGAAAATTATAAAATGGATATTTTTAAGATAATTTTTTTGGAACGCGTCCTATCGAAAAAAGTTTTCAATAAAATATGTTCATGCAATGGTATTTTTTGATAACGCTACAACGCGTTATATTGTTCCAAAATAACGTTCCACGAGTAACGACCCATCGCTACTTTTATCGCACGCGCACGATATTATTTTCAATACATCAAAATAAATCGATAACTGTGATGGCATAATTGCTCGTAAAGGGAATAATTTTATTAAATTCTATGGCCGGAAGCATAGGAATTGCTAAGAAACTCGAATTTTGCAAAAATCTTTATTAGGACAATAGAATATTGAACAAACGTAAACACATTCATGTCTCGCGCGAATATCAAAATATTGCAAATTTTTTTTTTAAATGTTTGATTTCCAAAAACGCATTAGATGGTCCAAGAATTTTTCAGATATCTTTGCAACTTTGGTCGGAATTGTTATTTGTTTATAAGCAAAAATCTAAAATCGCCGAAAAATAGAATCTATTTTTAGCAATTTTTTTTCCAAATTTCTTGTGCATGATGATACGAAGCTCCTCGATTGTTTTCCACCCTGTGGGCCTACGTCAGAAAATTCTATTAAAGGGCAAAGATTTTTCGATGATCGCAGATTGTTGCTAAACTATATCTCGCAGATCGATAAATCTTGCACGATTCTCTTGGGGTTTGGCTCCTGTACATAATGTACGAGTTTCAAACCGATATGTTGATAAACACCCGATTGCGGTTACAAAAACGAAATGTAAAATTTTCATTTTCATTTGCCATTAATCGCTTAATTAACAATGTTAGCACTTTTTTTAGGACATTATTTACAGAGGACGTTATGATGAGCACATTTTATTGGAAACTTTTTTCGATAGGACGCGTTCCAAAAAATAATCTTAAAAATATTCATTTTCTTGTAGGTCCAAACAACCTATAGAAAAATTGGCCACAGGGTGCGCCTTTTGAATAGAACTTCGTTAAATATGGCTTAAGGTGACTGGACTATTACGCATGTTTTATAGATTCGTGACTTACTTTGAATGCTTATCTGTTTTTTTCGCCAAATGCTTTTAGGATGACCAGAGATTGATGCAGCTGCATAGCAAAAAATGTTTATTTCCGTATTGCCCATTCTGTATCCGAAAGCGGTCTCTTTGACTCTGTCTATTATGTTGTTCATTATGGTGTTATATATCAGCGGGCTTAGGTTGTGCCCATGACTTATACCAACTGTTTTGTTTATTTCTCTAGTTAATTCGGAGTTGATTCTAATTTGGATGGTGTTTTGTGAGTGTTCAGTTCCAATATTAATTGTTGTAGTTGATTTGGTACATTTTTCTGCTTCAATGTGTTGATTACATCCTCCAATCTTACTCTATCAAACGACTTGGTTAGGTCCAAGAAGCAGAGGAATGCAGGTGTGTTGTATTTTAGGGACTTCTCTGCTATTTGTCTGATGGTAAAAATCGCATCTATTGTGGATCTATTTTTGCGAAAGCCTTGTTGTTCTTCATTCAGCGGTGTGTTTGGTAGCTAAAATGCTGGTAAATAGTTTTATCGTTGAGCTTAGGAGGGTGATGCATCCATAGTTAGAAGAGTCAGTTCTTTTTTCCTTTTTTTTCCACTATAATAAAATAAAAACAGATCGTCTTTACATTAAAGATATTTAAAAAGAGTTTATGAAATGGTTAAGACTTAGCCAACAGATTTTTAGTTTAAATATTATGTCATTTATATATGTTTATTTATACTTACACTTGTGATGTCCCAAGTTAATATTATTAGCAATGTAATGGATAGAAAAGGTAGGAAAGATGGGTATAAAAAGAAAATATTTTATGCAAAATATCGCTCAGGTAGCGATACAGGTAATATTTCAAATGAAAAAATATCGTCGATATCATCGTCTAGGTCAAGCTGTGCCGTCATGTAGTAAAACTGTCAAGTCGTCCGAGCGTCGGATGATATCTAAATGTGGAAAATAACAAGAAAAGTCATCCGAGCAATCCACTTTTCCGAAAAGGCTCTGCGGAACGAGCTGTCACATCGCAGCAGGCGCGGCATAACCACCGTCTGTTGAATTATTAATTTTGGTTTACTAATGAAGTCTTTCAATTCCAATTCCAACTGAAATTAGGTTTTTTTTAATATTATTTGAGGGATGCGAGAGTTGTGTGAGAGATTAACACTTATTAATGTAAAGTTGTTGGTCACTTATTAATGAAAATTGTTCTTTGGCAGTTTTATCAAATTATTAATGCAACGAGATAGCAAATTAACAACTATTCATAAGATAATGAACTTAAGCAGGCACATTTAAAAATACTACATAGTACTATAAAATACTAATATAAATAAACTGTTTAAAATATGCGAACAAAAATTATAAATTACCCTTTTACAAAATAAAAAAGATTTTATTTTTAGGTAACAAAGATTTTTTTTGATTGGGCAGTTGCCATTCAGCCAGTCACATACAAAATTTTATTTATTTATTCTATGTAAATAGTAAAAGCTTTCACACATACCATGCATACCTTCTTAGCCTATACGAAGCAAAGTAAAATAAGAGAGATATTAACAGGAGGATAAAAACAGTGGTCACTCGCTTCTTGTCCAAAGGCCCTGTAAGACATTTTTAATTGACACACACAACTAGGCCACGTTTGGTAGGTATAAAACAAATGGGATAGAAACAAAGGTTGCAATTCTAACGAAGTTCACAGGCATACTTTACTTTCACAGATAAATTTTATCAAGCACTCGTAGATATTTACACTCGTCTTATAAATATGTTTCGTCAATCTTCCTTCATCCATCCTTTCTACGCGTCCAAACCATCTAAGCATTCCTTTATTCATCTTTGTAACCACATTTTCTTTTACACCACGTTTTCTTACTTACCATTCTTCACTATCCATTAGAGTCACTCTGGTTATTCTACTTAGAACACTTATCTCCGCAGCATTAATCCCATTTTCATGCTTCTTTTGACAAACCCAGCATTCACCACCATACATGAGTGTAGGAACCAACACACCTCTATGCACAGCCAGACATTCCTTTTTTGACTCTTTTTGGCTGTTCATAAAGCTATGTAGTGCCCCATTCATTTGTTTTCCTGCCAACACCCTTCGCTCAATGTCACTGTCATACTTTCCATCTCTCGTAAACTTTGAATCCAAGTACACAAATTCATTTACTTGTTCCACTCTTTCTCTCTCAATCGAAACTTCACAGTTTGTCATGCTTTTTTCTGTTTCAAAAACCATTACTTTCGTTTTGCTTACATTTATTTTCATCCCTTTGATTTTCAGGGCATCATGCATAACATTAACCATCGCCTGCAACTCCTCTTCAGATGACGCTAGTAATACTTGATCATTGGCGTAAAGAAGGCATTTGACGATCAAATCATTCATTTTCAATCCATACGCACTCTCTTTAAAATCTTTTAAACATTCGTCTATGTATAAGTTAAACAGCCATGGCGAAGCCACACATCCCTGATTCACACCTTTTTCGATGTTTAACCAGTCCGTGCAAGCTCCGTTTATCCTGACACAAGCAGTGGAATCCTTATAAAGTGATTTATATATCATTCATTTTTTCGGATCAACTAAACGGTAATGTGAACTTGATTAGTTAAAAAAGTAGGTAGGTATTTTAACAGAATTATAAAAGTCGAAATCTTTATAAAATAAATTAAAATTGTAATCATATGAATAAGTGTAGAGTTGGCGTACTAAATTTTTGTTATTTAGATAGCGGCGAGTTCCTTATCACTCAATATTTCTCATTCCGATGGCGAATGCAAACAAAAATGAGGAAAACTTCAAGAAAATCGATAGATTAGCATAAGATGTCGTCGCGGCAAAGTTAAATTTCTGTGGTGGTTGATTGGTATTTGCAAAGGATCGTCTTTCTAACGGTCGCGACTGGCACTGATTTGAAGGCGACCGACAACGGCGACCTCTGGTTTATTGGCACACAATTAACAGTCATCGGTATTCCAGACACACGGTCTGTTCATCCGCTGTTTACCGGTTTGATTGAATGGAATTGGCTTGATGGGGGAAATTCGGCTAACAAGCTTTTTACAAGGGACCAACCTCTGTTGCTCTTGCTATTCATCGCAGGAACGGACTTTATTGTTAAGATATAATAGAGAAATAGAACCTTTTTTCCGATTTTCCAAAAACAGGTGAACCCAATTTTACCGTGTCTCTTTCTTTTGTTATCCTCTTTTAAAAAACAAGCACAAGAATGCTCCTTTTTTCTTTGCTTCTAATATCATACTGACCACTTAAGAGAGAAATAGAAAAAGATGTCAATTCTATAAGTTGAATCGTGTAAACTTTAATCTCAAAGGGCAGTCAACTGGTCAAGAGTCAGCCTTGCAACTACTTTAATCCACCAAACCAACTTGTCAAAAAGGGTCTTCTTAAGTTCGATTATTAATATAGGTACTTAAAAGAATACAACAAATATAATTTGACTAAATATTTGCATATTTCTTTGTATTCAATGCAAACAAAACACAAGCATGTCTTTTCTCTAGAAAAGCCGATCTCACTGTGCCTAACATAACTTTGTCAGGAGTAACCATACCACTGAAGTCATCCATATCGATGCTTGGTATTACTATCAGCAATAACCTTTCCTGAGAAAATCACGTGAGGTCCATTGCCAAAAGTGCATCCCAAAAACTTGGTTTTTTGTTTCGTGCTATTTCACCTCCAGTCAGCTGCTTATGATCTATAAGGCGCAGATCCGACCTGTATTGGAGTACTGTTCCCATATTTGGAGTGCAGCACCTAAACATATCCTGAAGCTACTGGATTCTGTCCAAAAAAGGGCAATTCGTCTCGTCGGTGATGCCTCGCTTACAAACTCGCTCACTTGTCTGGAACACCGTAGAAGAGTTGGCGATTTGTCTCTATTTTATAGATATTTTCATGGGCGATGCTCTTATGAAATATCAACAATCGTTCCTCCTTTGGCAGTCTCTTCGAGATTAACCCGTCAAGTTCAGTCTTCACACCCCTTCGTGGTCACTTTGGAGACCTGCAGAACATCACTTTCCAAAGACTCATTCATCCAACGAATTGCGAGGCTTTGGAACTCATTGCCTAGGAAGGTGTTCCCCGTGGCATACAACCTCCAGAAATTTAAGACGAACACCAACTCCTACCTTCTTTCCCTTGGTTCCCACGATGTTCTCTGAACATTACAGGATATTCCTTTTCGTGGGAACCAGAACATAAAAAAAAAAAAAAGGTTTAGATAATTTTGACTATAACTTTAGCTAAGACCACCTAATATATCACATATAAAATATTGATGTGTATACAGGGTGTTTTAAAAAAAAGGTGTCCTTCCTGTCTCCATGATAGGTAGAATACTGAAAAATAATTGGTCAGAACAAAATTTTCGTAACGCCATCCGTATCCAAGATACAGGGCGTTAAAAAAAATGTATAAACATTTATTACGATCTGCGAAATCTACTAAAAACATCGTAATGAAATTTTATACGGATATGTTTTAGAAGTTCATACATCCCATGAATTTATTTTAATATCTGATTCTCATAGAGGGCGCTAGTTACATGGCTCGTACCAAGTAGTATTGAACATAATTTTTTAAGGTTAGATTTATTAATTAAAATTTCACGTAAAATTAGACATTATTTAATTTTACACCAAAAAGGTACTCTTGGTAAAACTCGATATTGTGTACCGTTTTCGGAATATTTTGATTTGAAAATTGTGAAGTAATAACCGATACTTATATAAAGTAATGATATAGTTATTAATTATTATTAATTAGTATGGATTATGTGAATTAAAAAATTTAAAATTAAATAAAATAAATTAAAAATTTGTTGCTCTTTAAGTATTCTCATCAATGGGGTAAAAGTAAATGTAAGCAAAAGTAAAGTAATGGATTTTGAAAGAGAAAAAAACATAACAAACTGCGATGAGCTGATTGAAGAAGAAAGAGTGGAACAAGTAAAAAAATTTGTATACTTAGGTTAAAATTTACAAGGGACGGAAGTAATGACTGTAAGATTAAGTGATGGGTGTTGGCAGGAAAACAAATAAATGGGGCGTTGCATAACTTTCTGAGCAGCCAGAACGTGTCAAAAAAGGCATGACGGTACTGTTCATAGAGGAGTGCTGGTCCCATACTGATGTATGGTAGTAAATGTTGGGTTTGGCAGAAGAAGCATGAAAATAGGATTAATGCTGCGGAAATGAGTGGTCAGAAAAGTAGCTGGAGTGACTCTTATGGATAAGGTGAGGAATAGTGTGATAAGGAAACGCTGTAATGTAAAAGAAGATGATAGATAAAAAGGAATGCTTAGATAGTTTGGACACGATCAGATCAAAATTGTTTTAAAAAAAGACCAGGTCAAGAAGCAAAGAAGTGTGTAAGAACCATAGCAAGTGATCTCTGCCTACCCATATGGAAAAAAAACGTGACTATATGTGTTAGGTATCTACTAATACTGTGCAATTTTGCGGCATGTAGAGTATGAAATTTTCTAATTTTCAGTTGCAAAATTTTCTTTAAAAGAGAGATATTTGCTTGATTAACGACTCTGGAATGATAGGAAAAAGATTTTTCGTGGTCTATGCTTTTAAGAATTCTTTTAGAGTCATTTTTCTAACTACGTCAATTTGTAAATAAGGTATCTAGATGAAAACTTAAGGTATACTTTTTTTTTTAACTTTTATCCATTTAACATCTGTAATAACAATTTAATACCTTTATACATTTAGACACTTTTAAAAACTTGGCTATCACCTTTGTAAAAAAATGCGATTTAAAAGTACAAAAGTAAATATTAATAATATTGTACTGGTTGTAATTTTTTGACTATATTTGTCTAGTGCGATTCTGTATTTCTCCCTCCCGCTCGTCAACTTCCATCTTCATTAGCTTTTTAGACATTAGTTCATTAACTAATTTAAAAAAAAAAAAGCAATATTTTTCATATTTTTACGTAGCATAAAAAGTCGTATCACATTGCTTAGTACAAGGTCGTGGTGCGAAATGCATTAAAATTGTTCTTTGCTTGAATAATTGCAGTATGGTTCAAACCGACTGCATTTTTCGTACATTTAATTAATAGAAATTGTATTACGACTAATAAAGAGAATAAACCAATCAGCTTTATCTGATATAGGCAGTGAAGCTGAGGCAAAACTGCAATAATAATTGAGCAAAACAATCATTGTTTGATTCTCTCTTTCTCTTTATCTTTCTCTATCTCTCTCTCTGTGCAACACTTAACCAAATCATTGCGCGTGATTTGGTTGTATCGAATTGTACATAGCAGTCACCCGTACAGAATAATAATATTTAAAGAACTCATGAACGTATGGCTGAAAATGATCCCGTGGCGATTTTGCAACAACGCATACATTAAATGCACGAAAACAGGGTGATAAAGGAGAAAAAGTAACAATTAAATGCTTATCTTTTTTATGAACGTATCTTTCTGTATTAAACATTTTTTGCTACTCATTTTATTTGTTATTAAAATAAATATTTACGAAGTACTAAAAAGTATTAAACTGTTTCCAATTATTTATAGACTACAGCTTCTTTATGTAGCTGTATTATCATTGCTTGCACTTCAACTACCTAGTTGTTACAAGTTCTTTTACTTTTCTTTGGTAATTTATATGTTAGTAAAACTCATTATTGAGTTTTATTTTGAATGATCTTCCTTATGCGGCTGTTGCATCATTGCTTGACCTTCTTCAACTAGCTAATTGTTTTATTTTGTTTCTTTGATATACCTTTAAAAGTTATTGTTTTACTTTTCCATGGTGATTAATGTGTTAGCTCATTTTTAAGTGTTATTTTTAATAATGCACCTTCATGTGACTGTTGTTTTTTTATTGCCTTACTCTTCTTTAAACCAACTGGGTGTTATTTTTTTTTCTTTGGTTTGCTCTAAAAAGTTATAGTTTTATTGCCCTATCGTGATTTATGTGTGAGTACAGCTCGTAGTTGAGTCTTAACTTTGGATGTATTTTTTTCGTCTAACAGAAGAAACAATATAAAAGTGTGATAAAATGCACAACAAAATTAGTGGGATTCTAAATGAAAATAAGGAATTAATACGGAAATAAAAGGCGAGGTCGAGTTGGATGCAATATAATCATTGGTAACTTCGATCGAAAAACGTAAGGGTCGAATTGGATGCGGATTATTTTTCAAACGATTTCTACTCGGACGACCACAGAAAGGGACAGAGCTTGTGAATGAGACAAAAATCCGAAAACTACAGTAGATACCTGGGCCACGTTATGAGAGGAGAAAGATACACTCTGTTGCAAGTGATTATACATACATACACAAAGTCACGCCTTTTTCCCATAGGGGTAGGCAGAGACCACTTCCCTCCACTTGCTACGGTTCTTACACACATCTTTTGCTTCCTCTACTTTCATCAGTGCTCTCATACATGCTCGTCGGTTGTTAATACTTCTTGACCTGGCCTTTCTTCAAAACAATGTTGATCTGATCGAGATATGTTCTCCGAGGTCGACCTCTACCGATTTGCACATACACACTCGCCTTATAAATTTGTTTCGTCAATCTTCCTTCATACATTCTTTCTACGTGTCCAAACCATCTAAGCATTCCTTTATCTATCTTTGTGACCACATCTTCTTTTACACCACAGCGTTTTCTTATCTCAGTATTCTTAACTTTATCCAACCGAGTCACTCCGGCTATACTTCTCAGACTACTCATCTCCGCAGCATTAATCCTATTTTCATGCTTCTTCTGCCAAACCCAACATTCACTACCATACATAAGTGTAGGAACCAACACACCTCTATGCACCGCCAGACGTGCCTTTTTGTGATTATGCAGGGCAAAATTATGGCTGCTCAACTTGAGAGAGTGGTTCAACTGTACGTCAGTCCAACTTTTTAGATTATAAATACATACATACTTAAAGTCACGCCTTTTTTCCATAGGGGTAGGCAGAAACCACTTCCTTCCACTTGTTACGGTTCTTATACACATCTTTTGCTTCCTCTACTTTCATCAGTGCTCTCACATAAGCTCGTCGGTTAATGATACTTTTGACCTGGCCTTTCTTTATTTTTTTAGATCAGCGCTGGATAAAGTTAAAATATTCATGATGGTAGCTAACCTTTTAAAGAAGACGGCACCCTAAGAAGAAGATTATTTTTATGATTTTTTCTGCAGTGTGCCAAGTATGAAAAATATATTTTAAAAGAATAAAGACTGAGAACGCCTTATTGGGTCTTTTTTGGTGTAACCGAAAATGCTGCCTATTATGTTTTCATTGGAAGTATAAATCATCGCGTACTGGAACGTGAAAGAGCAAAAAGAGCAAATCGGAAAGCTCTGTACAGTAATTATCCTCCATAGAACCCCCCGATTAAAATTGCTCGCGCGTCGTTCGTTTTATTTATGTTAAACGCAACTCGCGAGGCAATCAGCGTAATCAATTCTGTTTTTATTTATTGTCAAACCACGCGGATGTTCGTTCATTTTCAATGTAGCTCTACTCACTACGAGAGCTTTCGCAAATACAGAACAGATTTTCCGTTTTATGTTGTAAACTCTTTTTTTTTTATTTAGTGAAACGACCGCTTCCAGGGGATAACAATTTTAGTAGACAATTTATTTTAAATAAATTACTTAAAAATATATAAAGTAATGGTACGTATTTACAACTGGTTATATCAGGGGTGGCCAACCCGGCTTACATAATTTTAAGGCTCGAGAGTTTTACAAAATTCTTTTTGTCAAAAATTTTGGAAATACAGGTTTTTTCAACGCGTTTAAACGATATGTGCCTTTCTTTCCTAGTTTAATGAATCTCCAATGCTCTTGGCTACAAGCACCGTCTCTCTTTATTTTGTTCCCGTTTATCGCTTCCCACTTCGTCTTTCCAAGTTCCTTTAAATCATTCCGGCGCGTTCCTCTTTGTCTTGTTCCAGCTGGATCGAATCTACGAACAAATCAACTTTTAATTACGGTGATACTGTATATGGGCATTTTCTCACAAAAACTACAAAAAATTTAAAACTAATAGTTAAGAATTATTTATGGGTTTGCGGGTTTGGCAGTCGGCCATTACTGGCCATTACTTTTGTTTTTCTTGCATTAATTTTTATATCTAGCTGATCTCTTACTTCTACAACTTTGTTGATCCGTCGTTACAGGCTTTCAGGATTGTCCGCAATGATAACTGTATCGTCTGCACACAGCCCTGACTTACTCCTTTATTTATGCCTGCGGTTTCCGATGTCGCTTGCCCATATCTTATTTTTTCTTCTTCCAATAGAGATTTCTGATGACCCCGATGTCTGGTTTGTCACCCCCTTTTTCGGTATGATTGACGCTATCGAAAGCCTTCTCATAATCTACGAAACAGGTACAGACATCTTTTCTTGTGTCTTGACATTTATGGAAGAGTATTGACAAAGTGGCTAGTGCTTCCCTTGTTCCTAGGCCTTCACGAAATCCAAATTGAGTGTCGCTTTGACCGATTGCACATTTGTGGTAAATTCTAGCCTGTATTATTTTAAGTAGGATCTTCAGCACTTGACTCATCAGGTTTACCAATCTAAAGTAATCACACTTTTTGGGATTTGATTCCTTAGGGAGGGAAATAAATATGGAGGTGAGCCAGTTACTTGGGATATTACTTGTTTCATGGACCCTCTGTAGTAACTGAAGCAATGGAACCAAGTTCTTTTCTTTTAGTAGTTTTAGAGTTTTTATGTGGATTTCGTCTGGACCCGTTGCTTCTCCGTTTTTACTGAGTTTAAGTGCCTTCACTATCTTCTGATTTTAGAATTGTTGGAGCCTGATCACATTTATTATTTCTGTCGTATGTTCGTGGCGTTTTTCTTTCAGGTTTTAGTCAAATTTGCCTGTAAAATTGTGTTTTTTTGTCTTTACAAATTTTTAATGACAATTCAACTCTTTCGTTTTTTTATCAACACATACAAAGTATAAAATCGTAAATAATTAAACATCTGAAAACTATATAAACTAACTTGAATTATTAACATCTATACACTATCTTAAAGCAGGGATCTCCAAACTTTCCAGCCTTAGGGTTATACTGATTACTCCAGTAAGTTCCGAGTGCCAAAACCATATTATCATTGTTGCCGGTGGTAAAAAGTGAAATAGTCTACTGATGAAAAAAAAAGTCCGAAAAAGTACGCGACGTTTAAAAAAGGCTGCAAATAGGACTAAAATCCGCGAAACGACAACACTGCATATTATTAATTTTCCTGTCATTATCTGTAATTTCTAATTGATACTGTTTCAATCACAACAACGAAGTAAATGTTTTTTACATTTTAAAACATGTGAAATATTCAGCCACACCACTGAGACTGAGTTTCCTATCGATTTTGCAATCGAAACTTTGAGTGCTTTGAAAATAAATTTTGATACTCGTTTCTCGGACTTTAATGCCATTGCGAATCAAATTAAGATTTTTCAGAATCCTTTTGATACTGATATTGAAACCCTAGCCCCGGAACTTCAAATGGAAATGATGGATCTACAGTGCAGTGATATAATTAAGAACAAATATCAAAACTTATCTTTGTTGGAATTTTATAAGAGTCTTCCACTGACACAATTTGATAATTTGCATAAAATTGCTCGTGGGCTGTTTTCTGTTTTTGGTACTACTTATTTGTGTGAGAAGACCTTCTCCAAAATAAAATACACAAAAAATTAACTGATGAGCATCTTAAATCTCTTTTAATAATTGGTACAAGTAAAATTAGTCCACAACTACAAACTATTGTCAGTGGAAAATCTTAATTAGTTGGATTCATTTCAATAATTTGTTAGTTATTATATACTGAAGTTAAATTTTCTGCATATTATACATGTCTTTACTCATTACAATTCTGTGTTTCTTTATCAAACTTATCACAAAAACAATAACAATAAGCCTACAACAATGTTATGAGTAGTTAGCTCATGACCATATCAATGTAGATGTCATATTAATAATTATTCAACATAAAATTAGAATACTTCAGTAAACTAAATTTAATTTGCTATAAAAAATATGTTCTCTAAAAGGAGTTTTCAAGTATGCTAGCTCTCCGCGGGCCGGACAAAATCTGTCCGCGGGCCGGATGTGGCCCTCGGGCCGTAGTTTGGAGACCCCTGTCTTAAAGTTTTTTTTTTATGTTCTGGTTCCCACGAAAAGGGATATCCTGTAATGTTCAGAGAACATCGTGGGAACCAAGGGAAAGAAGGTAGGAGTTGGTGTTCTTCTTAAATTTCTGGAGGTTGTATGCCTCGGGGAACACCTCCCTAGGCAATGAGTTCCAAAGCCTCGCAATTCGTTGGATGAATGAGTCTTTGGAAAGTGATGTTCTGCAGGTCTCCAAAGTGACCACGAAGGGGTGTGAAGACTGAACTTGACGGGTTAATCTCGAAGAGACTGCCAAAGGAGGAACGATTGTTGATATTTCAGAAGAGCATCGCCCATGAAAATATCTATAAAATAGAGACAAATCGCCAACTTTTCTACGGTGTTCCAGACAAGTGAGCGAGTTTGTAAGCGAGGCATCACCGACGAGACGAATTGCCCTTTTTTGGACAGAATCCAGTAGCTTCAGGATATGTTTAGGTGCTGCACTCCAAATATGGGAACAGTATTCCAGGACAGATCGGATCTGTGCCTTATAGATCATAAGCAGCTGACTGGAGGTGAAATAGCTCTTGGCACGAAACAAAAAACCAAGTTTTTGGGATGCACTTTTGGCAATGGACCTCACGTGATTTTCTCAGGAAAGGTTATTGCTGATAGTAATACCAAGCATCGATATGGATGACTTCAGTGGTATGGTTACTCCTGACAAAGTTATGTTAGGCACAGTGAGATCGGCTTTTCTAGAGAAAAGAAAAGTATCAACAGGATTTAATAGCCTATATTGTTAAATTAGCATTTGCAGGTTACAATATAATAAAATAAATAACAACATTTACGTTCTTGAAATAATATTTTAAAAAATGCTACCAGTGCAAATAAATGTTACAACAATGACAATAATTGAATTGTTGCAGGTATGGTTTCAAAATAGAAGAGCAAAATTTCGAAAACAAGAACGACTAGCGCAACAAAAATCTTCGAATCTCAATTCCGACAGTCCGAATCCGACAACAAACATTAAAGCGGAAAATAATGGTATCACCAAAAATTCCATCAGTAACAATAAAGATAACGTTAAACCTGGATCGCCTCATTCTAGCATATCTACGACGCCGAATTCCAATACGAGTAGCATATCCAGTCTTCATTCGAATAATGGCGACGTTAAACCCATTAATGGCAATTCTGGTAAGTCAAATATTTTGTCAAGTAATATAAAAAAATTAAATTTCCCTACAAAATAAATAAGAGCAACCTGCAACTTGGTATTATTTATCCTAATTTATAAAATTGACGTCGAATAGTTTAGTAAGGACTGAAATTATAGAAAAAAAAGTGGCCACGTTGTTTTTGAAATTACATGAATAGTAAAATAAAATTTTACGGGGTTCTTAGAAAAAAATTAACCCTGTCTTTAGGATGGGTAGAAAAATTCAAAATAATTGGGGTTTATTTAGTAAAAAAATTTCGTAACGCCATTCGTATTCAAGATAAATGGCGTTGAAGACAAGAAAGTTATACACATTTATTACGATTTTGACGAAACTACTGGAAACATTGTAATGAAATCGATACTCGATACTGTGTACCGTTTTCGGTATAGATAAGATTTCTGCACGAAGTCATAAATAGAGCTAAATGGTCTAAACTTAATTGAACTCTTTAAATGTCAATACCAGAAGAACAAGAGTTTTAGAACTGTTCATGGTTCCTCATAACAAATGAGTCAATTACAAATAATTAGCAAATAGAAATGGTGAAATCATTGATTTATTTGATTCATCCGTAAATTAAGTAAAAAATTAAATGAGGCACATTTATTTGTTGTAACTTAGTTAATTATGATTATATTTGTAGAGATATACAGGGTGGCCAACCGAAAACGAAACAGAGCCATTTGCAGGCACCTCGTCAACATTTTAGAAAAACGCTCAGACCCGTCGATTTTTGATTAAAGGGGGAAACTCTTTTCCGGTATTTTTGGCATTACTACTTTTAACCCCAAGCGAGGGTAAGAATTACCCTAAAATGTTTAAATGGCATCGGGGGAAGAATAAGATGTCTTCTAAAAGCTCTGACAATTCTCTTTACAATAGTTTTCAAGTTTTACATTTTCTCCCAATACTTTGAAAAATATTACATGTTAAAATTTCAATTCTTTTAGTTGCTTGATTACTACCCAATTAATTAAAGACAAGAGTCACATATAAAAACAAATTCATGCGGTGTGTCAACTTCCAAAATATATTCGTACAAAGTTTCATTACAATGCTGCTAGTAGTTTCGACATAATAGTAAAAAACGTGTGTACAAATTTTTAACACCCTGTATATTGAATACGGATACCGTTACGAAGTATTTTACTAAAAAAACCAAACTTATTTTGTAGTGTTCGGAGCCACTTTTTTTTAATCCTTGTGTATTTTCTTTAACTCCAGCCCTTACTAAACTATTGCTGCTAAAAATATGTACATTCCTGATGATGATTACTCCCATTTTTTATAAACAAATAGTTATAATATTTTTTTTACAACAGTTATGATCAAAGATTAGTTATTTTAAATTTATTTTAAATTTTTTTAAAGAATTAATTAATTAATTAATTAATTAATTCAAAATAGGGTAAATAATTATTTAGCAGATCTTTACGTATTCCAAATTTTACTAGATTTAATTTTTTTACCAGTCAAGATCATTAATGGTGATTCCAAATTGTGATTCTTTGAGAAAATGTCAAAATAATTTTGTAGTTATATATTCTCGAGTAGAAAAATTAAAATTCAACGCATCACAGTTGAATGCAGGAAAACCTCGTCGAAAATGATATGAGAGGATATTTCACCCTCTAGAGATTTTACATTTGGAAATTAATTTAACTCTAACGAAATTACATATCAGACACCCAATAGAAAAAGTTCTCATTCTGTAATGTGACATCGGATTGGTGTTTTGCGATAGAAAAGAATTCTCCATAGTGGAAAGTGGAGAGTGCTGTGTGTGTATGTGCGAGTGGGTCTCTCTACGTAGGCAACAGCTAAAGAGTTGACAGTAATGAAAATAAATGGGCGGCAACGGGCAATTTTCTAGATTAAATGTCAGAGCGGCGCGAGGGAAGCTCCTGCTGCTTTACTCCTGCTCCTGTTTCTGCTGCCTCTCCGATGAGTCGTAGTCCTGTTAGTCCTACTACGTATACTCTCTTGCTATCCTTACTCGCAACCATGTCGCCCTGCGTTGTGATGCTTAGCTGGAATTTTATATTGCGAATGGCATTCAGGATCGGACCGTGAATGATAAAACCAACTTTAGTTGAATTATCCCACTTTATTCCATTTCTAGCCATTCATTAAACAAAAAAATGATATTTATCTTAATTATTACATAATTGTCACAGAAGTACATTAAAGCTGTTTACAAAAAAAGAAAACGAGATAATTTTTAGTTGTGTCTGACTGCGAAACTTCAATTTTTGAATTTGTTTGTCTGTCTGTTTGTTTGTTTGCTCAAGTATTAAGCAAAAACTACTGGACCCATTGTGATAAAACTTTTTATGTTCACAATACAATAATAAGACCTAAAAACTGGTACATCCAGCATGAGGTGAATTTTAAGTACTTAGATAATATTATGTAGTGTGAGTTTTTAAAACACTATAATAGTAATAGCAGTTTTTCTAACTAAACCGATAGATGGCGATTTATATAATTTAAATAAAGGGATACCAAAGTATAAAATATATTTCACAATGGAGCGCAAAATAGTGGGAGAGAGATCAGTAGAAGGAAGGAAAACATCTTGGCTAAAAAACCTACGAGATACCTACAGAAAAACTATTTAAAACCCCAGTTTCCAAAGTAATTATAACTATGATAATAGCCAACCTCCGCAATGAAGTCGGCACTTAAAGCAGAAGAAATATTTTTATAAAAGGCTGAGCTTTTACTTATTTTCTTCCTCTATAAGTGCTCATACGTTAACGGATATTAGCAATAATCATGGCAATTTGAACCTTAGAAAAAGCTGCCCTGTGGTACCAAACCAAGTTTTCGAATTCTTTATTCTTCTTATAATGCCTATCCGTTCTGCACGTTAGAGATCATCATAGCTATCTTGACCTTGTTTGCCGCAGCGCGGAACAGTTCAGTGTTATACCATTTCCGTAAATTTAGCAGCCAGGAAATACGTCTTCTTTCCAGTCCCCTTTTTACGTTTACTTTTTCTTGGAGGATTAACTGGAGGAAGCCATAACGTTTTTTGTTTCAACTTATGTGTCCTAAATATTCTAACTTTTGAGTTTTGATCGTCATCAGAATTTCACATTATTTTCCCAATCTGCGCAGGGCTTCCCCATTGGTAACTCGGTCAATCCAAGATATGCGTACGATGCGTCTATAACACCACATTTTAAAATCTTCGAGCATTTTAACAGACGGCATTTTGTTTTTAATGATATGTCTCGGCTCATGAAAATAGGTCTCATCCTAACGAATGCTGCTTTTGCTTTTATTATTCGTGTTTTTATTTCTATTAAGTGAGTCCATTGGCTATTTAAATTGGTGCCAAGATATGTATGATATTCGACTATTTCTATCTCCTGATGATTAATCATTATTGGGCATTTAGGATTGAATGTTTACTAATTGTTTATGTTAAGATCTAATCTATATCTATTACTGACTTTTGGTATGCGGTTCATTAATGTTTGTAAATCCTTCAAATTCTTTAACCAAGAGATATTTCTTCTTTCTACTTATGATGTTAGATTAAGGTCGTGACTTTTAAAAAGGTTTGACATTTTTAGTAAAGCCGCTCGGGATTTTGCAATCCGGCATTTAATTTCACGAGAATGGTCCCAATCTTCGTTTATTATTGTGCCTAGGTACGTATATGAAGCAACTCTTTCGATTTGCTGGTTTCTGATAGTAAGCTGGCACGGTACATTGGTTCGTTTCGGATTATCATGAATTTGGTCTTATCTATGTTCAGCATTATACCGTATTTTACACTGGTATATTTGACACCTGTCATTAGTTCTTGTAGGCTTACTTATTTTAAAAGTCAACAACTTAAGTTTCGAATTCATTAATTGTGATATTGGAAGTTTGTTAGAGTACTCTGAGCAATGTTGTATTGAAACGATATTGAGTGTTCATTAATATATCGGCACCTCATTGCCAAAGTATCACCAGAAGAAATATCTCTGGGGATATGATTTTAATTAGAATTCTTTATTTGCAGAATGCTGGATTTTTATTAAATAACAAAAATTTGGAATTTATTTATTGTAATTGTAAAGTAATGCTTAAAATTTAGTGAATAATTAAAAGCTCATATTTATTGACGTGTGTCAATTTCCTTAAAGCCATACATTTTTCATCAAACAAACTAAAGTACTTTGCGAAAAATCCACCCCTGAGAAATCATTTAGCAATCGAAAACGAACAAATCACACACATGAAAGTTTCTGATGTTTACCAGCTGGTCTTGAGATTTATCTACGAATATAAAAATGATATTGTCTACTTCGATTCCATAAATAATATAATTTGATGCATTGCCTTCAAGAATGTGACTTTACGTTAAAAAATTACTTGCCGGTGTTTCGTGCATGTGAATGTTTATGAAAAAGTTGAAATTTGTTCTAAAAATTGTATCAAATTAATAAAAATAGAAAAGAATAAAAATGTCCTTTTATAACAAAAATAAATATCAGTGGTCTGGGTGCGACCCGAGAGGTCCACACGATTAATATTTTAGTGGAAACAATGACAAAATACCATGTGTTTTGTTGTTATAATTATTATTAAAACGATTTTAAATTGTTTATAACAAATTATAATTGTCATTAACAATATTCTGTTTATGTCAACCGAATTCTTTCAAAATTTTTCTATTCTATCGATACTAACACAAGTTTAAAATTCTCCAATTCTCATTTTAGTTTTTTAATACTATTTTTTTTTTTATGAAATATTGTCATCATATTTTTCATACAAATTATCCTAACATGCAATAATCATATAATTTAAAAGATCGTAAAATTCTGCATTAAAAATAGTATAATTTATAAATTGCATAATTTAGGTAGTTTACCATTTTTTTATTCTCCATAAAAAATAGCAACAGCAACCGACAAGCTTGTATGAAAGCGCTGATAAAAGTAGAAGGAGCGAAATGCCTATGTAAGGACTGTAGTAAGTGAAAAGAAGTGGTCTCTGCCTACCCCTTACGGGAAAAAGGCGTGACTATATGTATGTATGTTATTGAAATCAAGTTTTTTGCTTTGCCTATTTATTTAACGAACTATGTGTTGTGGATCATTTAAGTTGACGTCTTAAAGTGTTGTATTGTCGGCATATTGAATGTTGGTAATGACAGATTGTAATTAATAAAAAATAATTAAGGGTTGCCTAACCTAATAACTACATAATTATTAAACTAGGATTAATTTGTTAACCAGTATTCTGCCATCTATTTTTGTGTCAAAATCTCTGTAATTTGGACAAAATCGGTACAATCAGTTTCTTATTTTTGGCAAAATAAATTCTAAAAATATAGTGAAACAGCTAACAAGCTAAAATTATACACCTCCGCTACTGGTATTTGTTTATTTATGGAAAAATGTTTGTGATACATAAAGTTAAAATATTGAATTAGCCAGCCTTAATGTAATGAATATTTACAACTTGATGGTTGCAAATACTATTTATATCATGTTTGCATCAATATCTGCGACATTGCTTTGTGTTAATCCAACTTTCAATGCTCAATTCTATTTTTAAATCATTCGAAAACATAAAGTGCCATTTTCACGAAACATAATTTTTTTTCAGGCAAACATTCTGAAGATTCCATCTCGAATAATAACAAATGGTCCTCGATGAGTCCCCAATCATGCAACACCGCCCTATTAGTTCAACAGGCCAACAAAGTTTTGTCGCAACCGAACCATCTTCAATCCCACCACGGATCTCACGCAGCAGCCGCGGCAGCGGCTGCGCTTTCGTCGCCTTTCACCTCACTTTTAGGAGCGACAGGGGGCGCTGCTTCTTATCTACTGGGCGATCATTTAAAACCCGCAACGGCAAATCACTTATTTTAAGACAGTGAATATTTTTAGTGCAACGGTATTGATTTATCGCATTTTTATACTTTAAATGTTTCGCATAATATATAATTATCATTGACATAACATACAATGAACTGGACCCAGTTCAAAAGATCTGCACGTTTTATTTACGGTAATAATAAAGAGAGAGAGAAGGCAAAATGGGCGACAAATATAGTTTAAACTGGAAATTGGTGTCCACCGATAAATTTAAATAATAAGAAAAGTTATAACAGTGTCAAAAATCCTTCTTTAAAGAAAAAAGGAAGCTGGAGATTTTTAAAGGTGGCGCTTTAACAGTTTAATTAAAATAACTTTACAACATATTTCTGTGGGATATCATTTTGTATATTGATTTCTTAAAATACTCGTAAGCCTAATAAAATTGTGTTATTACGATTTTTTAACTGCAGTCATAAATGACTCGCTTATTTTTAACAGCAATGTATCTTAAACAAATGAATAAGGCACTGCATGGGTTTATGAACAGCCAAAAAGTGTCAAAAAGGCACATCTGGCTGTGCATAGAGGTATGTTGGTTCCTACACTTATGTATGGTAGTGAATGTTGGGTTTAGTAGAAGCATAAAAATAGGATTAATGCTGCGAAGATAAGTAGTCTGAGTAGCCGAAATAACTCGGTTGGATAAAGTAAAGAAAAGTGAGATAAGAGAACGCTGTGGTGTAAAAGAAGATGTGCTTACAAAGATAGATAAAGGAATGCTTAGATGGTTTGGACACGTAGAAGGAAGATTGACAAAACAAATTTATAAGGCAAGTGTGAATGGACGGAAGTCGATAGAGGTCGACCTCGGCAACCATATTTAGATCAGATCAACATTGTTTTAAAGAAAGGCCAGGTCAAGCATGTATGAGAGCACTAATAAAATTAGAAGAAGTAAAAGATGTGTGTAAGAACCGTAGCAAGTGGAAGGAAGTGGTCTCTGCCTACCACTACGAGAAAAAGGCGTAACTATATGTATGTATTTTAATTTAAAAACTTCTGAGAAAAAATAAACGTATGTATAAGACAGATAAAAAATTTAAATCAATTCTGCTCAAAAATGGTTCGTCATGGAGACTTTTTGTAAAAAGATGAAAATTTGTATCATATTTTGCCAAAATGGCGACATTTTAAGAGACAAAAAATTATGAATACATTGATTGAATTTGATTAGGCATATTTCAAGATATAAATGAACAAAATGATATATATATCATTTAAAATGAATTTTTTTTAAAGTTATTTTAATTAAAATAATGTAAAAAATAAAAAAATAATGAGTGGCATCTTCATGGCAAGTATTATTAGATGAGGTGATTTACATGAAATCGACATAAAATTAGCTCTAGATTTTTTAAGTTTTTTTCTTTAAAAGGGACATCCTGTTTTAATACTTTAAACGTTTTTAGCGAATTAATATCCAAATCCAATTCGTTCATATTAGACCTACATGTACTTTTAGATGTTTTGAACGTAAACACACATAGTTATGGGCTTCTAAGAAATTGACGTTTTTAATAAAATGATTATTTGGAAGCTGTTTTCCGAATGAACAAATTGGCAATAAAATATTAAACGTGGTGATTTGTATAGAAAATTTACTGTTCCGTTTAATTTTTAAATCAGATTTAAATTTTATTTCTTTTTCCAGTACAAAACTGAAATAAACATTTTAAATAATAGTTTTAATAACTTTGACCATTTTTTTTTATATAAAAATATATTATTTTATCAAAAAAGTTTAAAACTGATACCTACATTAGTGTAAGAGATACTTACATGAATTAAAGTACATACGTGTTGAAACGTTGATAACTTACGTTGATATTGATATGTATTATGTACTTACCTATTTAAACTTTTTAAGGGTCTAACTATAATATTCAGTTTTTAAAAATTCAAAATATAGTTTATAATTTTGGACAAAACCTTAAATACAAAAGTTTAAATTTAATAAAAAAACATAAATAAAACACAATATATTAATAGGGATTATCCTGTTGGTAGCTAATCTCTTACTTAATTTTTTCTTACATTTACAGCTCTAATTCATGGGTCTCTTAGTTTTTTTTGGTAACGAATTCTGCATTTTCAGTACATCCCGATATTCGCTAATCCGGTATTCAATTATTCGTGGCCCGCTATTCGTTATTCGTTGGCCGGGTTGGTAACTATACAGGGTGTTTCAAAAAAAGGTGATTCAAACAACAAAACAATTTACATGACATTTTTTTAAGTTTTTTAAAAATTTTCTTTTAGTTAGGAGCATGAATAATAATAATTATTCGGTAGTTAAAGACCAAGCACAAATGTTACAACTAATGGGTTTTATTAACTATTAAATATAATCTATTTTAAATTTACATTTTTTATAATTTGTAAAAACCTGACTTAAAGTTAACAAATCTGAGGTTAGGTTAGATTAGTAAGGTTAGGTTGTCCTGAAGGTTTTTGGAGTTACGTTCAATATACTGGTGTTATCTTGAGTCAAACAGTTGGCTGTATCAGGGGAAATAATTTCAGTATGTACAATTATTCTTAAAAAAAATTGAAAAGTGTCTATTACATCTAATTGATATAATAGATCTTCTATACTCCCTAAATAAACAATTAATCTAAAAAAACTATATTATTTCATACAATTTTTAACAAATATCTGAAGAAAATCTTTATCGGATTTAGAAAGTGACCGCTTACATTTTTTATTTTTCTGGTACGGGAAAATATCATTCATTTTTCTTTTAAACAAAACTGCAGCTTTCCTGCCCTGAAAGTCAGTAGTATTTAATTTTTCAAGAATTATTTGCTTTAATTGGCTCCCTTCTTTAGTAGCTATGTCTCTCTCACCGCGCTAGCGTAAATAGATACATTTGTATTGCATGTCATTGATAGTTACAGAATTATTTTTAAAAATTTGTTTGTATTTATGTGCAGTTTATGTAACTTAAACTTTTTTGT
Organism: Agelastica alni; assembly: GCA_950111635.1. NCBI lineage: Eukaryota > Metazoa > Arthropoda > Insecta > Coleoptera > Chrysomelidae > Agelastica > Agelastica alni. The sequence goes on from OX467714.1 coordinate 21,587,295, forward strand.
AAATCTTTTAAACGTTGAAAACAAATAAAATAGAAAAATAGTAAACAATACTGAAGTAACATGTTTTTAAATATTATTTTCATACTTAATTTTAACTTATGTGTTAAAATAATAATACATTTTTTATTTTAAGTGCAAATAAGGAAAAATATTTGAGAAACATAAACATTTCAATGCAAAAGAGTGACCTGGATGGTAGCCAGTCGACCAGAACAAAAACAGATTTTTTTTTAAATGTTAAACGTGAAATTTAAAAATCTGTATTTAATTCATTCAATATTCAATGTAATTTACCCACCCATTAGGTTAGGTTAGGTTGGATTAAAACGGCGATTCTAAGGGAACCCACTTATGCCTTTTGGCCCGTTTTGGTACCATGATGGACGGTGGTGCCTTTCCCATCTACCGTGAGAACAAGTTGGAACTTTTAATAAAAGTGTAAGGTCTTTGATACTTCCTGAGTTGAGATCAGATAAATCATCAAAGTTCGTTTGTCCTAGTATAGAAAGCCGTTTATTGCCTAGGGCAGGACAGTGGCAGAGAAGATGTATCATTGATTTCTCCTCTTTCTCATCGTGACAGCTTCTACAGAAGTCGTGTCGTAGCTCTGAGATTCCCATGCGCCGTGCATGGAATCCACCTGCCCAGTGTCCTGTTATGGCCGCGATGGCATTTTCAATGAACTACCTTGATAGAGTAAAAACATCATTAGTTCGACGTAGATCTAGTTTAGGCCATATCTGTTTTGATGATGTGCATGTGGGTTTATTTTGCCACCTTTAGTTGGCTTTTTGAACTACTTTGGAGTGCAGGAGGAGCTGGCAATTTGCAATCGGTACTCCTTGCTGAGATGAGACAGATTCAGCTGTGAGGGTGGTGCCCTCTCTTGCTAGCTCGTCCGCCTTACAGTTGCCTGATATGGCACCGCTGCCCTAGAGGTCAATTAGACTGAGTTCAGTGATTTGATATCAGCCTGGTTATTACAATACTCACACGTAACCGTCATTATTATTTCTTCTTCTTCTTCCTCTTTATAGAGGCGCAGCGCCTGTTTAGTTCCGGTTTCTTTGAAGCAATTCTTGCGAGGTTGATTGTCAACTGCCTTGTCATCGTTTTGGTGTTCGTCCTATAGATCTTCTTTCATCTGGTGTGTTGTTTCGTACTATCTTGATGGGTAAATTGTAATGAATAGCTTCTACAATTTTTACAAATTCACTCATTTATGCGAAGAAATAAATGCATTTTCTAACACTTTTAATTATTATTATCAATATTGTTGCACTAAACTAGGTAAATGTGGTTATACGAGTGGTTTCAAACGAAAGTTTGACACTTAGTTTAGGCAAATCCGTCTGTGTTGTAAAAAAACTGTTATACGATTATACGGCTGAGTAAGAAACACATCTCTATGAGTTTGATGTCTAGTTTCTATGATTTTGTAAAAAAATTGGTAAAAAATGTTAAAAAATATCATTTATGAGAATCGTATGAGATTTATCTTAGAGTTTACCAAGTTTTTAGTCGACCTTTATTTCAAGTTTCATGTAGACTCACAGTTTACAGCAAAATAATTTTTTATGTACAGATAAAAAAATAATTTAAAGCATTATAAGCTGTTTTCCTTTTTAATTGTTAGTTTAAGTCATTTTTTTATTTATAGATACGTTTTTAATATATTTTTAATGTTTTTAACACATTTGTCTTCAACTTTAAATGCATAATTTATTTTATAAAATAATAATTTTTTTGTAATCACAATAAATTTGACATAAATACCATAAATATGGGCGAGAAATCAAAATAGCAGACTGTATTTAATAAAAAACTTGCAGAAAATGAACTAACAATTACAGAAATCTTAGAACCACCTTTTATAATAATTGACACCCAGATTTCATTTCTTTGCGAAAGACAGTTTTTTTACTTTTCTGCATTTAAAGACAAATAGTTTTACTTCATTCAATCTTGATGCACTTTTATTTGTTACCCAGCGTTTATGACAATTATTGGACCACTGAAATTGACAGTTGACAATTGATACCTAAAACATGAATAACTATTTTTTTATAATATCACGTCCAACTAAATTAGATTTATTAATTACAGGTCCAAACTTGTAATCTGTAAGATAAAAAATAGATATCATTATAATTACAGAAACTTTTTTTTAAATTTCTTTTTCACTTATATCTACTGAAAATTTTAACATTTATTAACCGTCACTTTTGGCCTGGGTAACAAAATTTTATCACTGTTAAGTATTAAATAAAACTATAAATTCCGACTTTGTAATTTTACTTGTTTTTATTATCGGATAATGAATCTGCCGCATGTAATGAACAGTTGTTATTGATTCAATTATTTCCAACAATTCCTTAAAATTACTTTTTGTCATTCGATAATACTGAATAAAATTCTCCGGTTGTCAAATAACTTAAACTTCAAACTGGCATTTCGATAAATAATCTTTAAATTGCTATTGTTATAAACAATGCTTGATTATTACTAACAATAATTTTTCACTGTTATGCGTCTTCAATGCTATTCTCTCAATACTGACTTCTTCTTCTTCTTCTTTGTGCCGTATCCGCTCAGCGAACGTTGGCTATCATCATAGCAATCGAGACCTTGTTAACAGCCGCTCGGAAGAGTTCACTAGACGTTTTGCCGTACCACTTTCGTAAGTTTTTTAACCATGATACTCTTCGCCTCCCTGGTCCTCTCCCACTGTTCACCTTACACTGGTTAATGAGTTGGAGTAATGCATATTTATCATTTCGCATGATGTGTCCCAGATATGTAAGTTTTCTTACTTTAATTGTCTTCATGAGTTCTCTGTCTACTCCCATTCTTCTTAAAACTTCATTATTTGTCACATGGTCTGTACAGCTAATTTTAAGGATTCGCCTGAACACCCACATTTCAAATGCTTCAATTTTCTTGCTAGCAGCAATACAGTAATACTGAGAATACATAGCATCTAACTATTCTCATGCGCAGAGGTAAACTTAAAGTATTGCTTGAGAGCACATCTTTCATTTTTAGAAAAATTGTTCTTGCTTTTTCTATTCGTTGTTTAATCTCTTTGCTGGGGTCTCATTCATCATTTACTAAGCATCCAAGATAAGTTTCCACTCTTTCCAATGCCACATCGTTCGCATACAGTCTTATAATTTCGTTGGTGTCCATACTATTCTTGGTAATTACCATAAATTTCGTTTTATTGGTATTAAGGCGTATTTCATACTCATTTCCCGCATCAATGACTTTATTTAACAGTTGTTGTAAATCCTCAAGGAAGTCAGCTATAAGGACGGTATAAGCTATAAGGCGTACCTTAGAGTTTTAATCAGATGTCCATTGATGTTTATTCCAATCGGTATGTCATCAAGTGCTTCACTGAAAATTTCCTCAGAGTAAATATTGAATAATAGTGGCGATAACACACACACCCCTGCAAATGCCCACCTCTTCTGTCAATACTGACACATGTTTAAAATTCTCCAATTCCTATTTTTGTTTTCTAAAACTATCCCTTTTTTTATGAAATATTGTTATCATATTTTTTGTACAAATATTCTTAACATGCAATAATCATATTATTAAAAAGATTTTAAAATTCTGTATTAAAAATAGTATAATTTATAAATTGCAAAATTCAGGTAGTTTACCATTTTTTCAGTTATTTGATTCTCCATAAAAAATAGCTGGACCGATCTTTCTACAAATCCAATCAGTTCCAAGTTGCGTAGTTATGCGTCGAATGCATAATGCGTCGATATCATATTTGTTCTCGAGATAATCGAGACGAAAAATAATTCGTCCGCTTAAAAACTATTGTATTCGGCTCAGGGGTCCTTGAAATGTGGAGAATAAAAAGTTCAATCTTAGGAATATAAAACTTTATATTATATGGAACCGCTACTTAAACTTGCAGAATTTAGATTGTTATTATTTAAGCAATAATAACTTTGTTGCGATTAAACAGATCGCAAACTTAACAATAGTTTTTAAATTTTAACAAACTGTGAAGGATTAAAAGACTTTCATTTACTTAAAATAGTTTGTGGTCCTTTTCGTTAAATACAGGAAATTTAATTATTTTAAAAGTAAAAATTCCCAATATTTGAATTATTGTGTGATTACGAAAAAAATTAAAACTCTTTAAATATATTATTATAAATTTTATTAATTAATCGCGGTGAATTGTATAAATTATTTTTAGTAGCATACAAGGTTGAAAGAAAATAGTATGCATATATCGGTGAAAATTTACTGCCTTCTTTGGATAAACTATGTTTACATTTTTAATATTGTTACTTAATTTACTTTTCCAAATAATTTTATCAATCAATTTTTAATTTTTAATGTTGAATGTTTATTAAATAATAAATAATATCGAGATACAAGAAGTGAAAATATTAGGTAACAAAAAATCTGTACACCACTAATTTCTTAATTTATTAAAGAGTGTAAATTTGTAAATATTTATGTTTAAGACTTTTTGGATTAAGTAATTAACAGAAAACGTAGGCGTAAATAGGAGAATTCATTCTTTTTAAATAATTTAGTAAAAATGTAAATTACCTTAATAAATATCAAAAATAAATTATTGATTATACCACTACAGCAATGTAGGCATACAGTATGTCTATTTAAGTTGAAACCATATGGAAAACTTTTTACTTACCTTTATTTTTTACAATACAGAAGAATATAAAGGTTTTTTTAATTAAAAGTTATATTTAAATATGCAATTACAGCCACTAAGCATAAAAATTCAAGTCTGTTTATTATTTACTAATCAGTCCGTATTAATTATTCTGGCTTAACACAATTTAATGTAATCTAGAATGTACTGACATGAAATATTTGACTGAGTGAGTTGGTTAGGAGGCACTGACATAAAGTATTTCACAGTGAATGTCAGAGTGAGTTAGTATTCATAAAATTACAATAAAAATAGCAATTTTACTAAGTTGTGAAGAACAAATAAAAATTGTGTTAATTTTTTGAGAAAATTTTAAAAAACACATAGAGAGGCAACAAATATTTTTAATAATGGACATTCGCATAGAAACATTGGGCATCCCACAGTTGTAGATTTGAGATTGTAGGGGGGGTCGTGAAGGCCACGCAGCCTCTAGAGCACCTAGACCTATCAGTTTCATGGGGGCTAAGTTTCTGACATCGATGGGCTTTAGGAAGGCCCCTTTCAGAAACTTAAGCCTCTTGCAGAAAAGCGCTGGGCATTCGCAAAGCAAATGTTCTGCAGTTTCGGCGAAGTTCTCGCAGTAGCGGCAACTATCTTCCCATCTTTTTAAGATGATACCTCAGAGCCCCGTCCCCAGTTTCAAGTCTTTCTTGTCCAACTCGAGAAGCTGTTTAGCTTTCCTTGGCGAAAGGCTTACTAGCCTTTTCGCTTGTCTTTCGCTTTTCTTTTAAGTTGGGTTTAAAAAGTCCAGAGAAGGGTTCTGTGCCGGAAAATTTTGTATTTGCCCCTTCTTTGTGCAAGGCAATCTACTTCGTCGTTGCCTTTAACTCCCTTGTGTCCTGGAACTCATTCAACAATTACAAAAATATTAAATAAATTCAAGAACGGTAAAAGTATTGAAAATAATTTTAAGAATGAACGCCGAAAATGGGTTGCCAATGAAGACACTGAATTTGAAGTGATGCTTTCTTTCGTAGAAGAACCAAAAATGTCATTACGCAAAAGGGCTTCTTTAACCACAAATACTTTGATAAATAAAAATACAGTAGCAAACATTTTAAAACGTCATAAATATCATGCTCACAAACCGCAATTCGCAATTCGATTTGAATTCTGCGTTCTGATTCAAGAAAAAATGGAAGAAGACCCGTTTTTAACAAAAGGTATATTTTTTTTCGATGAGGCGACATTTTCTTCCAATGGTACCGTCTCATCACAAAATTGTCGCTGGCGGTCTAATAGAAATCCAAATTTTGTAATAAAACTCCCCTTGATTTTTTTATGGGGTTATCTATTGCATTGCTCTCAGTCATATCCAAAGTTATGGAAAAAGCGATTAACACAGAACTTATCAAATATCTGGAGAAATTTGAGATAATCCATGACAGACAATATGGATTTCGACAACTTCGGTCTACTGGAGATTTGCTGGCTTATGTCACTCAGCTCTGGACAAACACTATTGAAAAGTTTGGTGAATCTCGTGCAATAGCCTTGGATATATCTAAAGCCTTTGACCGCGTTTGGCACCAGGCATTGTTACGTAAATTATCTGCTTACGGTCTCACAACCAAACTGCACCAATGGCTCTTGAGCTTCATGCAAGATCGCTCCTTACATGTGGCAGTTGACGGTATTTTTTCTGATGCGTTTAAAACTAATGCCGAGGTCCCCCAAGGTTCCATCCTGTCCCCCACCTTATTTCTTTTACACATCAACGACCTCTTGAAAACCACCACGAACCCCATTTACAGTTTCGCAGACATTAGCACACTTGTCTCAACTTTCACATCCTATCGATCACTTTCGGTGAATGATACAAATAGACTCAGGCAGGAACAGGTTGATTCCATCAATAGAGATCTTGAAGCAATCGTCGAGTGGGGAACCAACAATCTTGTTCAGTTCAACGCCCAAAAAACACAAAGTGCCACGTTTTCCACGAAAGTGAATTCCTCAAATCATCCCATCACAATGTCCGGAAATACCCTTGAACCAAGTCCCTCTATCTCGATTTTGGGAGTCACGGTGTCCAATAATATGTCTTGGCATGACCATGTTGCTAACATCGCAAAGTCGGCAAGTCGAAGGCTAGGTTTTCTGTGGAAAGCTAGAAAGTTTTTTACTCCTGATCAACTGTTGACGACGTACAAGGCTCAAATCCGACCTCTACTGGAGTATTGCTCGCACATTTGGGGTTCAGCACCAAGGCATTCTCGTCGTCTTCTAGATTCCATTTAGAAAAGAGCCATTCGTTTGATAAACAGCCCAACTCTCACAGATACCCTTCACACTCTAGAACATAGAAGAAGAGTTGCAGACCAGTCATTGCTCTACAGATATTTCCATGGCAGATGCTCCAGAGAAATAAAAACTATTGTACCACCATTGGCCACATTCGGCCGAAGAACTCGGCACGCTGATCAGTCTCACCCATTAACACTACAAGGATCAATCTTTATCAAGAATCCTTTTTTTACAGGGCTGCTACGGAATGGAACAAGCTTCCAAAATTAGTTTTTCCAGAGAACTATGACCTGCAACTTTTTAAAAAGCGTGTCCACAATCATTTCCTTTCTATAATCCCTTCCCCTTCTAATAGTCGCAGTGCGGGCCGTCCGCGGCCCACACGATAGGTCTACCCTTTTTGCGACTATTTTCATAAAAAAAAAAAATCTAACAGCAGGTTTATCAGCGAGGACCATTTGATGATGTAGACCCTTTATAGAGGATTATTTCTAAAGAATGTCAAAAAATTACTCCAAATATGATACGGACAGTAATAGAAGAGTTTGAAAAAAGAATAATTAAATGTTTACAAAGAAAAGGTGGATATATCGATGCTATAGTAGATTGAAATAAAATGTAATTAGATGTTTGTTTACTAAATATTCTTTGTACGGATTTTCCTATTTCTAAAATAAAAATAATATTACGCATTCATTATTTAAATTGCAAAGTTGTTCAAAAATATTAACAAATAAAAAGGTTATCATAATTTTAATGGATAAGAAATTATAAATTCAGTATTGAAATTTATAACTTCATATGATTTATAATATAACACGTAAATTATCACTATAACTGAATTTTTATACTAAGTAAATGGCTGTAATTGCATATTTGAATATAATTTTTAATTCAAATTAACTTTACTTTATATGTTAAATATAATGTTAAAAAATTTTTGATATTTGATGGTGGCATTTTAAGTTATAAACCATGCAGAACTTTTTATTAAGAATAAATTTTTTTTTTAAAACCAATAATAAAAAAATTTTCCATATGGTTAAGTAGACACACTGTATAAATTTTTTTTAATTCAATTTAACTAATACTAAAATACGTTTAATAAGAATTATTTAAGTTTAAATTATTAGAATTTTCTGATTCATCAGAGTTTCCAAAAATATTTATCAATAAACAAACAAGGGAACAAATTGTATTAAGAAAAGTAAGAAAGTAATTTTAAATTTACCGGTTGAATTTATTTCAAATATATTTAAAAAAAAATTATATTTCGAATGTACTTACTTTATTATAACTCTTATTTACACTTATGTATATAAATGTCGAAATGTTACCACCCATACAACTCTTCTTCTAGTCCACTAATGTATAAGTTTTTGTGTATAAATATATTATAATACAATCGCTGCTGTTTTTTTTCTTGCAAATAAAGCATCATCGTAAGATTAAAAATATAAAAATTTTCCATAATGGTTTTAAATAGAAAAGCGCCAAGTGAGCGCAAGGTTTTCTATCTGTACATTTTAAGTGCAGAATTAAGTAAAGGAAAATTTTACTCGGCCTGTTCGTATTGTTATACTTTTGTTTTAAAAGTCATTATTAAATGGTCGTTACAAAAAGTAGGGTTTTATTATTTATTTTTATTTATCGTATGGCATTTTAGCAACAACAATTTATAGGTATAAATGTCAGTGACCAAACGTGGAAAAAAAAAGACATATATTATGTACGAGGGCGGTTTGATAAGTCAGTGACTTTTTGCATAAAACAAATTTTTTTCCGCAAAAAAACATTTTATTTTTCTACATAATCACCTTTTAGCTCGATACATTTAGTCCAGCGTTTTTCTAATTTTTTTATTCCCTCCAAATAATAGGTTTTTTCAAAGCTCTCAAAATACGCGTTTGTTTCGGTAATGACTCCTTCATTCGACTCAAATCTCTTACCGCCCAGCCATTTCTTTAGGTTTGGTAACAGAAAATAGTCGCAGGGGGCTAAACCTGGAGAATATGCTGGATGGGGTAGCAGTTCGTATCCCAATTCGTGGATTTTGGCCATCGTGACTAGACAAGTGTGCACACGTGCATTGTCTTGATGGAACAGCACTTTCTTCTTCTTAGCCAAATGCGGCCGTTTTTGCTTCAAATCAAGGTCGAATCTGTTCAAAAGCTTTGAATAATATTCGCCGGTGATCGTTTTACCTTTCTTGAGGTAATCGATGTGAATGACACCGCTTACATCCCAAAAAACTGTGGCTATGACCTTGTTGGCTGACAGACTCTGTTTCGCCTTCTTTGGTCCACGTTCACCCCGAGCAACCCACTGTTTCGATTGTTCCTTGGTCTCTGGCGTGTTGTGATGGATCCATGTTTCATCCACAGTAACAAAACGGCGCAAAAATTCGTCCGGATTACGGCTGAACATCGCTAAACACTCTTTTGAAGTGGTCACACGATTGCGCTTATGGTCGAGTGTGAGCAATCGCGGCACCCATCTCACAGAGAGTTTTTTCATGTCCAAATATTCGTGTAAAATATGATGTACCCGTTCAGTTAAGATACCTACAGCATGAGCCAACTCACGCACTTTCATTCTCCGATCATTCAATATCATTTCATGGATTTTATCGACGATTTCCGGCGTGATCACTTCTTTTGGGCGACCTGGACGTTCGGCGTCACTAGTGCTGGTACGACCACAACGAAACTCTGTAAACCACTTCTTAACCATTGAAATTGATGGTGCCGAGTCCCCGTAGTATTTATCAAGTCTTTCCTTAGTTTCAGTGATAGATTTTTTACGTAAAAATTAATGCTTAATCAGCACACGAAATTAACTTTTTTCCATTTTCGTAAAAATTCACGAGGTTATCTGCTTTGAACGGCTATCAAACACCAACTGCACGACGTAGCTTGCTCGAAATTAGAAAGTTGTCCACTGATAGATTATAGTTGACGGCACCACTGTTGCATTTGGAGTAACTGCGCGGGAAATTCAAAAAGTCACTGACTTATCAAACTGCCCTCGTATAAATAAAATTTATGATGACAGATGTGATAAGGACTTCGGTCAGAGCTCTACGTCCAGGGAATTCAGCCAGTCTAGTGCAGGGGGAGTCGCAAAGATGATGTCTCTGAATGGTCCCAGGTACTTCCTTAGGGGACATTCCCGGACAATATGCTCAACAGTTTGCTTATCAGTTCCGCAGTCACAGGCTGGGTAGTCATGAAGTCCCCATTTATACATCATGGCGTTGCATTTTGCATGGCCTGTCTTAATTCTGTTGAGGCTAATCCAGGTGTTTCTCTTTTAGATCAAATCCTAGTAAAGCAGGTGTGGGGTCTACTATATCATGTCAGCCCATAGGGGGCTCCGGGATTTGAGATGGTTTGGCGCAAGATTGTTTATGGTGGCATTGGGAGGTCCTGTGGTTGGTTTGCAGTGGCATCCTTCCGTCTTAGTTCTGGTGGCATACTACCGCAATTTAAAAAACTAAAAAGTAATTGACATTAACAGCATAACAATCACTGAACAAAAAGAGGAAATAAGGATCCAAACCAAACATGGAACATGCGCAGATTGTTGCCATGACTGTAACCAATAATGTATGCTTATATTTGGCTGGCACGACGGGCAGCCGGCTCTTTTCTCTCACTGCGCTATCGCGAGTCGCTACGATTAACAGACAGCAGTATCTTTCAAGAAGCCGTCAGAAGCGGTCGATATTCTTTCTACTCAAGATCGAAACGATATTTTTTTTATTCACGACGCTCGAATTATTTCAGCGTTTTTTTTTCTTCTAAATCATCCAGTTAGTGAGGGTGAATTTACGTAAAAAGGCAATTCATTAGTTGTACAAGTACATAGTGTATTTTAAAGAAAGTAATATTTCAGTGTCAAAAAAAAATTTTAAAAACCAGCGACTTTTATCAAAGAAAAGTATAATTTACCTGTGTATGCAAAAAGGAATTACAACCCTTCTACGTACACAAACAAAAACCAAGTTTTGATCACGATAGACCCATTATAGAGCTGTGATGGACGTTACTATATTTAATGATTCTCAAAGCTCCGAAAAGCTTTCTTTATTACTACTTTTTCTGGCGAAGGACGACAAAGAACTCTCATTGCATGTACTCTTATACCAAACAGCTTTCTTTATAGACGTTATATTTTTTCAGTTCTTCTTAACCTTAAACTCCACATCATACATTCCATTTGTAATTAAAATTATAAATCAGTCTAAATATTAGTATTTTTACAAACAGTATGTTCGGGAGACTAAACAAAGTTGCTAGTAAATATTGATTCTGAACTTAATAAGTACGAAAACTATTATTATTCAGAGGATTATAGCATATTTCACAAATATACGGTTGTTAGGACGGTTAATTTTGCAACCAAATGTGTTCTTAATGACTTTATTTATTTTACATAATAAGAGAGGTAGGTAAGTAATCCAAACAAATTTCACTAATTAACGAAGCCATTAAGCATTATTTTCTTCTTCTTCTTCTTCATCAGCTCTACAGCCTAGTACAGGCCAAGGCTTTCCCAATTAGGCTCCTCCAGGCAGGACGATTTGCAGCCAGACTTCTCCATCTTTGCACTCCCAATTCCTTCAAGTCCTTCTCCACACTGTCCAACCACCTTGTGTTCGGTCTCCCTCTTCTCCTTGTACCCTCTATCTTTGAAAATGTCAATTTTTAAGCAGGGTCGGAATCTTCTCGTCGAAAAACATGTCCCAGCCATCTAATCCTGTAGGATTTGATACCTCTCAGTATGTCAGGTTCTTTGTACTTGTTATATACTTCGTGGTTATAAAGACTTCTCCAAGTGTTATTTTCTTTGACTGCTCCAAAAATTGATCGAAGTATCTTCCTTTCAAAAATGAGTAGTCTATTTTTTTCTGTCTTATTTATTGCCCAAGTCTCGCTACCATAATGGATTATTGGTCTGATTAGGGTTTTGTATAAGTTTACTTTGGTACCAATTGAGAGGAATTTTGATTTAAGTTGGTTCTTTAGTTTTGATTAATTTTTGTTAGATTTCTAGAAAAGTAATTATTAATCCCGGGTTATTATTAGTGGGTACCGACATTAAAATTGTATAGTACCAATTTTTAAGAAATTATACTCACTGTAAACAAAAATGTCTATAAAACACACCAACGGTGAAGGAAAAAGACACATTATTGTGTATGCAGGTAGAAAGCATGCTTTTGTTAATGGGGCAGATATTTTATTTTCGTCAAAATCAAAATCAGCCGATTATCATGACAATATGAATATAGAGATGTTTGTAAATTGGTAGAAAGAGAAACTGTTACCATCGTTACGTAAACCATCTGTCTTTGTATTAGATAATGCTCCGTACCATTTGAAAATTTTAAATAAGCAACCAACAAACTCATCAAGTAATTTGTCGTGACGATAGACAAAGAGTAGACAGCGTTCAAGTTCTTTCAACATCTCCCATATATTATGGAGTATGACACATTCACAAAGCCAAAATGTAAAGAAAAGGTTACTTGGAAAAGTTTTTTAGGATGGTTCACGGCTTTTTAGTTAATCACAAGGCTAAAAACTACGATCAGCTAGTTCAGACTCTTATATAAAAAACTATGGCAAACGTTACCTATTGAAGAATGGATATGATTCCTTAGATATGTTGGATCCTGATACATTATTCAACAGCTGACAACCAATCAACAATTTCAATATTCAGGATTCAACAGACTGAGACCAACGAGTAAGCTGCAATAGAACAGCTTTTTCGTAAGTGGGACGGCTACTGACATTTTTTGTTTTTTCTCAAAAAAAGGATATAAATCCCATCTTTTTATCTACTTTTTTACTCGCTATACGTTTAGTGGGTATCAGGTCCATCTTCGTAATTAAGTTGTTAAATCGCTGTAATTGTTCAATTACATTTGTGTAACGGTCGATCGTGGAAACTCACAGTAGAAATTTCTATTACCTGCATTGGAGCCAATGAACATTCATTTTATGGTAAGTCCCTTTTTTATTAAAGCCGGTTACATTCTTACTAGTCGATCTACGCTAGTCACACTTTATACTGAAGTATACAAATGTACAGTCACACTTCATAATCCTTAACAAAATTAAGGAGAGGTTAGGTTAGGTATCATGTGAGTGGGACGTGGTCGCCCCTCCACCGCGACCGTTAGTAGGTCTATTGTGGCTCACCCCTAAAGGCACAATCCAGCCCTTCTTACGAAGTTCATGGTTGTATAGGGTGAGATTTTTTTGAAATTTGTAGGTTCTAGGTTGGTGTAACCAAATATGTTGAGCCTTATTCTTTCCAGGCCGGGGCATAAACATAGTATATGTTCAGCAGTTTCGTCTTCCACGCAGCAAAACCGACAGTCCATTTGTTGGTTCAGACCTATCTTTCTGAGGTGGTATCTTAGACGACAGTGTTCTGTAAGCAGTCCCGTTAGAATACGCAGGTCATTTCTGTTCCATTCTAGGATCTGCTTAGTTGTGTTTCTCGAGGGTTTAGGTAGAAACGCCTTCGAACGAGTTAACCCTGGTATATCGGACCAGTTCGTGAGTATTTTCCTCTCCGCCCAGTCCGAAATAATTGTTTTGGTGACACTTGTGGTGACTCCAAAAACCGGTTCTAGTCTAGTGAACGCAGATTCGGCCTCCTGTTTTGCAAGGGTGTCGGCTTTTTCGTTTCTCTCCACTCCCTGGTATCCAGGTACCCACAGTAGGATCACCCGAATTAAAGAGAACAGGAAGCTCACTCCAAAAAGAGGGGTCAGTGCTTTCACTGGGATATAAAGGACTTTAAACGTCGTATTATAACGACTATTTCACGCACCTATCAAATGAACCGATCAGAAGCTCTAGTCAAGTTCGGATTAGCGATAACACCAAACTTGACTCTTTATTCTGATTGGCTTGTCTCGTTTGGTGTTTTCAGATTTGTGTATGTGACAGTTTAACGTCAAATATAAATAATCACACTGTGCACGCATTTAAAAATATTTGGGATAAACTCCATTAAATTAATCAACAACAAAAATAATGAAAATGTACCGAAAAATACGAATAAATCGAAAAAGTACGTTTGGAAGCAATTTACTATATTTTGCGATAAACGAAAATACCTATTAGGTGAATCAACGCCTATTAAAAGACTAGGACTGGGGCTTTAACATGAGGAAAATTGATGGTTCTGATTGTAAGGAATGTGTCGTAAAGACGATCTGGAATACGAGTACTAAATTATTGCAAAACAAATAATAAATTTGGACGAAGTTTCGAGTTGTTTAAAGCATTGTATATAATAACTGTAACATTTATAATTTTATGATTAAGAAATACTTAAGTACGTTATGTTGATGCTGATTTAATTAAATATGTATTTCGTTTGATGTCAATATTTCCTTTTTTTTAAACTTTTTTTATTTCACTGATCAACATCTTAACTCTTTTGATAATTTTCTCCAAATCTGCCGAATTTTGGATTTTTTACCTTTCATTTTGTTTCTGAATTAGTCTAATAAAATTCCACTCGTGATTAAATTTATCTCAAAAGTCTGTTTTTCAATTTAAACTCACCTAAGTTGCTTGAAAAAAGAAAATTAATAGACAGACTTATCGCGAAAATTCAATCACTTGTGGTATAACTACTAAAAGTATAAAGGGAGACTATGTTTGGAGGCCTCTTCAAAAAAGCTTTTTGCATTATAGCCGAAAATGTAGAAAGTCTACTTATTTCCAAAAAGTTTTGACTGGCAATGACCGTCTTTGTGTTACTGCAGTGCAAGTGTATGATTTCTTTTGAAAAATGAGTTTAAAAAATAAATAAATTCGCCTGTTTTGTTACGTTTTATTTCTGTAAAAACAAAATTTTTGGTATCAAGATTTGTAATGAATATAACCCTTGTTTATGCATTTTAGATGCAAGCAATACGCTACAAACAATAAAAAAATGAAATATAGTTTTGTGATCGTTAAAAATAGGAGAATATTCTTGATTGCCACGTCATCGGATATTCAATGTAAAATAACAATTTTTTTAGCAAAATATTTAAGATAAATGAATAATTTTCTAAATATAGGGAGGATTCGACGACACTGTTTACGACGCCCGTTTGAGTGGGACTTTAGTGAAAAAAGGATAGCAGATATAAAAGCTGCTGTAACGAAAATTTTATTCAGTTCTTTGTAAGTTGGAAAATTTTCAACATCAGTGAATTCAGAACAACACAGCTAACAACAAAATGTCTCTGGAACGCCAAGTCCGTAACAAGGTAGGATATTTATTAACTTTTTACAAACAAAATTTTTTTTATTAAAAGAGAAATTATTATACCAACCAAACTACACTTAATCAAATACCAGGTACTATTTTTTTTGTACCAAAAAAATCAAATATTAATTACTACTTTAAATATTTTAACAATTATAACTTATATTTATTGAAACTTTTTACGTATCTTTTATCTGGTCTGACCATAACATAAAATTTAATACATTATTTATTGTACGACTAAATTTCATTGTTCCTTTAAAATAACATTATTTTTAAGTATTAAGCAATAAATTTTGTCAAGCATTTTAATTTCAAGAACGCAAGCATAATATTTTAATTATTTACTTAAGAGACAAAACACATTTAAATAGTAGTAAATTTAAGAATATCAAAATGTCAGAAATTTTTTATGCAATCAAAAATTCGTATAAAAAATTTAAATTATTTAAAACAAAAGTTACTAAAAATAAAATATTGCAAATATAAAGAATGTATTTTCACAATTATAGTACTAAAATACATTAAAATTTTTAACTATTTAAAAAATTTATGAAAACCGAACGTGTAACTTTTGTTTAATCTAAAAACAATAAAAAAAATATATTTTTAAAAATCATTTTATTTAATTTAATGGTAATAATTAAATATTTAAGTTTAAAACATATTTTATTTATGTATATTATTTTTAAAAAACATATTATTAAAAATATGAAAAAAAAAGTTTTTGTTACGTGTATAATTTCTATTAAGCAAAGCGCTTTTGACTAGTTAGCCATCGTCAGTGCTAATCTAATTTAGAAAAAAAAATAACAACAAGAAAATAATATGTAAATAGGTTTGATGATTACCTTTCAACTTTTTTGAAAAACTCTTAATAAAATGTCCCTTAATTTGTTTCGTATGTATTGTTTTTTAAAAATTTTTATTTGAACACAATTTTATTAGTTTCACCTGTATGTTTGTTTGTAATTAACTCTTTGGCCTTGATTTTGCCCTACTTTAAGAGATCAGATTTAATTTAAACTTTGCACACTTGTCAAAGACCTACGACAATGCAATAATTTGATCAAAATACCAGGTTATCCTGATTAGTTTCGCCATGATTTATAAATTTCATTAGGGATCCTTTGCATGAGACTAAGAGAAATAGAACTAGTGCGTGAACTACGCATGCGCGCAGTTTCAATGTCAACCTTTTTTTGAAAACTATTAATAAAATTTTTTTTTATTTATTTTTCGAAAATTTCCCATTTTTAAAAGTCAATAGTCGGTGAATCATTTTTTTAATAAATGTTACTGTTTTCACCAAAAAATTTTTAGGAAATTTTTGAGAAACAAATTAAGGGAAATTTTATTTGCATCTTTTACTTTCGTTTTATTTCCAATCCATTCGTTTGTTTTTTTTTTTACCAAGTTTTACTCTCAACAGTGATCCTTTTATCGCTCTTTGTGTCTTTGTAATTTTATCCATATTAGCCTTGGTAAGAGTCCAAGTTTGTAAGCCATAATTGAGTAGAGAAAGGATACATTGATCAATGTTATGATCAATCTGACAATTTACAGTTTGAAAATATTACTCCCTTTGTGCACCTCCTCTGTATTATGAGCAACCCCTCTACTTTCTTAACATTATGTTACATTATTTTCTTGGGTATGAAAAAAAGATTATGCGAATCTGGCATTAGTTATGATCAAATTGTAAATATGTATGTCATATTTGTTTAAAGTACAGAAAACTTTCCACTAGTATTAACCTTATATATAACATTATATTATTATTACTTATAATACACTATATTTATTAACTTTATTTTCACTAATCATTATTTCTTGGTTAGTGCACAACACACAGATTATGTGTATTTACATGGGTGACTTGATACTTGAGTCGTCTGCACGAATGCACCGTTGCCGTCGCTTCTTTAAAGCTAACGTTCTTACGCCGTAAATCAAATTTTTTCATCGTTAAAAATAAAATATTTCAAACTAGACAGTCAATAATACTTTTTAAGCACCCAAACGCTTTGTTATTAAATTTTCTACACACACGTTTTTTTTTTTTCATCAAATTTTGCATTTTATACAATGTTTTTGTTTATTTTAATATCAAGAACACATGATTTCTTATAAGAACTTATGTTAAAAGAGTAAAAAATTTGTTTAATTTTTTTAATAACTTCTATTGGTGAAAAATTATAATTTAATATAAAGTACTAAAATAATAAATGTTTTTTGATATATGTTTTTTAAAAACTTGGCTACATTTTTTCTTTGACCCTCGAACCTCCTTAGCAAATACGTAATAACGCCAAAAATGAATTTACGAGTATTCCATACATATGGACCGCACAGTATATACTCTTAAGTGTTTTTTAAAAAATATTATTGAAATTTTTTAAATACAATTAAAATGTTTTTTAAATTTATTTTTATTTTATGTACTTTGGTATATATTAAACTGCCTATATTAATCTTATACGTAGAAAAGTCAAATAAACCCCTAAAATATACAGAAAAAGACAGGTTTTGTAATTGTTATCTGAATTTAATTGAATTCTTTGACTTAAATTACGGTTCCTTATTACAGTGCAAACTATGGCCAAAATGGGTCAATCATATGGATAGTTTAAATAGCGAATAAAAAAAGTGATATAATAATTAATAATTAAATAATTAATTTATTTATTGCGTCCACACAGTCATTCAAAAATTAAATAGGGCGTATTAATTTGTTGTAACTTAGATTTAGTTGATTATAAGTATATTTATAAATACTTTACAAGTAATGAAGTTATAAAAGTATTTCAACAAAAGTTTGCTTTACTTTGATAACTCAGTTGCAGCGACGTTTACCATCGATTACCAAACTTACCGTTATCATTTTTTTTCGTATGGGTCTACTTTAAAAAAATTTACATTTACAAAAAAAAATTAATAAAGATTATGAAAAAAAACATTATCTACATTTTTCATTTTTTAATCCAGATATCTTAATATTATTAAAAAGTAGTAATTTGTATGATTTCGAGTTCTCATAAATAATTTTTACTTCAGTTAGCCGCTAAACGCGACCCCCAACAAGACAAAGAAGCTCAAGAATGGATTGAATCCATTCTAGGTGCTAAATTCCCACCAGGAGAAGCTTATGAAGATGTCATTCGCGATGGTACTGTTCTATGCCAAGTTATCAACAAACTGGCACCCAACTCCGTACCAAAAATTAATACTTCCGGTGGACAATTCAAAATGATGGAAAACATCAACAAGTAAGCTATTTTTCACCATTTATCATAACAATTTTGAAGCTAATATCAAAATTATTCACCCCCGAATTTGTATTTATTTATACCTCACAAAGTCTTAGTTACAAACCATATTTATTTTATTTTGTTTGTGGGGGTTGCAGGGTTTGTAGCCCCCTTAGAGATAGCCATCTTTTTAACCTACCCACATTAGCTTAATTTATATTAAACATTATAAATACATAAATAAACCACAACAAAAAATAATTAAATTAAAAACCAAGTAGGATAAGAAGATATATATATAAAAAGTATTACTTTATACTTTTTAACATTTTAATATCTAGGAAAATAGTTATTTATACTTGGATTGTAGGGAGGGTCGTGAAAGCTAAGCTACCTCTCAAGCACTTTGACCTATCAGATCTTTTGTGCATAACCCTTAATCTATTCGGGGTCTAGGCTTTCGAGACCTCGTACAAAGTTTATCAGTTTCCTGGGACCTAAGTTCCTGACATCGGGAGAGCTTAAGAAAGGCCCCTTCTAGATACTTAAGCCTCTTGCAGAAAAGCGCTGGGCATTCGCAAAGCAAATGTTCTGCAGTTTTAGCGAAGTTCTTGCAGTAGCGGTAACTATTACTCTCTGTTTTGTCCATCTTTTTTAAGTGATACCTTAAAGGAGTCCCGTCACCAATTTCAAGTATTTTTTTGTCCAACTTGAGAAGCTGTTTAGCTTTCTTTGGTGAAAGGCTTACTAGCCTTTTCGCTTGTCTTTGTCCTGGCACTTTATGCTAATGAGATTTCATTTCGTCTGTTTTCAGCGTCGAACCTCTTCTTTCAAATGGGCTTTGTAGAGTCCACAGAAGGGTTCTGGGCCAGAAAATTGTGTATTTGCCACTTCTTTAGCAAGGCAGTCTGCTTCCTCGTTGCCGTTAACTCCCTTATAACCTGGAACCCACATCAGAGTCACCTGATTGTTTGCTGCCAGTTGTCTCAGGGATTGTTTACAGTCCCAAGTCAGCTTAGACTCACAAGTGTATACATTTAGAGCTTCTAGTGCTGCTTGGCTATCTGATAAAATATAGATATCTGCCCTTCGGGTGTTTCTTTCGATGCACTACTGGCCACATATCTCTAAGACATGTAATTCTGCTTGAAAGATGGTTGTTATAATATCAAGTGGTTTTAAGAGCCTAAAATTTGGCCCTGTAACGCCTACCTCAACCCTTTTATCCATCTTGGATTCATCAGTGTACCACACTAAAGCATCCCTTCCTAGTTGAGGTCCGTTCTCTGTGCAAACTTATTACCTAATATGAGTATATAAATTAAGACCATTATATTACCCATGACACAAAATATAATATACATTATCTAAATTTAAACTTTTAAATAAATTTTAGGAAAAATGTTTGAATATCAACTATCAAAGCAAATGTTTACATATTTTTGTCAGGTTTTACGATCCTTTAATATTTTATTAAGAAATAAAAAAAATCACACTGCTATAAATACATTAAATGATTTATTCAGTATTAAAAAGTTTTGATTTATTTTTTAATTTAATAAACTAAATGAAAACGTAATGCAGTATTTTTTAAAAACATATTTTAAATTTTTGGAAAACAATAAAATAATGTTTATTCGTAATTAGGGTTTGTTTTTAAATATAATTTATAAGTTCTATAATAATTGTTAATTTTGTTAAGAAATAGTTTTAAAATAGTGTGTCCACATTTAAAATGGCATTTTAAACATACAATGTCATTTAAAACTCGTAAAAATCATTCCACTGTAACAGAAACAGTTTTCTAATGTAAACAAACTATATTTCAGTTTAATTATGCAACTAAAACATATTTAACTTTTCTTTATTATTACAAGCACATGGAGAATTTAAATTTTCAACAACATTCTCGAAAATCTATTTTTATCGAGACGTGTGTGAATTTAACAAATATATTTCTTTAGGATTTAGAATGTGTGGAGTATCTAAAATTAAATCTGCGTTTCAACAAAATTTCGAAAAGTTTCCTATCACCGGTCATCCGTATTTTTAGTTGATTTATTAAAACTGCGTCTATTTGGAAAACGTTTCTGGATGCCGACACACCCGAGGATACCTCTTGTTAAGTTATTCCAAAGTACTTACCAATACTTAAAGGTTAAGGTGTAGTTAATTAAGACAACATGAATTACATGAACACACTACTTTAAGTGTCATTTTCTCTTTTGAAGAGTGGCTGTAATCATAACTATTTTTACTTTTAATATGCGTCATGGTGAAGCATGTTTCTTATTCTGATTAAGTTCAATACTTCTTCCTCTATTTGCACACGAAAACATGTATGAATAACTATTTTAAAAACTAAAGTTTTTCTTTGAAATTTATTTTATTAACCAGTCTCGACGCTCCAGCAAGGAACAAAAAGGTTTACTAGAAGAGGATTGTAGAAGTTGTAGAATGTTGTATGTCTCTGCCTCTTTTGAATCTCGCCGTGTTTGGGTTTGGGTTTGCTGGTTCGTAATTCTGTTTGCTGTCAGTTTTATTGGCCTTACCGCCGTGAATTTTTTAATAACGTAAATTAAACACTACACTTCTTGTTTGATACTATATTGTAAAATTTATACAGTAAGCTTACAGTTAACAACCTCTTGTCTCTTTGGAAAATTTTTACTGGTTGATGGCTTTTTAACTTAATTGATTTTACCCAATTATATTGCCTGTAAATTTTTCACCACGTGGTGTTTTAAAAGCTAACTTGCTTGTTATCTCTACGAAGACGATGGACGAACTCACCAAACGGAAGGGGCCAAAATAGTTTAGTAATAGCAGCGCTGATGTCAGCTTTTCTAATTGGTTTTGCTTGAGACCTAATGCATGACTGGTTGCCTATAGCAAAGCGACTAATCTCAGGAAACCAAGTGAATAATTGGTTGCCTATAGCACTGTCTATAATGAGGTTTTTAAATCAAGGAATGGATTGAAGGACATTCTACAGTTGAAAAATACGGAATTTTCAACAACCAATTAGATAGCTTATGTATTTATAATATAGATAATATTGGAACGAAGTTCCTTATTGTACGTTGCAGAGACTGGGGCTAGCCACCAAAAACTGTGCGTAACATTAATGCGTTAGTCGCTATCTCTCTTCCGCTACACTTACTGTCTGAGAGAGGAATAGAGGAAGTTAACCAACTACTCTCACAGCACATTTATTATTAAATAACTCGAAAACAACGCATCGGAGATCGAGACATGGTGAATATAATTTTAAAAAAAATTTATTGAGAAAAAAATAAGACCAATCTGAATTTTCTTTAATCAACAGTTTTCGAGATATTAATTTTATAATAAAAAAGAAAACAAGCAAGTAAGGCAAGCCTATAATTATTATGATAGGGTATCATAAGATTTAATTAATATTATTTAATGGTAACTATCATTTTTTATATCGTTAATTCATAAGTTTACAAATAATCGTAAATTTATTGAATTTCATAAGATATTTTTATTTTTTTTAGGTGTCCAATGACACCACACGGCTTATTTTTTCGTAAACATCTCGTTGTTTACTATTTGTGCTATCTATTAGTACAAATAGTATCTGTTATAGTTTGATTTAGTGTTGTTTGGCAGCACATTTGGTTTTTACAACTTAGTTTTCTTACAAAGTCGTGTTTTCTATTAATATTATGGTAGCATCAAAATTAATTAAATAAATTTTTAAAAATAAGGTTAAGTGGTAATAAAATAAAATTTGCAAAGTGCAGCAAGAAAAATTTACTTGAATTTTTGTTTCCTAATAAGTTTGAAAAAGTTTCAGACATTTTGGATTGAAAACCAGTTTAATTTACAAAATAATTATTGAAAAAAATAATTTTTTTATTTAAATTAAGATTTAATTTAAAAACTGTAACTTATTTAATTATGTTTTAACCTTATATATAAAAAATATCAAATAAATTTACAAATAATACCAAAATTTTTAAATAATTGACTGCCAATATGCACAATTATTAATAAAAATTAAACATATTTGTTATAAAATTTGTAAATTATCTGCATTGTCAAACAAATACTTTTTAATTTAGACAATTCTTCGTAAAAAATTGATACAAAAGGATCTAAAGGTTGTTGATTTCAATCCCCCAAGAGAAATTAATTTTAAAATGTTCTCTATGAGCGTACTTAATCTAAATATTTTAAATTAATTTATTGCTTTTAATTTAAGAAAAACATTTTAAACCTAATTTTATTCGCTTTCTATTAATGTTGTTTAAAAAAATGAGCTGGGAAATACTTTTATAAGTGAATCTTTTTCTTCTTCTTGTAGCTTCATGTAGCTTCTTCATTATCGGAGGTTTGCTAACATTATATTCTTACCTTGGAAACTGCTGCTCTGAATAGATCTGCAGAAGACATGTTGAAACATTCTCGCAGATTCCGCTGCCAAGATATTTTAATTTTTTCAATTGACCTTTTGCCCATAATCTTCCCCTGGATTATTAAGTGGAGTATCTCATATTTTGAACCACGCATTATGTGACCCAGATAGGTGATCTTTCTTCTATTCACTTTCTTCAGTGAATCTATAACTATAAAATCATCTCCCAAGTTGTTTTTAGTAAATATAAAATAATTCAGTGTATATTAGAACTTATTACATAATTTTTTAAAAATTGGTTTTATTTGCAATGCACAATTTAAATTTTTAAAAAGTTTGGAATTTAATACGTAAAAATAAAAAAAAACTATTTATTCTGCATTAATAAGTCTGAAATACAATACATAGATTCTCTATTGGTTAAACGATTAAAAATGATAATAAATGGTAAGCACCTTTGAATAGCCAGCAAGTGCTGTATTTCTGTGAATGTAAAATTTTTATAAATAAATTACCAAATTATTGATAATAATACAAAATACGATTTTTTTCAGCTTCCAAGCTGCAATCAAAGCTTACGGTGTAGCAGACATTGATGTCTTCCAAACCGTCGATCTATGGGAAAAGAAAGACATTGCGCAAGTCACAAACACCCTCTTCGCACTCGGCAGACAAACCTACAGACACTCAGAGTGGAAAGGACCCTACCTTGGACCCAAACCATCTGAAGAAAATAAGAGGGCATTCACTGAAGAACAGCTCAAAGCCGGCGAGGGAATCATCGGTCTTCAGGCTGGTCAAAATAAGGGAGCCTCCCAAGCCGGTCAAAATATCGGCGCCGGTCGTAAAATCATCCTTGGAAAGTAAATGTCTTAAATTTATTTTTTTTTATTTTTACATATTTTTTTAATTTAAACTATTTTAGTTTTATGAAACAATAAATTTTATTTTTAAAAAGTTTTTTTTTGTTTTTTACATTCCCTAATTGTACTTTAAATATTTATTAGATTGCTGAAAGTCTGCTTGCTTTTTTTATTTATCAGCTCTAAAATTTGTACTTTTAAACGAAGTGTATACAAAAATTAACTCTCATTTATAAAAACCAACCAAAAATAATTATTAAAAAATTTTCCTGAAAAGGCACGAACAAAAACATAAAATGACAACAGAATTATAGGAAAAGAGTCAAAAATGTGTACCATGAAAGAAAATCTTTCCAGGCTCGTTCTGAACATATAAATTAAAAGTGGTGCGTGGAAACCCTCGCGTCAGAAGTGAAACTTTTTAGGTTGGAAATCAGGACATTATTTTGTGGGATTTATTGAGGTTATCGTGGGGTAAAAGTCAAATCAAAAAGTTGTTGCTCAATTTTTATTATGATAAAATGTTATTTCTGCGTAAAAGTTTATTAAGAAAGCTAAAGAAAAAGTTTATGTTCATAATAATCTTAACTTCACATCTATTACACAAAAATAATATTTTTTATTCAGTTTTCTGCATCATCAATTTCCAAGAAGGATACAATGGGTTTATGATAAGAAAAATAAGATCTAAAACAACACGAATAAAACGAACTTAATACATAATTGATAAAAGCCACTATGTTTGTTTGTAAAACACTTTAGGTTAGAGTCTAAAATGTACTACCAGTCCTGCCAATATGGCGCCATGTACAGTTTGTTACAGCGTAAGCGCTTCTATACAAAAAATACGCCACGTGCGTTCGTTCGCAGCAGCAAGAGGCCCCCCCTCCTAAATATTTCCATTACCTCTCACCGTGCGCGCCGCGATACTCTATACGCACGACTAGAGCGCAGTTCACCACGCCCACTTCCGTTCGGTTTTTCACCGTTACGCAAGTTTGAGCAATTTTTCGATTTACTACCAGCGCCGAGCGCGCCCAAAGAAGTTTCACTTCAAAAAGTCTTGTACATCAATAGACTTCATACTTTCTGCTTAGCGAAGAAATTATTCATTTGTATACCATTTCAAGATTTCGTAACTACCATCAAACCATTATAGTCATTGTTGACAATCAATCTTAAAAACTCCATCTCTACTGCCACCAATACTATTCTTTTTCACACTTTCTTACTCGATAATTTAATGAACATAATGGCAGTCGACACAATGATATACATACATTGGTGGCAAACAACAGTACTAGTTTTTAAAATATTTGTCGTTTGAAAGAATTAATTAAATTTAAAAAGATTGTTGTCAAGGGAAAGGAAAAATTATTCAATTTCAATTGAAAATTAAAATAAACAAATTTTACACAATATTAAAATCTTTAAATATATTTTGTTAATGGTATAGCTACCTTTGAGATATCACCTGAAAAAGATGGGTAAAACAGAGAGTGATAGTTGCCGCTACTGCGAGAACTTCGCTGAAACTGCAGAACATTTGCTTTGCGAATGCCTAGCGCTTTTCTGCAAGAGGCTCAAGTTTATAAAAGGGGAATTCTTAAAGCCCTTGGATGTCAGGAACTTAGCTCCCAGGAAATTGATAAACTTTACTCGAAGTCTCGGAATCCCGGGCCTCGAATTGATTTAGGATTATGCACAAAAGATCTGATAGGTCAAGGTGCTTGAGAGGTTGCATAATCTTCACAACCTCCCCTACAATCTACGATCTAAAATCTACAATCTAATGGTATAGCTACGGTCTTGATCTATGAAACAACAAAAACAAACATAAATTTTAAGAAAATCTGGATTGCTCTTTAAGTTTTAATATAAACATTAATAAACTTAAAAAGGAAAATATCCAAAAAAGGTACGAATTCCTTTATAAGAAAAAAATTAGTAACTGGTATTCCACTAAAACTGTTTTTTTAAGCAGTTAACAAATCAATAAATTTTTCAAGCCAATCTATGGTTTGGTCTTATGTATTTACGATTCTTTAAAAGTAACTGTAGTAATATAAGTAAAAATGGCGTGGCAATATAAGTAAAAAAGGCTTAAGTATTTTTTTCAACGGTTTAAAAATTGGCAAAATTGGCGAATATATTGTTTTGATTAAACACGATTTGCCTTTTTATAAAACCACCTGATGATTTAAATTATATCATCACTTATTTGAAATGAAGTTGTTTTCTTTGTAACAATATTTACGTCCTCTACGAAAGAATTTGTGACGGATGAAAAATGATTGGACAGAAATAAACATGTGTCGCGTCGCTTGTGGAAACGAAAATTTTGGAACACCTAAAAAAACATTTGGTAACAGCTCTAAATTGCTGAATTCAGGTGTGTTGTAATTTGCGAACACGCTCATTGAAAGTAAGTGGCTTGGCTGGCGAATAACAAGTAGGTGGATGTGATGTTGGAGTCCTTCCAAAAAAAACAAAAAAATATGTTAAGATACAGCTTGAGTACGCGTTACTAAAAATTGTTTCATCGGTGGAACAATGCAGTAAAATTATAAATAACAATAATTTTTTATATATATTTTTTTTTTTATGAAAATAGTCGCAAAAAGAGTGGACCTTTCGTGTGGGCCGCGGACGGCCCGCACTGCGACTATTAGAAGGGGAAGGGATTATAGAAAGGAAATGATTGTGGACACGCTTTTTAAAAAGTTGTAGGTCATAGTTCTCTGGAAAAACTGATTTTGGAAGCTTATTCCATTCCGTAGCAGCCCTGTAAAAGAAGGATTCTTGATGAAGATTGGTCCTAGTAGTGTCAATCTTGAGAGTAAATGAGTGAGATTGATCAGCGTGCCGAGTTCTTCGGCCGAATGTGGCCAATGGTGATACAAGAGTTTTTATTTCTCTGGAGCATCTGCCATGGAAATATCTGTAGAGCAATGACTAGTCTGCAACTCTTCTTCTATGTTCTAGAAGGTGAAGGGTATCTATGAAAGTTGAGCTGTTTATCAAGCGAATGGCTCTTTTCTGAATGGAATCTAGAAGACGAAGAGAATGCCTTGGTGCTGAACCCCAAATGTGCGAGCAATACTCCAGAAGAGGTTGGATTTGAGCCTTGTACGTCGTCAACAGTTGATCAGGAGTAAAAAACTTTCTGGCTTTCCACAGAAAACCTAGCCTCTGGCTTGCCGACTTTGCGATGTTAGCAACATGGTCATGCCAAGACATATTATTGGACACCGTGACTCCCAAAATCGAGATGGAGGGACTTGGTTCAAGGGTATTTCCGGACATTGTGATGGGATGATTTGAGGAATTCACTTTCTTGGAAAACGTGGCATTTTGTGTTTTTTGGGCATCAAGAGCCATTAGCGCAGTTTGGTTGGGAGACCGTAGGCAGATAATTTACTTAACAATGCCTGGTGCCAAACGTGGTCAAAGGCTTTAGATATATCCAAGGCTATTGCACGGGATTCACCAAACTTTTCAATAGTGTTTTTCCATTTAAACCGTTTAATGACGAAAAACTTATTTAAATTAATATTTTGTTTGTTTATTTCTTTGTGTCTGTATAAACGTATTTCACAAAACTTTCATTACAAATTTCCAGACAAAATTAACGCAACGACATATTTAATCATACAAATGGCTTTAATTAATTGATTTTAATAATTTTTATGCATTAAAAATTAGAAAAAACGTGTATTCGGACACTTTAAAAGTGAATTTAAGGTTTAATATTATTCTATAAGATTAAAATTAGAATTATTCGTAAGATATAAATATTATAAAAAACTATAATAATATTTTTGTCAGCGAATTAAAATAAAAATATGTAAATCTGATTTTTAAAAACCTGCTAATTTCGCCGCATGTTACCTATACTATAGGCATATGTGAGTCGATTATATATCAGAAAAATATCAGTGGTCTGGGTGCGACCCAAAAGGTCTACACGACTAACTTCCCAGTGGGAAGAATGAAAAAATATCATATAATTTGTTGTTAGAATAATAATACTTATTTTTATAAAAATTATTATAAAAAACGATTTCAAATTTTTTATAACAAATTATAACTGTCAGAGGGTGTCGGATGACACGGTTCTTGTTGCCGACTCCCTGGATAGACTGCAGGAACTGGTAAGCCGCGTGACGGCTGCAAGCTCAGAGGCCGGACTTAGCCTGAACGTGAGAAAGACAAAGTGGCTAGCAGTTAGCAAATCAAACAACCTGGCAATTAACGGTCAAAGCGAGTAGAAACTTTTAAATATCTTGGGCGTCAACTAAATGAGAAGTGGGACGGCATGCAGGAGATTCATGCCAGAATAGAACAAGCTCGTGCTTCGTTCCTGAAGATGCGTAAGGTACTTTGCAGCAGAAATTTAAGCTTGCCTCTGCGCGTCCGAATGCTTCGCTGTTACGTGTTCAGCATATTGTTTTATCGAATGGAAGCTTGGTCTTTGACAGATTCGATGTGCAAAAAATTGGAGGCCTTTGAAATGTGAATGTACAGAAGGCTATTAAGAATCCCCTAGGTAGAAAAAATGCGTAACACCGAGGTTTTTCGACGCCTCGACAAGCAGCTGAAAGTTCTGTTTACACTTAAAAAGCGCAAACTGGAGTATTTTGGTCACATCTTAAGGAATGACAAGTATTGACTTTTAAAGCTTATTATAGAAGGGAAGATCAAAGGACGAAGAGGCCCGGGTAGAAGAAAGATATCCTGGCTAAAAAAATTGAGACAATGGTATGGAGTGAGCACTACCACATTGTTCCGCCGAGCTGTAGACAAGGTTCAGATAGCGCTGATGATTTTCAACGTCCGAGGAGGACAGGGCACCTAAAAAAGAAGAAGAAGGGGGTGTCGGAGGGGGGTGCCCTCTCTTGCTAGCTTGTCCGCCTTACAGTTACGTGGTATGTCCCTGTGTCCGGGTACCCAGACAATGTGAACTGACTAAACATTGCACTTCGCTGCCCTAGAGTCAATTAGACTAAGTTCAGTGATTTAATAGCAGCCTGGATGTCGCAAAGAATGGATATCTGGCTGAACTTTTGTTCGTTGTGAAGTATCCAGACAGCTGCCTCATTCAAATGTCTTACCATTGTATTTATACAGATTTGGAAAAATATTTGCAAAACATACAAATTTCAATGCAAAACGCTGGGATGCACGATAACCAGTCGACCAGCACAAAATATAATTTTGCTTTCCCATCATGGTTACACAAAATTCCATGATTTTCCATCTCAATCAAGCGTCTTACCTTACGACTTATTGTGAAACGATTTTTGCGTTACAAATTGGCAACATAACTTTGACAGTATCCCTCAAGGAACAGTTCATTTAACTGAAAATGGCTGCAAAAGAAGTTTAACTTCGAATCAACGAAATATATGGCTACAACAAGAACAGAACGACGACATAGAATAGGACAGAACGTGCCAACGGACCACTTACTTTGACAATATCCCTTATCCAATAAAACTGAGGCCCGCATAACTAATTCGTTGCTCGATTCATTTTTCTAATTTTTCGGGATTAAAAATTACAGAGTCTCCCACAAAATCGGATATGTAAGCTTACTTTTAAGCAAAATCTATTACAAGTACTACACAAAATTTTTTATCTTTAAAATTATTCTTTAAAACTGTAAATCTAAACGAAAGCTGTGTCATTAACAACGAGACAAAATATGCAAAGCCGTCTATTCTTAACTTTAAAAACGGACATAAGAAAAAGATAAATTAATTTTTAACACGTTGAGCACCGACGCGGTCCATAGGCGCGCAACTGAACTTTCCTCACAACCCAGAGCGGGCCTATGGACCGCACGACGTAATTTATTTTAAACCTTCTCCAAAGCCCAAGGGACCGCATTTTTTAAGTTTTACAGTTGGGTTGGACCGCCCTGGGTCCTTGAAACATTACCTTACATTTGGGTCGTTTGATTTTTTTTTCCTGATTTTCTACTCCATCGTTAACCCAAAAAGCTTACTTTCATATTTTAGTTAGGTTTTTTCGACATTATTTAAATAAACTTGGATTATAATATTAAATATGTGCCGTGTTTACATTACCCGTACATATTTTTAATATCTTTATCAATGACATTGGTGACATAATTAAGCTTAATTTTTTACTGTATGCTGATGATCTAAAAATTTTCTCTCCTATCATTAATATGACTGAATGTGAGAAACTATCGAAAAATCTTAATCAAATAAGCCAATGGTGCAGTCGTAATAATTTAGCGTTAAATCCTACCAAATGTTGCGTAATGTCATATACATTGAGATCTGATCCAATTATATTTGACTATAAGATAGACAATTATTCTCTAGACAGACCATGTAATTTTAAGGATCTTGGAGTTACTTTCGACCGAGAGCTATCTTTCCAAAACCACATAGACAATATATTTAACACTTAAAACTTTCTACTATGCTTTTGTAAGATCAAAGCTAGAATATGCATCGGATATCTGGAACCCATATTATCAAGTGCATATTTATAAACTGGAGGCAATCCAAAGACGCTTTCTCAAATACCTAAGTTTTAAAGTAGATCGGACTTATCCACTAATTGGCACGGCACACGAGAGTTTACTGTCAAGACATAGCTTTTTCACTCTGGATAGAAGACGAGAATGTTCTAGTGTCATTATGCTACACAAAATAATTAACAATGAAATTAAATGTCAGCTTACTACATCAGATAAACTTTAAAATTCCCCGTCAGGCATCTCGATACACCGACTCATTCTACACTACCACACCACGAACAAATATACTTAAAAACTCTCCTGTTCATACTATGTGTAGCAACTATAACCTTATAAGTAACCAGCTTGATATATTCTATTGTAATGTGAGGCAAATTAAGAGCTATTATTATCAGCAGTAATATTGTTGTTAGTCTTAAGCTTTCTACTAATGTTAGTCTGATTTTGTAAATTGTGTATTACTCTTAAGCTTTTTTATTGTTAGTACTATTGTGCAAATGTTTACTTTGTTCCTGTTCTGTAATTGGAAATATTTTTTTCTGTAGAACAGTGTAAATAAATAAATAAATAAATAAATATTTTCATAAAATTTTTTTTTATATTTGGGTACAAAAAATTATTAGTTTCATACTGCAAGTAGGGTGTAATTTCAAAGAAAACAAATGAAAAGATTTATTTCGAATGAAAAGTGCAAACAAATTGATATTTTTCGTGTGCAGTCCGAAGGCCCGCTCTGGGCCCTGGGGAAAGTTGTATCGATAAACTTTCCCTCGGGCCCACGGCGGGCCTATAGACCGCACACAAAAAACATGATTTTTTCGCACTTTTTATTTCAAATAAATTTTTTCATTTCATTTTCTTGAAATTACATATGGAGACTAAATTGGGGCAAAAAAATTATTGGGCCAGGGGGAAATTTCATCGATTTTGGTTGGGGCTCAACGTGTTAATAATTTTATATTGTTACCTTAATTCAGTCCAGAAGTTTATTTAAATTAAATAGCACACTTATTTTAATTACTTCCTGCTATCTTGGAGAGCCGCATTAAATAGTTCCAAAGATAAAATAATAAAGTTTTGAAACAGACTGGTTTTCTGGTTTCCTTTATCTAATATCCCGACAGAAGTTCTACCGATTTAATAGTCAAAATTATAATAACCGATCGCTATTCTTTTTAAATTAATATTTACGTATTCATTTGTTCTTTATTTTATTTGTAAAAAGTTTTATTATTGACAAAAATAAAAGACTTTTATTTAAAATTACCTTTAACAACAGCTGCCTGAGAATGATCGTTTTTACCATAGAGAGGTTTATTTTTTATTTATATTTAATATTTAGATCCTTCAAAAAAATTTCATCGGCAGCTACTATAATTCCCTTTCGAATTTTTGTCTGATACAATCCTGTACGTTATAACTTTTATAATGAACTGCACAAAATTGCTTAACCAACCTTTGCGAGACATCTATGACTAGATAGTAAAACTAACATTTCGACAAGTACAGCATTCTCTTTTTGAATAGTTATCGATTTACTCAAAGTCTAAAAATATATACTAGATGAACTTACAATACCTTAATTGACTCCCAAAATACACACAATCATAATTATAGCATATTTCACAAATATCCGGTGGTAAAGGATTATCATCAGAAACTCGATAACTAGCATTCAACTGTACATTTATGAAGTACGAAAGTAAATTTCCCTAATATTTTTAAACAAATTTTATTTTATAAGGGACTTCTTGTTTGAAAATTAAGGGGCAATATTTTTATTTAAAAGGTGTGGCAAAAGAGGTTGTGGCAAGAAAGAAGGAGAGCAATAAAGATGAATTTGATAAAAGGTTATCTGACGATTTCCAAAACAATATTAAATTCTTCTGGAAGTCCGTAAAAAAAGCCAGAGGTAAAAATACTACATCGCAACTGAAAAAAATTAGATGGTAGTATGGTAAAAGGAGAGGAATGCGTTTTAAAGAGATAAAAGGAATATTTCGAAAGTTTATTTGAGAAAGAGAATACACAAGTACAGGATCCATTCGGAGACATGAGTAAAAGTTGCAATGAAAGTGAAATTAGTACGACAGAAATTGTGAAAGCGTTGAACACTACGAAATTGGGTGAAGCTGCTGGGTACGGCAGGATAACAGTTAAAATGCTGAAGGCTGGACAAAGCGTGGTAACTAGTCTGCTGTACCGCCTTTTTAACCTTTGTTGGAGGAGTGGTAGCGTACCGGACGACTGGTGCAAGGCCGTTATTGTACCGCTTTACAAGAGAAAAGGTTCGCAGCAGTGATGTGCAAGCAGGATTTAGAAGAGAAAGAAGATGTATGGATCAGGTCTTTTAATTACGAGGTATAATTAAAAAATTCTTGGCTAGAAGTCAAAAGGCCTATTGCACTTTTATAGACTTTATGCTAATGATTCAGTATTTTTTCAGAATAAAAACTATTTAATTTTAATTACTCTACCGTTGGCTGTAACTTTACCAAACTACTTCATTAGACATTTTGAGTTAATTTTTAAATTATTTCAGCAAAAATTGTTCTGTTGATATGCAGCTGTGCGGCTGTTGTATAAAGATAATATTATTGGTATTAACATAAAAATTTTCCACGAATTTCGTAGTCTAAAACGAATCTAAATTTAAACGTGAAGTAGGTGGCAAAAGTTTGTAACGATGTAAACATAGTTTTTAGTTTTCTGTCGGTTTATACGATAACGAATGCAATGTATAAAGAGTAAAATTTTAATAAACAATTGGTCGGAAATTTTTTGTAAGCTTTAAAATATCTGTCAGATGCTTATTTTAAATAGACTCGAACGTGCAATAGGAATTTAATTCAAAGAAGTAAATCTAAAACAAAACGCTTTATAATTTATTGTTTCGATAAAATGGTTAGCTTGAAACTAATAATTATTATGTTAATTAAAAATATTTTTTAATTGGTTCTGGTGCCTATTAACTTTATTTATTTAACATCACGTTTAATTCCAGACAGTTCAAAAATTAAAGAGTTCGATATAAAGAATTATACCAATGCTATACAAACAACAAATATATTTTAAAGAATCCCACATGTACTCGTATTTAATCTATGGTTATAATAAAAGACCAAGAAGTTTTTCTTGCTAATAAATTCTCTCTTTCTGTACAAATATTTTTAATAAGTGCTTTTTTATATTAAAGTTAGCTTCTACTTTTTCAGAAATACTTCCTTGGTATGTATTTCGATGAACCAACTGATTAGAATTAAAGTAGTCGTAGAAGCCTTGCTAAAAAATCAGACTAGCACAATTCATTATTCAGGTTCTTTTCACAAATCAATTTGAGACTGAGACAGGCTATTTGGTTGTTAAAAAGCATTCATAGCAGAATGCAAGACCAATTTAATGAAAAGAGAAATTTTTACTAGCCGTTTTTACCTCTATTTTCAGGGATCTGTAAAAATTATAAATATTAGAAGTACAGTCCCGACTTTTTTGTTCAAGAGATTTCCTCTATTTTTTAAATCTTTTTTTTTTCATTTTAAATATCTTTAAGAGTTTTTGAGATATTCGAAAATAACTAAACCCCTACTTTTTTTTGCAATAAATTGTTTATAACTTTTGCAATTTTTATCGGCTACTTTTGGGACCTTTCCTTAAAGTTTCTTAATTTTTTTTACAGGAAACAATTGCTTTTATAAAAACAGTGTTTTGTTTTTTTTTGGAAAAAAACATTTTTTTTTCATCAGTAATTGTGGCAACAAAACAATACAAAATATTTTTGTAAGAGTATCTCACTTATAGCCAATTTGGCAAGGTTAATTACCAATATTTGTTTTTAGATAAAGTCTGAAACCAATTTTCTTTTGTTTTCTACGGTATGGGTTAAATTTACATGCATACATACATATAGTCACGCATCTTTCCCGTAGGGTTAGGCAGAGACCACTTTCCTTCACTTGCTACGGTTCTTACACACATATTTCGCTTTCTCCACTTTTATTAGTGCTCTCATACATGCTCGTTGGTTGTTGGTACTCTTGACCTGGCCTTTCTTCAAAACAATGTTGATCTGATCGACCGAGGTCGACCTCTACCTTCCTTCATTCATCCTTTCTACGTGTCCAAACTATTTAAGCATTCCTTTATCTATCTTTGTAACCACATCTTCTTTTACACCACATCGATCTCTTATCTCACTATTCTTTACTTTATCCAACCGAGTCCCTCCGGCTATACTTCTCAGACAGTCCATCTCCGCAGCATTAATCCTATTTTCATGCTTCTTCTGCCAAACCCAACATTCACTACCATAAATAAGTGTGGGAACCAACACTCCTCTATACACAGCCAGACGTGCCTTTTTTGACACTTTCTGGGTGTTCATAAAGCTTAACAGTGCCCCATTCATTTGTTTTCCTGCCAACACCATTCGATCAATGTCACTGTCATACTTTCCATCTCTCGTGAATTTTGAAACCAGGTATACAAACTCATTTACTTGTTCCACTTTATCTCCTTTAATCAGAACTTCACAGTTTCTCATGCTTTTTTCTTTTTCAAATTTATTATTTTTGTTTTGCTTTTTTATTTTCATTTCTTTGATTTTCAGGGTATCATGCATAACATTAACCATCGCCTGCAACTCCTCTTTAGATGACGCTAATATGACTTGATCATCGGTGTAAGAAAGGCATTTGACGATCAAATTATTCATTTTCAATCCATACGCACTCTCTTTTAAATCTTTTAAACAATCGTTTATGGCGAAGCGACACATCCCTGTCTTACACCTTTTTTAATGTTAAACCAGTCCGTGTAAGCTCCGTTTATCCTGACACAAGCAGTGGAATCTTCGTATGGTGATTTCAGTGCTCGTTTTAAACTACCGCTCACCCCATACTTAGATAATGTCGACCACAATTCACTCCTCACCAATCTGTTATAAGCCTTTTCTAAGTCTATAAAAGCGCAATAGACCTTCTGACTTCTAGCCAAGAATTTTTCGACTACACCTCGTAATGAAAAGACCTGATCTATTCATCTTTTTTTTTTAAAATCCTGCTTGCAAATACCATATCTTTTTTTCAGTTATATTCGTCACTCTTTTAAGCAATATCTTTGCATACAGTTTGCCGACTATGTTAAGTAAACTAATACCTCGGTAGTTCTTACAGTCCTGCTCCGAACCTTTTCCGTTGTAAAGCGGCACGATAACAGCTTTGCACCAGTCGTCTGGTACGCTACCATTTCTTCAACAAAGGTTAAAAAGAGGGTACAGCAGAATAGTTACCACGCTTGTCCAACATTCAGCATTTCAACTGTTATCCTGTCGTACCCAGCAGCTTTACCCAATTTTATACTGTTCAGCTACTGTTTAATGCTACAAATAATACTTTTAAAATAATTCTGTTTATAAATTTTTTGAAGTTTTCATATGCCCAAAAACTGATTTTTCGTCCAGAAATTTATTTTAGTATATGAATAATAACGTTCTTGCCAGAAATATTGAATGCTTTTATCTGAACGTAATATGCGTATACCAGTGATTCACATTATCGGAACGGCCACGACGAAATTAGAACGCCGTGTTTTTACGTGGGCCGAAAAACAACTAGAAACCAGACTATTTTTAATGTAATTACAATTTTGGGAAACACAGTCAAAAGAAGACAAAAAAAGAATGTCGATTTTATTCCACACTAATATTCAATATTGTACATAAATTAACACAAAAATTTCACCAAAAATTATTTCATCGGTTCGAAAAAGTTTTTAAAACTTGTATCGTTTTTCTTACTTCATTACTTCTTTATCTAAAAACTATCTAGGTGCAAGACGTGGTAAAAAAACTTATTAAAAGTACCTACCCATAGTAGGATACCACAAATGTATAGAGTGACTTATATTTTCAACGTAGACCTTTGCGGGTCCGAGGGGAAAGGAAATCAACAAGTCATAGGCGTGTGGTTATTATTATATTTAAAAAAATAATTTTGAACTACTTTGCTGTGCAGGAGCAGCCGGCAGCTTGCAATCGGTACTCCTGGCTGAGATGAGATAGATACAGCTGGGTGAGTTTTTTTTTTGACTGAAAATAGTCGCAAAAAGGGTAGATCTATCGTGTGGGCCACGGACGTCCCGCACTGCGACTATTAGAAGAGGGAGGGATTATAGAAATGAGATGACTGTGGACCCGCTTTTTGAAAAGTTGCAGGTCATAGTTCTCTGATGCCCTCTCTTGCTAGCTCGTCCGACTTACAATTGCCTGGTATGTTCCTGTGACCGGGTACCCAGGCAATGTGAACTCTAAACTTGGCTGCTAACTTATTCAGGGTGGCTCGACATTGCACCGCTGCCCTAGAAGTAGACTGAGTTCAGTGATTTGATAGCAGTCTTGCTGTCGCAAAAAATAGATATATTGCTGAACTTTTGTTTATTGCGGTGTATCCAGATAGCTGCTTTGGTAATGGCTGTCATTTTGGCTTGATACACACTGCAGTAATGAGGCAAACGAAACGACAGGCTAAGTGAGGGGTCTTCCGAAAAGACACCTCAACCTACTCTCCCCTCTAGTTTAGAGCCGATAGTAACGGTATTTCAGATACTTTATAGTTTATTGTAAAGTGAGAATCGAGGATGACTAACGGACTAAAAAAACTGTTTTTCTATTGACAGGTCTGACAGGTCTGTCAATTGTTGAAACTGTCATTTTTGGAATTTGTTCGAGATTATTTAAACTATATACCTAGTTGTATCAAAATTCTTAGTTGAAAATGATTACATCGGATGAAAGTGAAATGGAAGAAGATGTTTCAAGTGGTAAACCTCCTGAAATATTACAAGCAGCAGTCACAGCTTCAGGTGATTTGATGCCAGAAAAATCAATACGAACGTACATACAATCTTTTTATCGAATGGCGAAAAAATAAACAAACAGTTTCATTCTCAGAGAATGTATAACTTGTATATTTTCAAGAACTGTCTACAAAAATGAAACCCTTATCTTTGTGGGCAATTTTGACGATAATATAATAGAAACCAACTTCCAGAAAAAAAATGATACTAATGTCAATATTAATAATAATATGTATGAAGCCAGTAGTGGAAATAAAGAAGAAACTAACTTCGAGGAAAAGAGGCTGATATTATTTAGTAACTGCCAAAATGTTTCTAATATAACCATGAATGTTTATCTATCCAAATAAAATTGTTCATTACCATTTATTATAAGTTGATGGTTATTCAATAAGAAATACAACTTTGTGGTTTTGATTTGAGCTCGTAGAAAATGTATAGTATGTTACTCGTTTATAAACTCCTCTAGACACTTTTTTATTATACACTCGCTGCACTCGTGATTAAAATACTCGTTATTAAAGGAACGTTTATACCACTTGTTAGCCACAGCTTCAGGTGATTTGATGCCAGAAAAATCACTCGCTGCACTCGTGATTAAAATACTCGTTACTAAAGGGACGTTTATAAAACTTGTTATATAATATACTATTATCTATAGAAATTTTAATGAACATTTTATACCTGTTGTTTTAAGCCAATTAAATGCCTTGATTTTGACAGGTTTCTGTGACAACTCGAATTTTTTAAAAAATATTTTGGTCAAAATAAACTCATAGTAAACTGTCAAAAATTGTATTTTTTTTTTAAAATAAATTTGGTACCGAATTTCCCACGAGCTTGAATTATTTTCCCTAAAATTTTTTCTCGGTCGCAAATTTTCCTAGAAAATTCGCATCTTGAAATTTTTTTCTAAAATTATATAAGCTCTGGGGAAATTACTACTAACGACTATAATTTAAATATAAGATTTAAAAGTACTCTTACTGGTTTAATAATTTATAATAAAACTTGGAATTTTTCAAGCGATCACTTAGTTGCAATGTTTGCCAAGTGATTAACCTGTTACCAAAAGAAATAAAAAATGTAAAACGTAATAAAAAAGTTTTACGAAAGAATTTATATTTTTTTGTTAATGAAAAACAAACTTTAATTATAAATTACATTTTTTTTACGAAGTGGTCAAAAAAAATAAGCCTCAGTAATGTACGTCTTTTTCTTTCTTGCATCATGTTAATTAAACCATTCCCACATCCTAATTTTTCTTTTACTTCATTTTGTCTGCTCTTAGTTTAGGCAGATTTTTTGAGGTTGTGCTTTTCTTTTTGTATGTCAGCTACCAGATCTTTAATTCAAAAAAGTTTATATGTATGTACCTATGCAGGGTGGCCAACCGAAAATAAAACAGAGCCATTTGCAAGAACCTCGACAACATTTTAATAAAACGCTCAAACCCGTCGATTTTTGATTAAAGGGGGACACTCTCAAATTAAATGTCTTTTGAAAGCTCTTACAATTATTTATAACATAGTCTTTAAATTTTACATTTCCTACCGATACTTTGAAAAAAATTACATGTTAAAATTTCAATTATTTTAGGTGCTTACTTACTACTTAATTGATTAAATGTTCAAGCTGATGACCGCCCGCTTCCATACAATAATAAAGATTTTGTTTAAAACGTTCACGCACATTCCGAAAAATTTCCGGAGTAATTCGACGGCACTAGTCAACGATTCCTTGAAGCAAATCTTCCAACGACGCTGGTTGTGTTTTATAGATTTTACTTTTTAGATGCTTCCACAAAAAGAAATCAAGGGGCGATAAATCTGGCAATTATTAAGGCCATTCAATGCTGTCTCTTCTTCCAATCCAATGCCGTGGAAAACGTTGGTCTAAATACTGACGAACAATCGCCGCATAATGCGGAGGAGCACCGTCCTGTTGAAAATAAAAATTATCTTGGTCATACTGTGGTTTATTTTCAAAGTCAAGGCAGGGTCAATAGCGTCTTCCATTAGTTGCAAATACATTTCGCCAGTCAAATTGCTTGGTAGAAAAAAGGACCCACCAGTCGGTCCCCGCAAATGCCAGCTTATACATTTAATTTACCCGGTTGCTGTGTATGCACCTCGTGAAAAACTCTTGGGTTTAAATCGGACCAATAGCGGCAATTATGGCGTTTAACCACCGTCCCGTACAAAAACAAACTGCCTTCATCGGAAAAACAGATATTAAAAAGGAACTGTGGATCGTTCCCTACTCGCGCACTCATTATTTCGCAAAACTGCACACGACGGTCATAATCATTCTCATTAAGTTCATGGATTAAACGTATTTTATATGGATGAAATTTCTTCTTCTTCTTCTTCCTTTTATAGACTAGGACTTAGTCTTGTTGCCTGTTCTAATCTTCCATGGAGGACGATTTCCAACTTTCAAACCACCTTTTTGGTGGTCTCCCTCGTGGTCGCTTTCCGGCTGGTCTTTCATTCTTACATATTTTGGCTAGCCTATTCTCGTCCATTCGTTGAACATGGTCATGCCATCCTTTCTTTCTTTTCTTCATCCATTTTACTACGTCTTCGATCTTACATTTTTTTCTGATTTCTGCGTTTCTCTTTCTGTCTCGTAGTGTTACTCCTGCAATTGACCGCAATATTCTCATCTCTGTTACTCGCATTTTGTGTTTGGTGGCTTTGGTTTCAGTTTGCGTTTCATTTGCACAGGTTAGTATCGGTCTTATCATTGCCTTATAAATTCTTGTTTTATTTTCGATGTTCATGAATCTGTTTCTCCAAACCATTGTTCTCAATGCTCCCGCCACCTGTACTGCTTTTGTGGTCTGTGTTTATGTTTCCATTTTTAGATCCCGGTTACTAGATATGTTTACTCCTAGATAGTTGAAGCTCATTATTTGTTCAATGATCTTTCCTTCTATTTCCAGCTTGCATCTTGTTGGTTCCCTTGTTATTACCATGCTTTTCGTTTTATTGGTGGAGATTTCCATGTTAAATTTCTTTGCAGTTATGTTAAAGTGGTGTAATAATTTTTCTAAATTATCTTCATTGTTGGCGATTAGAATTGCATCATCGGCGTAGCAGATTATATTAATGTTTTTATGTCCCATTTTGTAACCTTCACTTCTTCTTATGGTTACAATTATCTGATCCATTATCAGATTAAACAGTAGAGGGCTAAGCGAATCTCCTTGTCTTATACCGGCTTTTATGTTTATTGATTTTGTGGTTCCTTTGTCCGTTATTATTCTGGTAGTATTGTTGGTGTTTATGTCGTTGATGAAAATTATTCTTCTTTAAATTGGTTTGGATGCTAGTTCGATTGATTCCAGACACATATGCCAGCTGCCTCGTACTCAACGTAGGATCAAGATTTTTAGAAGTGTTAACAAATCACTACAAAGTAATGCAACGCAAAAAATAGATACTTAATTTATACCATTGGCGTACTTAACTCAAATAAATGACATTAAATAATATAATAATATATATATATATATATATATATATATATATATATATATATATATATATATATATATATATATATATATAATAATAAATTATAATAATAAATGACATTTCGTGATTGTTTACATTTAAAATTTAATTTCTCAATAAGTAATAGTCAGAATTTTAAAATTTAAAGACTTTATTTTAGATTATTGTAAGAGCTTTCAAAAGACATCCTATTCAACCCCAATGCTACTAATAAATTTTG
This sequence comes from Agelastica alni, assembly GCA_950111635.1. Classification (NCBI taxonomy): domain Eukaryota; kingdom Metazoa; phylum Arthropoda; class Insecta; order Coleoptera; family Chrysomelidae; genus Agelastica; species Agelastica alni. Next base: position 21,628,153 of record OX467714.1, read on the forward strand.
GGGTAATTTTTACCCTCGCTTGGGGTTTAAAGTGGTCGAGTCAAAAAAACCGGAAAATTAAAAATCGACGAGTTTTTCCAAAATGTTGACGAGTTTTCTGCAACTTGCTCTGTTTCGTTTTCGGTTGACCACCCTGTATTATATTTTATGTGTTTTTTATTATTTTATTACCTCGCTTAGTTAAAATACCGAAGCTGAAAAATAAAGACAATTGTTTACATAATTAAGAAAAATACACCCACAGAATTATCCAATCATAAAAAAAGTTTTTAGAAAAAGTATTTATCAACTAATTAATTCAAAAATAAAATTTTTTAGTGTAGTATAAATAAATGGGGCGTGCCACTGTAAAAATAAAAATAAATAAATTCGATTTATTCCTGTTAAATTTATCCGCACTATTAAAGGTAATTTAGTTAAAAATAATAATTTTAACATTTTGCAAGGTTTTTAAATAAAATATTATACATTTGCTACCTGTTGTATTTTTAGGATTGCTTAAAAAACAATATTCCGTTACACCTGTTAAAATTGATGACGCAAATTAAGATGACATATTCATGGGTGATAAATGTCGGGATTGTAAGGATATTGTAAGGATAATAAAATATATGATTTATTTGATTATAAATTATAAAAGATATAATAGTTAATAAGTAAAACAAAATACAACATATACCTATGACATAAAGCTACATATACTGACTTGATTGGAATAACATATTGGAAAGAAGTTTTGATCAGGTTCTTTAGAGGTTTTATAATAGTAGATTCAACCCTGGTAACAGACGATATTTTCTCCACGACCAAAGAGTTTAAATAAAAAATACTTTAAAGGACTTAAATTATTTATTAAAACAGATATGTATTAATTGGTAAACATGCAATTAAAAAGTTTTCTGAAAAGGATTTTGCTCTCCTTTGTTGCTGCCAATCTCTTAATCTATACGTAAATGCTTTGTCCTGAATGACTGACAGACGGATCAACGCACAGCCTAAACCGCTGATCGTAGAGACCTGAAACTTGAGGGTGTGTTCTCTGTATGACGTAGGCATCCGATAAAAACGATTTTTCCGAAATTCTGCCCCTAAGGGGGTAAAAAACGGGGGAAATGTTTGTATGGAACAACCTGATTTCTTGGTCCAATCTACTTCAAATTTTGCATAAACATTCTTTAAAAGAATTAATGAAAGACGTGTTTCGTATTTTATTGAAACTCATCGCCTAACGGTGTTAAAAAGGGGTATAAAGTTATTTTGGGGGTGGTTTGCATCGAAGTTGATATCAATACTCCTTAGAGCTTTTGATTTAAATTACATTTTATTTTGACACATGTTTGAAAACTCAATCCGATTTTATTCAAAAAACGTTGAACTCACATAAAAGCTTTGTGCAATGCAATAGTCTTTAAAATTGAAATGTAAAATAAAAAAGAATATTTGTGGCCTTTAGTGACAAAACTGAGCCTTACCAAAAATATAAGAGTCCATCTTGGGGGAGATGTTACTGCCGGACAGTTCTGACCTGTTGCTTAAAAAAGAAAATGGTGATAATAATATAATTCCCTTTCCAGAGTTAGGCAAAATTGTTTCCATTATAGAAAAATGGTTATGCGAGCGTGCCATCCTAACACCAAAAAACGAACAAGCCTCAGTCATAAATGAATTACTTTTGAGATCATTTGAAGGGGTCACTCACTAATATAAATTCGTCCACTCAGTGATAAACACCGATGATGCTATTCATTATCCAGTCGGGTTCCTGAATACACTGAAGCCTCTCGGTCTTTCAACTCACATATTAAAATTGACAGTCAATTATGTTGCTGCGCAATATAAATCCACCAAAATTATGCAATGACACCAGAATGCAAGTGAAAACATTGCATCGCATTGAAATCAAGGCAATTATACTGAGAGGTTGTTCTCGAAAAGAGTCTGTATTTATTCCTAGAATTTCCCTAACACCATCAAATTACCCCTTCGAATTCAAGAAAGAGCAGTTTCATATCAGTCTGCTTCGCCATAAACATAAACAAAGCTCAAAGTCAAACTCTTAAGGTAGCAGGAGTTGACTTGAGAGAAAGCTGCTTCTCCCACGGCCAGTTGTATGTGGCATGCTCCAGAGTAAGCGCACAGAGTAGCCTGTTGATTCTAGCACCCGAAGGAGAAACAAAAAATATTGTTTGCAAAGAAATACTAAGTTAGGAGTAGTATTTGATTTCGTTGTAAAAAGATAATACCCCCGTGTCACTTTCACCAGATCAAAGGATGAGCTTCGTGTTCATAAAATATAACAAAATGTTATTTTATTTTGTTTATTGTTTTATTTGTTTATTTAACCTTTAAATCCCTACACTATCATAAAGATTGTTATATTTTATAAGTATTTAAACATTTTAACATAATAATGTATATGTTATAACAAAATAAATAACGTAAAAAGCCAATTAAAAATCGTAGTACAACCATTTTTGATTTCTACGCGAATGAAGTAGCGGGAAATAACTAGTATGGTATGACATTTTTCATTTTATTTTTTATTTTTGAGGAAGTAGGTTTGAAACTGACATTTATAGGTTATAGGTTTTATGTGAGTGGGGCGTGGTCGCCCCTCCACCGCGACCCTTAGTAGGTCTATTGTGGCTCACCCCTAGTGGCTACAGTTCACCGTACAATCCAGCCCTTCTTACGAAGTTCATGGTTGTATAGGGTGAGATTTTTTTAAAATCGGTAGGTTCTAGGTTAGTGTAACCAAATATGTTGAACCTTATTCTTCCCAGGCCGGGGCATGAACATAGTATATGTTCAGCAGTTTCGTCTTCCACGCAGCAGAACCGACAGTCCGTTTGTTGGTTCAGATCTATCTTTCTGAGGTGGTATCTCAGACGACAGTGTCCCGTAAGCAGTCCTGTTAGAATACGCAGGTCATTTCTGCTCCATTCTAGGATCTGCTTAGTTGTGTTTCTCGAGGGTTGTAACGGTAAAAACGCCTTCGAGTGGGTTAGCCCTGGTAAGTCGGACCAGTACGTGAGTATTTTCCTCTCCGCCCAGTCCAAAATAATTGTTTTGGCGGCACTTGTGGTGACTCCAAAAACCGGTTCTGGTCCAGTGAACGCAGATTCGGCCCCCTGTTTTGCAAGGGTGTCGGCTTTTTCGTTTCCTTCCACCCCCTGGTGCCCAGGTACCCACAGTAGGGTCACCCTGTTGTTCGCACCAAGGTACTCTAAGGATTCGATGCAATTCCATACAAGTTTAGAATTTATCTTGTTGGAGCTCAGTGCTTTTAAAGCGGCCTGGCTGTCTGATATTATATTTATGTTTTTGTTTGCTAGAGGTCTGTTGGTCAACTCTCTTGCATACAATTCGATAGCGAATATTTCAGCCTGAAAGATTGTGGCATACCTGCCAAGACTGGTAGATATTTCAATCTTTGGTTTCCTGCTGAAAACACCAGCCCCAACTCCATCTGGGGTTTTTGAGCCGTCTGTGTACATTACGTATTCAGTCTCTGGGAAGAGGATTTGTCCCCTCATCCATTCGTCTCTCTCCGGAAAGAGGACTTTGAACGACTTTCCTACGTGTATTTTTGTAGCTAGCAAGTCAGGAACCATCCCGAGAATTTGGTGGTTTTTTGTTTCACTCAGTATCCCGGAGTGATCTCCGAGTTGCTCTCCATTTATTTGCTTTTCCAAAGACAGGAATCTATAGGAAGCTATCCTGGCCTCCCTCTCTAAGAGAATATCTAGGGGAGGAAGATGTAGGAGGTGTTCCATCGCTGCCGTTGGTGTGCTGGACATAGCTCCAGTTATGGCCAGGCATGCCAGCCGCTGAAGGCCAGCAAGCTTTGCTCTAGCTGTCTGTTGTAACCCTTTGGTCCACCAGACTACTGAACCATACGTGACCATAGATATTATCATTGTTTGATAAATCCAGTAAATCTGTTTGGGGTTCATTCCCCAAGATTTGCCACATACTCTTCTGAGATTCCAGAGAGAAAACCTGGCTTTGTTTATTGTTTTTTCCAAGTGGGCGTTCCAGGTGAGTCGTTTATCCAGAACTACACCCAGGTATTTCACTTCCGTCGCAAATGGAATGCTCTCTCCGTATAGGACAGGCTGCCGAAGCTTATCTAGCTTTTTCCTTTTCGTAAAAGGAATAATTACAGTTTTTCGGGGGTTTACAGACATCTGTTCCCTCTCGCACCATCTGTATACTGTGTTAAGAGCTTCTTGAAGGACGTTTGAGATCGTCGCTTCAAATTTACCTCTAACTATTATAACCAGATCATCCGCATAGCATTGAAAATCTACTCCCTGCATGGAAAGCTCGCTCAGCAGAGAGTCGACTAGAAGTGACCACATTAGGGGGGAAAGTACCCCGCCTTGTGGACATCCCTTCGCCGCCCTGAACCTAACCGACTCTCCATGCAGTGATGATATTATATATCTGTTTTCAATCATGTTTTTGATCCAGTTACAGATTTTACCGTCTATCCCTCTATCCCTAATTGATGTATAGAGTGACTGTGGTAAGGCTTTATTAAACGCTCCTTCTATATCTAGAAAAGCTGCCAGCGCAATTTCCTTATGTTTAAGGGAATGGCCGATCTTTCCTACTAGATTGTTTAGAGCTAAATCCGTAGATTTGCCTGTTTGGTAGGCATATTGGTGGGGGTTTAAGGGATGTTCCCTGAGATTCCCTTCTCTAATATGTCTATCAATAATTCTTTCCAGAGTTTTCATTAAGAATGAGGTAAGGCTGATCGGCCGGAAGGATTTGGGTAGGGAATAATTCACCGTACCCGTTTTACGTATGTATACAACTCTCGCCGTTGACCAGCCCAGCGGAATATAACTCCACGCCAAACTTGCTCTGAATAGTTTAACCAAAAGAGGTAGTAAAATTTCGCTGCCCTTCTGAATGAGGGCAGGGAAAACACCATCCTCCCCTGGAGACTTAAATGGGGAGAAATAATTCACCGCCCATTGTACAGATGTTGGGGTGACCACTTTTGAAACCTTTCTCCAGTCCTCCCTTTTGGATCGTGATGTCGATCCCATTGAGAGTGGAATTTGCTCCTGGTCCCTCAGAAGCAGACTGCCGGGAAAGTGGGTCTGCAAGAGAGTCTCTAACGTTTGCCTACCAGAGTCCGTAAAAGAGCCATCTGGTCGTTTTATCGATCCAATCTCTTGCGTCGGATCTCTGGCGAGAGCCTTGTGGATTCTTGTGCTGGCAGGTAGATCTGATATACTCTGACAGAACCTCCTCCAGGATTCTCTTTTGGCTTTCCTTATTTCTTTGTTATAAGTCGTTAGAGCTGTACGATAGATTTCCCAGCAACCTGTTTCTTTAGCTCGATTGAAGAGACGTCGAACTTCTTTTCTTTGCTTGTCTAAGCTTCTGCTCCACCATGGTGTACCTCTATGGTCCCTCTTCTCCTTTAATGGGCAGTTTTCCTTATAGGCCGTTAGAAGGGCGGATGTGATATGCTCATTCGCCGCTTCTATTTCAGCTCTATTATGTATAGTGCTATTACCGTTACCTAGGTGCTGTTGGAGGGATTCACAATACCCTTTCCAATCTGTGCATTTTGGATCTCGAAATTGCACTATGGGACGTTGTCCTATTCTCACGTCAAAACGTATGTGTCTATGATCTGAGCATGAGGGCTCGGTAGATACCTGCCAGTTAACTATTTTGGTACTCATAAACTGTGTACTAATAGTTATGTCTGGAACTTCTCCGCGAATTCTGTTCACGAAGGTTGGTTCCGAGCCTACGTTGTTGACTGCTAGCCCTTCCCCTATTATATAATTATATAAGTACTCACCTCTTTCATTGATGTCGCTGCTGCCCCAATCCAAATGGTGGGAATTTGCGTCGCATCCAATGATCAGTTGCCTGTTGTTCCTCTTGCAGAAGGCGACTAGATCTCGCACTGCTGCTGGAGGAGGGTGTTCTTTTCGGTCTCCAGGGAAGTAAGCAGAGCAGACGACTACATCTACTCTACTGTCTCCTCCTGAGATCGAAAGCTGTGCTGCAACCACATCAGGGGTGCAAAACTCTGTTAACATAAAATAGTTTATGTTTTTCCTGATTAGTATGCATGCTCTTGGCTTACCACCTAGAGTACACGCTATTAACTTACCGGAGCAGTTTCCTAGGCCGCTTATTCTGCCTGTATTGGAAGTCCAGGGTTCCTGGATTAGTGCCACATCGAGTTGCTCCTTGGCGAACCTCCTGCTGAGGACATATGAAGCCGCTCTAGCATGTTGGATGTTCGCCTGGAGAAATTGAATGTGGTTATCCATTTCTACTTAAAGGTAGAGTGGGGAGGTTTACTTTCCTTCCCCGTATTGTTTCCTGGTGTAGGTCGTTTTGTCGACGCTTTACCATGAAGGGGTTTTTTCCCTTTTCCGGCTTTTTTGCTGGTTTTGGCCGGCCTCTTCAGTCCCGCTGTCGCCGCCGAGGTAGATTTACCTCCCTCTTTGGTTCTAACGGTTACCTCCGAAGACTTTGGAATTTCCACCGATGATGGATCTTTCTTGGCTTCCTTGGACCGGAATTGCACCTGTCCAAAGCCAAAATATGGGCGGAAATTTAGCCGCTCCAAATCTTTAATGGATACCTCATCCATTGAGAACGTCCACATTTGACCAGGTCCTGCGTTTTCCCTGTGTAGAATGGTCCACTCCTGGGTATGCAGGGTACGGTTCATCTTCCGCAGACGGTTGGTTACCTGTTCTCCCGTCAGTCTGGGTAGTCCCTCATCGTCTGGGATGAAAGCCACACAGATGTGGGGTTTCGGTATGTCTTCCTTCTGAACTAATTTCAGCTGGGCGTTTTCCCAGGGTTGAAGGTAGCATATCACTTCCTCCATCCACTTGACCGTCTCAGCGACCGTACAGGACAGAAGGAGGATTCCAGGTCGAATGGTGCAGCTCTGGAATCGCACTTGTGGACCATCGTCCGGTAGTTTGTCTACAGTGTCCATAATGGATCGCTGTAGCAGCCGTAGCTGTTCGTTTGACAGCTGAGCATTTGGGTGTTCTGGGTGGATTATGCCCACCTTGATGCCCTGAGCTACAGTTGCAAAGGAGCGTTTTTGCTCGTTTGAGTCCTCCATAGTGCGTGGCTTTTTCACCGCCGCTTCTGGAGTGCTACCATCCGAGCGTATTCGCTTGCTGGTGAGAGCAGGGGGGGATTGATCCCCGCTCCTTTTCTCATCCCGTTCTTTTAGTATTTGATCTAAGGCGGTTTTGTAAGGTACCCCGCTCTTGATCAATCGGCTAAGACGTTTTCTCGTCGCGCCGGCAAGTTTGACCTTTTTGTCCAGGTTTATGCTGGCCGTTTGCTTAGCCTCGCCCCCTGTTGTCAGGTCCGTTTTCTCGGGAGTGGGGGATTTTAAAAGTACCCTCTCAGCTTCCTGCGAGATTTGGTTGCTAGGAGGGTCTGTAGTAGACACCTCCATTTGCATTTGTTCGTCTGCGAGAAGATTGCCTTCGTCGCAGATAGTTTTAATGTTTTTTGAATTTAGGTTACTCATATAGTTCCCACGAGTAGCTAGAGAAAAATGGTCGACTACGGCAGAGCTCTGCATTACCGTAGCAAGGCAAAAATACTACCGGGAGGTTGCCTGGTATCCCAGAGGCTCCGTTTGCGATATCTGTTTGGGGCAGGCACAGATATCATACATATAGTACGCCCCTTGGCACGGGTCGCATGACACCTTGAGCAAAGCCTGATGATCGCGGTAAGCTTGGCTGGCTTAAAACAAACCAACCGCACCTGTCTAGTTTGAATACAAGGAAGTGAACTCCCTTGTACTCAAAGGTAGTAATGATATAGCCGCTGCCCTATATCATGTCCTTAGTTGATCCGCGGGTGTTTATTCTTTAATATTAGACACCTTTCCTGTAAGCCAGGAAGTTCCCTATCAGCCATTGGGACGCGCCGTGTTGGGGTTAAGGACATCCCCGCACGGAAACTGACATTTACTTTAAATAGTTTATTTGGTATCCACGACAATCGTTATTGTTTAAAAAAATTACGTAATATTCATACCGTAACAACTAATGAAATAATAATACATGCAAACGCCACAAGAAACAACTGTTTAAGAATGAATATTCTCACTCTAGAGTGTGAATGTTGTCATTATGTTACTAAAAATAATTTCATAATACACATCGTCAATAGACTCAGTACAGTGGCTTTTTTGAGCTAGCAATTATCTCTCAGCCATGATAATAATGATGATGTACTTTTTTAAAATATACCATTGTTTTTACATTTTGGATAATGGGGGAGACCACTAAATTTTGGAAACAGCATAATAGTTACATTCATGTTTAAAAACTATCACATAATGTAATTTTATATCTTTTATTCGTTCTGTAGTATGAATTGTATAGTTTACATTTTAAATATAAACGTTTATGCGCCATTTGTATAGGTTGCTCTCATTGGTGTAAAGCAGTGTGACATGCTAGTCCCTACACTTTCATTGACCTTAAGCTGACCAACTGTAGGTACTTGTTTTATCATAGTAAATCCATGCATATCCGTGGTCCTGAGGTTCCGTATCTGACAGACAGAGACAGATAATTTTAGGGACTCTTACGTCATAGCACCGCCCACCTGATTCTGGCATTTTTTAATTTTGAATTAATATAATAATTTTAAAACGCTGAAGAATCCATTTGCTTAAATTTAGACTCGTGATATTGTTTGCACACTGAACCCGCATCATTATTTATTAATTGAAATATTTTTGCATCGCTTAGAGGTCTTCCCCATTTCTTTTACTGCAGTCAGAATTAAATTTAAAAACATTTAACCAACTTTGATTAATATTGTTGTCTCTTAAAATTTGTTGCAGCAAAAGTAAAGAGAAATAGCATGGATATTGTATTGATACAACCACGCACTTCTATAAAGTTCTCTAGAGGTAAAATAAGGAAAGTTGGCAAATTTGTATAAGATGACACATTTATTCCACGAGACACTGACTAAGTATTGGCAAGGTTAAGTAATTTATTAAAATGAAAACTAAATTTAAAACTGATACAAAACATGGTTACTTTCACGGATTTTGTTTCAAATTGTTGTCAGACTGAGTGTCTAGTAATTTTTGTTTATGGTTTCAGTTTACAAAATTCTCTTAATTAACTAGTATTTTTTACTGTCATACAAATTTTAAAACTACTTCATTAATCTCTAATTTTTTAAAATAAATGCTTTAAAGTTTAAATGTAGTAATTTAAAAAGTAATTTTAAAGTGCAAAACGATTTTTAAAAGATCTAGTTTTTAAATGGAAGTGAGCAAGCCACTTGACAGGACTCGGTCCTATTACCCTGACAAGGGTTTGGTGTCACTATGCTTCTACCATTTTATAGCAATTTTCCACTCATCTCTGTTCTGGGCTACTTATGTGGCCTCATGCAGAGATAGTCCAGTTAAGCTTGAGATTCCGTCTACCAAATGGGTTGGAGATCTTCCTCGTGACCTTGCCTTGAACCACCAGCTTCTATTTTCTTTCTGTCCGATTGTCCGATTGTCCGATAGACCAGGTCTCAGCCGCGTATAATGCAATTGGGAAAATTAAAGTAGAGACCAGCCTGATTTTTGTAGCTTTACTAACTGACGTGTCCTTCCATATGCGTGACAGTTTAGCCGTGGCCGTTCTTGCTATTGCTAGCCGTCGCTTTATTTCGGCTTCGCTACCTCCTATGTTGGTGATGAGAGAGCCAAGATAAATAAATTTATCCACTGCTTCGAATCCAGCTACCTGTCGGATTTGCGGAGAGTTGTTCGTTTTCCGGTCTACTATCATGACTTTGGTTTTACTGATATTTAGTTTAAAGCCGTAATCTTTGCTTATATTTCTCAGTCTTGTCATGATCATTTCCAGCTCGAGTTGATCTGTAGCCAATATGAGAGTATTATCGGCATATCTCAGATAACTTATGCGCCTTCCTCCCACTGCAATCCCCCATACCATTCATCAAGTACTTTGCGCATGACGTACTCACTATATATGTTAAATAGGATTGGTGACAAGATACACCCTTGTCTAACCCCTGCTCTAACGTCAAATTTGTTTAAGTAAGTTTGGTCTATTCTGACCCTTGCTGTGTTGTGTTCATAGAGGTTCCATATCAGTTGTATTAGGTTGACAGGACTACAGGATTAATAATGGAGTAAACGATTATGGAGAATACCAAAAGAACTATGAAAAATCTCTGACGAAGGGGATTGATAAAAAGTAAAAAGAGATGGATGATGACGTTACAAAAAAGAGGGAAGCTGATGGGTTTAACGAAGGTCCATTATTAGCAGTGGACAAGAATGGCTCCTGTATATGACAATGATATATTTAAAAACCAAACAGCTATCTATTTATTTATTACCAGCACTGGAATTTTCTTCTTTTTTGTTGTTGGATTGCATTCAGACTACTCATCTCCGCAGCATTTATCCTATTTTCATGCTTCTTCTGTCAAACCCAACATTCACTACCATACATTAGTGTAGGGACCCTATGTACAGCCAGACGTGCCCATTTTTTGATTACTAAAATAATAAATACCATCATTTATACAGTTTATTGGTTAATGATGTTTTTAAAACTGAATAGTTTTTCTAGCTGACTAAAAAAAATAACATTCATTGATTTGGATTGCCATTTTTTGAGTCAGATGATAACTTTTGCCAAAGAAACAAACTAATACTAATAACTCTGTGTTAGTTTTCATCCTATGGGCTTGCGTACGAATTTTTTAATTGAAATATTTATTATTGGTATTTTTCTTACTAGCTATAAAAATATTATTAGGAATAAAAAAAAAAACATCTCTTTTTATTTACTTTTTTATGTGGTAATGCTGTATAATCTTTTCGTTAGCATACAGGTTTTGTTAAGAATATTTTTTTTAACAGTAGATAAAAACGACTTAGTGTCCTAAATTAAATTTTTCTTTTAACTATTTATTAATTTTAAAGTTATCCTCCGACTTATCTAATCCACGTGCTAAAGTAATTATTTAAATTTATGCTATTTTAAGATGAAAATTTATTATATTATTACAAATGTTTAATTGATTACGGTTATTTAAAAAAACTTTGAAGGCAGTTCGTGTGCCGAAAATGTCCGATTTATGTAATAAAACACTTTAAAGAATCTCTTAAGATCTAAAAACATTTATATTTTTAACTTTCATCACGTGTTTCAAATTAATTTCTCTTTCGGGATAACGTTGTATCAATACTAGAAAATGAGAAAGTGTGAACAATGCTCACCGAACAAACTAAGAATAATTGTGTTTATATAACATCACATTGTGTTTAATAAATAAATCAAAACAAATTTTACAATTGATGCATAACGATACATTGTTTATTAATTAAATTACTGGCAAGATACCAAAATATTGGAGACAATACTTGGACCAAACGTAATTAAGTACGGAAAAAGAAAATAAAACAGATTAGAGAAATAAAAGAGTTACATAGGAAAAACAAAGTTATTATTACCTCGACAAAATTAACTCAACAATTTGAAATTATCCAAAAAATTAATTTATCTTTTTCTTGTGTCCATTTTTAAAGTTTATCGAATATTTTAAAAATAGACTATGTATATTTTGTCTGGTTGTTAATGACTGATCACTTTAAGGTTAAAAGGTGGTCTTCCTTGTGGACGCATGTGTGGTCTCAGTCGACATTGTAAGACTCTCTTAGTTCATCTATTATTCTTGAGTCGTGCTAAATGGCCTGCCCATTTTCATTTTAATCTGGATATTCTTTCAATCATCTATGACACCTTCGTTTTTTGCCGTATCCATTCAGTCGTCTTTCTGTCTGTCAGTCGTAATCCCAACATACTTCTTTCCATGGCTTTTTGTGCAGTCCAAAACTTATATGTTGATTTGTCGGTTAGTGTCATTGTCTCTGTCCCGTACGTAAACACCGGTAATACGCACTGATCGAAGACTTTCGTATACATAGGAATTGTTTTGCCCTTAAGGGTATCTTTGAGTTTACCAAACGCTACCCATGCCATCGCTATTTGCCGGCTTACCTCAGCTGTCTGGTTATTTTTACCCAATATGATCTTGTGACACAGGTAAATGTAGTGTTCTCCATTCTTGGAATATTGGTCATTATTTTGATTTTTCTTATGTTTAATCGCATTCCTACTTGACCGATTCTTCTTTTAGGCTCTCCAGCATATTGATCAGCTCTTCCAGGGTGGTCTCAGGTGGTTGAGTCGTTCACCATCTACATTAATTCCCTTATATCCAAGTGAATCGCTTAAAGATATTCTCCAGTGCTAGAGTGAAAAGCTTCGGAGAAATAGTATCTCCTTGTCTAACACCCCGTTGAGCTTTTATTTTCCCGGATTGGTCAGGTATTTTAATCGTTGATGTTGCTTTTAGATAGATGCTTTTTATTAATTGTGTGTATCGTTCATCGATTCTGCAATCTTTCAGTACACTTATAACAACCCACATTTCGATAAAGTCAAAGGCCTTCTCGAAGTCTATAAGGGCAAGTGCTAGGAGGATTCTGTACTCGTTGCATTTTTCAAAAGTTATTTTGATGGTTTGCAGATGATCATTTGTGCTGAACCCAGACCTAAATTTGGCTTGTTCTATTAGCTAGTATAAGTCTAATTTTAACTCCAATCGATTTACAACAATTTGTAGATATGTAAAAGTAAACTGATCGGTCTGTAGTTATCTAAACTCTCTATATCGCCTTTTTTATGCAGTAGAATTATGACTGCATTATTCCAATCCTCCGGTATGTTTCCAGATAGTAGACACTTTTTAAAGAGACCTGCAGATCTCGTTATTTTTCTTACTTAACTTAAATAGAAGACCGTATATTTTTTATATTTCAAAAGCTTTTTAATCATTTTATTTTTGTTCACAATTTCTTTAATTTCACTTCATTGGTTTCTGAGATATTTTTCTTTTATAAACAAAATCCAGTTTTTTTATTTGATTTTAATAATTTAGCTAAAAACTTTTTAAGGATCAGTTTTTGTACAAATAAAGGAATTTTTTTTATACTTTTATGATAATAAAAGAAACTATTACTAGAATAGACATTTTAATGTGAAACAAATAATTTTTAAACATAACCTAATTACACCAAATCGAAAGGATAATAATTATTGCGGCAACAACAACGGAATTACATTTTATAGATAATAAATATTTTGATCCTAAACCTGTCTTTTAAATGCTTCTGGTGTTTCAATTTCAATTAAAACAGTACGTTTAAGATTACACGATTTAAACTTACATTTACAATATAGTGTCTCTAGTGTTCAGAAATCGAAGAGCAGTGCAGGAAGTTCACCCGTTCAAGGGTAGTACAATTGCTGTTTGGGAAGGCATTTGTTTTAATGAGCACACAGAATTGTTGGTGCTTGGTAGAAACATGACTGTGCAGATTTACGTACAAGTTATACGTTTTATGATTGTTTCATGCTGTTATTGGACCAACTTTCCTCTTTTTAGATGATAATGCTTGACCGCATCGTGCAATATTGGTCAAGAACGCTTTGGACGTCTATGGTATCTCGCATTTGGCACTGCCACCTTTATCGCCCGACCTCAGTCCCATAAAATATGCTTGGGACCAGCTACAAAGAGCCTTAAACTCCCATCATCCACCCCCCACAGACACTTCAAGCACTTAGTCAGCTTTTACTCAAATCGATCAAGGCTACTTCAACGACATTATGAAAAGTATGCAGAGACGTTGTTTGGTTGCAATAATTGATATTAGATGAAAGCATACTTATTATTATTGTATGTACTTTAATTTTTAATAAAATTAAAATGGTACACAACCTCAAATTGTTGTTTTTGTTGTTTAAAACTGCAAACGTATTGCGCAAAATCGTAAACAAACACATATGAACATGAAGATTTTTAGGAAAAAAATAAATTATATCAAATAAGAATTTTCACATTTTTTTTAAATATAATAAAAAAAAAAGTTTAAAGATTTTATTACGAAAAAGTATTTCTCCTTTAGTTAGGTAGAAAATATTTATTTTCTTTAACTTATGCAATATTAAAAAAAACTACCGGGAGTCTCAGAGGCTATTCTTATCTTTAATATTGTAGCATTTCCGTAGTTATAAATACAGTTGGTTGCATTCCTTTAATACTAGTTCTTTCCGAAATAAACTAAAAAAGAAAAAATTTGGAACCACGCGTTAGGTGAAGTAAGATAAATACGATGATTTTATTTCAAAACCAGCCAGTCCAAATAACTTTTAATTTTGCATAAACATAAGAAAAACACGACACATTTTAAATTAAGGGGGAGTTTTAAAAATTTTATTTTGCTGTTTCCAAGTGGCACCCCTTTAAAATGCCCCACCCCTTTTTTAAAATGTCAAATAGCAAACCCTACCTTGTAAAACATCAAATGAAAACCCAAGAAAAATGCAAATTAGCCATATAAACAACAGTTTATTTTATCGACTCATATTGTAGAGCGATTTTATAGGCCAGACGTTTACCCTGTACCAAAAAGTTGATGTAAATAGTTGTTGAGTTTTTGAATACCGACAAAAAGAGAAAGATTCAATATTAGTTAATAAAAAAGTAAGTGGGTTCTAACAAAAACTGTTTAATCTTTTACAAATTTACAAAAACCTTCTTTTACTCACTCTCCAAAGACTATACGTTCAGGTAGTTTCATAAAAATTAAGAAAATCGCCATCTTTATAAAAATTTTAAATAACTAATTTAATTGTTTATTATTTACTTGAGGTCTCAATTTGTTGAAATAATTTGACTGGTTTATTTTTAAACTGTTCATATTTCTTCCTAGCAATTGAGGGTTTGATGCAAAATGAAACGTTGTCAGCGTGTATGATTTAACTTGAAGGTTGTAGTTATATCTTTCTCAGTAGATAATAGAAGAGATAAACAATAACGTCGCAAATTAAAGTTACGTTATTGGCAACAGCGCCATTTAAAAGGTAGTTTTTGTCTTGGATTTTATCGCTAAGAAAGTTTCATAGACGTACTGCAAGGGTTTCATAAAGCAGAGACCGGAATCTTTTTGTATTATTAGGAAAAGGCATTTTTAAGTTGTATATTTTTACGTGCAGTACTTATCGTCGAGACTCATAGTTTTGAAGTTTGTAATAAACATTGTTTCTATTTCTTCGTTGATCTTCGACACAATTGGAAGTGTAAATTGCAGTAATTTGGCTTTAATTAAATTTGGTGACAAGTAATAAATATGAGTGAGAATAGTAATAGTAAACCGGATATCAAAAGGTTACATCACAATTTAACACCCGAAGAAAAAACCATGATCAGAACTGTGTAAGGTGTCAGAGAACAAAATATGAATGTTAGTGAGGTAGTTTCTGAAGCAGATTGGCTTGCTAAGAAAAATATTAAATTCAATGAACCTATTTTAAAAATCGAATTCCTAAACTTAGCACGATGTCATAAAGATATGTATCAAATATGTAGTAGATGAGAACGAGACGTAATTGTACTTCGATTTCCACCCTACCACTGTGAGTTAAATCCAATAGAACTTGTATGGGCTCGAATAAAACATGAACTAGCAAGGAACAATGTTACTTTCAAATTAAATGACGTAAGAAATCTGCTTAGTAGTGCCGTCAACAAAGCAAGCTCACAGTCGTGGATAAAATGCATCGAACATGTAGTGAAAGAAGAGCAGAATATGTGTAATCTTAAAAATTGCATTGAAATTACCATCGAACCCATTGTTGTGGATCTAGCCGAAGATACTACTAATTAATCCAAAGATGACATAGACGACTCAGATTGGAATAAAGTTTATCTGCTCGTATTTTTTATATTTAATAAAAAAAAGTATTTAATTATGTTTAACTATTTATTACTATTACTATCATCTCAAAAGACTATTACAGTTTATAACAGGGATATACAAAAAATATATTATACATTTGAATGTACCTAACTTAAAACGAACATTAATAATAGGAAGACATAATTTGTAAATTTTTTTTCGTATTTAACTTATTCGATAATAAATATTGCCAGTTTTCCTCATTTGGAACATCTTTAAAATAAGAAAAGAATTTTTGTCACATCTAATTCGTTCAAAAATGCTAAAGATTATTTTTAATAATATAATAATAACCACACGCCTATGACTCGTAAATTTTCTTTCCTCTTAGACACACAAAGGTCTACGTTGAAAATATAAGTCACTCTATACATTTGTGGTATCGTACTATAGTTATTCGTGACGTTAAATTAGCCATTATTTGTATTGTAGCTGAAGTATTCTTTAGTTATTTTAAAATGATTTAAAAAAGTTTTTTAAAACATTCGGTTTTACTTGTTGAAACGATGTAGAATTTGTATACAGGAAGTAGAAGGTAATGTTGAACACTTGTTGGATTAAGGTACTATACTATATCTTGTTTGTTTATAAATTATAATTAAATAATAATGGCGTTTGTGCAAATGCAGTTTAAGTTTATCTAATAATTTTAAAATGTGATTTAAAAGGGTATATGTATCTTTTAAATTACACAAAGATAAAAAAGAACACAAGATATTTGATTCAAGTGGCGTTTTATATTTTATAAAACGTTACCATTAAAAAAAGATGGAGCGTTGACCCCCTCCAAAAACCCATGAAAAATGAAAACAAATGAATGCGAATGCTTTAAATTTATTGTTCATTGTACAATAGTATATTATATAATTTTTCATAAATTAATATTTAACCGTTTTCGAGCAACGTTTAAAAAATAGATACAGATTTTAAAATTAAACACTCTGTAACTTTTTTGTGTGCATTTTTGTATATAGGTTAGGTTAGGGTTTAATCAACCTCAGAATATGTGGTGTAATTTATGACCAATTTTTTGGGACACCCTGTATATTCTGTATACACCTTTTGTATCGTGACTAAAAGAGTGGGGTCTAACTGCCACAGCTGCAGTAAGTTTTAAATCCTATTTTAAAAATTATTTTTTATTTTAATACGTTACTATAATTATTCGTAATAAATTTAAATAAAAGACGTTATTATTTATCCTAATAAATTTAATTTATTGTTTTTGTCCAAATATACAGCCCCGCATTTAAATTTAACGACCTTTCTAAATTTGTTTGAATGTTACAAGTGTGAAAATATATTTTTTTCTAAAATTATCCAAGCAGCAAGTGCATATTAATTCTCTGCATATGCGAAATATTAATCTTAACGTTATTTTTAAAATAAAAGGTAGCATTGTTTTAAAAAATTAATGCAACAACATCTGTTTTGGATATTATCTGTAAAGTAATATTAAAGGTGTAAACGTGTTTTATAAGAACACCGAAATAAAGTCCAACTAAATTTTTATTTAAACTTGTCCGTTTTGCTGATTTATAAGCTTTAAAATTTTTGGGGATGCAGCTATTTTTTATTAAAACTCTTTTTTTTAGAAATGGTCTACATAAAAAATAAATAAAAAAACTGATTTTCAAAATTTAAATATAATTTATTATTTCAGCAACAACTTGATTTAACCTTTTACAAAAATAATTTCTATTAACTATTCTACTACATCCTTTATACTTATATCTTTCATTAAATAACTTAATATTGACTTTTCATTAACCACTGTCAACAAATTTTTTTCATTTTCTGAATGTTAATTTATATTTAGCTCATATGCTGTAAGTATTTTTTTTTTTAAATATTCTCCATTATTATAGCATGATTTTTGTAGAGTAACTAATGAAGAAATAAAAAATAATTTTAAAAGCTTTTACAAAAAAGTAAAAAAAGTTTTACTTAAAATTAGCTGCATCCCAAAAAAAAATTTACATTTACAATTGTATTTAGCTACAAAAAGAATTGTAATGTATGTATATCTATATAATATAATTATAAAGAAAGAGTGGAACAAGTAAATGAATTTGTGTACTTGGGTTCAAAGTTTGCGAGAGATGAAAAGTATGACAGTGACATTAAGCAAAGGGTGTAGGCAGGAAAACAAAAATGAATTTAGCACTACATAGCTTTATGAATAGCCAAAAAGTGTCAAAATAGGCACGTCTGGCTGTGTTGGTTCCTACACTTATGTATGGTAGTGAATGTTGGGTTTGGCAGAAAAGGCATGAAAATAGGATTAATGCTGCGGAGATGAGTAGTCTGAGAAGTATAGCCGGAGTGACTCGGTTGGATAAAGTAAAGAATAGTGAGATAAGAGAACGCTGTGGTGTTAAAGAAGATATGATTACAAAGATAGAAAAAGGAATGCTTAGATGGTTTGGACACGTAGAAAGAATGGATGAAGGAAGATTGACGAAACAAATTTATAAGGCGAGTGTGAATGGGCAAATCGGTAGAGGTCGACCTCGGAGAACATATCTCGATCAGATCAACATTGTTTTGAAGAAAGGCCAGGTCAAGAGTACCAACAACCGTAGCAAGTAGAAGAAAGTGGTCTCTTACCACGAACTTACCCCTACGAAAAAAAGGCTTGACTATGTGTATGTACGAGTATCTATGTAAAGAGGTGATTGTTAGAATTTTAAAATATCTTTCAATTTACATTTGTAATTTTTACAGGATTTATTATTGGTGACAAATAAAATACATAAATAAAATTAAATTTTATGGGTATGCGCATACAAACTAATGTTTAATATACTGTTGTAAAAATAGGGACACTTGTTTAAATTTATTAACTGCAATATATTTTTTTTATTTGACATTCCTCGAAGTAACGTGGGTGTTTAAATAAATGTGACTGTAACTTTGTAAAAACGAGTTTTAAAGAATTGCATTTAAAGTGAGGTAAGAAAAATTTATTTGGAAATAATTTGGAGATTGTAAGGTATAAATAACTTTTCTAAAATAAAAAAGTTATTGGATTTTGACGATGCAAAATAAAAAATTAGAGCTTTTTTATAGGCTCAGACTGTCAAACATTATCTCTTTAGTTACTTAACAATCTCCAACATTCACGGAATTCCTACAAAACCTAAGTGAGTGGTCAGCCAGGATCATAGTTGGGCTCCTAACAGGGTTTTTTTTTAATGAAAACAGTCGCAAAAAGGGTAGACCTATCGTGTGGAATGCAGACGGCCCGCACTGCGACTATTGGAAGGGAAATGATTATAGAAAGGAAATGATTAAGGACCCGCTTTTTGAAAAGTTGCAGGTCATAGTTGTCTGGAAAAACTGATTTTGAAAGCTTGTTCTATTCCGTAGCAGCCCTGTAAAAAAAGGATTCTTAATGGAGATTGGTCCTTGTAGTGTCAATCTTGAGAGTAAATGGGTGAGACTGATCAGCGTGCCGAGTTCTTCGGCCGAATGTGGTACAAGAGTTTTTATTTCTCTGGAGCATGTGCCATGGAAATATCTGTAGAGTAATGACTGGTCTGCAACTTTTCTTCTATGTTCTAGAGGGTGAAGGGTAATGACACGAATGCTTCAATGCAAGGTTTCATGTGCACTATAAAAAAAATAGAATTTTTAAGAACTTGCTTGAGATCAAATATATTTTAATGTTTTCCTCTTTTGTATGAATTTATCACGACAAACGCCTTATTCGTGGTTTCTGAAATAAGGGCTGAAATTGTTCGTCATCTTTTTCAGCTCTCCGACGAACTGAAAATGTATTTTCCAAAAATTGATAATCCTAAAGATGGCTGGATTCGTAACCCATTTGCGGTCACGAACGAGAGCATAAATTCTAGTTTGAGTATTAAGCAACAGGAGTCATTATTAGAAATGTCCGTAGATGAAACTCTTTTAGCTGATTTAAAAAGGATAGATTTTTGGGAAGCTAGACAGGAAGAGTATCCCGAACTCTCACGCAAAGCGGTGAATTTCTTTTTACCCTTTGCTACAACATACTTATGTGAGAGTGGGTTTTCACACAGAAATCGACTTGATACCGAGTCAGAATTAAGGTTAAAATTGTCCAAAATTACTCCTAAAATTGACTCCATTTGCGACAAGAAACGAGCACAACCCATCACATTAAATTATATTTCTTTTGGCACTTTATTTGTTACCTTTTATTTCTTCAACAGGCAATTTTATTATTTTCTTTGGGAGGAAGGGGAATTTAATTAGTTAGTTAAGTGGTTCGCTGTCACCTGGAGACTTTAACAGGGGTTCTTGGAGCCGAAAGTTTAAGAAACCCTGCGATAGAGATCCAAGCATGCGGAAAACATGAGATTTCACCTCCAACCCCAAATGTACAGATTGATACAGCGGACTAGAGTTATGGCTCAAGAGGCTGATGTGTAGCTGGCAATAGAACCAGCATCCAAAGAAAAAAAAGGGTTACAGATTAGTTAAAAAGCTACCTCGATAATTGCTATTTTTACAAAAGGAAGGTTAATTTATTTGTGGTATGTAGTTTAAAATGTTTTCAAACAATACCATGACAAAATAGTTATTTATGTACCAAGTCCGAAGTCATTCCACTTTTGTGCTTGACAGTAAAAAAATTAAAAATTGGAGGCAAAAATAAACTTTCATCTTAACAAATTTACTACTTAGTAGGTACACACGTACAGTAGCATTGAAATTCTGTTTCTAACAGCTTGTACCGCCGATTTCAGATACGGTAAATTGGAAAAATGAATTAAAATCATTTGAAACATTTATTTGCGTTTCTGTAGTAGGCGGTTACTGTAGTTTAATAAAAGTGTAGGTGCTGGTTGAAAAAATATCCTCTTGATTTTTTTCTCTTTCTTATCATGGATTGAGGGCTTTCCTTATCTCTCGTTTTCCTACGTGTTACTTTTATGTGCTTTAGCTACAAGAACTTTCCAGTTGTGCAAGACATTTAAATTTACTGTTCCATAATATTTAATGTAACTAATAGTTAACAAAATGTCATTAAATTTCGATTTGGCACAGTACGTTTCAATGTTAGTAATTTTATTCAATTCCATGGTATGGTACAATAAAATATATAAACTAGAGTCACTGTAGATCGGAAATTCGTATATTTGCTAAATAAAACTAATCGTTAAAAAATTTGTAAATTGTTGTGTAGGATTTCTTATCTTTTGTGACAATGTTTTTAATAATATTATATAACGGTTTAAATTATTACCGGTGCATGTTCCAATATTACAATTACATGTACATATTTTTTACTGGTGGTCAGTTTAAAAAATTATAATTTTCGATCGCACGATAATAAAAATAAAGTTAACACGTGAATATTTATATAAAGTGTTTTTTTTAATATTAACACTGTGTAATAAATAGTTATTTATGTACCAAGGGTATGAATAGATGTTTATGCCCTGAGCGCGACGTTTTACAAACCCGAGGGCCTCTGGCCTGAGGGTTTGTAATTCACCCGAGGGTATACACATCTGTTTATGCCCGCGGTACATACATAACTTTATGTCATACTAGTTCGTTATTGCAATCCAATCTCAATACAAATCAGTATTTTAAAAAATCCGGTTTGAATTAATAACATTGCCATTTTATCATAGTAGACACCATCGTTGCTAAGTGAATGTTGACAAACGTAAATGTCAGAAAATCACAATAATTTTTATTTGTGTCAAAGTTAGAAGTCAACATGTACGAAGATTTTGGAATTCCTGACGAAATTTTTGAAAAAGCAAAGAAAGCAATAAAGCTTATTATAGAAGGGAAGATCGAAGGACGAAGAGGCCCGGGTAGAAGAAAGATATCCTGGCTAAAAAACTTAAGACAATGGTATGGAGTGAGCACTACCACATTGTTCCGCCGAGCTGTAGACAAGGTTCAGATAGCGCTGATGATTGCCAACGTCCGAGGAGGACAGGGCACCTAAAGAAGAAGAAGAAGAAAGAAAGCAACTGAAAATCTGTTGCCAAAAGTCTAAAGAAGCTTACAACATGGAATACGAAAAATTATTAAATTGGATGCAAGAAAACTACGTAAAAAATGTTAATGAAACAGTGTTGCTTGGATACTTCGGCGATCTCGCTAAAAAAATTTCTCCGAGTTCCTTGTGGTCCAAATATTCCATAGTAAAGAAGACTTTAATAGTAAATAAGAATATTAACATTGCTAATTACTATAAGTTAATGGAATATTTGAAGAAAACTTCGAAAGGCTACAAACCAAAGAAGTCTAAAATTCTGTCTAGAGAAGATGTTTTAAAATTTATTCATATGGCACCGAACGAGACGTTTTTAATGAACAAAGTTGCATTAATATTTGGAATATTTGGTGGATGTCGACGGCAAGAACATGTGAACATGTTAGTTATTCATGTAGAAGATAGAAAATCGGTTTTTGTGGTAAATGTACCAGAGACAAAGACCGATAAAAAACGTATTTTTACCATTATAGATGAGGGTGAAATGAACAGTTTAAAGCTAATAAGAGACTATATGTCACTACGGCCACGTGGTTGCTCAGAAAAAAGGCTTTTTCTGACCTATAGACAAGGTCGATGTACTGTACAGCCAGTAGGAAAAAACACATTTGGAAAAATCCTGTCCATTATAGCGGAATATCTGGGTTTGAGTAATACTGAGAAATATACAGGTCATTGTATGCGTCGAACGTAAGCAACTCTTCTTGTAGAGGCTGGAGCCAGTATGACCACGTTGAAGCGCCATGGTGGATGGAAGAGTATGTCGGTTGCTGAAGGATGTGAAGTTTCAAGACTGCTGGCAGGTGTACCTTCCGGGTCTGGCGTTTTGGTACAGAAATTTGAAACTCAAACTATGATACATGAATCGTTTGCTGCAGGTAACTTAACTATCACCGGATCATTTCAGAACTGCCAATTTTATGTTAATTCGTCAAAATAATGATCATCAAATATTTACATATATTACTATATTCCGTTTGTAATTAATAAAGGTTATTAAATAAGTTAAACAAAAAAGTATTTCTCTTTATGCCCGCGCGGGCCATAAAGTGAACTTTATGCTCGCACGGGCATAAAGTACGACATTAGATAGTTGGTAACTAAAAAATAAAAACACAATAATGAACTAGTATGACATAAAAATGATGTATATAGTTAACAATATGCAGTTGAAATAAAACTGAGTGACCGTCGTCACTTCTTATTGCAAGTGAAAAGCGATGTTGTTGATTGTCGAAATCACGGATAGGACAACCAGATATCAAATTTCTGAAAAAGGTACATATTTAACGAATAAGTAGATTTACTTCATCGTTAAACTTGCATATCCTCAAAAATAGAACAGTAAAAAGCTTATTCAGAGATCTTGGTGTGTCACAAGCCCCCCTTTTTCATAGGGCCGTGTGCAAATCGGTTTATAGACTAAAACTCTCCAACAGCCAGGGCAGACACTTCGAATAGTGGTTGTAGTGAGGATACTAAGCCCTTTATCCGCCACATTTTCTCGATTCCGAAAAGGTACTCTTATTAATTCATAAATATCGCGAGTGACTTTTCACCTACCGATAAGCTTGATTTTTTTTTTGAGTGTTAGTGTGTTATACGGTGCTTTTTAGTGTTACCTGCTTGATCCCGCATCCATATTTGGTATCCGTTATGAGAGTAGCGTTAGCCGATTGCCAGGGAAACTATTTTTAGTCGCATCATCTGTGTTTGTGTAATTTTATGCCGGTGGCTCGCAGCCAAGTGACCTAATAGAAGCGGCTTAGCAACGCAAGATTTTTCGTCCATAATTTTGGATTACGAAATGCAGCTTTTTCACATTTTAAACCCCATTTCGAAATAAATTTTCGGATTTTTCATAAACCTTTTTTAAAAATCAAAATTATTTGCGAAACGTTGAATTTGATCATGAAATATTTTTTCGAAATTATAAAATAAAATTTTTTTTGCATTTTTTCATACATTTTTATTATTCGTTCTACCATTTTAAACAATATATTTTAAATAAAAATTTTAAATAAATAAAAATTTTAAATAAAATTCGCAATTTAAAAAATTGTTTTAACATGATGCAGAAATATTGGATGACTGCGCTAACATTAGAAAATTAAAAAAAAAAGTTCTTTAACAATTTAAAATACAATAATTCTAGTCGAATGTAAAAATTTAATTTTTCGTTTCAGTCCGACCAACAAATAAATAAAAATGCCTTTCAAACCAGCAGACAACCCAAAATGCCCAAAATGCAGCAAATCTGTTTACGCCGCTGAGGAAAAAGTAGCTGGAGGTTACAAATACCACAAATCATGCTTCAAGTGCGGTAAGTTTTCAAAACATTTTTAATTCGGTTATTTCATAAAAAATATTGGTGCATTTAAAAAATAAACCAAAAAAATTATATTCTGCAACTGCAATGTTAACCTCAGCTAGGTACAATTTTTTTATTAATTTTTGATACGAATTTTTCTTCATTATTTATCTTGTTTGCTTGAAAATCTTTATTTAATACAAGCAATTATAATTTCTCGTTTACTACAATAGCATATGTTTATGAAAAAAAAATTTTATTTATAAATAAGACAAATCATCAGTGGAAAAAAATTCCAAGTCACAGTTACCTTCTTATTAAAATTTAACGTTACAAATAAATAAATTTTATTTTTCTTTATTTTAATCAAAAGTGAAAAAGGTAAACAAATTTTTAAAATAATTGAAAGACATGTGGAATTTTTTTGGTTTTTAACGTTATCAAGAGAATAATTGCTGGAAAATTATAGAATAAAAAGGGATTTAGTCATTTTCTGTGGTAAAAACTTTGTTTCTGTTAATAAATGTAGACTTATTCATGGGAAATACGAGTACCTACACATAGTTAACAAAAACTATTTTAATGAAACATTAAACTATCCCACAACACGTAGGATCTAGATTCTAAAGACAGCATAATTGGATCGCGATACTAAAGGATTGAGAAACGATGATTTAATTAATGACATTATAATATACAATATACTGTGTGTCCGAAAAGTAAGGAATACATTCGATATTTCCTAAACCAAAAGCACTTTCAAAAAACTTTAAAACACGTCGATTTTTAATTTTAATGTTCCACATATTACAACAAAATTTCATTACACAGGGTGATACACATTAAGGTGATGCCGTCATTGGCAATTTTATTAAATGTAACTTGTGACATTAAAAGATCAATAAAAATAAGGTGATTCCAAAAAAGTACGATACTTTAGGGTCTAGCAAACAAAATTTGAAAGATATGCGCTCAGAAAATAAATTATTTCTTATTAATTGCACAATTGCACGTTCAGTAACAGTAACTTAAGTAGTATAATAATTGTTGTATTAATTCATAAATTTTTTGTAAAATTGTTTACAATAAATTTAAAGTAGAAATAATTTGAGTGTAAATCAAAGGATTGAAATAGTTCTGATGATTGGGTATGGAGACAGATCGCGAACTCAGATGGAAGTGTGTAATTTATTTAATAATAAATATCCAGAAAGACCCATAATACAGTCAACAGTAAGTAAGACTGAATGCCCAGCGCTTTTATGCAAGAGGCTCAAGTTTCTGGAAGGGGCCTTCCTAAAGCACTTCGATGTTAAAAACTTAGCCTCCAGGAAACTGATTAACTTTGCTAAAAGTCTCGGAATCCCAAGCCTCGAATAGATTAAGGGTTATGCAGAAAAGATCTGATAGGTCGAAGTGATTAAGATGTGCACGATGGGCAAACTTCTGTTCGCAAAGTTAGTCGTGATGTCGATGTTAGCAAAACAACGGTACAAAAATTAATAAAATGGCATCCCTATAAATTCACACTTGTACAGGAATTAAACGTCTTCTCCTCCATATACCATTCACGTAGACTGCGCCGAGAATTCTTCTCAGGATCTTTCGTTAGAAGATAAGTAAGAGATTTTCATCTACTTTGGAGATGGTCCACGTTTCTGATCCGTATGTCAGTACTGTAGGATAAGGGTCTTATAGATTGTAAATTTGGTTTTCTGACTTAGGTATTTGTTTTTTAGGTGATTACTTAACCAAAAGTAGCACTTGTTCGCTAGCACTATCCTTCGCTTTATTTCCTCGGAGTTAGTGTTCTCCTTTGGCACAAGGAAGCCTAGGTACGGTAATTTGTTTACTACTTTAAAAATAAAGTTATTAACACTGAAGTTTTGACCGTTATTTTTGGCCCTGTTGTTTGCGGGTGGTGCGAGCTGTTAGGTTCAAGTCATCTGCATAGGCCATGGTTTGTGAGAACTTATTAAAGATAGTTCCCCTGTTGTCTAATTTGGCGTCCCTCACAGCTTTTTCCAATACCATGTTAAAGAGAAGACACGCCAGCGCATCTCACTGTCGTAGCCGTGCTTGAGATTCAAAAGATTGTAATAGTTAGCCCTGTACTTGTACTTTGCATATAACTCTACGCATTGTAACTCGGAAAAGTCTAATTTAAATAGGCCAACATACCTTCGGTTTTTAAAGGTGTATCTCGTACCTACTTTAATTAGTTTATTTACCAGGAGAATTTATTCTGAAAGTTTTGATAAAAAGTTTATGGTTTTAACAGGATGGTGTGCCTCCACATTATGCTGTAGAACCTACAGTTCATACCTTCGAACATCTACAGTGTAGATGTTCGAAGGTACCTTGACGAAATTTTTCCGAACATGTAAATTGGTAAACGTAGACATATTGAATGGCCAGTGAGGTCTTCAGACTTTAATCCTTTGTATTTATTTATGAGGGGCCATATGAAGAATGTTGTTTTTAAAACGAAACCAGCAAATATTGAAGAATTAAAAGAGATAAATCGAACAGAAATTAAACAATTTTTAAAAAATCAGTTATACATTTTTTTTTATAGTCTATTATAATAATATTATAGTTTTCTATAAATTTTATATATATATATATATACCCTTCCTAACCTTAACCTAACTCTTGATAATGGCTCCAAAGCGGTAGCCAAAACGTCGAGAAAACAAATTTTCTAAACGCGGTTTATCCAGAAAACCTAGTATTCATATATATATATATATATATATATCTGCAAAATTTATAGAAAAGAGACTATAAACATTAAATATAAATATATATATATATATATATATATATATATATATATATATATATATATATATATATATATATATATGCCTCTTTTTCGTCGACTCATCGGTTGCCATTCTAGAATTTGTTTAGGTAGTCTTGATGCTGGGATTCCTTGTATATGCCCATACCATGTAAGCTGTTTGGCATTTACGTCTTGAATTATAGATCCTTCTACACCCATCCGATGTTTTACTATCTCATTTCTAACCTTCTGGATATACATAACAATCTTCCCATCGCTTACATCTCCACCACCTCCAGTTTTTTCTTCTGCCTTTTACTCATTTTCCATGTCTCTGCTCCATATAATAAGGTGCTCTTTATCATTGTTTCGTATATACTATATATATATATATATATATATATATATATATATATATATATATATATATATATATATATAAATTATATATATTATATTTCCGTTTCTTAGTAATTTCCTTACTTCATAGTATGCCATTGAGGCACCCAATAACTTTTTTGTCCTGATCATGTAACATCCAAGTATACGTCTTCTTGCCAAGATGAAATTCGTTGTTCATTTTCAAGTACCACATTGTTCGGTTCCTCGCCCGCACATAAATACCTTGTTTTCGTCAGATTGACAGTTAGTCCCCACTGGCTGTATTCTTCTGTTAGTTTTTTCATTATGTACTGCATGTCCTCTATATCATTTGCTATAACCACCCGATCATCGGCAAACTATAGTGTGTAAATATATCCGTTATCCAGTTTAACACTCATGCCATGAACTTTTCTTTTCCATTGCTTTGATGCGTATGCTACATATATTTTGAAGAGAGTTGGTGAAATGCAGTATCCTTGTCTTGGTCCTTTGGTAACTGGAAATTCTTCGGTTGTATATTTTTCCATTTTTATTCGTGAACCACATTTATGACTTTCTCGATTAAATTAGTGGGTTAAAATGTGTGATTTAGTTGATAAATAAAGTAAAATAAAATTTTAATTACAGGTATGTGCAACAAGATGCTTGACTCCACCAACGTAACCGAACACGAAGCTGAATTGTACTGCAAAAATTGCCATGGACGTAAATATGGACCAAAAGGTTACGGATTCGGTGGTGGAGCTGGGTGCTTAAGTATGGACGACGGTGCCCAATTTAAAAAGTAAGTTTTGTTGTTTTGATTTATTTCACACACACGTACACTACATTTCCGAATTAAAGTAATCATACTTAGTAATGAAAAATATTGACGGTATACCAAAAGAAAATTAAAAATAACTACTCTTTAAATAAAAATTTTTCATTACTAATAGTCAAATACTGTTAAGCTTCTTGAATTTCGTAAATAAAAGTCAAAGATGTTTTTTTGTTGAAAATAATTATGCATGTGTTTCACACTTTGTTAAAAAATAAGTGAGTAACATCGTTAAAGTAACAAAGATGATTTTATTCCGAAGTCATTCCACTTTTGTGCTTGACAGTAAAAAAATTAAAAATTGGAGGCAAAAATAAACTTTCATCTTAACAAATTTACTACTTAGTAGGTACACACGTACAGTAGCATTGAAATTCTGTTTCTAACAGCTTGTACCGCCGATTTCAGATACGGTAAATTGGAAAAATGAATTAAAATCATTTGAAACATTTATTTGCGTTTCTGTAGTAGGCGGTTACTGTAGTTTAATAAAAGTGTAGGTGCTGGTTGAAAAAATATCCTCTTGATTTTTTTCTCTTTCTTATCATGGATTGAGGGCTTTCCTTATCTCTCGTTTTCCTACGTGTTACTTTTATGTGCTTTAGCTACAAGAACTTTCCAGTTGTGCAAGACATTTAAATTTACTGTTCCATAATATTTAATGTAACTAATAGTTAACAAAATGTCATTAAATTTCGATTTGGCACAGTACGTTTCAATGTTAGTAATTTTATTCAATTCCATGGTATGGTACAATAAAATATATAAACTAGAGTCACTGTAGATCGGAAATTCGTATATTTGCTAAATAAAACTAATCGTTAAAAAATTTGTAAATTGTTGTGTAGGATTTCTTATCTTTTGTGACAATGTTTTTAATAATATTATATAACGGTTTAAATTATTACCGGTGCATGTTCCAATATTACAATTACATGTACATATTTTTTTCTGGTGGTCAGTTTAAAAAATTATAATTTTCGATCGCACGATAATAAAAATAAAGTTAACACGTGAATATTTATATAAAGTGTTTTTTTTAATATTAACACTGTGTAATAAATAGTTATTTATGTACCAAGGGTATGAATAGATGTTTATGCCCTGAGCGCGACGTTTTACAAACCCGAGGGCCTCTGGCCTGAGGGTTTGTAATTCACCCGAGGGTATACACATCTGTTTATGCCCGCGGTACATACATAACTTTATGTCATACTAGTTCGTTATTGCAATCCAATCTCAATACAAATCAGTATTTTAAAAAATCCGGTTTGAATTAATAACATTGCCATTTTATCATAGTAGACACCATCGTTGCTAGGTGAATGTTGACAAACGTAAATGTCAGAAAATCACAATAATTTTTATTTGTGTCAAAGTTAGAAGTCAACATGTACGAAGATTTTGGAATTCCTGACGAAATTATTGAAAAAGCAAAGAAAGCAACTGAAAATCTGTTGCCAAAAGTCTAAAGAAGCTTACAACATGGAATACGAAAAATTATTAAATTGGATGCAAGAAAACTACGTAAAAAATGTTAATGAAACAGTGTTGCTTGGATACTTCGGCGATCTCGCTAAAAAAATTTCTCCGAGTTCCTTGTGGTCCAAATATTCCATAGTAAAGAAGACTTTAATAGTAAATAAGAATATTAACATTGCTAATTACTATAAGTTAATGGAATATTTGAAGAAAACTTCGAAAGGCTACAAACCAAAGAAGTCTAAAATTCTGTCTAGAGAAGATGTTTTAAAATATTATTCATATGGCACCGAACGAGACGTTTTTAATGAACAAAGTTGCATTAATATTTGGAATATTTGGTGGATGTCGACGGCAAGAACTTATGAACATGTTAGTTACTCATCTAGAAGATAAAAAATCGGTTTTTGTGGTAAATGTACCAGAGACAAAGACCGATAAAAAACGTATTTTTACCATTATAGATGAGGGTGAAATGAACAGTTTAAAGCTAATAAGAGACTATATGTCACTACGGCCACGTGGTTGCTCAGAAAAAAGGCTTATTCTGACCTATAGACAAGGTCGATGTACTGTACAGCCAGTAGGAAAAAACACGTTTGGAAAAATCCCGTCCATTATAGCGGAATATCTGGGTTTGAGTAATCCTGAAAAATATACAGGTCATTGTATGCGTCGAACGTAAGCAACTCTTCTTGTAGAGGCTGGAGCCAGTATGACCACGTTGAAGCGCCATGGTGGATAGAAGAGTATGTCGGTTGCTGAAGGATATTTAGAGGATAGTTTATCTTCAAAAAATGAAGTTTCAAGAATGCTGGCAGGTGTACCTTCCGGGTCTGGCGTTTTGGTACAGAAATTTGAAACTCAAACTATGATACATGAATCGTTTGCTGCAGGCAACTTAACTATCACCGGATCATTTCAGAACTGCTAATTTTATGTTAATTCGTCAAAATAATGTTCATCAAATATTTACATATATTACTATATTCCGCTTGTAATTTCATTAATAAAGGTTATTAAATAAGTTAACAAAAAAGTATTTCTCTTTATGCCCGCGCGGGCCATAAAGTGAACTTTATGCCCGCACGGGCATAAAGTACGACATTAGATAGTTGGTAACTAAAAAATAAAAACACAATAATGAACTAGTATGACATAAAAATATTTAATATTTAGAAAACTCCTAATAAGTACTTAGTACTTACATATAATAATAGTATTACGACGATTTCACTGCTTATGTCAGGATAAAAGGAGCTTATGCGGACTGATTTAACATCGAAAAATGTGTGGCTTTGCCATAGCTGTTTAACATATACTTAGACGATTGTTTAAAAGATTTGGAAAAGAGTGCATATGGAATGAGAATAAATGATTTGATCGTCAAAAGCCTTCTTTACGCCGATGATCAGGTCATGTTGGCATCATCTAAGGAGAAGTTGCAGGCGATGGTTACTTAATGCTCTAAACGTAAATGTAAGCAAGACGAAAGTAATTGGTTTTTAAAAACTGCGAGGTTCCAATTAAACAAGAAAAAGTGAAACAAGTAAATGAGTTTAATACTTGAGTTGAGTCATACTTGAAAGTATGACTGTAATATTGAGCAAAGGATGTTGGCAGGAAAAAAAGGTGTGAAAGAAGATGTGTAACAAAGATAGATAAAGGAAAGCTTGTATGGTTTGGACACGTAGAGAGGATTGATGGAACAGATTTATAATGCGAGTGTGAATAGGCAAGTCGGTGGAGGTCGACCAAGGCGAACGAGCATGTAGCGCTAATAAAAGTAGAAGAAGCGAAAGACGTGTGCAAGAGTAATAAAAAATGTTATATTTGATCTACAAACTAAAACTATTATGGTATAAAATAGTATTTTGTTTTGTTTTTTTACAAAGCGAATAAATAAAAATGTAATAAATTACAAAACAAACACTAATTAATTAATGTTATTGTTTTCCTCTTCTAATTTCTCTGATCGCTTCGCGTACTTCGAGGGGGAGGAGAATCCCTAGCCGCCATTTCATGCTTTGTTATTTGGATTTTAGATCAGAGTGATAAACCTATGTTTGTTTGACCGTAAGAAATTTTCGCTTATATTTATCGGGGTTCCCATTAAAGATCTTCAACCTGGCGATCACGCTTTGGTCTGCCGTCAGCATTCGTGAAACCCAACATGCAGAGAGTTTTTTGAGACCCAATTTCTGATGTAAAATTTTTTCAGTAATTCCAACAGAAAACCTACATGTCTCTGCTATAGCCTTGACTATAATTCTTTTGTCATTTAATACCATGTCATGGACTAAAATCACATTTTATTTGATAACAGTTTAAAATCTCCTGACCAGTTCCTGATTACCTGTTAGGAAGAGGCAGAGTCACCTAATACTTCTACCATGTCCTTATAAATTTCTTGCGGTGATAACCCTTTTTTACAGAGGTACCCACCTTTTATCTCAATGTTGACCATTTTTATAAAATCACGCACACCTCAATGAAAAAAAAAAATATTTAACATACACGAATTGATGCGCTGATGCTATTTGGCATGCACTAATATCATACAATAAGCTTTTACGTGACACTTTATTTGTCATTCAACGTCAACTCTGTAAGGGTCAAAAATTATATATAATATTTAATATATATATTTAAAAAATAGAATTTAATGGTACAGTAAATGTAGTCGGTAAACGATTATAAATTAAATAAGTATATTTACAAGTTGTTTATAAGAATTAAAAAGCAGTGACTACTTAAAACAATTGCATTTACTTAACAAATATATAAACCACCTACTTTAAGTAAATCATAAAACAAAACATTTGTAGTCAATAAAAGATAGTTTGGTTAAGGTTAACATTATTTTACTAATATTGGAATATGATATCTGGAAAGACCTTGTATATCGCTTGCAATCCGAAAGCCTTTGCTTGTAAACGCACAAGACGAGTTTAATGGTCTTGATTTTGATTTTGTCTATTTTTTGCCTCCCCAGCACTCAGTAACTATAAGAAGGAATCAATTTGAAGATGGCTGCCAAAACCACACCAACTGTCAGCGGTCGTCTAATCAACCCTTTTCCATCCCCCACTATAAACACTAATGTAATATTTTTAGATGTTAAAATACGCAGTTAGATTATTATTTATAAATTTTCATATGACAACAAAAAATTCGGTTATTTTGTAATAATTGAATAAAATAAATCTTATTTAAGACACATTTTTATGTTTCAAATGATAATATTTTGAAAATAACATACTCAGCACCCTGCAATTTCAAAATTTAATGACGAGATTTAAAAAATCAAAAAGTAGTAAAATATGATATTTTCAGTAATCAGATAAACATTTTTGGATTTTATTAAAACAAGTAAACCTTTTATTCCATTTTTAAAAACCCTTTTGTGTAGTTTACATTGTTTGTAGACGTGTGAGATAATTGTAGACACTTGTAAAAACCTTTGATGTTGTGTCCCGAGTATGTTTGTATTTTGAAGTATTGTCAAAAACCTACTTCCTTCCTTTACCGAAAATTTGTGCTGTGGTAGTGTTTTGTCGTGTCAGTCTTGTGATGACGTTGGATTATAAAAAAAACGGTGAGAACTTTTTCAAAATATCAGCATGGCTGGCAAATTGCTGTAAACCGCCTATTAACATAATAGCTATTCCCTATTATCCTTCTAAACGTTACCTAACCTTTTCGTAGTGGGATAAGGAGAGTTCCCTCAATTTGATTAAAATATATTGAACCAACGTATAATTAATAAAGCATGTTTTTTGTTCAGCACACAATTCACCTTCTCCTGTTACTTTTTTCAGTTTCTTAGTACTTTTTTTTCAGCATTGCAGCTTTTAGCACCAAAATATGCACATGTACATTATTTTTAAAAGCTTTGTTCTTTTTTCCTTTCAAAACGAGTTTTGTTGTAATAACTGTTAGCAGGTTTTAATTTTATTAAAAGTAATCATTTTTGTCGAAAAATTTCTCAGGTTGTTGCACTTTCCAAATTCTGATACCAACATTGAAAACATGATGAACTTTATAAGTTTATTTTATTCTATAAAAAATTTTTAATTATTCTGTGTGTATTTCTATGCATAAAAAATTTAGAGATAAGAAGAACTTCTGCTATGACAAATATTAAAAAAAATTATTTTTTTAATTTTTAACGTTTATTTCCAAAATTTTTATTTATTGTTTCACAAAATAGCTATACCTTGATAAAATCAGACCAATGCTTTTTTCTTATTATTTTATTTCTAGCAATTTGGCATAATTACTGATCTAACAACATTTAGTTTTTGCATGATTTAGCTGCTTCTTTATCATTAAATAAAAATTTAAATGAGTAGGATCCATTATATTAAATTTTTTTAAACTCTTGTTTAATCAGGTTTTTTATTAATAAATTTATTTTGTAAAAAAAAACAAATTAAGGTGCTTAGTCGCAAATATTTGTTCTTAGTATTTTAAAATTTACTGTATTTTTATCACCCTAAATTAAAACAAATCTAAGAAGAAAAAATTAAAAAAAAAGTTACTTTCAAAAAAAAAGCCAAAAAAATTTTTTATTTTTAATTAGAAACTTTTCTTTATCAGAAATTTGAACGTAAAAAATTAAAGTTTGAACTTCAGT
Organism: Agelastica alni; assembly: GCA_950111635.1. Taxonomy (NCBI): domain Eukaryota; kingdom Metazoa; phylum Arthropoda; class Insecta; order Coleoptera; family Chrysomelidae; genus Agelastica; species Agelastica alni. Next base: position 21,662,473 of record OX467714.1, read on the forward strand.
TAAATTTACATTAAGATATTAACCTTAATATCCCAATCTTTTGTCAAAAATAAAAATAATAGTTAATACTGATTATATTAATATCTGAACTCCCTTTTACTATGAACTGGTGTAGGGTGTGTTTTCTATTTTTTTTCAGAAATTTCTTCCATTTTGCGTTATATCCTTTGCTTCTTTTCAACGTTTTCATCTTTCTTTTAATATTCCTGCTATAACTGTCATACTTGATCTTCCTCTTTTGTTATTTTTAACTCTAGCTTTCCATATTCTTATTAAATATTGTGTTTTTTTGTCCTTTTGGTGAAAATAATTAAAAGTTGCCTCATCTCTATAAATTCTAGTGTAGGCTGTATGTTTAGTTTTTTTTCTTTATCTTAATTTTTTATCCTATCCTTTTGGTAAATAATATTTAATCTCTGATGCTTGTATTTTGCCTTTTAACTTTTTTGTTAAAATCTAAATATTATTACCAAATGTAAGAACTGGTCTATATACGGAGTTAAACATTTTTTCTCCTTACTGTGCAAAACGAATTTGCCGCTTTTCGCCTACAGTAGGGAGAAAAATAGTATACACACCACGGGCATTAAAGTAAGAACTGTCTAAGAGCACATGTATGATGAACTCGATTTCGTCTCGGCCAACAAACATGTGCTCTGAGTTATTTTTTACTTTACTGCCCTAGATATGTAATTAATTGTACTGAGCTGACTGAGGAAAAATTCAACTTTTTCACCACCGCTAAATAATACGGTTGCATGTCTAATACTGACAGGTTAGTGTTAGTATTTATAAGAGATAGCATTATGGTCAAAATATTGTTGAAAATATAATCAAAAAATACTATGGACGATTTAATAACAATCACAAATCTCTTGCCATAACTGGAGAGCAGGCAACATCTCAACACAACACATTCCAGTCGGCCGTATCAAGATGATATAGTCGACCAGAAAGTGGGGATGTAGGATCGTCTGTAAAAGTAAATAGTTCCGTCTCCTCCGATAATAGGTCTATGGGCCGCAGCCTTAATTTTTGCCAACAATCTCGCTTGCATTTTTAACACTAATAGGTCGATGCTAGTATTTTTCTGTCAAAAATTTGTTTGCCTAACAACCCATTTATTATTCACTCCTAGCGGAGAATTAAAAACATGGCACTTTATAATTATTTTTTGTATAATACCTCAGTACAATTATGACTTATTTATTGTAAAAAAAATGGTATATTTCATTTGGAGAAGTGACTTTTCATGGCATGCCATGAAAAGTCCCACTTCTTCACTTAAAATAATCTACTTTTATTTTTAAATCTTTGGATATTTTTCTTTTATTTATAAATTTAGTATTTATAGCGCAGTTACATCTGCTTCCTGCATTTATGTACGCATCGCCTGATAATTTCTTCCAAATGTTAAAAATATTAATTGGACAAAAGTTTTTTTAGTTGAATTTTACTTACAAAAACCATTTAGGTACTTTACGTGTTTTATTTAAAGTTTAAAAAGTTCCGAGTTACATTTTTTGTCATGGTTTTGTAAATCCTCGTACTTCCATGACATGTAGAATCAAGAAGAATTAAATTTTAAAATATAATAAATATATGAGGGTTAATTTTTAGTTACGAGTTTACCAAAATTTACTTTTTCGTTCATAAAATAATCCTTTATGAGTTATACCATCAGCTAAATTTTTTTTATTAAATTTTTATGATAAATAATAAAAAATTTGTTGTTGATTTTTCCAGCGACGATGACGTTGTTATAAGCCGTGCTCCTCTTCTTGCAAAATCTATCGCTAAGGCTCCCGAAGGAGAAGGATGCCCTAGATGTGGAGGATACGTCTATGCTGCTGAACAAATGCTTGCTCGTGGAAGAGTAAGTATTCGTACACAAACAATTTTCACACAAATATAAATAAACTTTTAATACAATAAAGACGTGGAAAAACTTTGTGGTTGATGGTATGTGTATTGTGGAATGTTAGCGTTGTGCTTCACTTTTTTTGATATTCCTGATGCAGTCAATATTCGGCGACGAAAGGTTTTAATTAGAATTTGCAAGCCATGTTTTATGCATGAATTTAATTACAATAGCAAATACCTCTTTCATGTTTGCAAAGTAGGTCTTCATACCATTTTAAATAAAAAAATACAAGAGTAGCAAAAAACACCCACACAACCACAGTAAACGTTAACCTATATGTAATCGCCGAGGCTTGGAATGGGTTGTTACATAATTCTTAAGGTTTTAAATCAAGAGTTACATAACCACCGACAATAATTATGGACTGTATATTTTGAGGGGTTGAGCAGTTAGAGTTAATCGACAGAAATAATGTAACCGGTTTTAATAAAAAAGAGACTTACCATAAAATAATGCTCGTTGGTTTTAATGCAAGTAATAGGAATCCCCACTGTGAGTTTTTACGATTGACCGTTTCCGCTCTAAGTATGAACTCCTGCCCTTTTGAATGTAACATAAAGTCTTTCATTTTAACATCTTAATTACGAAGGTGGGACTGATACCCCCCAAACGTATAGCGGTTAAACAAAGACCGATGCCCATTTTCTGAGAATTTTAGCAAAGCTCAAAGCTAAATTCGTTCTCTTTAATATTTAAAAGGTAGTTTTTCACAAGACGAAGTGACAAAAAACCTTGGTATCAAGTACCAATAATTACTGTAGTAAAAATACATGCGTCAGGGCAGCGCTTGCACATTTTGTTAACATGCTTCGCGTTAATGTATTCCTACAACACGAAGTGGAGCTAACACTACATATTATAGCCCACTAAAATTTTCACGCGTAGTTTTTTGTAATCGTTTAGTGGAGTTACTTAGCAATCGTCGTGTTTTGTAGATTTAGCCGCGTAATGTAGGTACCTTTCGATAGTAATTCATTTCTAGGTTCGATAACACGTGTTGTTAACTTTTTTTGATATTTAACGACTCATCATGATATTACCACAATATTCTTGGTAATAACACAGAATGTCACTACCAATTTAAGACGTTTTTAAAATGCTGCCAACATTTTTTTAACTCGTGTTACTCCAGTAAAATAATAATTTTAATACGTTTCAACATTTTTCACAAAAAGATTAAAACTATCAACATTGTTTTTTTTTGTTATTTATTCCCAAAACCTTAAAATTATTATACCCAATCAAAATTATTATTAACTAGGTAAACCCGGCCACGTTTCTGACATTAGTTATTAAAGAAGTAAGTAAAAGTTTTCTGGTAAACATACCAAGAAAACACATAATTTACACTTTGCGGTAAGCTGTGGAAAAGAAGGAAAGAAAGAAAAAATATTTTTCACTAAAATTGTAAAGTTATTAAATGGACTTCATTTTTGTTTCTCAGTTTTCTGCATAAACATTAAAATCAGATGGTTTACAGAATCTGAAGCATGCGACATATAATTGCTGCTGAGAGAAGCATGCGTTTTCTAAATTCAAACCACACACTTTTGAACGCTACAATCTAAATAGAAGTAACTTGGTTTATGATTTTTAAAAACAGACAATTAAATCGTTTTAACACACAAAAAATTAATTGAATACAGCATTCAACATAAATTTAACTAACTTTTTTTTTACAAAACAGATAATATAATCACTTTTCAGATTAAATCAAATCTGTTTTAACCTTAAATAATTATAAATAATACTATGCACATTAATCAGCTGGTCACAGTAACACCTCTTTTCCGCACTAACGTTTATTTTCACTGTCTATATTTATACTGCTGGTCGATATCAACGCTTATTGACGTTTATTATTAAAATCGTTAGTATTTGTCATATTTGAAATAAAAAAGGTGGAGATAGTAATGTGAGTAATTAAAAAAATGTCATATACCCAGTTATTTTTCAGTTATCCCTGAAAAAACAAAATGGTAAAAAAAACATTTAAAATAATTGAATTTTAAATCCTTTTGTTTTTTCATGTCGATTTTATCTAAACCTCGTAAAACGGTTTGAATTTCCCGGGAATTTTGGAATAAAAATACCTTTTTTTTAATTTAAGTCAATTTATCGACTACTTTTTAAGCTTTTTAAACACAAACATACGGAAGCTAAATCTTTATATACAGAGTGGGCCACTGAAAACGGTCCACACCGATGTTTGGCAGTATTTATTAGAATTTAAGGAAATGCTAAGTAACGTTTCAACAGACAAATATCTGTCATTTGTTAACCCCCTTTCTTTCACTTCCGGTACCCTTAATTTAAAATGGAAAATATTATGTGTGGTACATTATTAGAAAGGCATTAAGATGAAATATTAATGCATTTGAACACCCATTTTTGTTATGATAATACCGTTTTTTAAAGTGTTAATTAATTTAAAGTGCTACACCTCTTAAAAAAGAAACGCAACGCCTATGTTTTTATAATGTGTCACTTTTTTATTTTTCCTCAAAAGTAAATTAAAATAAATGTTGTAAGGTTGTCGCTCCATCTTTTGCGGGGTCTTCCAACGCTTTGGTGTCTCTAGTTATTTTGACAATTCTGTCGTCATTCATCTATGTATTCGTTCCACTTTCCCTTTTTTCCCAGTATACATTTATTTACATGGTCTATTTTACATGTTCTCCTAATGTCTTATCTTCTCTCCCTGTCAAAAAGTGTTTTTCCAGCGATCCTGTGCACTATTTTCATTTCGGTAGTTTCTAATATTCTTTTTGTGTTTGATGTATCTGGTCTAGTTTCCACTGTGTATGTTAATATAGGTCGGATGACCGTCTTGTAGATTCGGGATTTGGTCTAGATTCTGATATATTTGTTTCGGAGGATTGTATCGTTCAGGTAAGCTGAGCTTCGTGCTGCTTTTGCCGCTTGGTTTCTTACCTCCGCCTCGATGTCACCGTATCCTGATATTTCTATGCCTAGGTATTTAAATTTCATCTCCCGTTGTATAATTTTATCATCCACAACCAGTTTGCATCTGATAGGTGTTTTTGAGGTGGTCATGCATTTCGTCTTTGCTGCAGATATCTTCATTTTTAGACTTTTTGCCGTTGTGCCGAATTTGAATGGTAATCTCTGTAGGTCATCTTCGTTTTCTGCTATCAGAACAGCATCATCGGCATAACATAGGATTTTGACGACTTTGTTTCCCATTTTATACCCTTTCAGGTAACGAGTGTTTTATTATTTCGTCCATAACGATGTTAAACAATAAGGGGCTAAGTGAATCTCCTTGTCTTGAATACTTTCAAAATGGTATATTTAATTGCAGAACGAGTGGAGATTATAACCATATTTTTTTAAAACGGGACAAAATAATTGACATAATTGATACAATATTAAAACATAGGCCTTGCGTTTCATTTTTAAATGGTGTTGCACTTTAAATTAACTAGGACTTTTTTTGCAAAAATATAAAAAATAATCATGGATAAGTACATTTTAATGCCTTTTTAATGATGTGCCACACACGGTACTTTCACCATTTTGAATTAATGGATGGGGGAAGTGGAAGGAAGGGGGTTGACAAATGACAGATATTTGTTTCGTAAAAATCCTCTTGAAACAAAAATCGACGTGTTTTAGCATTTCTTAAATTTTTATGAATACTGCCAAATATCGAGGTGAACTGTGACCCACTCCGTATAATATGCAGCTTTGAGGATTCATTATTACAATTACAGATTTAACGAATTTGGTTCTTTTGAACGATAAATAATCCAGGACGGAAAAGTTGGCGTGTTTATATTTTTTTTAATTAAAATTTTTACACAGGGCTGGCACAAGATTTGCTTTCGCTGCAATAACTGTGAAAAATGGTTGGATTCAACATCACACTGTGATGGTCCAGATGGGATGGTCTATTGCAGAGGTAGCATCTAAATTAACAAATTTTGATATTTTTAACATTTTTTCAGCATGCAAGTCCTCGTTATGCGTGTGAAACTCTGAGACTTCACTCGGTTTGAATATCACCTTCCCTTGTATCATTGTCTTATTGTTTTTGCTAGTTTTTTTTATTTTGTTAATTTTTTATTTAAGGCCTTCCACAAAACCTGCTTCAAATGTGCTGACTGTAACAAGGGACTGGACTCCTATAATGTTGCCGAAGGTTCTGATAAGGATATTTACTGTAAAGGTGTGTTTTTTAACGATTAGTTAAAAACAAAAACATTTTTTAATCCTTCCCTACTTGTCAAAAAGTCAATATTGTTAAAAAAACATTAATTTTTAATTTAAAATATTTTTTTCTTATTTCTAAAATATCTAAATACTTCTTTTTTAAATGTCTTAATTCCTTTATTATTATTTTTATTTTTTTATTATTAAATTTTTCAATATTAAAATAAAGTGTATCTTTCAAATTTTTGTTAAAATTAATATACTGTATATGTACATTAATTACACTGGTCTACAAGAGTAATTTCCAAAGTAGTTTGCTACAAGGGATTCGAAATCAAGTCCAGAATTGAGAAATTACGTCATAATTTTAGGATATTTAAGGTTATACACTTATGGTCTCTCTTTCTGTGCTTAGGCAAAAAAAACCTGAGTCAAAGAGGTATATCAGGACCTCCAATGGCCACTGGAGGTTGGTAAAACTTAACGACCATTTAGGACGGTTTTTTAAAAGATACTGTTTTTTTGTCAATTGTAGCGGCTCGATACATCGCGCTAAGAGGGGAGAGCCGTGCTGACTGGAGATATCGCGAATAGTTTACAGCCGTTTTCGATTTAAACCAAATATGAATTGCCCGAGGGCACTCAGGGACGGCTCAAGACTAATTTAAAATAAAACGAAAAAAATTAATAGAGTGTTGGAAGTGAAATTTTAACAGTTACCAAGATGCCATTGCACTGAACCCACCTGCTTGGAGCAGCGGATAGTGTGCAAGTATGAACAGGTCTTAACATGCACTTATATTTAAATTTCTGCGCCACACGGTTGCGTTATATTGCAAAATTTCACTAGTTTCCTTGATATTCTCGCTCATCTACCACAATAACCCCCACGACAAATTTTTAGGTGAAATTAGCGTTTAAAAAAACTGTCTGTCTCGATAGGTTGATGTAATTTCTCATGATTTTTCATGATTTTGTTGGGATATGTTTCATAGCTTAAAATGGTTGTAGCTTTACAACAAAAATTGCATTTGACCGCTAATTAGCTTATTTTGAAGGGTAAAAGTAGTTTTAGATGATGCAACTAAAAAAAGACCATAAACATTTTGTACATCCTGTTCATAGCCTCTAAAGTAGCCATTAGACCAATATTTTTAATAAATAACCCCAAATATCTAAAAATTCTGACGTAAATGATTTCTAAAGTAACCCCCAGCTGTTTAAAAACAAACAAGACCCTATTTTTTTGTGGACCTGTTTCGTTTATTTATTTAGTTGGTAATTTTATACTGTCGCGGTCCTCTCGTATTTTGACTCTAGAAAATTGAAAAATTATCCGATTTTGATGAATTTTTTTTTGAATATTAGTTTTTACGGCGGATTTATGGAAAAATATATAGCAAATATCTCGCTTAGAGATTTCATATGGTTTGATGACTTTAAATGCGATCATAAACGCACTTCTTTGAATATAATCGTTTATGACTTTTTTTGCAAAGCATCAAACGAAGTTAATCTACACAAAAAACGAACATTTTAAAAAAAAATCATATAAAATTGTTTATTTATTAATTTTTACAAATAAAATTTTATTAATGTTTCTTAAAATTAACTTTTTTCTTTAATAATCTTATATAACATTTATACACGTAGTTAGATCATACTTATTTTCACAAAAAAATGAATATTTCCAAAAAAAAATTATGCACGACTGATAATTCTTTAATGTTAAATAACTTAAAAAAATGTTAATGATTTCAGAATTTAATAGTTTTTTGTTCAATGGGAAAACATAATATATTTGAATTCAAAAAAAAGGGTAATATTTTAGATGAATAATGGTAAATTAATGAAAAAAAAAGAAAATTAACTATGTATCATATTCAGAAATAAATCAATCACTTATATTATCGCCAAAAAAATCTTGTAAGAGAACAACAAAATTATGCAATCTTTGACAATGATTGCTACAACGTAATCTAAACATAAACTTTGTGCAACATTATCTCCTTCTTGCATCCGAATCTTGGAATACTGGCTCGCGCTGCTTTCCAAATTCTCTCAATGTGTTGAGTATGAGCTTTAGGAATGTGTTTGTTTATATTAATTTGATGATTACTTGATAAAAAAGGTACAAACAATAATATGTGAGAAATGGTAAATTGTAAGAGAAATTGTTATTATTTTAAACTGTAAAAACATAAAAAATCAACACATTTTTGTATAATTTTTTTTTTATTTATTCGTTTTTTTGTGTAGATTAAGAAAAAAATGTTTAAAACTTAATTCGATTACTTGTAAAAAAATTATCAACAATTATACGTGAATACGTGCGTGTACATGAACATTTAAAGTCCCAAACCTAATATAAGTTTTTATTTTTTTTTATTCCCGTAATTTTTGTCGTAAATCCGCCGTAAAAACAAGGATTTAAAAAATAAACACTTAAAAATGTTGATTTTTCGATTTTCTAGAGCCATTACCATTTATTTTTAAGTAGTTATAAAATTTCTGTTTATTTTTATGAGTAGGTACTAAACCAGAAATGGCTGCATAATACTGTTAATTTCAGAAAATTTAAATTTAATGAAATCATTTTAAACGATAAAAGAAATAGAAAAATTGGTAATTTGACACGAATATTCACAAACCTCACGGCATATTTTAATAAAAAAACTTGGATTACCTTAAAAATAAATTCATTTTATTTGCAAACCTTTTGTTGAATGTCCTTAAATAATAATTGTCGTGTTATGTCTTAGTATGTTACGGCAAACGATTTGGACCAAAAGGATACGGATACGGTCAGGGAGGCGGCACTCTTCAGAGCGATTGTTTTGCTGTCAGGTACAAAACGCTTTGCTATTATTTTTTTTCTCAGTTAAACTGCTTCGTAATTTTGGTGTCGGTTGTCTAAAATATTAGCAATTTAGCGATGGCTTTGCTTTAACTATCTAACACCTAAAAAATATTTTTGCATTTAATTTTATGCATAGTTTAAACTTAATGTATAGTAATAAATGCACTCTTACTTGACACGTTAACTTTCAATAAAATCACTACAATTAATCGTTTGGGTGAAGCAAATCCTCGCGCTTTTTTTGCATACCAGCACAAATCGATTATTAAAAAACACATAAAGTGCTTTCGTTTTAAAATCAGCCAGTCCAAATAACTTTTGTGCGTAAATGTAAGGAAAAAAAAAAAAAGTCGAATTTTAAATCAGGGGGGAAGTTAAAAATGTTATTCTGCTGTTTCCAAGTGGCACCCCTTTAACATCCCCCACCCTTTTTTTAAAATGTCAAACTGTTACCCCTACATTGTGAAACATCAAATGAAAAAGAAATATCAGAATGAAAAATACCAGGTTTCGTTATAATTAAAATGATTGTCATTATAATTTTCATACAAATATTCCTAACATGCAGTAATCATATTATCAGTTCCCGCAACCAAAAAAAAAAAAAATAATAAATTAATTATTGTGATCAATAATCATATGTTAGTAACAATATTCAATTGTTATAAACAATGCTTAATTATTAATAACAATAAGTTTTTACTGTTATAGCGTCTTCAATGCAATTCTCTTAATACTGACACAAGTTTAAAATTCTCCAACTCCTATTTTTGTTTTCTAAAACTATCTCTTTCTATGAAATGTTGTCATCATATTTTTTATGCAAATATTCCTAACATGCGACAATCAAATTATTTCAAAGATTTTGTATTAAAAATAATATAATTTATAAAATAAATGAGTTTACCAATTTTTCAGTTTTTTGATTCTTCATAAAAAATAGCTTCACCGATTTTGCTGAAAATCTAATCAGTTCTAAGTTGCGTAATTTTGCGTCAAATGCAATTGGTCCCACGTCGATATCATTTTTTGTTCTCCAGATAATCGAGAAGAAAAATAATTCCGAACGCACATACGAACATACTATTGTATTCGACCCTGGGAACCTTGAAATGTGGAGAAATGACAAAATTAGAGATTCGCAAAATCGGACCCATTACTATAACTTCCCACTGGGCAGTTAAAAATGCAAATTAGCCATATAAATAACAATTTATTTATTAATTTATTTTTCTGATAACAACAAATTTTGTTAAATATTATGAGACCATAACAAAAACGACCTACGCCACTGTTGGATAGGTAGATGTCTAATAAGGGATTAATTAACTTTCTTTTAAATAATGTCACCCTCTTTGACATTTTTTTCTTTGTTTTAAAATTATTAATAATGTTGACATTAAATTAGCCATTATTTGTATCAGTAGCATCTTGAGTTATTTTATAATCGTGTATTTTCCGCAAGAGCACATACAAATAATATTTATTTAAAGGGGTGCCCCTTGGAAACAGCAGAATAACATTTTTAAACCTCCCCCTTGATTTAAAATTCGACGTGTTTTTTGTTTTTGTTACATTTACGCAAAATCAAAAGTTATTTGAACTATCTGGTTTTAAAATGAAAGCACTGTATGTAATATAAGATACAATTATCTCGTTTTGTTAGATAATTTAGCTTCACCGTTAATAAAAATTACTTTTAAATCCCATGGCCGAGTAGGTCCATCTTTTTTTGTGGGATGTGGCTATTTATACATACAGTATCTATTTTTTATGATAAGAAAATATAATAAGTTGGACAAATTTTAAAAACTTGCTTTTATGCAAGATAATAATATATTATTTTAATTAAAAATGCAAGTATTGATACAAATGATATAAATCTAGATATCGATGATCATATTAAATAAAAACTTTTTCTAATGATTTTCATTGTTTCAACAAAATATTATCGGATAGGAAAAATTTAAATACAGCACTAGCGGTAACTAAAAATATTGCAAATATTTTTTCTAATTATGGAACACAAACTTTTAATAAATATGTAAAGAAATTAAAAGTATTAAAAAGCAAAAAAATAATTTTTTTTTTGAACATAAGAATAGTAGGCTTTGCAATTAAACTACAAGGACCTCAAAAACAAAGTAGGTCCAATAACGAACTTTGTTTAAATCAATTAAGTTAAAATTTAAAGTTCAAAATCAAAGCAGAAATTTTTTTACAAACAATTTATTTATTTTACTTTACTGGTATACCTACCAACCCACTTCAAATTTCATTATCTATATTTCACTGATTTACATAATTTCCCACTAAATTTTTCACTTCTTACACACATCTTATGCTTCTTTTACTTTCATCGGCGCTCTTATACATGTTCGTCGGTTGCTATTTCGACCTGATCGAAATACGTTCGCCGAGGTCGACCTCTACTGACTTCCGTCCATTCACACTCGCCTTATAGATCTATTTCGTAAATCTTCTTTTTACCATTCTCTCTACGTGTCTAAACCATCTAAGCATTCCTATATCTATCATTGTAACTACATCTTCTTTTACACCACAGCGTACTTTTATCACACTATTCCTCATTTTATCCATCAGAGTCACTCAAGTTATACTTTTCAGGCCTATTGGATTGCTCTTAGTCATATCCAAAGTCATGAAAGAAGCGATTAACACAGAACTCATCAAATATCTGGAGAAATTTGAGATAATTCATGACAGACAATATGGATTTCGACAACTTCGGTCTACTGGAGATTTGCTAGCTTATGTCACTCAGCTCTGGACAAACACTATTGAAAAGTTTGGTGATTCCCGTGCAATAGCCTTGGATATATCTAAAGCCTTTGACCGCGTTTGGCACCAGGCATTGTAAAGTAAATTATCTGCCTACGGTCTCCCAACCAAACTGCGCCAATAGCTCTTGAGCTTCATGCAAGATCGCTCCTTACATGTGGCAGTTGACGGTATTTCTTCTGATGCGTTTAAAACCAATGCCGGGGTCCCCCAGGGACCTACCTCTTGAAAACCACCACGAACCCAATTTACAGTTTTGCAGACGATAGCACACTTGTCTCAACTTTCACATCCTATCGATCCCTTGAACCAAGTCCCTCCATCTCGATTTTGGGAGTCACGGTGTCCAATAATATGTCTTGGCATGACCATGTTGCTAACATCGCAAAGTCGGCAAGCCAGAGGCTGGGTTTTTTGTGGAAAGCCAGAAAGTTTTTTACTCCTGATCAACTGTTGACGACGTACAAGGCTTAAATCCGACCTCTACTGGAGTATTGCTCGCACATTTGGGGTTCAGCACCAAGGCATTCTCTTCGTCTTCTAGATTCCATTCAGAAAAGAGCCATTCGCTTGATAAACAGCTCAACTCTCACAGATACCCTTCACCCTCTAGAACATAGAAAAAGAGTTGCAGACCAGTCATTGCTCTACAGATATTTACATGGCAGATGCTCCAGAGAAATAAAAACTCTTGTACCGCCATTGGCCACATTCGGCCGAAGAACTCGGCACGCTGATCAGTCTCACCCATTTACTCTCAAGATTGACACTACAAGGACCAATCTTCATCAAGAATCCTTCTTTTACAGGGCTGCTACGGAATGGAATAAGCTTCCAAAATCAGTTTTTCCAGAGAACTATGACCTGCAACTTTTTAAAAAGCGTGTCCACAATCATTTCCTTTCTATAATCCCTTCCCCTTCTAATAGTCGCAGTGCAGGCCGTCCGTGGCCCACACGATAGGTCTACCCTTTTTGCGACTATTTTCTTAAAAAAAAAAATGACATTAGTTAAAATCAAATTAGGTACATAAATTTCTAACTGGCATTAGTCCCACCATGTAGCATAATAATCTTTATATAAGACTAATTTCGTTACCATTTTGTATAATAAAATATTTAAAATTAATCAATATTTACATTTTTTTATTTTATTATATTACGTAGCTGACCGCTATCGGTGCTAAGTATTCGCACGGGTCACCCCTAGTTATTTATAACTTCGTATACATACTATATGTATGGATAGCCACATCCTTTTTGGTATCGTGCTAGTTGACATTAAAATAGCAATATTTAATAAAATTTTTAATACCTTAAGCAAAGAACTTTTTTTTACGTTTTAATCAGCAATTTACATAGTTTACCAACTTCGTTGGTTTAAGCTCTAGATATCTAATAGATATAGTTTGCGAAAAGCAACTCTTAGGATTCAGGACAAGCAGAAAAACATAAAGAACAAAGCTATATTTTTTTAGTGTAAAACAAATCATTGCTATCATTCTGTTAATGAAAATGCTTTTTAAAATTATAATAAATTAATAACAGATGGATTTAACGTTGCTAAAACTTAAATAAATGATTAAATATTTTTAAATAATTTTATCTTGCAAGTTGCAAGTGTTTAAAGGAGTAATAAATCGATGCAAAACGAGGTTAGCACAGTCGTCGGATCATGGTAAATATACAGAGTTATTCTTACCCTATCTATAAAACGAAGTTTCACTTTTTTTATTTTTTACCACAAATTCTTGAGTATACACAGTTTACTATTTACTTTTATTTTTTTATACTTATTATCTCAAATTTAAAATGTGTAGATTTAATAATATTACTATTAAAGTTTCCATTTTACTTTAACTCTATGATGTTTTTACTCGTACCCATGAAAGTGTAGGACATGATAAAAGTAGAGGTTTTTCTTAGTGCCCCTTACATATTTTTCATTTTCCTTGACCATTTTCTTTGCTTAGGTATTAGTCAGAATTGCATTCTTTAATTGTTTAATTAATTTTTGTTACATGTTTCAAATGTGTCTTTTTATTTTTAACTGCTTAAATTATTCATCTTACTTTTATAGTCATTCTGTTTTCAGTTAAACGGTTCTTAAATTATTAATTATAAATGGGGCAATTACAAGAAGTGTTTTAAGTATTATTGATTCGTTACCGTTTTATTGTACAAAGATCCTATAATTGATGTTAAAGACAGAGCTAAAATTAAATCGTAGTCTATCAATAACATAAAAAGGGATAGAGCAAAAAAAGTTAAAAAACGTATTTTCAAGTAACATTTTATAAAATAATTGTCCAATTTATTTTTTGTTAAGGTTAAATATACTTAAACAATACAAAAACAACCAGTTGCTTTTTCGAAAATTGTATCAAAAAATAGTATGGCGCATTTATAATAACATAATAAAATGACCTTAAATGTATTTTGTATATATTATATAGCTTGCTATGCCCAACGCTACGGCCCACGTGGAATTGGACATGCTGGGGGGCTTTTCCTGGGGCTTATGTCAGATGCTTTGGACCTTGATTGGCAGAGGTACATTTCAGAAGTCATATTCTCTTTTCGTTTTTTGTTTTTCGTTGTTTTCACAGTGAATGTCTTTTTTTAATACACCTCTGTCACTCATACCTATAGTGACGATGATATGAAGTACCTCACTTACGAATTTAGTGCACAACCTTTGTTCATACCTTTTTTAAAAGATTCTTCAAATTTCCTTATCAATTAATTAACACATTTAATTTTGTCAAGCAGAAAGTAAGTATGTACTTCGTTTATTAAAATTATGATTGTAGTTAAGTACAAATGCCAATGTATTTTGAATATTTAAGATACTAGTCAAGAAATATTAGAAATGCCTAATATCTCTTGCTAAATAATCAAAGTAAGCGATGAAAATAAAAAAAAAAATAAAATAAAAAATAAATATAGGGTCTCCCTGCCGCAGGCCTGTGCGGATATTAAATGTTTCTGACGAAGCATTCCCAACTTGTACCTTTGCTTTCGAGTTTTTAACGCACATTCTGCTTATGTTTATCTACTTTAATGGTATTCCCATCTCCCTCATTGCATACCAGAGCTGATCCCGGTTGATCGAGTCGTACGCCTGTTGAAAATCCACAAATATTTTATGTATATTTTTATTGTACTTCCAACATTTCTTCATGATTTGGCGGACTGTAAAAATTTGGTCTATAGTGGAACTACCTGGTCGAAAACCGCACTGATAATCGCCCAGTATTTCCTCAGCATATGGTATTAGCTTTTGCACTACGATTAACGATACTACATTATGAGCGGAACGATATTCTTCTAAAATTCATTATAGCAATTTGTATAATTTAATATGTTGGTGCATTAATTTTGTCCAGGAGTTTATTACAATAACAAAACATAAAAACTTGATCACACTATTGGGACACCCTGTAGGTAAATTATACTTTTCATTGGATGAAAATTGTCTAATTTTAGGAAATCATATATGTCTGGGAAAATAACTGTTGCCTACTAGCGCTAGCTAAAAGGCATTTGTTTTTGTTTTTAGTCTGAAGCCTTTTATTTTTTGGGTTTTTTGACACAACTGAATTGTAATGACTATACTTTGACCTAGCATTTGCGTATTATCTTTGAGTGTTGCATTACTTTTAAAACAGTAAAAAAACTTGATGAGAATGTAAAAAAATGACAAAATTGTTTGGGTAGTCGTTTTATTAAATGTTATTTTACAATTTACGTTATGTTTTATCAAATATTAAAGATATTACGACAACTTTTTTTTTATTTAGATAGTGTCTCGACTACAAAGGTCATTGACACGTAATACAATGTATAAAATAACTATAGATTACATTAAGAAAAAGAAAGTTAGATCTTATTATGAATGTCTATCTCTTTAAGGTAATCTAGTAGGTTGGAAAACTGATTATGTGAGCTCAAAATCTTCACTTGTGGTGCTGACGTTGGGCTGCGTTAGTTGCTCATTCAATTAAGATGTGTTTGACAGTTAGAGGATCGTTGCAGAATTGACATATTGGTGGATTCTCCTTGGTCATAAGGTGTAGATGCGTCAGGAGAGTGTGTCCTATTCTCAGTCTTCTAATAATAATTTTATCTCTAAGACTCACCACAGAATCGGTGCAGTATTGATAGAGGGTTGTATTTCGGGAAGCTTGGCAGAAGATCTGCTCCAGGCTAGTTGCCAAGATTCAAGAATGGTGTGTTGAAGGTTGTTCTTAAAATCACCCTGTACTTGAAATTCTCCGTAGATAGGGTTGGTTGTTGCAGACTGTTTCGCAGCACTATCAGCTCTTTCATTGCCAGGGATGCCAACGTGTGATGGTACCAAAATTAAAGTTGTGGTTACCCCTTGGGAGGTAAGTCGACTAATTGATTTATGACAACTTTTATACTCTTTATAGATATTATTTTCTTACATGTAATTAAATTCGAAATACATTGACTTACTTGGAGAACTAACAAAACTGCAAACAGCAAAATTAATAATGCTATTTATATATATATATATTAAAAGCTATAGAAAAAATTTGTTTCAAAAATATTTTCACAGAATATAGTATTTTAGAATTTTTACAATTTACTAATTTTGTTTAAACGATGTCCAATTTTTGTGTAATACATTAAATTTTATTTAAAATTGTAATCAATTTTGAAACAAATTTTCAATTAATTGCAAGTCACAACCGATACAGTTCTTATAATAAATTTTTTGCGACAGCGATCAAGCTCCGAAAACTACTACTATCGACACAGCCTGCATTAAAGCCAAGCCTGGTCAAGGTTGTCCCCGTTGCGGGGGTGTAGTCTTTGCTGCTGAAGAAGTGCTCGCCAAGGGCAGTCAATGGCATCGCAAGTGCTTCAAGTGTAAGGACTGCACCAAAACTTTGGACTCCATTAACGCTTGTGATGGTCCCGATAGAGATGTCTACTGTAAGACCTGTTACGGAAAGAAATGGGGACCCCATGGTTACGGTTTTGCTTGTGGATCCGGTTTCTTACAAACTGATGGCCTAACGTAAGTACTCAAAAAACACTACGTCCATTTTGGCAATTTTTTATTTAATATCAAAAAATTCGTCAACTCTCGTAACTTTGAAAAACGAACGATAAAAATATTTTCTACTCATTATAAGTAAAAATTATGAAGAAAAAAAAATTAACTTTTTTAGTATTTAATTGACTTACGAGGGTAGTGTACAAATTGTTTCCCTAACATAAAATCAAACACATGACAAGAATGAAATTAATTTATTTTTTAACATAGTCACCTGCAACGTATATATATTTGGTATATCGGCGTTGAAGTATTTCAAACCCTTTTGAAAAAATTCAGAACTTTGAGTCTTCAGCCATTTATCTACCGCTGACATCACTTCGTTATCATCAGCAAAGCGGATTCCACGAAGATTTCCTTTTAATTTTGAGAATAGATGGTATCCGCTGGGGACCAAATCTAAAGAATAAGGGGGTTGTTTAAAAATTTCAAATCCCGCATTGTGAATGGCAGCCATTGCAACATGTCCTGGTGGAAGATCACACCTTGACTTAATTTTCTTCTTTTCCCTTCTCTGATCGCTTCTCGTACTTTTGCTATTAAATTCGCATAATATTCACCTATTATGGTACGCCCACGCGGTAAATAATCCACGAAAATAACACCTGCAAAATCCCAAAAAAACCGTACTCATGATCTTACCAGCTGATGGGAGAGCACGAAAATTTCGAGGGAGAGGGAAATCCCCAGCCGCCATTCTATGCTTTTTTATTTGAATTTTCGATCAAAATGATGAACCCATGTTTCGAAGACCGTAAGAAATTTTTGCTTATATTTATCGGGATTCCAGTTAATGATCTTCAAATTTGTCTCCGCTGCAACCTGGCGATCACGCTTTGGTCTGCCGTCAACGTTCGTGAAACCCAACGTGCAGAGAGTTTTTTGAGACCCAATTCCTGATGTAAATTTTTTTGAACGATTCCAACAGAAAACGTAGACGTCTCTGCTATAGCCTTGACTATAATATTCTGTCATTTAATACCATGTCATTGAACTTAATTTACATTTTCTTTGATCACCACAGTTTTAGGGGCTTCTGTACCTAGTGCATGTTGACAGGACTTTCTTCCAGGTTTAAAATCTCAAAACCATTTCTTGATTATCTGGTACGAAGGAGCAGGGTCACCCAATACTTTTACCATGTCCTCAATAATTTCTTGCGGTGATAACCCCTTTTTACAGAGGTACATTATCGCACCTTTTATCTCGATTTTTTCCATTTCAATAAAATCACGCACATCTTAATGGAAAAAAATTAATATTTAACATACACGAACTGATGCACTGATGCTAATTGCACACACTAATGTTATACAATAAGCTTTTGCCTAACACTTCATTTGTATTTGTCATTTAACTCCAACTATGAACTATCCTCATACAAAAGCAAACATAGCATTTATATTTTTTGTTGCATTTATTTTTATATTTGATAATTTTTTTTTTATCTAATTTGGTCAATTTTAATTGGATACTATTAGAAAATTTAAATCCATTGAATTTCTGGAATTTGTGAAGTTTTTTGTTTTTGTTTATTTATGTCTGCAGTACTCGTTGTTTGTTCCCAAAAAATTTAATGCGCAGTTTATATTATTTACAGCGAAGACGAAATTTCTGCTAGCCGACCTTTCTACAACCCAGATACGACCTCGATTAAGGCCCCTCCCGGCCAAGGTTGCCCGAGATGTGGAGGAATGGTCTTCGCTGCCGAACAACAATTGGCCAAAGGAACCGTAAGTTATTCAACATAACTAATAAATTTATAAAAAAAATACCAGAAACTACATTTAAAAGAGTATCTACAAAAAACGGAACCATAAACTTTTTTTTTTAGATGTGGCATAAGAAATGTTTCAACTGCGCTGAATGTCATAGACCTTTAGACTCGACCCTTGCATGTGACGGTCCAGATAAGGAAGTCCATTGCCGTGCTTGTTACGCCAAGCTTTTTGGACCCAAAGGTTTTGGTTTCGGCCACGCTCCCACCCTGGTCTGCGCCGATGGAACTGCTCCGGCCGTTCACGATCCCAGACCCAACAGTGGTCTCAAAGCCGCACCCGGACAAGGTAACTATTATTTTTAATTTTATTAACAAAAATTTTTTCCGACGCCCATTGTACGCTGTGGCATATCGTAAACTTCTCCGTAAAAATTTAAGGGGTATCTCCAGTATCTGACGTTTATGACATTAGCGCTAAAAAGTGTCCCTCTCAAGTTAATAGTTGACGTGTTTCGGCATCTCGCTTGATACCGTATCACCATCGCAAAAGACCCACTAAGAAGTGAACCAGTAATTGATGACGTACCGATAGAACAGATCATGGATTTTAGCTACCTGGGTTGCAAGATCTCCAGCCGGGGAAATTTGGAGGAAGCAGTCAAACGAAACGTTAAAAAAGCTGCATCAATTTTTGGTCATCTAAAAAGCATTTTTTGAAACAAACAGATAAGCATTCAGAGTAAGTCACGAATCTATAAAACATGCTTAAGGCCAGTAATGACCTACGGAGCAGAGACGATACATCAAAATCCAAAAGAAAGCTCAGAACAACAGAGGTGAAAACAATACGCGCAATAAGACCTAAGAAGACAAACTGACACCGGTGATATCGTAAGATGGTGCAGAGCTCGACGAAGATATTGGAACGCACACGTCAGCAGGATGAATGAAGTGCGTGCAAAAATTAATATCCTAAAAAAAAATATGAGCGTACAGGAAATTAAAATTCAGGGTGAGTTTATATTTCATGCGATTCAATCCTAATTACCAAACAGAACATAAAAAATTGGCAAAGTTGCTACAACCGGTTTTTTAATTTTAATAACTTAAAAACTTCAGCTACGATTGAAAAAGTTACATTAGAAAATTGTGGGTATTAAAAAGATCTATTTATTAAATAAATTATCATTTTTCGTTATCACTGATACTTTTCGAGTTATATTGAAAAAACCGTAAAATTTTGGGTTTTCTATAACTCGTTAACTGTAACGTATTTAAACTAGTTACTTACTGTTAAGTGTAGCCTATGGAAAGCCAAAAAATTTTTTTTTTTTTTAAAAATTGATAAATATTGATTTTTTTCAAGATATATGAAATTTTCTTCAAAAAGATGCTCTCTTAGCTCTTAGTATATTGATTTTTTTTAATTTTAAGGGTTAAAAAATGACTTTAAAAACATTGAATTTTAATTTCCTATATGCCCATATTTTTTTTTTTGGATATTATTTATTGCACGCACTTTTCCCTATTGCTTGGACTACCTTGAAGTACATCCTTTCCAATAAAAAAAAGAATTATCGAAATCGGTTGGCGTGATATTGAGTTATTCGTCCATTTGTCGCGCACATACCTTTTTTTTTTTTTTATGAAAATGGTCGCAAAAAGGGTAGACCTATCGTGTGGGCTGCGGACGGCCCGCACTGCGACTATTAGAAGGGGAAGGGATTATAGAAAGGAAATGATTGTGGACACACTTTAAAACTAATCGCAAAAATACATTTGCAATATTTTTTAATCTTCTGATTTATTCAAATTGTTAAGTCCTTAAGATATTTGTTAAAAAAATAAAAATGTTTTCTTTAATTACAGGTTGCAAGCGTTGTGGTTACGCTGTGTACGCAGCTGAGCAAATGATTAGCAAACATGGAATTTGGCACAAAAGATGTTTTAGTTGTGCTGACTGTAACCGATCATTAGATTCTACGATGCTTAACGATGGACCTAACGGTGAAATTTATTGCAGAGGTGAAATATTTTGACACATACCTCACACTTCTTTAATGGTTGATTTTTCTTCGTTAACACACACCTTAACCCATTTTGTAAATATTTTGACACATACCTTACATTTGTGTGAGAAGCTTGCACGGACTGGTTTAACATCAAAAAAAGTGTGAGACAGGGATTTGTGGCTTCGCCATGGCTGTTTAACTTATACATAGACGATTGTTTAAAAGATTTGTAAGAGAGTGCGTATGGATTAAAAATGAACGATTTGATTGTCAAATGCCTTTACGCCGATGATCAAGTCATATTAGCGTCATCCGAAGAGGAGTTGCAGGCGGTGGTTAATGTCATGCATGATGCCATAAAAATCAAAGGGATGAAAATAAATGCAAGCAAAACGAAAGTAATGGTTTTTGAAAGAGAAGAAAGCATGACTGCAAAACTGTGAAGTTTCGATTGAGGGAGAATGAGTGGAACAACTAAATGAATTTGTGTACTTGGGTTTAAAGTTTACGAGAGATGGAAAATATGACAGTGACATTGAGCGAAGGGTGTTGGCAAGAGAACAGATGAATGGGGCACTGCATTTGTTGAAATGAAAATATAAAATCTTAAAAGTGATTTTTATTGTAACGTCAAAAAATAATCTATCGAATACCACACGAGAGTTTGATAAATTGGATAATAATTCTCCAGGCCTTTTCTCAAACTTGTTGGCATTTGGCAATAGCCATTCGAGTCCTTCTAGCTCTATGTCTATCGCCTGGCAACAAGTTTTCTTAAATCTGTCAAATTATTTTTAATTTGTTCTCACTCTCTTGTGATATAACTACAAATAAAATATTTATTTTTGCAGGTTGTTATGGTAGAAACTTCGGTCCCAGGGGTGTAGGCTTTGGTATGGGTGCCGGAACCCTTACGATGGCTTGAACTGGGTGCCTCAAAAGCAAACTTTCTTAATCAATATGAACTACAGGAACTATGAGCGGATAGCAGTAATTCGACCACCCCAGAAATCTTATATTTTGGGCTGTTTTTTTAACGAAAAAATTAATCAAAATGAGAAAAAAATTAGAAAAAGTTATAAAATGAAAAAAAAATAATTATAAAAAAAACTCACGTAAACGCCAACTTTCATTGACAGAAGTCAATTAAGACAGTTCAGTTTATAAGATTTCTGTTAAATTAATAAATTGGTTAAGACTGTATATACTTTTACACACATACAATCGAATTTATTTGCAGTTTAATGATATTTATGCTTTGGAGCGCATATTTTTGAAATAATTTTTGAGATGATTCTTTTTTGATTCCATTTTGTTTGAGGAGAGACGTAAATGGATTGGTTCCAAATGCCAGTGAGAAACAGATTTTTCTATTTTTTTTGTTACCCATTTTTATGCCAGAAAATTTATTAAACTAATTATAAAAAAATTATTACCGTATTTTGTTGGTAAGGTAGTTAAAAAAGAATAGTTAAATCAGTTAATTTTTTGGACAAACGACCAGGAAAACCTGAGATTTTTTTTATATATCTACATCGGCCACTTTGTTGGTCTATCTATAGCTTCGCGCTTTTGCCAAAATTAATATTAGATAAGTTTTTTTGCTGATAGACTCATTATACAGATTTTTTGTCTAGTTGTAATTAATAAAGTTTTAATAAAAAGTTGAAGATTTACCTTGTTTTTTTTCGTTCATAGCCAGATCTAGCCAACACGCATCCCGCCAGAATTTCTATTGAAATGTTTCGCCAGTTGTATGTATACGTTACATTAACATCAGCGCCATTCAGTGTAACATCAGGACTTAGACAAGGAGACCCCTTATCACCGTTGTTATTTAATTGTGCCTTGGAATCTGCAGTTAACGAAATAGCGTCGGAGCTAACAGAAGGTTTTGCTCATCAAGGCTCAAAACTGCTGTTGGTCTTTGCTGATGACATAGATACAGTTGCTCATTCATCAAGAGACATATGAGACAGCTTTCACAGCTGGAGGAAGAAGCAGGTAATCTGGACCTACGAGTAAACGAAGAAAAAACAAAATACGTGGTAGTTACAAACAATCCAAGGTTCAATTTCAAGGTGTTAAGGAATTTAAGTATCTGGGATCGGTAATCACTGAAGACAATCGAGTAGAAAAAGATTTTTCAGCACAAATAATGGTAGGAAATAGGGTGGTATCCTCTCTCACAACAATATTGAAATCTAAGCTGTTAAAGAGACAATAAAAACTAACTTTGTACAGGTCATTAATTCGCCTGGTAGTTACTTATGGTAGCGAAACCTGGACCCTCAATCAACGGGAAATAAATAAGCTTCTTGTGTTTAAAAGAAAAGTCCCCAGAATGATAATTGGACCGAATAGAGATGAAAAACAGGAGTGTAGAAAAGACGCCACAATGCTGAATTGGCGACAATGTATGGCAGTGAAAACATGGTCGGACACATAAAAGCTAACCGAATAAGATGGGCAGGTCATGTAGTAAGATCAGAAGACAACAGACAACAGTATTTCTTGAGAGACTAGATGACAGAAGATCAATAGTTGGACCCAGAAAAAAAGGAAGGAAGGATGATGTCGGAGATGAAGAGCATTAGTGGATTATGCTAAGACTCACCCAGAGGTGTAAAGCCAGCAAAAAAGAAGAAGAAGAAAAATAAGGAGAAGAAAAAGAAGAAGAAAAAGAACTGTATACGTTACGGACCAAACGATTTATTTGACATTATTTATAATGGCTGGGAAATATACATAATGACTACTACATATTAGGCAATTAAAATTTAAAACACAAAAAACATAAAATTCTGTCAATGTATAGATGCTCTGACCTACGATTTTGAAACTTAATATAAACTTTAAACAATTTGAACAATCAGACTTAAAATTTTTACTTATTTGGAAGGGGTTCTACAACAAGTTCTTGGGAATAGTATGGGAACGCTGACATAAACAAAATATTTTTAATGACAATTATAATATGTTATAAACAATTTAAAATCGTTTTTTATAATTATATTAATAATAATTATTATAACAACAAAACATATGGTATTTTTTTATCCTTTCCACTGGGAAATTGGTCGTAACGACCTCTCGGGTCGCACCCAGACCACTGATATTTTGTCATTGTCATTGTCATGTCAATTTTAATGCTTTGCCTTACACCCTGTATATATTGGAGGGTTATCTGGTATAAAAAAACAATGCAATTTAGTATGTATTTTAATAATAATTGGCACACATTTTTTACAACAGAAAGTTATGGCAATATTTGTACAATAAAATATTTATAAATAAAAACCTCAGAATGTACAGAAATCAAATCTTGAACCAATTTAGGAAAACAAAAACTACAACAATGCTATAATAAATTAGTAGTATACACACAGAAAAATATCATTATGGATCAAAAATAATTTTATTAAAGGAACACTAAAGTAAATAACAATATGGCCCTTATATTATCAAGACGTTGATGATTTAAAAAATATTCGTTTAGTTCCATACAGTTAAATAGTTTTCGTGGAAATATTTTTCTTTGTGCAGACTTTTGCAAAAGCCAACAGATGCAGTATTTTTAGTACAAATTCTTTTTAAAATTCTTGTCTAAGACCATATTGTCTTTCAGATATACAAGAAAAAGTAAAATTATAGTAGGGTAAATTACTTAACAGTTTTTTGCAACTTTTCCCGACTAAATATTTCTGTTTTATTATTGTTTTTAACTACTTTCTAAAGAAAAAAATTAAAAGTTAAACAGGTTTAGTTAAATTTTTGCTTCAATAATAAAAAAAAATGTCTCTATATACTGGGTGTTTCAAAAAAAGGTGACAATCTAAAGAGAAATTTTTAAGCAGGCTTAGGCAACAAAAATGGCCAAGGTAGTGAAAACCAATGTAATAAAAAAATACATTTTTTTGCGCATTCGTATTTTTAAAAATGAACTGTCGAAATTATAGGAAAAAATTAACTTTGATTTTTAAATAAAATATTTGCGAATATTTGCCCATAAATAGCAAAATTAGGTTATATTTGAAAAGTGAAGCGGAGTGGAAAAAAAATAATTCACTAATAAAATAATAATTTTTTAAAGATATTATTTTTTTTTATTTCATTTATAGGTATTTATATATTTTTTAAATTTAATTTTTAATAATATATATTTCTTTACAATGTGCGTTTAGTATCATTATTATCATATTATCTATGTTTACATGTAAGAACAATAGTAAACACAATTATTATAATAATTTATTATGTTTCAATATTTTACCCCAAAAAAATAACTATAGTGGGTCTAAATTTTATATGGGGATATACAATTTTATATGCGTCCCGCTGAGTTATAATGCATTGCCAAAGTGGCCCGCAAGATCATTTGGATTAGCCACCCCTGCTATAAACAGTCTTAGTCGGTGGTCAAAACGACGCAAAAACCTCGCACCGCACTTAGTATTGTAACAAAGTAACAGTGTGAGAAGCAAATATTATCATAAAGTTAAATGCGCTAGGCCATAACGAGGTAATTAGTCTTGCCTTATCAGAGCATCGTATCTACTCCGAAATCGAGCTTAGTATTTTTCGATCATCGCATAGAACGCGTTATGCATGATGGATAAAGAAACATTAATAACCAAGTGTCTTTGTCTTTGTTGCTTAACGGCAAAGCATTGTATGAAGCAGGGTCCATACTATGGCACAATGCTATGTGCTGTGCGCCGTTATGGACACACCCTTCTTCTTCTACTCAAGTACCATGTCCTCTCAGAACGTTGGTGACCATCATGGCTATTCTTATCTTGTCAAATGCCAGTCTGAACAGCGCGCTTGAACTCACGTCAAACTATTCTCAGGCTTCTACACCGTATAAGAGGGTGAAGAACACATAGCATCTCGGAAGACGGATTCTCAGGGCAACCCCAAATCTCTACAGCATAAGACTTTATTCATCTTCCTAAAACAGTACGAGCCTGTTCAATACGTGACCTTATATCAGATTTGCTGTCAGCTTTACATGTCAGAATACTGTCAAAATATTTTATTTGATCAACTTGCAGTAGCGTTTTGCCTCTAACTGTAATGTAAGTTACTATGTTAGTTTGTGTGTTGATCACTAACACTTTCGTATTTTTAATGTTTCAGTCAAGACCAGCCGTATGACATTCTGAAACAATTCTGTCAAGGTTGTAAGTATATAAATTTATTTAAATGTTAAAGCAGTACTTTTTAATTGGGCATTTTATAAAATTTAAAACTATAGTTGGTATTAATAAAGTTAAAATATTTATTTAGTTCAATTTATTATACTAGTAATTTACTCAACAAATCCGGAAAATATTATATTTGGACGGCTAAACAAGAAATCCGCAAATTTAAAAAAAAAATTTGCGGATGTGTCGCGTACACTATTTTTTTTTGGCAACCGAGTAAAATAAAAAATGAGTTAGGTACGTTTTCTTTAATATTTATTTGTAGAACAAAATAACGAACATTCTAATTCTTTTTAATATTAATTATTATGAAATTGTTAATATTAAAGGAATTCAATTTGTTTAAAATGCTTGTTATGTTTAAATAAATGCCCGTTGTTTTCAAAAGGAAAATTTAACCTATTTTAATGTTAAACGTCCGAAAAACACGTACTTCCCAAACTGGGTCGAAAAAGTGTTACTTTCCAAACAGTTTCTAAAAAATGTATTTTGTATTTCGTTGTTTAGAAGTATGGAAGTATTGAGTGCAGATTTTGAAATGAAAAAAATAATGTATAATTGATTGTTCTATGAATTTTTAGTCGGGAAAAAGTGTATCCAAATGCGCGTTTAGTAAATTTAACCGTAATTGTTTATGTGTGACAATATTTTTACGGTAAGTGCTATTTGTAAAACTTGAATTAGTTTTTTTCTCAACTACTATTTTCTCTAACAGATTTACTTTCAGCAATCGTATTTACATTTACAACAGTGACCTCTTTGGTAAAAAAAAATAAGATAAAATCAGGCACTGCGCCATAATAATATTAGGTAATAAATTAACATGTATATGCATTTTAAGAAATTTACAAAATATTTCCTATCTACGGCTACAAATTAAAATAGGCAACCGAGTTAATATATTCGTTGTCTGGATAAACACCGATTGTTGCAAAATATTATGAATTTATCATCTACTATCTTTTAAAATTATCTTATAATGTCTGTTATTAGCTAGATGCAAGGTGCGTGTTTTTAAATCCGTAAATTTAAGTGTAAACAATTTTTAAGAAATATTTTTATAAATAAAGGCTTAACCAACATTTTTGTATGGGTAATTAAAAAATTGTTAAATAATTAAAACATAATTCCTGCAGGCAACAACCAGATTCAAATAAATTTCATTAAAATTTTAAATCATCCATTTTTTAAGACGAACTACTACGAACTATGAATTACGCCAAAACTAAAACCATGATGTACCCCGATGAAGATATCAAAATCAGAATAAAACAAGAAAAAATAGAACAAGTCGATGAATACATAAATTAACAACAAAGAAAACCAAACAGCAAAAATCAAGAGACGAGTTAGATTGGGTTCGGCAAATTTAGCTACATCCTAAAAAATAAAACATATCCACAATACCTTAAAACCAAAGTATATAATCAATGTGTAATCCTTGTCCTCACCTATGGATCCCAAACATGGACACTTACACAGAAAAACATGAATAAAATAATAAAAGCACAAAGATCAATGGAAAGACAAATGTTACATGTAAAACTGATAGATAGAAAGAGAAACGGATAAGAAATAAAACGAAAGTAAAAGATGTTAGAAAAGAGATAGCAAAATTAAAATGGGAATTCGCCGGTCAAAATATCAGACAAAAAGACGACCGATGTATTCTAAACTGGAGACCCTGGGAAAATAAAAGAAGTAGAGAAAGACCCCAAATGAGGTGGGCGGATGACCTGAAGAAGCACTCTGGAACTAGATGGATGAACATGGCGACAAAGAGAAAAGAGTGGAAAAGAGGGGAAGGCCTATGTCCAAAGATGGACCGAAGAAGGCTAAATAGATAGATTACAAAAATGTAAGGGTATTTTTTTAATTTTATATTCACATTGGTTCTCTTTTAGAGTAGTTATTTAAGAAAAAGAAAGAAATTAAAAACAATATTAGCAACAATGTAAAAGCTTGAAATTTTTATGAAATAATCATATTAATGTAAAAAATTATCTAATTAGGTACGTGATAAAATGTTTGCGAGTTACATTTCTTAATTTATATAATATTAATTTTAGTTCAAACCGAATTCTTGTAAATATGATGTGTTGGTAATCATTTCAATAATATTTCACAACAATCCTAGTAACTATTTTTAAAACCTCAAATATTACTTTTAACTTAGCCTAGCGTTACAAATATTTTGTGCTAAGTAGTTTCGACAACGCCATCCATGTCTTGTAAATGGTCGGTAATGATGTTAAATTCCTCCAAAATTACGACACACCTTTTGTATAATTTTAAATTTTTTTAGAGAACTACATTTTTCAATAGTGACTTACACTTCCAAAAAAAAGCAAAACTTTGCTTCTTATTCTAAAAAAAGTATTTAGAAATACGTAAAAATGACCAGTAAGTGACTTTTTAAAATTTAATTTAAAAGTACTTATAGACTAATAGGCTATTGATTATGTCATAAAAAGCATGGCAATAATGTACTAAGACCCTCACGGGACTCGAAAACAAAGCAAAATTCGGCCATAGTTTATGGAAATTTTTATGCAGAATCAAATTTCCCATCAAAATAGCTTATTCGAAAAAATAAATAAATATTTAAAAAAACATTTAAAAAAACCAAACCAAAATATTGCAAAAAATCGATTTTTTGATTTTGATTTTACTTTTTTGCCTATAACTTTTTTAGGGCAAAAATAGGTATAAGCATTGTTTTATAAAAAAAAAGTTCATTAAATTTTCGTTAAGATGGTGGGTTTAAAATATTTTTCGATAAAAATTGACCGAGATATGATCACTCAAACTCCACCGTATTTTCGATTTTTTTGGCCTTTACCCTCATATTGTTTTGAATGTTATTGCTTACAACAAAATTGATTTTTATTTAATAAAATAAAGTATTTAAACGTTATTTATTAATAATTGATAAATATAATAATAAGGTTTTTTAAACAATTAAATAATTAATTCAAAATATTGTTTTTTTCCATATAGACCTTTACAGTTACACACTTGTCAGTATATTTTTTGTTGTAGTAGAGCTTAAGTCGATGACACTAATACAACAAATAATGAAAGTGTTTTTTTTTTGTCATAAAGATATAGCGACTCAAGTAAACGGGGTGCTAGAAACTAAGAGTATTGCAACTATTACTGCTGCTAGTAGAAAAATAAATGATAATAAACATGAAGTATTTAATAATGTTTGGAGTATTAATGTACACGTATCATGTTATAAATCTGAAATACAAATAATTTGTCGTACAGTTGCTGAAATTTTAATTGTTTAATAAAAAATGTTTAGCTAAAGGAAGTTTATTGAAACAAAGTCGTCCAGTTTACTAAAATTGTAATATTTGTATGGCAAACATGTATCCTGTAGAGAAAATCAAAAAGAAGTTATAGGCAAAAAAGTCAAAAAAAATCAAAAAACCGATTTTTTGCATTTTTTTGGGATTAGTTTTTTAAATATTTCACGCATAAAAATATTTATTTAATTTTTTGAATAAGCTATTTTAATGGGAAATTTGATTATCTATAAAAAATTTATTGTGAACTATGCCCGAATTTTGCTTTGTTTTCATGTTATTTTTAAAAAACTGTAAGGGTTGAATTTTCATTAATATTTTCAATTTGCACCTTCTTATTTAATAGCACTCCACCGTTTTCTCATCTTTTAGGCACAATCAAAGAGTTCATGCAATAAAAACCCGTGTCTTAGTTTCTTTATATATCACATAATCAATGGCCTAAAATTAAATAAGTTGAGAAGTTTAGATGGTAATTAAAATTATACCAATAATAAATTTTTTTAATTAAATAAAATTTGTTGTTGTTGATAAAATTAGTGTTCTAGTCGGTTAAAATAGTGGCAAAATTTTGGCAAGGGATGAAACAATACGATTTCAGACAAGGAAGATTTGCGGCAATCCGAGCCATAGGCGAGGGCTGACATCTGCAGTATAAAATCGTGGTTTATCCCGTGCCATGCACTATTTTTTTTATATTACCTGTATTGAAAGTTGGAGTATTATAATGTCTTGAACCAGTCAAAACGAGTTAATTTTAATTTTGCAAATTTAACATGTGTCAGATTAGCTAATGATTATAATGAATTTTTTTTGAGTTTTAACAACCATTCAAATTTTGTCATTTTGTGTCATATGAAATAATTTCACCCAATCATGTCAACATTACAATGAAAATTTTTTGCTCAAGTTGATATCCAATAAAATTAGTCAATTTGTGGTCATCTGATCGAACACAACCAATCAAAACAAAATTATACTGAAAAGAGCCCATGGGTTCTTTCCTTTCAATTCGATTTTGACAATTCAAATATTTCAATATGTCACGATTTGGTTGTGATACTCAAGATAATATTGATGAAATTATAGCATCGAATATACCGAAGAATACTGTTCACAATAAAATTTTTGTGAGGAAAGCGTTCATGGACTTTTGTGATGTAAGAAAATATGAATTAGATGGAAATTGGACGGTGGAAGAATTGGCGTCGATTTTAAAGGATTGGGCTGTGAATATGAGAAGAAAAGATGGTACAGAGTTTAAAGGAGTTACTGTCAAAAGCATATGGAACATAACAAGTAAGCTTCTACAGGAAAAATATTTTTCTAATTGTACTTTTGATAATTGTACATTCAAATAAATTTTTTCTGCTCTGTATTTATTTCCATAATCAGCAAAAAATTTTCTATCCGAATAACCCTCGAACATTGATGAATGCTCAAAAATTTTATAACATCTATCTCAAGCTTGTTGCTTACAGGTAACAGACCTCCGCCTACGGCGTCGGTCTGTTTCCAAGCTACAAGCTTTCGAAATCTGTTATAAAATTGTTTCGACAATTATCAATGTCCTTGGGTTATTACTACTGATAATTGCATTCAGTGCAATTATCAATCACTATGACAAAACGATTAGGGTTTGACAACTTTATTCCAAATAAATTTCAAAATGTCACGTTTTGGCTACGCGAATGTCCAAAGTATAAATGAGCTAATCAAAAAAAAAATTCCCAGAAAAACAACCTACAGTCGCAAATATATTTGAGGAATATTAAGGGAATTTTGCTGCGAACGAGAATATGAATTAAATGAACAAAGAAGCTTAGAAGAATTAGCGTTGATACTAAAAGATTGGGCGGTCAATATGATAAAGAAAGACGGGACCGAATTTAAAGAAGCAACGGTGAAGACAATGAGGAACGTTTCGAGCAAACTTTTGTAAAAAAAGTACTATAATGACTATAATATTATAATTGACCCGCTTAACAATATAGTATTTAAACCAGCCCGAGATGCCCGCGATGCTATCAGGAAGAAACTACAAGCAGATACATGTAAACGTAAGTCCAGTTCAGTTTCATTAAATCTGTCTGAAGTTAACAAAATAATATTTCTATGGGATGAAAATATTCCTGAAGGTCTTATTCGTAAATTATACCATATTATAAATGGATGGACTAAATCTGCTGCTAAGGCAATTGGCTTGAACGTAAAGGACAAAAAGATAACAAATCACTCAAATAGATCAACTGCTGTTAGCGAATTGGCAAAATTCCATAAAACCATACTTAAATCTCGATCAAGATTACCACAACAAGATCATAAATATTATGCGTGGTAATAGATCTTCTATAGTAGAGAACATCAACCAATCTAATGTAAAATTAAATTTTAATAATTATACTTTCACTAACTGTACTTTTAATAAATAAATAAAAGTTTCGTTGCGTGTTAAGTTATAAACTTTTTTGTCAAAATATTTTCCGATGAATATCCCTTGGACATTGACAAATGCCTCATAATTTTGTGACAAATTTCTTGAGCTCGTTGCTCAGCCCGAAGGCTGAGGGCTGTTACCAAGGAACGAGCTTTCGATTGCATTACCACTGAAAATTATTTAGGGGTAAGCAGTAAACAAAAGCCATTTTGACAGTACATATAAAAATGATTACAGCTTTATTTAACTGGCAGAAGCTGGATGGTTCAGGAATGGTTCTTAATCGCCTTGGTCTAAAATCGTGTTGCTTCGACCTGCTACACAGGCATTTTTACTTGAAGTTTTAATCAGGTAATTTAAAAAAAAATTCAGAATTTTATTTCTTAAAACAAAAGATGAAAAAAGGTTTAAAAGTTGCTTACAGCATTTTCATTTCATAATAAAATTATTTCATAAAATTGGATAGGACAATAAATGACGTCAAGGTGAGTACTACTTGCGTGTATGTCACTATTTTAAAACGGAGATTTTTAATTAACTAAACATTAAAAATAATAGAAAAATTATATTTAAATAGTCTTATTTTAACAATATCACAATTTGAATATTGCAATAATTTTAAGTATAACTAGATATGCTTCCATTACTATAAACTTTAAATTTTTTAAATTTTTCTTTATTTACCTACAATTGTTAAGAAGATAAGTTTACATAATCTTTAGCAGCACAATATTTTTTTTATTTAATCCCTCCCAACGCAAATGTAAAAAAGAGATGTATTGAGGTTTGATTGAATTATTAGCACGTTCATTGCAATACTGTGGTGGGATAACTGTATGTGTAAAAAACTTTTCGATTTATAAAAAAGTTTCGTTATTTATTCAACTTATCTAAACATATCTCTTTTTTGACAAAAATTACAATACCTATTAGATATTTTTAGAAATCTAAAAAAAATATATTGCCATACAATGACCTAGTTGGTACTATACAGATTTCAAAATATATATAAATAGCAAGCTTTTAAAAGCACTTACGACGAACACAAACAGTCGAATGAAGTTTGTCTACCTTCAATCTCATTATTTGTCTTATTATTTCTTTTGTAGACCCTTTACTTGCTGGTATTATTATAAAATTGTTAACACAACAAATAAAAGCAATCATTCGTTTTTTTACCAATAAATTTTTATCTTGAGCTTTTCTGTCAATCGAACCACATTACTAAATCTTTTTCACTCATGAAATAAACACTGAATTGTGTTCTTAAATAACCAAATTTTACACCTGATAAAAATCATAGAATACGACATAATTTTATAGACCATAGCAATGTAAATAAAACGGAAATTGCAACTGATTCTACCTCTTTACCTATGAACGAGAGGGAACGATCAAAAGCGGAAAGAGTTAACTGTGTTGCATACATTATTAAAGGAACAAATATTCCACTTTTGTGCTAACACTACACCTGATAAACTCAGAAACATTAGAAGAAATCTGTATAACAGAACCAAATTTGCATCCCGTTACATTTTGGCAAAGTTTTTTAAAAAAATTGTTTTATTTATTTTTGTGTGAGTTATTCTTGTATTTCAAAATACCATTTTAGCTAAAATTAGACACAAAATATAATTTTTGACTAGGTATTAGCAAATATGTATATCTTCACGCAATTACTTCAATAGGGAAAAATCACGGAGTGGGTGACATCTATTATTAATCGTATGAACTTCTCGAGATGTGAACATCAAACTAAATTCCATTTGTTTATATGAGTGAAAGGTGAACTTTATATATTATTTTGTGCAATTTAAGCATTCAAAGTTATATTCAATCGATATTTTATAAAGAATTGATGTTAATAAACTCGAAAATGCAAAGGATTAAAAAAGGGGATATGGAGATAAAATCGCGAAAAATATGCTCTACATATACAACATAAAACATAAATCAAATTTAATTAAGCACCTAGATGCAAACACCTGTTTGTAATATGGTATTACATATACACACATTAATACACAGTATACATACATATACATGAATTGAATCTTAGTAACAAAAAATACAAAGCTATCTAGAGTACATCTTTATATACATTATATTAGAAGTGATATACTGTTTCAATTTCTTCTAATAAAATAACTTTAAATTTTTTATTTTACTTATATTGTTAGGTAAAGTGTTAAAGATTTTTGGAGCAAAATAAGTTATAAATCTTTGACTTGCATCTTGTTATACCACTGGAGTTCTTAAAAACTCATTTAATCTTGCTCTTGTATTGTGCAAATGATTAGCAATGCATTTTAGTTCTGGCTTTCTCAAAATAGAGGTACAACAATATTTTAATTATATGATTTTGGATTACAATAAGGGGTTAAAGTTCAATATCATATAATCCACCCCATATTAATATACCGTATTAAAGAATAGATTTAACCAGTGAATAATTATAAATAGTAATGAGTAAATTAGTCATAAATTTCCTTAAATCATAAAATTTAAATAAAAATCTTCTAACCTTGGTTGTTAATGATTGAATTCCATTTCAAATTTTGGTCAATTATGAGACCGAGGTATTTTGTTTAATTGTTTATTTGAATTATAAAGTTTTCACTTTTATTTGTAATTTGAAAGGTCTATTAACATTAGCTAACGAAAAGGCTAGAAAAGAGGTTTTAGATAAATTTAAAGAGAGTTTATGAAAATCAAGCCAATTCAATTATATCTTTACATACATTTCCTTCAAATTCTAAGGCAGCTCAGAAATGGATCTCTTGCATATACTTTTGATCATTTTTTCATTGAGGCCGTCAGTTCCACATAAAATGCAACAGTAATTTAAGTAACAACAAAACTGAAAAACTTTTAAAACAAACCAAAATTGATACCCAGACACACCTGGTCTTTACTGGCATTTAACAAGAAACCAGCGACAATAAAACTGAAACGTCCAAAACAAACCTTAAATCCAGCTTTAATTTAATAGTTTAACAAAAAATATCAACTCAAATCTCCGAAATAACTAAAATTTCCTTTAATAAAAAATTTGGTTTTACAAGTTATTAAATGAAAGAAAATTTGTTGTTCATTCCTCGATCCGATATTTTGTCATTGTCAGCGCCATCTCGCGTTACGTGATTTTTCCCTATAGGTATCTACTAAATTTACTCGGCTTCGCGATCTTAGCACCTCAAGTGAGGAATTCCGATTGACCAATTATACAATCTGAAAGGTCAGAAATTGGTCATAAAAGGTCAGTTGGTTTTATTAATTGGTCAGCGTAAAAATTTTTTTTAAGGGTTAAAGTTTTTTAAGGTCATTGAGAAATTTTAGCACCTCATTCGCGAAAAAAAAACTGCACCTACGCGCGATCGAGAAGCATTCGCTGATAATTGGTCAGTAGTGGAAAAGGAAAGAGGATATTATTTTAAACTACGTCAAGGTCATATGTGCATGCATGGGATTTGGGGGGATGTTAGTCAACTAGCTTATTTTATAAAAAAGTCATATAAACATGAATTTTTTAAATTAGAAATATTTTATTTACATAAAAAATTAATTTCCAAATTATATTTATTAAAATTTAAGTTTTTTAACACAATTTCTTTACATTTATACTCGAATATACAACTTAATCAAGTATTAACAAAACTTGTTCTAGCATATTCCACTTTTTCTGACTCTTAACGAATTTTTCAAATTAAACTGGTTCATAATTAAGAGCTGTGCGTAAGTGCTTACTGCCCTGTTACAATTAAACGGCCCAAAGCATGCGCGTTACGACAAAGACAACTTATTTAATTTTTTTTAATATTAAATTAAATTGACCAAATATTTATATGAGCTGACAAATTATAAACGAATGCTCTGCTCGTTCGCGTATAGGTGCATTAATAAAAATCATTCTTACGCTGACCAATTAATAAAACCAACTGACCAATTTCTGATCTTTCAGATGATATAATCGGTCAATTGGAATTCCACACATGAGGTGCTAATATTGCTGTACTTACTGCACTATTAGGGAACTAAAGATGAGATTACTAAACTTCTTTGGTCGGAAACATCTGAGAGTAAAATACCGACAAAAAGCAACAAAATTCTGTCTTAGGAAGGTTTTTTAAATGCGCATGACAAAAAACATGTTGTATAAAGTAAGTCCATCTATTGCATCCAATACAGAAACCCTTAAAGCAAAACGAATTCTATTTTACAGCAGCTATTTGCTTTTTAGTCTGGGTGTAGATATAATTTCGGTCGCACGAAATTATTACATATGTTTTTTAATTAAAAAATTAGTTCTGTGTGATTTGGCGAAGTAAAGTTTTAGGAATATTTAAAATAAATTACATTTAATTTATTTTTATTTTTGTTAACCCATTATTTATTGCCTATTGTATATTTTTTCTCAGGTAAATCCATACAGTATTGTAGATGCTATTAAAATATTTCAAACACTGTTTGCTTACATTATAAGTAAATAACCAAAGTATTTATAGGTAAAATACCTACAACACGATAGTACATAAGCAAAATAAATCAATTTTTTGTAAATTTCGAGGAATTTTAAGTTCAGAGTGCAATAATTTAGGTTTAAAGTTAGAATCATAGAATAACGTGCCAGGAGCGTCATACTTAACGAAGAACACAATTATATCCCTGTCTCTGTCTCTAGCCTACTTGGCATCAGTAGCGTTATTCTTTACTTTTATAAAAATTTTAATAGAAATAGTGGTGTCGAATCAATTGGCATCGCTGCACGGCTTTTGCGTACAGTTGTAGCATTTGATCAAATAGAAAAAATTGACCATCTTTAGTTCTTTCAGCCTGTGAAATTTTATTGCCTATAGATTCTGATAATAGCGAGTATCATATTTATTAGGCCAGTAAAAATAGCCGTTTTTTTTTGGCCAACCTCGCAGTAAATTTCCGATTCAATTTTTTTTAATAAGGTTTAAGATCACTTACTGAGCATAAAATCACAAAATGCTGTCAGATCCAGGTGGAGCTTCGATCGCAATCTTAAAGAAAAGTTTTTGGCCGATATCTCGGAAACTATATTTATATATATATATATATATATATATATATATATATATATATATATATATATATATATATATAATATATTTATTCCCATTTTTGAGGGTAGTTAGAATTTTTAGTCATGTGAATTCATTTCTACATTTATGCCGGTAACCAAGATGTGTTATAATACGAAGTGCTTCTCACTGGAGTTTAAATACTAGCTTAGTATGTGAAGAGTGGCCTCACATAATTATACAGTAGCTTATAACAGAGTGTATAAGCCCGTAGTAGGAGGTTTGAAGACAAGTTGTACCAATAAATTTGGAGAGTTTTCTCAGAAGAAAAAGGTTCTTTGTTAACTTTCTTTGGGTGTACATTGCGTGTTCAAACCAATTAAGTTTCCTGTCGAGCATCACCCTATCCATCTCAACGATATACCAGTTGAATGCTCTGCTGGAGCAACATGGTCACTGTGTTACGTACCCTGTTATCACACAAAACCTAACCCCATAGAGAAAATATGAGCATAAAGAATTGAGTAGCAGCTCACAACACCACTTTTAATTTGGCTGGCACCGAGGCACTAACAAGGCAAAAATTCGAGGAAGTGTGTGAAAAAGAATGGTATAATATCTGCCGACATGTCAAAAGTTATGAAAAAGAATTTATACAGTGAATACAGGCTCATCGTAATATGAAGAAAGTAATATTTCATCAGAGGTCAAACTGGGATGTTCCTCTCACAATCAGATAGCTTGTAGAATTGTACAATTTAAACAAAATGTTTAGATCTATACGGTAATAAATAGCAAATACACACAGTCATTTATTCATTAGTTTTAATTCTTCCAATTATTAGTTTTTTCTATTAAAAAAGTATTTCTTAAAGAGACTACGCCAGTGAAATATTGATTTTAAGCAACTAAGCCAGGAATGTTTTAACATGAGACGAAGAGCATGTGACTTCACGATATCAGTGACGTAAATAGCTTGTTTATCAATGATTCCAAGTTTACACAATTCCAAATTTTCAACGTTTTTGTGTTCAACATCTAAAATCTGTAGTACCTATATATATATAATTTAATTAATAATATCTACACAAAGAATACTTACTCCGACAAACATTTTTTTTGTCATGCAGTTTGTTTATTTTAGGTGTATGAAGGTCACCGAAAATCGACCCCACAAACATCAAACGTTTCGACAAAACTGTCATTTCTCGTCGATTTGTTATTCTCGGGTAAAATTATGTCGTAAAAAAATGCTATTTAGCTGTCAATTTTAAACAAACTTTAATGTTTTTTATTTATCAAGCTAATATTTAATTTTTATAGATGTAGATAAATAATCGTAAAACATGGGTCCAAATATTAAAAATATTTATTGACAAAATTTTCCTAGCAATACAATTTATTATGTGATTTTCAGATACACCGCATATTTTTAAAAACTTAAAGTCCGTTTTTAATTATAATTTATATTGAGTCTTAAATAAATATTGAGCAACAAATAATACAGTATACTGTTGTTATTATAAAAGGGGAAACTCTATTTTTTAAAAATATTTTAGCAGATATTTTGTATAAAATATCAATTGATCTTTTTCTTCCCGACTAGATCTTCCACAATTTAATGTTTTTTATATTAAACACAAGTATTTTACTTCGAAAATGCAACCACGCCAAAATCAAACTAACTTCTATGCATCGTCCCTAAAGCTATGACATTTTTATGACAAATTGCTGTATCAATTTCATAAGATTTTAACGAGTACAAACTACCAAATTGACATACAGATACAACATTTCTTTAAAATATTAATCCCAAAAATAATAGACGTTCTTAAATTCGTACACATTATTGAAAAAAAAGTTTTTTAATCACATACCTGCATAATTGAAGTTATTATTATGATACAGGCGTTTTTATGTTAAGTGTTTTTTGTTCTCTGATTGCTTGAAAGTTATTAAAAATTAGAAAAAACCATAGCTACAAAACATTTAGATCCCTTAACTTAATGTCAACCATTTTAATATATCTACAATTAAAAATGGACTTTTTAAAGTCTTTATTAATTATTTACTCAAAATAAAAGAAAAATTATTTTAAAAAATTTAAGATTAGAAGGCTTTCGCTAAAATAAATTCACAATGGATGAAATTTTAACCATCGGACAAATAGCAGAGAAGTCCCTAAAATATAGCACACTTTGCTTCGTGGACCTTACTAAGGCGTTTGATTAAAGAGTAAAATTGGAGGATGTTATCAACACATTAAAGCAGAAAAATGTACCAAATCAACTACAACAATTAATATTGGAACTAAACACTCACAACACCACCCAAATAAAATCAACTCCGAATTAATTAGAGAAATAAACAATACAGTTGGTAAACGTCAAGGGGACAGCCTAAGCCCGTTGATATTTAACACCATAATGAACAACATGATAGACAGAGTCAAAGAGACCGCTTTCGGATACAGAAAGGGCAATACGGAAATAAGAAGTACATGGAAATCTCGAATTTAAAAACAAAATCGATGACCATCGCAAACGACCCACTAAGATGTAAACTAGTAATTGATGACGTACCGATAGAACAGGTTGCAAGATCTCCAGCTGGGGAAATTTGAAGAAAGAAGTCGAACGAAACGTGAACAAAGCTGCATCAATCTCTGGTCATCTAAAAAGCATTTGGCGAAACAAACAGATAAGCATTCAGAGTAAGTCACAAATCTATAAAACATGCGTAAGGCCAGTAATGACCTAAGAAGCAGAGAAAAGAGCCGATACATCTAAAACCAAAAGAACGCTTGACAAAGATACTGGAACGCACACGTCAGCAGGATAAACGAAATTTTATTACCACGAATCGTTTATGAAATTGCATCGAATCCTTAGAGTACCTTGGTGCGAACAACAGGGTGACCCTACTGTGGGTAACTGGGCACCAGGGGGTAAAGGGAAACGAAAATGCCGACATTCTTGCAAAGACAGGGGGCTTAATCTGCGTTTACTGGACCAGAACCGGTTTTTGGAGTTACCAAGTGCCGCCAAAACAATTATTTCGGACTGGGCGGAGAGGAAAATACTCACGTACTGGTCCGATATACCAGGGTTAACTCACTTGAAGGCGTTTCTACCTAAACCTTCGAGAAACACAACTAAGCAGATCCTAGAATGAAGCAGAAATGACCTGCGAATTCTAACGGGACTGCTTACAGGACACTGTCGTCTAAGATACTACCTCGGAAGGATAAGTCTGAACCAACAAACGGACTGTCGGTTTTGCAGCTTGGAAGACGAAACTACTGAACATATACTATGTTAATGCTCCGGCCTGAGAAGAATAAGGTTCAACATATTTGGTTACACCAACCTAGTACCTACCGATTTCAAAAAAATCTCACCCTATACATCCATGAAGTTCGTGAGAAGGACTGGATTGTGCGGTGAACTATAACCTCTAGGGGTAAGCCACAATAGACCAACTAAAGGTCGCGGTAGAGGGGCGACCCCGCCCCACTCACATACCTAATCTAATCTTACCAACCACGAATCGTCAGGGACAACATAACAACAGAAAAAAGACCCCTGGACAAACCATCAAAAAGATGGAGAGACAGCTGGCAGTCCACCTCACATGAAAAAAATCAGTGAGTTACAGGTGGTACGCCTTCTACAAGTGAAAGAAGAAGAAGATTAGAATTTATTATAAATATTATTTAGAATCATAAATGAAACTGAAGATTTTTTTCAGGAAATACCAAAATTGATTATTAATCTTCTAGTTTTATTTTTAAAACCACAATAGATTAGGTTAGATTTAAAAAAATTATTATTAACTACATTTTGGTTGATGCTTTGATTTTGTTTTTTATTACTTATGTCATTTTTCATCACTTATTATCTTTTACTTTATCATTTACTTTTATTCTTATTGTGACTATATTCGTTAATGAGCGTTCTTTTTAATTTTACTTTTTTAAATTTCATGTGTATAAGTACAGAGTCATTCCAAAAAATTAACAGGTTTGTCACAGTTTTTATATTTTATGACATAGAAAGTTAAAAAGAACATTCACAACAATCAAGACTATATTCATGCAAAAATGGTTACACAAGAAATAAAATTTATTATTGTTAAAAATTGTTATTTCTTACCAGAAAAGCAAAGTGTTACAGTGGATCTAAATGTTTCATAACGAAACGAATGTTTTTATATAATTGATACGACGTCGAACTGTTGTAAAATTTTCAAAAGTTTGCAAGCAATGAACAATCGAAACATTTTCGAAATTGTTACAAACAATTTTTAAACAGCGTCATGCAGTACGTATAAAAAAATTTCAGCTAACTTTCTATAATCAAATACTTACTTAATATTATTGTCTATAGTTTTTTATTACAATATCCTTAAATTTTGATCAGTTTCTGCCTTATTTAGTCACATTAAGGCCAAAAGAACATCTTTTATATTTCTTACAAAAAGGATAATGGAAAAATAAGCTATTAAAGTTTCCCAATTTTAAGGACTGCATTTTGTACATACCTTTTTATGAAATATATTAAATAACTATGTTTGTACAAATTTATAGATTTTGTGCTAACCGAATATAAAAAAAAACATCAAACATATTATTTTAACTCTGTAAAGATAACCAAAATAATCTTAGTGCCAAAACACAGGTTTGTGCATTCCATCTAAACACAAAAAAGCTGGACATAAGTTGCAAGTGAAGTGGGAAGACAACGACCTCGAACATACAGCAAAACCAAAGTACCTTCGTGTAATCCTAGATCGCTCGCTGACTTACCAATTCCAATATCAGGAGACAAAACAGAAGGTGTCGGCCAGAAACCATATTCTGAGGAAGCTGTCAGGGAGTAAATGGGGAGCAAACCCAAATGTTCTTTTCAACTGGCGAGTCTGCGTGCACTGTCTAGAACAGATCTGCGCACGACAAACTAATCGATGGCGCACTTAACAAAACCTGCAGTTTCGCCACAGGTTGCATGAGAGCAACCCCACTTAGGGAGCTCAACAAAGCAGCTGGCTGTGCTGCCCCCTCTGCCCGCCGATCATCTGCGGAATATACGGAAAAGTTCAGGCAGGCTTTCGAAGACCGTCATCCATTATACGAAGCACCAGATCCGATCAGGCTTCCTAAATTCAGTAGACCTCGAACCACCAACCGTGCAAAATCTCGTAAAATTTGAGCAAAATTTATGTTAGTGTTTTTAAAATAATGATTTAAAACAGAAAGTTTTAAAAATACTCTTTATAGTTTTTGAGATATTTAATTTATTTTGTTTAATATTTGTTAAATATATTTTTATATATTTTTCGAATTTATACAAAATAGCAGGATAAAAATAATTATTTTAATACTCTTATTTTTCCATATTTTTGATAATATAAGTTTTGCTTTCATGATTTTTATCAATTTATACAGAGGAAACATTATTTTTCCAATAAATTTATAAAATACCACTGATTTATTT
Organism: Agelastica alni; assembly: GCA_950111635.1. Taxonomy (NCBI): domain Eukaryota; kingdom Metazoa; phylum Arthropoda; class Insecta; order Coleoptera; family Chrysomelidae; genus Agelastica; species Agelastica alni. The sequence continues at coordinate 21,704,559 of OX467714.1, forward strand.
ATGCTAATACACTTACTTAATTTACTATCAGGCAGATACACACTAGGTGGTTTTGAATAACAAAATATATATTTTAAAATACCCCTCATTTAAAAATAATTTTTACCTAAATCATAACCCCCTCTTGAGAAGTATTTATAATAAGAAAAATCATTTTCCCACAGTCCTGTTTAAAAGTACAGCTCCACCTAGTATATTTTTATTTTATTTTAGTATTATTTTATATAATCCTAGTGATGAAATTAGTAAATGCATTGAAAATAAATTAAAAATATACAAAGTATCGCGACAGTTTTAGACAGCAGTCAAGGATAATGTAATTTAAAAATGTAGATAAATAATTTGTCATTTTGTAGGACTAGATTTTTTTAGTGTTTCTTTTCTAAGCATCTCAAAAATTAGAGATTTTTTTAAAATACATCGTTGATAGTCTCTAAAACGAGACAGTTTTTTTTTCTTTTAAATAAATCAATATTGTATGTACAACTCACGGTTACATATTTTACAGTAAAGTTAACGGCTGATGCCGAGACAAAAATGTGTATATGTATATATTAAATTTGTTCGTACTAAAGCTTAGGCTAACTAAATTTTCAAGCTAAAATTCTACCACACATTTTAACATTTAAAAGTCGAAATTAAAATATTTTAAAACTAAACATTCCTCTGTATAAGTGATAAGTAACACGCGTACTTTTGATAAACTCTTTTGTAATGTAAACATTTACAATTTGCTAAATATATTCGTTAAATGGGAAAATTCATTAAGGAGGCCTATATTTAAAATGGGGACCATATAATCCTTGTGAAAACATTGGCTAATATCTATAATGTTGATGTAATTATCTTCGTAATATTCATAACAATTATTACATTTAATGTACCTTGTATAAAATCACAAATATTTGTGTATACAATGTGATTGAGACCATGACTTTGTTGTTGTTTAACGTGACATCATCCTTTAAAAGTTGATCAACAAATTCTCAACGTTTCGTTTAAATTGTACTAAGCTTCTTCTAGAGTATCTCAGTAACGTGTTTTGTTTCCTGAGAATTTTACCGTGGTTGACACATCGAGGTGTTGAACTCTCTCTGTATACCTGAGACGCCCAGTATAATGTAGACGAATATGTTTTCTTATTTTATGATAAAAGAAATATAATGTACCTACTTACTTTGGTCGACAATGCAATTTTATTAATCTTGTAAAGCGACAAATTAAAAAGTAATAAAGAAAAACTATTAATTAATAATAATATACCAAATTTACATTTTTTTACGTATACTCAGACAGGAATATCTAAAACCGAAAAGGATAGATGCGCAATGGCAAAATGACAGTGAAAATATATAGATCAGTTTGATCAAATGTTTTGAAGTGAATACTTTGATCTTAAAGCTTCCCCTCTGTGGAAGAGCGCTTCATATTTTTAATTATAATTATTCAGTTATAGGTTCCCGTTAATGAAGTAATAAAATTTATTATTTATAGTTAGAGTATTTTCGGTAATATAATACCAGTTTCATTTAAATTGTACATATTTTATAAAAATTGGTATCTAATAAAAGTACTGTAAAAAGCTGAATTTTGGGTGCCCAATCTCGGAAAATTATATATGTGTTAAAAGTCACGCAGAGAGAAGCAGATGAAAATAAAGAAACTTTTTTCTGGATGAAACCTCAACTTACCTAGTCGCATACAAATTTAAGCTTATTTATTTATGTGTTTGGTTATTTTTCTTCAGACAACCATAAGATTTAAAAACATTAACAAAACTTTTAAATTTCAAAAAAAATCACATTAACATGTATTTTTATTATCCATTAGCTAATAATAGTATATTACACAAAATGCTCCAAGCTCTTTCTGATTGTGTTAGGCTCCATGAAGATACAGGCAAGTTCAAAATCGAACGAGGAGTTCACCAGGGTGACACCATATCACCAAAACTATTTACAAATTTACTCGAGTACATGCTGAAGGAGATCAATTAAAATAACTTGAGATTTAATATAAATGGAGAAGACTTGAACCACCTTAGGTTTGCCGATGATATTGTCCTGATTTCGAATGGGATTGACAAAGCCAAACAGATGCTATACGATCCAGAAAAAGCGTAAAAAAAGCCGGATTAAAGATCAATTCTACAAAAAAACAATATATGACAAATCTGGTGATGAGTGGTAATATTTCCTTGAGTGCGCACGAAGTGCAACAAGTATCGTCCTACAAATATCTTGGTCATGAAATTCGTGTGGGTCGAGACAACCAAACTGTTGAGTTTCAAAGAAGAACAGGACTCACCTGGGCAGCTTTTAAGAACCTAAAGGAGGTATTCCGGTCCGACATCCCGGTATGTTTAAAGAGAAAAGTGTTCAATTAGTGTGTTCTGCCTGTTATGACATACGGAGAGGAAACACTTACTCTAACTAGAAAATCCATCAATAAATTACAAGTGACACAACGAGCCATGGAGAGAGCCATTTTGGGCATTTTCCTTAAAGAACAACGAAAGAACAGGTGTAGCGGATGTCTTTAGGAAAATAACAACAATAAAATGGAATTGGGCAGGACAGATTGCAAGAATGAATAACTGACGACAGATGGACCAAGATAATCCTTGAATGGAGGCCGAGACATGAGGCTTACCGAAATAAAGGACGATCACCAACGAAATGGACTGATGATATAAAACGCATCAAGCATAACTGGATGCAGGCGGCGCAGTGCAGGAAGGAGTGGCACAGATTTCGGGAGGCCTATGTTCAGCAGTGGACGCGACAAGGCTGATGTTGATGATGATGATGAGGACACACCTAGGGCAGTAAAGCAAGAAATGTCTTAGAGCACAGGGCCAAGCCGAGGTCATTATACATGTGTTCTGAGACATTTCTTTCTTTAATGCCCGTGGTGTGTATACTATTTTTCTCCCTACTGTAGGCGGAAAGCGGCAACTTAGTTTTGCGTAGCGGGCTGATAGTGACGCTTTATGCACAGTAGGAAGAAAAATATTTAGTATGCATGCATTATAAACCATCCATAATAAAAGCAAAACTGTGCATGAAGCTCTAGTTATGATACATTTATACTAAAAAATATCGTATGACAGAATGCAAAATTGCCTTTAAAATCTTTGCAACGTAAGGCCACGGCGTGAAGTGGAGTGGCTCATTGCTCATGCTTTAAAGACCTGATTATGCATTAGTGTCATAATAAACTAATATGTAACTACTTCGGTCTTCGGTCCTTCAAGATAGACAATGTTATAGCGTGTTCCGTCTTTCTCAACTTTGCGCAGCTACAGATATTCCTGTCGGAATAAACAATATTAAATTATAGTAAAATCAATTAAAAGCAGTTACATTTTGCGCAAAATATCGTATTGTATAGTGAACCTAACAAATGGATCATATTACATTCGTTGCCTAGCATCAGATGCATCATGAACCATTATAGGCTAGGAATGCGGTCCACTGTGTGCGACGGCTAGAGCAAATGCGACGAGATATTAGAATATGTTATCAGCAAAGGCTCTTGCTATGAACTTTTAAACTCATGAGCCTTATTATAATATACATTTACATTTAAATTTTAAAAAATGACGTCACGTATTTGTCTTGGTAGTAATTTAGCAGACAAGGCTAAGTTTTTACGTGTTTTCATACAAAAAAAATTGATAGTTTGCAAACTACTTGGTATATTGCCGGTAATCAAATAGTGTTACTTAAATCCACAGAAATATTTGTTTTATAGTAATTGACATTAATATTTCATTAATATTTTTGTCTACTTAAAGATGTATACAATTTCGTTTGATTTTTTTTAACCGGTTTACATATAACATCGGCTACTTTCGGTCGTACAAGTTTTTCTAGTTAACAGCACTGACTTAACTTTTTCTTTCCATAACCGGAAACTAATTTGATATGTGGTACATTAGGTGATATAGTGGCCACATAAAAATTTTATATTTACATAACTCACTCGTCAGTCATTTTAAATTTTTTAAAAAACATTTTTAATATTTAAAAGTTTTTATGACGTTTAGCTACACTACGAGTTTGTAATTTTTATTTGATAATATTGTAAAAAGTAATCCATAAATTAAATGTTTAAAAACACAAAAAATATTGATAATTTTGAAATTTATAAACAAATAATTTATTTAACATAATATGTGCTTCATTTATGTGTTGTTTTAATAGCAAATAAATTTTAGTCATCCAAAAAAACATTTCATCCTCCAAAAATGCACACAAAAAATTCATCGGTTAAAATCAAATTTAGTAAATTAATTTTAATTGTCTATTCTACAAAAATTTATTATCTTGAGAAATATGAAATGATTTTTTGGCTAATTTTTACAACAGTCATCTAAATAATCATGTCATAAAAGCTACACCCGCATTTATAGCACACTCCAAAAAAACTAGTTCAGAATTTTGTAAACATTTATTACAAATTTGCGTCCCAAACCAAAATTTTTTTACAGTTTCCGTTTTCCAGGAAAAGGGCGAGGGCTAGCTTTAAACTCAGGTTGCACCACACACTCGGTATTTTTTTAAATATGCAATATATAATGATCGGAAGGGTGCCAGAATTTCTTAAACATTTATTACAGATCATTAAAGTGTAGAAAATTACAAAATGTTGATCCCAAGGGGTTAAGTGCCAACAAATATTGAATAATCTTTGGAAATATACATTAAAACGTAAACAGTAACAAAATTTTCCACAATCTATTAATTACAATTGTGGAAATTTCATAATGTTGGTTTCCAAGTGGTTAAACACCCCCAAATTCTCAAGTGGTTGAACACATAACATCTCAAATTTTTATAAAGTAAACATTTGTGTCACGACGAAGACTCTTTGTCGAATTTTCCTCGGTCAAGTACAAATATTTGTCCAGTTATGATTTTTTAAAACACAACCCTCATAAATGTTTAAATACTCGCATAAATACTTTTTCGTTTAACGCATTGAAACAAAAGTAGAATACTGAACGGGAGTTGGTTGATAATACATCAGTAATTTACTTTTATAAATACTGACATTTTTGAGAGTAATATGTATTGATAAATTAGTGAAAGGCATTATTAGACACCCAAAAATGGGACAAAAACGTGTCCTTATTGAGTTTTAGATTTATTACTGTGTATATAAGACGAGCTTCTAGGCGCGCATGGCCTATTTCAACAATGAAAATTAAAAATTCAGGAAAGGAGATGTGTATATAAATTTTTAAAAAATACAGTAAGGGAAAAACGTGACAATTACAGTTATTTATTTTGTTTTAAATTTATTACAGTATCCCACAAGCTTTCATTACATGCTTCTAGATTCGCTTGGACAATTTCAACTATTTGAATTTAGAATTCGACGAGTGAAATGTGTTAATGACTTTTTGTAAGGAATTTTGAGTAAAAAAGCGACATTAACACTTTTATTATGTTTTTTAAATTTATTAACCACTTGGGATCAACATTTTGGAATGTTCCACACTTTAATGATCTGTAATAAATGTGTAAGAAATTCTGGCACCCGTCCAATCATATATTGCATATTTAAAAAAATACTGAGTGTGTAGTGGAACGTGAGTTTAAAGCTAGCCCACGCCCTCTTCCTGGAAAACGAAAACTGTAAAAAAAATTTGGTTTGAGACGCAAATTTGTAATAAATGTGTAAAAACTAGTTTTTTTTGGAGTGTATCATAAATGCTGATGTAGCTTTTTTAATGACATTAAATAGTCTGCTTAGTCGAACAATATTACTTTTTAAAAAGAATCTGATGTTAAATGAGACGGAACAAAAAACCTAAATTAAATATTGAGATAACTATTTTTATCGTTAAAAGCATTTTTGTAACAGATAGGTAATATTGTTTAAAAGAAAATATATATTTTTGTTTTATGTATACTTTTCTATTTAAACCTGCTAGATCTGCTTATCATTTTACCCTAAATGCTGGGCAAACGGTGGCGAGTTATCTCAATAAGTAATCACATCCGAGATGAAAATCATAAAAGTAGCCATATTTTTCCGGGACACTGTGTAGATTTTTTGGATGTAACATCGTAACAAGCTGCCGAAGCGCAATTAGAGATGTGAAATCTCCTCTAAACATCTAGGAAGACACTTGAGATTAGGCAAGCCAAATAATAACAATAATAGTCCCTTTCTAGCATTTCTTTTCTGCGGCATTAATAGGCCAGTCTACAAATACAACAATTTGAGGCGATAATGCACCACGACGGCAATATTTCTGCCGTTTTTTGTGATTAAAAATTCAGTTTAAACTGACATCAAACACAATCACGGACTGGCCGTTAGTGATAACAGAGGGGAGTATTATTATTACTATTATAAAGTAACAGCTATTGTATGCAAGTGTCAAGGAATGTAAAACCGGTTTTGGGGGTAAGAGGGCTTTCAACCCGCACCTGGTGCCCTCTTGGAGCTATTATTGTCAGTCTTGCTACTCGTCGTTTTACTGATATATGGTCCAGAACTATGAGTAGCCAATTGAAGATAACTAGATTGTTTAATAATGTCACTGTCACTTGATGAATGTACATTTTGAGACGCCACCACACCATCGTATCCCACTGCTCGTTGATAATCACCACAAAGGATATTATAGCTGCAGCATAACGCCCCGTCCTACAAAAATAATACCAATTTATTATATTATATTATATTAAACTGTAAGAAAAACCTCTAACTGAACTATCGTATGTACAATTTAAATCTTACATCTTTTACAATTATGCATTTTTAACAAATTAACTGAATCATTATACAGGTTTGGAGTACTCGACTACACCAGGCACAATCAATCCTTTTAGCAGTTCTAATATCAAAGTAAAAAAAAAAATCAAATTACAAATGCCGATTATTACTATTTTTTTTAAAAAATAACTCGGTGGCCATAACGGCGCACCGCACTTATTGTACCATAGCATCGTGCGAGGCAAATGTTATTATTTATACTGTATGTATTTAGTTTTTCATAGCTGCTGGTTAATCATTCGTCTGGGTACTGGGGTTATAACACTATTACCAAACGAGCTGGAGTTAAATTCCTGCTATTCCTTTTTAGAAATCCTGTAAATTTATAAGAGTTACTTAAAACATGAAACAATCGTTGTTGATTAAAAAAGATAACTATAATAAATAAAATAAACAAGAACCTTTATAACATTAAATATTAATTAATTTAGGCATAATTTATTTTGGAGCCAAACTGTATAATCAAAGTCGGTAATTTTCTACGTACGATATTAATATTTAGGTTTGGCATCACCGGGTTTTGCTGCTGTAAGTGTACTTATGGTTGCATAATAGGTAAATAAAAGTCTGCAGCTTTACAGTTCAATATAAGATGTAATGAATTGTTAAAAAAACAGCTGATGTGTTGTTTTCAAATGTTTGACCAACTGTTAGTTGATTGATCATTTATTTGATAGCTCTATTGTGTTAGATGATGTTTTAATGCATTTTTTATTTACTACGTTTACACTATTTTTATCCATAGGGTAGTCGAGTTAATATTTTCCAAGAATGTATAAAAATTATTTAAAATTTTGTAAATCTTTATAAAACCACATAGTGCTTTGATTTAGGGTTTGTTTCTTTTCCAACGTTTTTTTTACCAATACTCTACATTTATTTAAACAAACTGTTAGTGCAGTTACTTTAGTCAGTAGCTAAATCAGTCAAAATGATTTGTTAATGCATTAAGAGCTTTTATTGTCAATAGCACAATAATTTAATGTTTTGGTGCTCAAAATGGTCTTTAAAGCTCTGTGTCAACTCTTATTGTCTTGGTGGAGAAAGGGTTTGTTGTTTTGAATAGGTTTTTGAGGTACGGTGACTAATTTTGACAAAGAAATATTTATACACTGTGTTCATTTGAATAGACGTCAACTTTTGACTTGAAGGGATCACTTCACCCACTCAAGATGCCCCTTAAATTTTTTTAAATGGCGTTAGATAAAGTCATACCTTATTAAAAAGATCTGGTAACTCTCTATTAGATCATCTTGTTTTGCCTTTGATACCAGTCTTCCATTATTATTTAATCGTTGTTTAAAATTGGTTCTCTTTCAACTTTTTACAAGCCCCCGTTTTATGTTGACAATTAAGTCATGTCATAGTAATAATTACAATAACAGGATTCAGTTTTGAGGTCTTTATTAGTAAATTGTTGATCTTTAATAGATACCGCTAGTATTACCAATTATTAAAAATGGCTTCGAATAGAGGTTTATCAGACCTTTTAAATGAGGTATGGCTTAATTACCTAACGTCATTTGAAAAAATTTAAGGGGTATCTTCACTAGGGAAAGGGTGTGTCTGAAGTTTATGACATTAGCGCTAAAAAGTGTCATCCTAAGTTAAAGGATGACGTGTTTCAGCATTTCTTTCTAATATGTCGCAATTTTAAAATATGAAGGGTGGGTCCTTTTTAAATAAACACAGTGTATACCTAGGAGAATAGTTCCAAAAATAGCTGACCTGACGTTTAGATGGTGCTGGTTGTTTGAAAAGAAAAAGAAAAGCTTACGTTTAAAGTTTGACGACGAAAAAATTGGTCATTATTTTGTGAAACAATACTTTTATTTTAAAGTACTTCTCTCTCTTGTCCTTTTACTCTCGAGAGAGTATGATGACATCATGTCTTAATTGCTCGGATCGTAGTTCTCCGTTTTTCTCTGTCTTGAGCTGCAAGAGAAGCTTTTTGCAGACCGTGACCAATGATTTATTTGGTTTGGTCCAACCAGCGTGTCGAAGACCTTCTTCTTGCTCGTTTACCATTTATTTCTCTATAATAAGTTTTTCCAGTCCATTCGTTCTTTTTGAAATGTGTCCAAAATACCGTAGGCATGATTGGTTAATCCTGGTTGATAGCTTTGTGGTGATTTTTAGTTTTTTAAGAATTGACAAGTTAGTACGGTGTTCTGTGTATGATATTCGCAGCATTCTTCTGTAGGCCCACATTTCAAAAGCATCTATTATTCTTCGATTGGCCATTTTAAAAGTCCAGGTCTCAAAGGCATATGTGATTTGTTTGTGATAAGTGATCCTATGTAGTTAAATTTCTCAATCACTTCAAAACCATCGATCTGTCTAACATTGGCAGGGTTGCGGTATATTATCATAATTTTCGTCTTTGTTCAACGTAAGACCATGTTCTTTGCTGATCCTGTCCAACTTTCTCATGAATTCCGTGAGTTCTTCTTCCGAACGAGCTAGTATTAAGGTGTCATCTGCATATCTAAGCTTAGTTATTCTTTTTCCTCCTATGGTTAATCCCCCTCGCCAGCCTTGCAGAACTTTTCTCATTATATACTCTCCGTATATATAGAGTAGGTACTGAAAGTACTTACTCTAACCAATATCAAAACAAAGCTACATTCTACTCTGGGGAAGTCTATTTCTTCATTTGCAATAGTAAAAAAATTGAAAGGAAGAGTTTAAACAAGGCCATACGAGCTGCTAAGACAAAAATAACAGTGGTGGACACTTAGCTGTATTTGCATAGGGAATAATATAATTGTTAATTAACGCAATTGCTTGATTTTCCGCTTCTTGAAGTATTTCGTTAGCTTGTTGTTCAGTTTTGCCAACTGTCAGTACAAATGTGTCATCTACAAATGTGGTTTGGTAGTTTGTTTTGTTACTGGTGTATCAAAAGTGTACAGGAGATACAGAACACTGCCTTGTGATACACCAGCCCTTATTGGTCTTAATTTTAAATAATGATCTTCGCATCCAATACGAAACATACTTTTACCAATAAAAGATTTAAGCAGGAAGTTGTATTGTCCAGGTAGAAGTTGTTTGAGCTTATGCCCGAGTCCTTGATGTCAGACTTTAATGAACGCTTAAGCAACGTCCAGAAGTGCCGCTGAACATACCGTTTTTTCTTCTAGTGCTTTTTCTAGTTGATCAGTAAGTATATGCTCTTGGTCTTTGTGGCATACTTTTCTCTAAAGCCAAACTAGAGGAAGAAAATTATGCATTTTTGTAAAAGTCTTTTTAAAAGTATTTCTTTAAAAAAAATTAATATAATTGGCAACAGTAATATTGGTCGGTATAACGAGACCTCATTTTTAGATTTTCCAGGTTTAGGAATCATGATGACTTTTGCTACTTTTCAGCAAATAGACACATGTTAAAGTCTAAAAACTGCATCAAATGTGTGAACTAGTTTTACTATTGCTTTTCTTGGTAGTTAGTTAAGAATTTTCCCTGTTAATAGATCATAACAAGGTGCTGTCAACAATTTATTTGACTTTAGTTCTTCCGCAAGTTTTTTTGGTATTACTGGTTTTATTTTTTTGGCGGTTACTTCATTTATTAATGATATGATTTCTATTACTTCTGCTTTATTTGGTTATAAAGTATTTCTTAAATAGTTGGTAAATAAAAGTGCTTTTTCTTGATTGCTTTTAACTCATGTTCCGTTTTCTTTTTTAAAATCGGATTATGTGTTTTTTGTCTTTTTATTCCTTTAGTGGCCTTCCACAAATAGTACTCGGTGTTTTTTTCGTAAGTTAGCCTCTGAAGATAAAAACCGTGATGACAAAAATCAATGCGTTGAAGATTGCTTCCTCACGCACCCTATTCGCTAGATTTAGCCTCTTTGGAATATTTTTTTTCTTAAAAAAAAAGGCTTGGTGGTGAAATATTTGTCAACAATAAAGAAATTAAGTCTACAATTGATAGCTATTGGTTTCGCCCAACTGATAACACCCATGTTTCATTACTTATTAATTATACTGTTTTTTATTTAACTGAAGGTCTTGAAAATTTGTGACACATATTAACAGGATGTACCCAATTTATTATGTAGGGTACAATAAGTGAAAATATATGAGTTTTTTGAAGTTAGCGAAATCACTCGTCGAGTTTCCTTACCCCAAGACAACACCATTGTACACAGAACTTTAAAAATAAATTAAACATCCTCTTTAGTTCTCCAGTGCCCATAAGAGCAATTGCTTTTGTATTTGTTTAGTGTATTATTATTATTATATATGTATTAGTATTATTACCAATAAATTTTCTTTTGCATTTCTGTATTTTTTAATCATAACAAGTTCTGTTAGGGTTTTTCTATAAATTTAATTTTAGCTCATTTCTTAAAAAATGTGCCTTTTTAAAGATCGAGGTGCTTTTTTGACATGGTGAAATTGTGCAAAAATTTCTAAATAAATTTTAAAATTTTCGATACTGAATTTTTTTTTAAAAAGGATAATTTTCTTTTAGTTTTTAAAAATAAATATTGCTTAAATACAAGTCTTTTGTGCACACTAAAAAATAAGTACCTATTTAACAAATTACATTGAATCATGATTATAACACAATATAACGAATAAAGAAATTATAAGATACCTTTAAATTATAATGAAAATAATAACCAATTTTTTGTAACATTTTTCGAAATTTCGACTGTATATAAGCAAATATTAAATAGTGCAAGAAAAATAGAATAATTCCTCATGCTCGTTCGAAAATACAAGAAGGTCCGTGGAATAACATCAATCAGTAATAAACAAACAAATAGAAAACTATCCATGAAACTGTAGAGAGAAATAAATATTACACATTTATTTGAAAAGATCAATTTTCAAAATGGTATTTATTTTATAATTATACCTTCATGGATATACCGGCCAATTTAAAGAATATAATTGTAAATATACTTTATTTCTTAATTTTATTATTTTATAACATATATTTAGATGTCTAATGTTAAGGAATGTTAAGAAAATTTGAAGAAATTGGCCACAAGTCATTTATGCCAATAAAAGCCCCACGACTCCAGAGACGCCATCGTGTAGCACAACTAAAATTTGGTCTAGAACGATAACCAGTGGGGCGAAAGCCTTTTTTCTTTAAATTTCATTGACGATTGGGAAAAATTGAATTAACGCCAAGAAGGAAAAAATGCACCATTTAATTTTATTAATTTTGTTTCTTTTAGTGAAGATTCAATTATGGTGTGGGGTGGCATAAGTTTGGAAGCACACACAGAGTTAGTGGTGACTGATGACGTCGCATTTACTGTTGATAGGTGCATCAATCAGAAATATTCTTCAAGCCTTTTTGCCCCTTATATCGGGCAAAATTTCATTATATTTAACCTGGTGGTTAAAACAACAATTAATTATTGGCCAGCGTATTTTCTAGACATGAACCTGATAAAACTTGTGCGGGACGTACTAGACAAAAAACTTGGGTCAAGAATCCAGCTGTTTATATCTGAAAAGGAATGAAACAATGGAATTGGAACTGATCGATGGCCTCATCAGAAGAAAGAAAAGATAAATGAATGAGTGCAGTCGTTAGGCTCGTGTGGGAAATACACGCTATTGAAGCAAAAGAAATAAAAAGCATTAAATGATTTACCAAGTTTAAAATGTACAATAAAGTTATTTAAAATCAGAATTTTGTTCCACTCTGACATCTTCAAGTGTTTTTTTTTAACAGGTGTCACACGGTTCAATTTTTGTAAAAAACATTCCAATAACTTCACCTAGCTTCGTATTAAGAAATTATCAAAAAAACATTTCGAATTTATGTGGGTACTATTAAAATAAACAAAAACAATTGAGACTTCCAATATAAAATCTAATAAGCTTGGTGATCTACAACAGTTAACATTAGAGGTTAATAACAATATGTATACCTACTATAAAGAAAGTAAAGAATAGTGAGATAAGAGAACGCTGTGGTGTAAAAGAAGATGTGGTTACAAGGATAGATAAAGGAATGCTTAGAGGGTTTGGACACGTAGAAAGAATGGATGAAGAAAGATTGACGAAACAAATTTATAAGGTGAGTGTGAATGGACAAGTCGGTAGAGGTCGACCTCGGCGAACTTATCTCGATCAGATTAACATTGTTTTGAAGAAAGGCCAGGTCAAGAGTACCAACAACCGACGAACATGTATGAGAGCTCTGATAAAATTAGAGGAAGCAAAAAGTGTAATTAGACTGTATTTTTTTTAAAAACTCACAACATAAATATTAATTTTTATATTTATTTGGTAGGTATTTTTTTTAATGAAAATAGTCGCAAACCGGGTAGACCTATCGTGTGGGCCGCGGACGGCCCGCACTGCGACTATTAGAAGGGGAAGGGATTATAGAAAGAAAATGATTGTGGACTCGCTTTTTGAAAAGTTGCAGGTCATAGTTCTCTGGAAAAACTGATTTTGGAAGCTTGTTCCATTTCGTAGCAGCCCTGTAAAAGAAGAAATCTTGATGGAGATTGGTCCTTGTAGTGTCAATCTTGAGAGTAAATGGGTAAAACTGATCAGCGTGCCGAGCTCTTCGGCTAAATGTGGCCAGTGGTGGTACGAGATTTTTATTTCTCTGGTAGGTTTGTATGACCTTTGCCTTTTTAGATTAAAAACTGTAGCGTTTTATGAGCTTATATATGTTACATCTTCTCTATTCTCCTCTATGGCATAGAAACAGCAACACTAAATAAAACATCGTTAAAAAAATTGAAACACTTCGAAATGTGGTTTTACAGAAGAATATTCAGAATATCGTATGTAGACCGAATTACTAACGAAGAAATATTCAGACGACTAGGAAAAGGGACAAAGCTTGTGAATGAGACAAAAATCTGCAAACTACAGTACCTGGACCACGTTATGAGAGGAGAAAGATTTACTCTGTTACGGGTGATTATGCAGGGCAAAATTGTTGGCAAACGCAGCATAGGTCAAAAACAAATGTCGTGGCTGCGCAACTTGAGAGAGTGGTGCAACTGTTCGTCAGTCCAATTTTTTAGGTCAGCGGTGGATAGAGTTAAAATAGTCATTCATGATGGTAGCCAACCTTCTTAAGAAGACGGCACCACAAGAAGAAAAAGATGAGCTTAAGAATGATTGTCAGCGATTTTTTTATTCGTCAGAAACATAAAAATCCAAGTGAATATCATTTTACAAGCAACGTATGACTTTTTTAATATTCTTGATTAAAATTACCACTTTGGGGAACATCATTTTAATTCAGTAGAATCCATACAAGAAAATACACTGATCGTTTTTAAAGCTATATCGGAATCTGAATATAATAACTGCTTCGCATTTTGGAAAAAACTTTGGAATAATTGGATTCTAGTGGAAGGGGATAACTTTAAAGAAGACACAATAAATTCAAATAAATAAAATGTTTTCTGTGTTTTTACTTTAATCAGTCTTAGTATGTTTTGTCCAGTAAAGAACGTTTTAATCGGTTTTAAAAAACGCCAATCTCAATAATTTAACCTGATAGTCATTAAAAACAATTTATGAAGTTGCAGAAGAAAATTGCATAATTAAACAAAAGTTGTCCTAAATTTTTGTTTGCATAAAATATCTTAATTAAAGGAGTAAATATAATTAATAAAATACAATACAATACAATAAACCAAAGTAACTATTTTTAGAACAATCATCTTTAAATTGATTTGTTATGTAAATTTATAAAAAATTTCAATTAAGATTAATTGGTTATCTATTAAATCTAATGAATTTAATTGTTTCTATTTGATGTTCTTGATCTAAACATATTTAATGTATTTATTGATTAAAAAGTTTATGTGTGGCAATAGAGCAATCTATCCATAGAATCAATAATTGAACTTTAAGGGGACTGTTATTATTGCAGAAAATTAATGCAAACTTGCCTTTACACACGTAATTATTTATTTTAAATGAAATGAATAGCGTTATTCTTTAATTAAAAAAAGATACACATATATAAAGTTAATTATTTAATAATGGAATTACTTTTTTTTTTTAAAAACGGTTAGTCGTACATAATGTGTAATAGATTTTCTCTCTACTGTTGTTGAAAAAATATATAATTTTAATAGTTAAATATCAAAATTTATTGCAAAACATTTCATTACATGCTTCCTACTGCACCAAATACAAACCTACGTTACTCATTGTGTTTTGAAATTGAGAATTTGAGATATACGCCAATTAGAGAAATCTATCTACCTACTTAAATTTAAAATAGCATGCAATAGCATACACATCTATAGAGTGCTCAGTAATACGTCAATTTTTACTAAATTTTGTCGGAATCTCTTTATCACAAACCAAATTAAAATCGATAAAAAGCATATTTAAAAAGAGGCAAACAATAATTTCGCTGCACAAACCGTTACAGGGATGTTTTGAACAGATATGATTTTACATTTAAAATAAAATAAAACGCAAAACAATGATACTGGGTGTCCAAAAAGATTTTTACTACCTAAAAGTAAATTTTAAATTTAATTAACATTTTTTATTTATAAAATTTACTACAAAATGTGAAAATTTATTTGTGGAAAATTTTGCCGTCGAAATGTTTTCCCCCCACGTGCTCCGTCTCCGCCAAATGCTCTCTGAAATTGGCAAACACGCGGACACAGAGTTCTTGTGGAATTGCTCGAATTTCATCGCGAATTCTTTGCTTAAACTGATTCAGATTTGCAGGAATGTCAGTGTAAACCTTTGATTTAAGAAACTCCCTCAAAAAAAAATCCATGACAGTTAAATCAGGACTTCTGGGAGGATACATGATATCACCATTTTTGGATATGACCTTTTCTGGAAACATCCTTCGAACAACCTTCTTAGTAAGATTTACAGAGTAAGCAGTCGCCCCATTCTACTGAAACCAAGTGTCTTGGTTAAAGCCACCAAAATTTTGCAATTCTGGTTTGGGAAATTGTTCCAGCATTGCCCTATAACGATCAGAGTTAACGGTGACAGTGCGTTGATTTCCATCTTTAAAAAAAAGGGACCAATGATTTCATGAGCAGACATTGCTGCCCACACTTACACTTTGGGACAATGTTAAGGTTGCTGATGTTTTTCGCTTGGGTTGTTATCACTCCAATATTGGCAATTCTGTTTATTTACGGCTCCGTTTAAATGAAAATGAGCCTTATCACTAAACAGAATGTTATCGAACTTGTCGAAGTTCCGTAACATATACTGGGCAAATGCGACACGAATTGGATAATCTTACACTTTTAATGCTTGCACAATTTGAATTTTTTAAGGAAGGTCTTTTTTTAAGATCGTGTGAACGGTCGATCAGTTTTGAAACTATGTGTATAAAATGTATTACTTGGGGGATACATTGTGTTTTTATGCGATGGCCAAGTCAATCTATTTATTTAAATCATAAAAGATTTTTAATATTGATATGATCACTATAAGATGTTAAGTTAGCTAATTACGTAATAACTTAACACAGAAGGACCCTTAAGTAGGAACTGAATAAATTAACTGACCTTGTATTACATGGATCTCACAACTTTGTACGGTAGAAGAACTGAGTTGCGAGACTTTGTGTTTTTTACAAGTTGTTTCTTATAGCAAAATTGTGTATGAATAAGTTTTGGAAACTGATACATAACATGAGTTTGTTTTTATATCTGACTCTCATAGAGGGCGCTAGTAACACGGTTCATACCGCGTAGTTTTTAACATAACTTTTTTGAGGTTAATTTTTTAGTCGAAATTTTATGTGAACTTAAACATTAATTAATTTTACACCAAAAAAGGACTATTGGTAAAACTCGATACAGTGTTCGGTTTTTGGAATATCTTTATTTGAAAATGATGAAGTAATAATGGCTGCTGGTATGTAGTATAATTAAAAAATAACAAAATTTTCTTTTAACATCTGTATCTTGAATATAGATGCCGTTACGAGAATGTTATGCTAAACAAACCCGACTTATTTTACAATGTTTTACCTATACTAGCAAAAGGGCCACCTTATTTGAAACACACTGCATATATAAAATTGAGATGGAGATGCATAAAAAATTTGTTAATAAAAGTATATTTGGAGGGTCATAAAAAACGTTGCTACTAAACATTTGTTTAAATAACAAAGAATTATAACAATACAAATTATTATAATAATGCAAACTGCTTAACAGAAAAAAAGTGATAAAATTAAAAAAAAAAAAGAAAATGGCAGAGGTAAGAAAATAAATGATGTAAATATTACTAGGAGTATAGTTAAATTTGGGAATAATGTTAAATTTAAATTTTAATCTTTAATCTATGAGACAATTTTAATCATAACTTCTAAATATGTAAACCCGATAAAATATGGACTGATCGATACTAGTTTTTGGTTTTTGAAAATTATCTGCGTATTTTTTATTTTGTAAAATGTTTCACTTTAGGAATTTTTTCTTAACCAATAAAAATATAACTTTATTAAATTAAACTAAAAATATACTTGAAAATATTAAAATTACCGAAACTAAAAAATATTGGTTGGTTTGTGTCAGAGAACCTGTTAAAATCATTGTAAAATATTATTTTTCTAATTATCTACTAATCAGGCAAAACAGGCACTACTAGAGGTGTGTATATGTTGTACAGTGTTTAAAAAGTTGACATCGTTAGTTCATGTTAAAGTTATTTTATAATTTGATTTATTATATTTCTAATTAATTATTGTCTTTTTAAAAATAAAAACTAGTTTGATCGTATTTTTCAGTAGGAGTAAATATAAAACTAATAGTCTGTGTTTGATTATTTTATATGTATAGCAACCAGTTAAAATAAATGATATTAACGTACGTATTGTTTTTAGTATTACATTTTTACAAAAATGTTAATTTTCTGTTGTTATTATTATGTACTTTTTCGGGATAAAGAGTGAGTTTAGGACGAAAGAAAACAAACTTCTTGCTCTTCTTAAATCGCCGACGTTTCGATCTTTATTTTAGATTTTTCTCAAGGCTACACATACGGAAAAAAACTCTATAATAGGTAAAATTAATCAACATCATCAGTAGACTTATTCTTATGTTTAACAATTGACTATTTATGCATGAGATATTAATAAAAAGCAATTTCAAGTCAATTTAGACACATATTAATCCCTTAGATTCAAATATACAAGAATAATATTTGTAACAAGTGAAGAGTTTTAATAAATTAATTACATTCCTTTTTATTAAAAAATTTATTTATTAAAACTCTTCACTTGTTAACAAAGATTATTCTTGTATATTTGAATCTAAGGAATTAATATGTGACTAAACTGACTTTGAAATTGTTTTTTATTAATATTTTATGCATAAATAGTCAATTGTTCACACAAGAATAGGTCTACTGATGATGTTAATTAATTTGACCTATTATAGAATTTATTTTTTTCGTATGTGTAGCCTTGAGAAAGATCTAAAATAAACATCGAAACGTCGAAGATTTAAAAAGAGCGAGAAGTTTGTTTTCTTTCGTCCTAAACCCGCTATCCACCCCGAAAAATAATTGAGAAGGACATGAACCAGAATAATATGATTATTATGTACCTTTGATTATTTAATAATAAAAACATATTAAAAATAAACCTACTATAAAAAATATAGTTGCTTAAAAGAAAGAGAATGATTTAAATTTAAATAACTTTAGTGCAACTTCATGCTTTGATGTGTTAATTGGTATACTTTATGTGTTTTATAAATGAACTAACGATGTTTAACTTAAAAGACTCAAACTTATATGCTTGAGTCTTAGAGTGTAGTTAGGAGAGTGTGAGAGAGTGATTACCGATGCACACAACACGCGACATTGCTCACCAGTTCTGCGCAGTACGGCACCTGTAAGGGAATCCCAGTGTTAATTGTTAGTAACGCCTAGCTTAGTTCAAACTAGCCTAGCAAGCCAGCCTAAGCTCTATTGCGAATAGGCTAGCCATGCCTAATACTGTAGAACAGAGCCTCGGATGATTTGGTAAAATTTAAAAAACAAACCAACACATTTCAAAGCAAATTTCCGTTATTTTATTTTTTCTCCGCGATATTGGCACTAACATTATTACCAAAACCTTAATTTGTTATTAAAAAAATTATTGGATTATTTAAAAAATACAAAATTCTCTACCATCAGACTAGGACCCATAGATTAAGGACTCTTTAATATTTAAAATTTTACATGTCACATTTATATTTATTTACAGTACTTTTTCTTTCTTTCCACTGGGAATTAGTCGTGTGGACCTCTCGGGTCGCACCCAGACCACTTATATTTGCCAATTTGAAATCGACTAATGCCAGCTAAAAAATTATTTACCCAATTTGATTATAACTAATGTCATTTTGATCATTTCGAAACCAGCCAGTCCAAATAACTTTTGATTACGGTCATCAAAACAAGTGCGCTCGATAAGCAGCTCGAGTTTTTAATAAAAGTTATCCTAATAGAAATATAGGTTACCAGACCATCGTAGAGTTAGAACGAAAATTTGAAAAAACTGGATTGTAATAAAAAAAATAATAATCCCAGAGTTCTCGATGCACAAATTAAAGTAATGGGTCATTTTGCTATAGATCCTATACCTATTTCATTGCAAAAGTATTAAAACTTACAAATATTTCTGTTGGTTCCATAAACAAATTGTTAAAATTTCATAAGTTTTTTGCTCATCGCATATAAATTTATCATTAGCTTAGTGAAGACGGCTATGACCGTAGTATTGACTTTTATGAAACAATGTTCCAAAAAGAACAAGAAGACGCAAATATTTGTTCCATTTTTATTGGCCACAACTTATCGTGAGAATTGTACCTATAATTATGAAATTGAAATTAACCGACATATTACGCAGTCACTAAAAAGGCAAGTTGTTAAATAGAGAAATATGGTGCTAGATGAACATAATATATACCTTCATTTGGGCGGAGCTACACCACATTACGCACTAGCTGTAAGACAATGGCTAAACGAACAATTTCCAAGACATTGGAATGGCAAAAGGGGTTTAAAAGAATGGCCGGCAATATATCCAGATCTAACACAACTTGAATTTTTTCTGTGGGTCTATTTAAAAATATAAGTTTACAAAACTCCTCCCAAAGACATTGAAGAACTTTGCAAAGAGATCGAGAAGAATTAAAAAATATGTTATACTTTGAACAGTAACTGTAAATATATTTAATGAGCCGTTTGTAATTAACTTTATTTTAGTTTTTGTTGTAATTTTGCTATGTTTAATGTTATTTATGTTTAATGTTAATGTTATTTGCAAAATAAATCGGTAGAATAAATTGTTATTTATGTAGATAACTTGCATTATTATTGGGTTTTCATTTGATGTATCACAAGGTAGGGGAATGTTTAAGGGCTGCCACTTGGAAACATCAGGATAACATTTTTAAACGTCTCCTTTGATTTAAAATTCGACGTATATTTGTTTTTCTTACATTTACGCAAAATTAAAAGTTATTTGGAATGAAAGCACTGTATACGAGTATATTTAACATACATGCCAATTTAACCGTTACTTAGACAAAGAAAAAGGTAAATTTACATTAAAACAGAAAATTAAAAAATATTTACAGATTGAAAATAAAATTTATAGTTTTTTATTGGTAATGATGAACCAGTTTAATTCTTTTGTTATGAGTGTTGCTTATTTAACAATAAAACTTTATGCATTGCTGCTGGGGACGACAAGATAAAAGTTGAAATGCTGAAGGCTGGACAAAGCGTGGTAATTAGTCTGCTGTACCTTCTTTTTAACCTTTGTTGGAGAAGTGGTAGCGTACCAGATGACTGGTGCAAGTCCGTTATCGTGCCGCTTTACAAGGGATATGGTTCGCAGCAGGACTGTAAGAACTACCGAGGTATAAGTTTACTGAGCATAGTCAGCAAACATTATGCAAAGATATTGAATAAAAGAGTGACGAATGAAACTAGGAAGATGGGATGTGCAAACAAGATCCAGAAAAAGAAGACTATGGATCAGGTTTTTTTATTACGACAAATTCTTGTCTAGAAGTCAGAAAGTCCACTGCGCTTTAATAGACTTGAAAAATAACTATGACAGAGTGGTGAGGATTGAATTGTGGTCGACATTGTCTATGTATGAGGTGAGCGGTAGTTTAATACGAGCACTGAAATCACTTTACGAGGATTCCACTGTTTTGTCAGGATAAACGGACCTTACACGGACTGGTTTAACATCGAAAAATGTGTGAGACAGAAATGTGTAGCTTCGCCACGGCTGTTTAACTTATAAATAGACGATTGTTTGAAAGATTTAAAAGAGAGTGCGTATGAATTGAAATTAAATAATTTAATCATCAAATGGCTTCTTTACGTCGATGATCAAGTCATATTAGCGTCATCTGAAGAGGAGTTGCAGGCGATGGTAAATGTTATGAATGATGCCCTGAAAACTAAAGGGATAAAAATAAATGTAAGCAAAACGAAAGTAATGGTTTTTGAAAAGAAAGAAAGCATGACAAACTGTTAGGTTTCGATTAAGAGAGAAAGAGTGGAACAAGTAAATAATTTTGTGTACTTGGGTTCAAAGTTTACGAGAGATGAAAAATATGACAGTGACATTGAGCGAAGGGTGTTGGTAGAAGTGTTGGTTCCAACACTTACGTATGGTAGTTAATGAGGGGTTTGGAAAAAAAGCATGAAAATAGGATTAATACTGCAGAGATGAGTTGTCTGAGAAGTATAGCCAGAGTGACTCGGTTGGATAAAGTGACGAATAGTGAGATAAGGAAACACTGTGGAGTAAAAGAAGATGTGGTTACAAATATAGATAAAGGAATGCTTAGATGGTTTAAACACGTAGAAAAGATGGATGAAGAAAGATTGACGAAACAAATTTATAAGGCAAGTGTGAATGGACAAGTCGGTAGAGGTCGACCTCGGCGAACTTATCTCGATCAGATCAACATTTTTTTAAAGAAAGTCCAGGTCAAGAGTACCAACAACAGTCGAGCATGTATGAAAGCACTGATGAAAGTAGAGGAAGCAAAAGATGTGTGTAAGAACCGTAGCAAGTGGAAGGAAGTGGTCTCTGCCTACCCCTACGGGAAAAATGCGTGACTATATGTATGTGTGTATGTAAAGGTTTATATTTTTTTAAAAAGT
Organism: Agelastica alni; assembly: GCA_950111635.1. Taxonomy (NCBI): domain Eukaryota; kingdom Metazoa; phylum Arthropoda; class Insecta; order Coleoptera; family Chrysomelidae; genus Agelastica; species Agelastica alni. Next base: position 21,726,494 of record OX467714.1, read on the forward strand.
AAGCAAATTGAAAAGAGTTTTTCTTTATATTTTTAATAAAAACTGACTTTGCACTTTTAAAGAAACAACTATGAATATTGCAAAAATGTGTTGGTCTGATTAAGTCTATTAACTATTCGTCTTATAAAAGCAAATATCGAATTAAAAGTATACTACATAATATAAAAAAACATTAAATATTTTTTTAAGTATATATATTTTCAAACAGTGTTGCTGTTAGTAACAAAAAAAATATCTAATTCGATAATGCATGATATTAAAGGAACGAATTTCGCCACATAATTTTCATGGAAATATAGTACCTGTAACATTGTACCTAATTTATTTAAAAAAATTATTTATTATTTTTTATATTAATTTATTAAGCAAGTTTTGTCAATACAGATCCACCAATCAAGATTAATTTAATGTTAAAACCCATAAAAATATTTGTAAAATGTCGAAAGCCATATTTTTTATGTTTTTAGCCATGGCTGTTTAACTTATACATAGACGATTGTTTAAAAGATTTAAAAGAAAATGCGTATGGATTAAAAATAAATAATTTGATCGTCGAATGCCTTCTTCAAGTGAAATTAGCGTCATCTGAAGAGGATTTGCAGAAGATAGTTGTTATGCATGATGCCCTGAAAATCAAAGGGATGAAAATAAATGTAAGCAAAACGAAAGTAATGGTTTTTGAAAGATAAGAAAGCATGACAAACTGTGAAGATCTGATTAAGGGAGAAAGAGTAGATTAAGTAAATGAGTTTGTATACTTGGGTTTAAAGTAACGAGAGATGGAAAGTATGACAGTGACATTAAGTGAAGGGTGCTGGCAGGAAAACAAATGAATGGGCACTGCACAGCTTTATAAACAGCCAGAAAGTGTCAAAAAGGCACGTCGAAAATGAGTGGTCTGAGAAGTATAGCCGTAGTGACTCGGTTGGATAAAGGGAAGAATAGTGAGATAAGAGAACGCTGTGGTCTTAAAGAAGATGTGGTTACAAATATAGATAAAGAAATGCTTAGATGGTTTGGACACGTAGAATGGATGGATGAAGGAAGATTGACGAAATAAATTTATAAGGCGAGTGTGAATGGAGTTGTCGGCCTTGGCGAACATATCTCGTTCAGATAAACATTGTTTTGAAGAAAGGCCAGGTCAAGAGTACCAACAACCGACGAGCATGCATGAGAGCACTGATGAAAGTAGAAAAAGCAAAAGATGTGTGTAAGAACCGTAGCAAATGGAAGGAATTGGTCTGTGCTTACCCCTACGGGAAAAAGGCGTGACTGTATGTTATGTTATGCTTTGATTATTTAACGGGCAGCATCGTTCCTTTGATGTGTATTAAAGCGACAATCGGCCGTCGACGTCCGAATCTGTTCAAAGCACTGATCCAAGCAAATGTAAGTAATGTCTTTATAATGGGCCCTCTACACAATGGGCCATAATTGGCGATTAAAGGCGATCACGGTTTTGTTGAGGGCATAATCGCCGGTAATGGCTTGACGATAGAGCATCATGGCCGTTGTGTCGGTGTTTAGACACTTATCAAAGGAAGTTCGACCATAATTGTGCACGTGCCCACACTATCGCCGATCACTATTTCACGGTAAGGATGCGCGCTATTTGTCGTATGCCATTTATACATTTAACTATGTATAATTTGTAAAAGCAATTTTAAGTGCCTTACTTGTTTTATGTTGATGTTTAGTTAACATCCATGTCGGACAAATGACAATTAACAAATGATGCACGATTGAGTGGACAGCGTCACAATAATGGTGGCAATCATGGCCCACTATGTAATCGCCCATCATGGCCGATTGTGTGGAGGAGGCATTACAAACGTATAATGACTTATTTTACTAACTTATAATATAATGTACCATTTTGGACTGTTGACCTTTTACAGGAGAATCTTCAGGTGATAATACAAAAAGCTGTGGTTATTCATTTTCTTTGCGTTTTAAAATTAATATTTAAATAATAAACAACTCTTATACTCTACTATCTATTACTCTAATTCTTTGTCTAGCTAATATTCTAATAATCGGGCTCTGTTCTCAGTCAAACTGAAACTTGTTAGAACAAAAACGTATCGTTAATCATGAAAATGTTATGAAATGAAGAAAACGGAAAAGACACAACACAAAGGCACTATTCGTCTGCAAACTAATGCAATCAAGCCACATCTTAAAATACCACTGTACCTTCCTGTTGATTTTTTAAATGTAAACAAGACAAAACAGACCAGTCAGTTCAGTCGTTTCATTTTAACGTAAATAAAAAAAACACTTAAAACTGTTTATTAACGTATTTAAAACGAATCTTCACCAACCTTACAATTGCAAGTTGCACAACGATCGTTGGGGTCTGCGAATTGCGACCCCGATTGATAAATGCGCCCCCTATACGAGCAGGATTGACCGGGAGCCGAGGAATTCCCTGAGGGTAGTGAGCAGGGATCGTCGTCACAATGTTCGCAACAATCTTCCGGATTTTTCACTGGGTTGTCGCAGAACGTTGGCGGGCACCTAATAATAATAATAATAATATTGTTAAATAAATCCAATAAAGTAAATTAATAAAATTATTTGTACCGAGCGTTTACTGAAAATAAATCTCACTATTAACGCGTTTAGTTCCAGAATAAGGCTGCCAAAGGAATTTTCATAAAACTTTCATAGGTCATTAAAACACAATATAAAATGAATATCCTGATAGAAATTTTTGCGCGGAAACGTTTTAAAAGTATTTTTTTGAAAAAAATGTGTGCTAAATTTACCATGGTGGGCATATTTTAAGGGTAATTTTTATAACAAGTTTTTACCTTAATTAAACACTTAAAATTCCTTGTACTTTTTTGCAACACAATTAACACATTATAATTTACCTATTTCACACAAGAAAGTTGAGAAATCTTTAAATATGTGTTTTTAATCAACGTCTACAATAATAATCATTTTTTACCAAAAGTTTATTTAAAATACACAATACTAGAAAAACATAATACAAATTTTTTTTTAATTTACATTAATTATAACGATACAGGCTGTCAAATCGGACATTTTTTCGTTATACGTAATAATATACAGAGTGTTCTATTTAAAATAAGCAAGTTATAGTCAACTAGAGAAAAAGACGAAACATTTGGATATTTCTTCTTACCTATTTTTAGTTTAACTTTATTATATAATTAATTTTTATATAACAGAATAACAAGTGCCAACTTTAAGATGCATGCTATGAAGAAATATGTCGCTGAAAAAAAATTCACTATCAATTCTAAATTTGTGAAAAGTTTGCGTAATGAAGTAATGAATTTTTTAATTCATTTTTTGACAAACAATGGAAAACGAAATGTGAACATGTTAAAAAAATTATATGGCAAAGCGGCCAGCGTTTGACAATGTAGTTGATGACATAATAAGAAATGTATGATCCAAAAGTGACAGTGACTGTGATACTGACGAGACTTCCTCGGATTCTGATTAGTTTGCCTGTGACACAACATATAATATTAAAAATTTGTATCAACATTGTTTTATTCTGTTAATTCTTTCACATACATAAATGTTTTTATATTTGTGTATCCAATTGTACGTGTATTTGCACACTGACCGAGCATACAATCTATCCTTTTCCTTTTAAATGCGTTCTTATTTTATTATTCGCCCAGTGGGAATTTCACACTTGCAGCTATGTTTGCAACACTGTACCTATTTGTTTACTTACTTCATTGGAGAGCAATCTATTTCTCCGTGCATGCATTCACAAGTTTGACACTGGAAAGACCATTGCTCGCCATGGTGCAAAATGACGGTATCTAGTTCTTGGTGTTTACAATTGTGTTGAGAATTACATTCCGGACAGCAAGGGTTCTCGTCCGTAAATGGTAAAGTGCAATCGCATCTAGAAAAATAAAAATAAATACCACAAATATTTGACGTACATTTTATAAAAATTTAAAAAAAATTTACGTTACCAACATAAAATTACATGGAGCTTTGTTTTTTATCCTGGCAGTCCTGACCCCCTCAGGAGGGTCACATTCTGTCGGTATTTTTGAATAGTGTAAACTTTGTTTATTAAGTTAAAACGTATGCTTAAAATATTACTGTAAAGGGATGGCAATGTATTGACTTATTTTTTTAAGGGATCACGGTTGTCACGTGCCCATTTTTTCCTTCTACAGTTCTCTGATAGTTTAGTATTCTTTAGTTACTCGTAAGTATGGTTGCCTATCTAGTAGTGTTGAATTCGATTATTAATGTCTGTGACATTCTGTTAATTGGAGTGGGAGTCTCTGTTATTAGATTTCGCCTTGATCGTTGGCCTCGATTGTCATGTGTTGTCAGCTATATTATTGTTTGGTTTGCTTTTCAGTGTGAATGGGCTGGCTATCAACACGGACGAGCGCGATTAGGAGTTGGGGACATAGTTTTGCAAAGGTTGGCTGACGCGTGTCCCGTGTCATTTTCTGATATCCGGCCTGGGAGTGAGGAGTGGTTATCAGTCGCTTGGTGTCAGTGGTGGAAGTCGGTTGAGAGTTTTTGGAACGATTTGATATTAACACGTGAGCAGAACCTCTACGGTTTTTTCCTTCATATCTGGCTGTATTTGGGCCATCTTCATTGGATTTTGAAGAAAAACCATTTAATTTTTAACTTGACCATTCTGTCGTGCCTTTGTGGTGGATATTTTGGTTATTGGGGTCGAGTTAAAATCACCGCGTGTGGGATTTGATGAAGTGAAGCCATCGTGAAGTACCAGGTGCAGTTCCATAATCAATCCGGCCACATGATTAGAGAAATCGTATACCCACAGGTTACAAGAGATTTATTTTAGAATATTTAAACGACGTAACTTATTTTTAAAACCGCGATTAAGTTTTATTTTAATTTATTAATATGGTACACTGTTGAAAACTATTTATTGCATCGGATAATATGCAGAGTCTGAACGTTGATTAAAGTAATATCCTCAATAGTTCTTTGTGTCCAAGTAAAAACGTTTATTCATACTTATTTGTAAATATCCTACAATATTGCTATTTTGAAGGACAGCCATCGTAAAAAGAATTATTTTTGAATTAAGCTCGAGTGTTTTAACAGTGTAAATCTTTAAAAATACTACTTGGTGTTTATGTTCTTGGATCATCGATGTAACAGTGGCGTCTTAATAAAGTTTTCAATTGGTTACGTGGTATCGAGTTTAATTTTATCAACTTATCAGTTATTATGTGCTCGATCTAAGTGTTTTCGATAGTTTAAAAGTAACAAATTATTTTTCGTTAAATTTGTACCTGCTCCAAGTTGAATCTGAATTTATACATTATTGAATATAATTTATGTGGTTATTGTGAGGGTTTCAAACTATTATTTTTGTTGCAAGCCCATTTATTTTGTGTATTTTTTTTGTGTTAATTTTTTGCTATCAGGAATTCTATATAAAACCAATTATTTTTGAAATTTTAAATATTGTGAACATTTTCTTTTTGTTGTTTTTTTTTATTCTCCTTTGTACCTCATTAGGTTTTTTTTTATAATTGTCTGAAAGATTGTTATAATTAATTTAAATATTATTTTAAGAAAAGTGAATTAAATTCGTTTAATCCACTTTACGAAAATACAGAATTTGTTGTAAAAAATCAGAACATCATTTTTACTTAATTAATATATTTCAGGAATTGTAAATATAGTTTTATTTATCTAGTTCACCATAATTGTTTGTTGTTTATCGTGTGGCTCTGCTAGTGCCTACAAGACCTAGGGTTTTCCGGCTTATACCGTCTAAGTCGGTGGCGCGGCTCACTTTTATATATATATTTTTTCTTCTACCCTCTACGGCTGAGCTCGGGCATAATTTGCCAGTAGAGAGACCGCTGGCAGAGTACTCTTTAGAGAACTAAAAAAAGACGTGGCACGGTACTAAAAAAAGATCTCTAATGTGGAAGTCCTAAATCGGATGAATAAGGAATGTGAAGTCATTAACACCACAAAAAAAAAGGTTCAATATCTAGATCATATACTGAGATGACCCAAATACGCACTTCTCCAGCTGATAGTTCAGGGAAATATTGGTGGAAGGAGGAATATTGGAAGACGCCGTGTGTCTTGACTTAAAAACCTAAGGGACTGGTTTAATTGTAGCAATGTTGAACTCTTCCCAGCTGCAGTCAATAAGGTCCGGATAGCTGAGATGATAGCAAACCTCCGATAGGATATGCACTATAAGAAGAAGAAGAAGAAGGTACTAAAAACGGCTTTGTAAGGTTTGTTCCAAACTACAGCTTTTGTACGGTATTTGGGATCGTTTGGGTCAAAATTATGCGCATGCGGAAACTTAATACTCTCTTGTGTATTACTAGAAAATTAAATGTAGAACGGTTTTGAGGTAATTATATGGAAGTGGGATCCACCATATTTTTGGCAATAAAACATAAAAAAATTTTTTTAGACTGGTTTATTATACGGTGGATTTATATTTCTCAAATCTCATTGATTAATTTATTAAAATAAATACTTTGTACGAGGGCAAATACATACGTGAATGACACGCATTATATAACTACATTTTTATTTATTCGTATCAGAAGCATCACGAAAGATATGGTATATATAAAATGTTACACTTAATAATCTTTGCCCAATAACGGGTGACGTCTACGGCATTGGGTTTGACTGACATGAGGTCCTCCAAGAAGCAATTTAAGGGGCACAATATATATTCATACAGGTGGGAGGTTGTCAGCTCTTCTCCGCAATCGCAGAGCGTTGTGGTTGTTGGAAAGCCTCATCTGTTTAGATTGTCTTTTGATATTCCTACACCTGACCGTAGTCTGTTGATCGATTTCCATACTGCCCACTTTTCATTGTATCCAGCAGCTAAGCTCTCAAAGGGTTCCATCCAGTGTCTGATCGATCTTGCTTTGCACCTATCTATTCGGGATTCCATTGGCTGAGCGTTCTGGTTTCGCATTGGCCTCTTCTCCTTGATTTTAGCTTATGTTGGGGAGGTTGGTGGTCAAACAGGGGGTGCGTGTGAACTGTTAGGGTTTTAATTCTCTCCTTTTTCGCAGCAACTTCTCGGCGTATTTTATGGGGGGCGATGCCAGATAGGTGGTGAAGTTTGTTTAAAGGTGTCGGTTTCAAACAGCCGGTGACAAGCCTGCAGGTTTTATTCATACTGGACTTGCATACTCAACCGCAGAGTAGCAATCAAAGGCCTACACTCAAAGGGTCCATAATTAGGTCCAAAACGGACGATAATCTCTATCAATATAGAGAATTGTTTTCACCCAAAGAAGATCTTCTTTATGATATATGACTACATAATATGTTGTTATTATAATTATAAAATATGATGCATCAGATCGTTCATTGTGAAAAAATATTGTTCGCACGATTTCAATGTGTCGGTTCGACTAAGTGACGCCACATCGCCGCGATCTGCGCGCCCTTTGCCCCCCTGGGCACTGGCCCGATCCTATCATTCCTCTTGTGTTAATAGGATTTATTTTTGTAATCTAATTGGAGTCTGTCCTGAGAAGACCTCGACTTAAAAACTGGATCCGCCATTGGTAACGACCACGTCCAAATTAAAAACTTTTTAGAATGTTGAAAAAGTAAAAAATATTTCACTACATTTATATGACAGACCGATCTCTTTACTTCCAATTATTTCGAAACTCTTCGAAAAACTCTTGTTAAAAAGGTTGAAACCCATCATAGAGGAAAAAAATTTAATTCCATCCCATCAATTCGGATTTAGAGAAAGCCATTCGACTATAGATCAAGTCCACAGACTAACGGACATAATTGAAAAATCTTTGGAAGAAAAAAAAGTTTGTGCTACCATCTTTCTTGATGTAGCGCAGGCTTTTGATAAAGTGTGGCTTGAAGGACTTATGTATAAACTGCGTAAACTTTTGCCCAAGAAATATGCACAATTATTGGAGTCGTTTATATCAGATAGAGTTTTTAGAATAAAACAAGAGGAAGCTTATTCGGAATTAAAATAAATTAGGGCGGGAGTACCGCAAGGCAGTGTGTTTGGCCTCATCCTATACCTACTATACACTAGCGATATTCCGACCTTTGTAGAGAACACGATAGCGACCTTCGCTGACGATACTGCCATATTAGCTGTGGGAGAAGATCATGAAGAAGCCGTAAGAAAGTTACAAATATCCGTTAATGAAGTTATTGATTAGACTAAAAAATGGCGAATTAAGTTGAATGAGACTAAGTCTGTTTGCATCAACTTTACAAATAAAAACAAACAACAAATTCGAATTAGCATTAATAATACTCAAGTACCGTATGCAGATTCTGCAAAATATTTGGGTATTACACTAGACGTGAGGCTGCGCTGGAGGACCCATGTAAAAAAGAAAAGAAAAGAGCTAGATATTAGATATAAGAAGATGTATTGGCTATTGGGAAGACATTTCACCCTGTCAAACTACAATAAAATACTACTATATAAACAGATCCTTAAGCATCCAGCTGTGGGGTTGTGCCAGTAAAATCAATAAAGACATCATCCAGCGATTCCAAAACAAAGTACTTAGAAACATTATTAATGCGCCTTGGTACTATAGAAATAGTGACCTCCATATAGATTTGGAAATAGGCACCGTTAACCAGACCATAGAAAAGTTTGCCAGAAGTCACGAACAAAGACTCCTCCAACACGTCAACGTCGAGGCAATCCAGATCCTCGACAATGCGAATTTGGTAAAAAGACTCAAGAGGACGAAGCTTTTCGAGTTGGTAAAGTGACCGTAAAAAGCAGAGCATAGTTTGGTAGTGGTACCCGATAATATTAGTGTAATAAAGTCGTTAGAATCTAAGGCATGCTAGTGAGTATGTCCTTAGTTTGAAATATTGTTGTAGCTAATTTAGGTTAGATAAAAGTTGCTTATTAATCTTATTTAGATCAGATGGTAATTTTAAAAAATACCCTTTAAGGTATTTTATAATTAAAAAAAAAACATTTATATTTCCACGCGAAAGTTTATTTATTTTTTAAAAATAGCTTTGCGCCCCATCCCCTTCCAAATGCTTCATCGCGTGCCCCACAATTTTGAGAACCACTGCTATAGACTATTAGAAATATAAAATATCACTCTATTACTACATAGTGGAAATAAAATTGAAAATTTCGAAAAAAAAAAGGTTAACGGAAACGGTAAATTTTTTGAAAATCGTACTTAATGTTCTCGCATGTCATGACACCCCTGTCGCATTTGCACTCTTGGCAAGGGTTATTTCTAGGTGATGTAATCACCCCGTTGGGGACCTCTCTTTCTTCGAATATGCAACTTAGTTTGCAGTTAGGTCTGTTGTGTGGACACTCACACCGAAACCCTCCGTCGGTATTTATACATTGAGCTGAAGGATGGCAAGTGTGAAGGTCACTGTTACATTCGTTAATATCTAAAAAAAAACGATAGTTACAGGGTTATTCAATTTAAATTAGCTACCCCTTATCATCGTTATTATCTTTGTATATTAAATAAACAGGAACGAGCATTGCTACTCTGCATGGATGCTAAAAGTGCGATGGAAATGGCATCCATAAATCTCATTATTTGAATGTGAGTATGCTGACAAAATGGATTTTTTATGGATAAAAGCAGTTTAAATTTAACGGTTAAAATTATTGTGATTAGGCTTTTTTTGACTACTACTAATGGAAAATGGTGGTAAGACATTGTTACATTACTGAGACAATAACGACAAATATGGTTAGTTGTTCATCTTGACACCTGACACCAAAACAGAAAAGTGCTGGTGTAACATTTCACAGGTAACTGTGTAACTTGTTTAATATTTAGAAATAAACAAGAATTGTAATTCAATGACATTTAAAGGTTAAACCTACAAATCACAAAGTATGCGCTGGCGTAGCTTAGGGTAAATTTATAGTTTTGTGGTCATACAGTTATTTTAGCTAAAACACACGAAGACCTACAGATGCTAATTAACATAATGGTCACTGTAAGCGAAGAATATGGACTATCACTTAACATAAGCAGTGATCACAGCTTACTACTAGGAAAAATTAAATTAGGGGTGAAAGTGAAAAATAAGGAAAAATTAGAACCAGGGACACAAACACAAAGAATATGTGTTGAATCACTTTGGGATATTAGTATAATAGAACTGTATCAAAAACGATTACAGGAAAAAGTTGACAAGAACCCAATAAGCGAAGCCGAAGAAATAAATGAAAGTTGGAAGAAACTAAAACGAAATATTATAGAAGCTGCAACGGAAGCTCTTGGCACCCGAAATATAAAACAACAAAAACACGGCCCCAATAAAACCCCATGGTTCTGCAACGAAGTCAAAGAACAATGCATCAAAAAAAGAAAGGCTTATTTAAAATACATGACAACTAAAACGCCTGAAGCCTATAATGATTATAAGAGGGTACGAAATGCCACCTACACACTAGTAAGACAAATAAAAGAGCAGTATTGGGAATCCTTCTCGAGAAAAATGGAAAATGACTTTTATGGCCTCCAAAAACAGATGTGAAGATTCATCAGACGCCAGAGAAAAGAAGCAAGTGAATTTATTAGCACAAACCACAAAACGAAAGAAACTTGGGTCCAGTATCTTAAAGAAATATACAAAAAATAAGATACTGAAAGCATACCGGAAACCCCAGAAATCGCAACTAACGAAGTAACTAAAATAAAAAAAAAGGATATAGAAACGGCATTAATGAAAATTAAGAACAGAAAAAGTCCGGGCCCAGATGGTATTCCAAATGAACTTCTTAAATATGGCGGGAGAAGCCTAAAACAGCAGCTAACAGCCATAATTTGCAAAATCCTTTAACACGAAAAAATTCCGGACGAATGGCGCCAAATGTACCACAATCTTACTGTTTAAAAAAAGAGACAAAAAGATACCCGCAAACTACCGAGACATAAACCTTCTAAATACAAACTTAAAGCTTGTAACAAAGATTATAACAAATAAAATAAATAAACTCACCACATTGGGCGATGAACAACAAGGATTCAGATCAGGAAGATCTTGTACTGATGCGATATTTGTACTGCGACAAATAACTGAAAAATCCATCGAGTATAACAAACCAGCCTTCATGTATTTTATAGACCTGGAAAAGGCGTTTGACCGAATACAACTGGAGGACATGGTACACCTCCTATACAACAGGCAAATCCCATACAACATCATAAAAACCATCGAAAATATTTACCAGAGAAACAAAATACAAGCCAAAATTAATGGCACAACTACCGAAGAAATTTCTGTAAATAGTGGTATTCGACAAGGAGATTCCATTAGCCCCTTATTGTTTAAAATTGTTATGGACGAAATAATAAAAAGCACTCGTAACCTGAAAGGGTATAAAATGGGGAACAAAGACGTCCAAATCCTATGCTATTCCGATGATGCTGTTCTCATTGAAGAAAACGAAGATGACCTACAGAGATTACTATTCAAATTTAACACGACGGCAAAAAGGCTAAAAATGAAGATATCTGCAGCAAAGACGAAATGCATGACCACTTTAAAAACACCTATCAGATGCAAACTGGTTGTGGATGATAAAATTATACAACAGGAGATAAAATTTAAATACCTAGGCATAGAAATATCAGGATACGGTGTCATCGAAGTGGAAGTAAGAAACCAAGCGGCAAAAGCAGCACGAACATCAGCTTACCTGAACGATACAATCCTCCGAAACAAATATATCGGAATCGAGACCAAATCCCGAATCTACAAGGCGGTCATCCGACCTATATTAACATACACAGCGGAAACTAGACCAGATACATCGAACACAAAGAGAATATTAGAAACCACCGAAATAAAAATAGTGCGCAGGATCGCTGGAAAAACAATTTTTGACAGGGAGAGAAGCGGGGACATTAGAAGAACATGTAAAATAGACAATGTAAATGAATGGATACTGGGAAGAAAGAGAGAGTGGAACGAACACATAGACCGGATGAATGACGACAGAATGGTCAAAATAACTAGAGACAAGTCGCCCCTAGGGCGCCGAAGCGTTGGAAGACCCCGCAAGAGATGGAGCGACAACCTTTCCAATAATTGAACGGCAGAGGATACGAAGAAAAACAAGCAAATTTGCTTTCATTAAAGAAAGAAGCAGAAGAAGAAGACTAAACATAAGCAAAACAAAATATATGCTGATAACAAAAACAACTCAAGACAATCGTAAAATACATGTGAGGAACCAGCCTATTAAAAGAGTAAGACAATACAAATACCTAGGCACGATTATTAATGAGAACAATGCCAGCTCCCAAGAAATACGAGTCAGAATAGAACAGGCGAGAAGCACCTTAACAAGAACGAAGAGGCTTTTTTGTTGCAGAGATTTAAACCTTGATTTTAAAATACGACTGATGAGATGCTATGTGCTGTCTATACTATACTATGGGATGGAAACCTGGACGCTAAAGGTAACCGACATGAGGAGACTGGAGGCATTTGAGATGTGGATATACCGGAGAATATTGAGGATCTCATGGGTAGAAAGAATAACCAACGTGGAAGTGATGAGACGTATGCATAAGGAGAGAGAAGTGATTTCGACAATTAAGAGAAGAAAACTGCTGTACATGGGACATGTCATGAGGGGAGAAAAATATCAAATGTTACAAATAATTATGCAGGCAAGATATCTATAGGAAGAAGACGATGGCTGAAGAACCTTAGGAATTGGTTTGGATGCAGTTATAATAAACCTAATAATAAACCTAGAGAAGAAGGTCATTTTATATTACATACACTTTAAAAAACTTTTACGCACTATTTAAACTTATTAGAATTTCAAGTTAGGGTAAAAATCATCTGGTTATTATTCTGGAAATGTTATAAACGGAAAAATAACATTTTTAGGGAACAAGTGTCTCTAATAGATACCTAATTAACCATTGTTCCACTAAACATATGTAAATATTACCATCATTTCGATTTTATGATGTTAAAATAATATATCTTTGTTGTAACTTTTTTAAACAATAAAACAAAAGAACATAAAAGGCTTGTATTGAAAAAAATCCTGAATTTATTTTTAAAAGCATTGTTTTATGTTAACATCATTTTGCTGAGGATTATTTTGATTAACCATTCTAAGTTAAAAGTGACTACTACTTAAGTAACCCAAGTGGTGATGTAATAAAAATTTGTAGAAGATCAAAAATATTTTTAAAACATGACCAAAGTTGTATAAAAAATTAAATAAAGAAGAGGTATTTTTATAAACTTTAAAACATTTTATTGGCAAAAATATTTTTAAAAATGTAATGTAGTATAACCATTAGAAAATCATTAAATATTGTTAATAAAATCTATTTGTTATTTTTACCTTAATACACGAACAAATTATTATTTGTTATAATTTTTATTTATTATTTTTTAATTTACTGCCCTACGCCTCTGTCAAAACGGAAACAGTGTTAGCAACCATACTATAATTATAGTAGACACTGAACGGAAGCAGTAGTCGGCCATATGCAACCTCCATTCCGGTCAACACTCATCTGAGACTATGCTCCTTCCTGATGTTTTATATTCAAAGGTATTATTGCCTACAGAAAAAATTTGTGTGCTTATGACTGAATTGTGTTTAAATTTTGTTTAACTGTGTAGATTTTAGAAAATAATATATTTTTTAAATGGGATACCCTCCATGTTTTTAAATTTTTGGAATGATCTTCTTTTCCCTAATTTTAAAAATGGGCCGTATATTACGTCTAGCCTAAACGGTTTAAAAGTTATTAAACGTTTTAGTTAAATAGTTATTGTAATTATGCGAAACATTATCTAGACACGCGGTACCGTGTCAAGCCAAGTTCAAGCTAACAGAATGACGAGCAGTACCGTGTGTAATATTACACGAACCATTTGAAGCCACTTTTGATCCCCTTATAACTCAAAAACCATTTCACATAAACATGTCATATATTGGTGCTTACGAGATACATATGTGCTTCAAATTTCATAAACACACCTCAAACAGTTATTTAGATATAAACATCAAAAAATCGTCATTTTTATCACTGACTGACCTATAGATCAAAACTCTAACTCAGTTCCAGAACAACTAAAAAGTTCAAATTTGGCATCCAGATAGGTAGTTGGGTAGGATGACAAAAATTATTTGGTATTTATGTGAAATGAGAGCCAAGTTCAATATTATAATATATACCTTAATTGTTGACTTCAACGACAAAAGAAGTGAGATCTAAATGGGTGCCAACTTCAGTAGTCAGTCCTAAAATTTATTTATAACAACATAAAATATTTTATAACAACTTTAAATATCATTTCTTCCAATAACTTAGGATAATATATTGAAGCCTAAGGTCTAACTCAGTTTACAGAAGCAAATAAAAGCCGTGGAAAATATGCCAACTATTTTCAATGTTATCGCAAACGACCAATCGCGATGCAAGGTTTGAAAGTTTATAGGTTGGCGCGTATAATCGAAATATTACAATCGAATGATTTTATGAATAATATAATAATGAGTGCTGACAGCTTTTATTTAAAACATTTGTTGTTAGCTTGCCGGCGTTTTAATTTAGTTTAATTTATTTTACTTTCCTAATAGTACATTAATACAATTGACCTAGATCTAATTTCCCTTTTTTACAAAATTATTGGAATTTTAAAAACAAAACTAACCTTACTAATTGGGTTAACAGTTGACACTTAATGTTATCGATAGTCAGTTTTCGATATGAAATGAAATATATCAATACCAAAAATACAACAACAGCGACATGAATACGCCCACCAGGGCTTTTGTTTGCTTCTGCTAACTATACAAAAGTCATGGAGCCCTATGTTCGATTGCTAGTTGCTACTAGCAAGCCAAATTTTAGGAACAATAAAATAAGAACTTTATTATTAGTTAGTTAGTTATTAGTTCATTATTTATTTGTATTTAAATTATGCTAATAAATCTTTATTATCCATTTTGTAAAAAGATTAGGGTTTTTTTATTCCTCAAGGAAGTTATTGAAGTGAAAATTTCTTTAGGCGCAGCTTTAGCAAAATTTGGTATGAGGCAAACTTACCTATAGTTTCGCGTCACCTGACGTCAGCGTCAGCGTCAGCAACATATGGGTCACGTCATGGCTTCTTCTTTTTCTATCTGTCTGTCAAAAAATGACCTCGAGCTTATTGCCCACTTTTATAATGTAAATTATTATTTAATAATTTTCCTATGGAGGCAAGAAAAGAAAAGGAGAACAATCCTATAATACATGGGGCTTATATAGAAAAAGTGTCCACCGAAACGTGATGTATAAAGGTGGGGCTGGTAGTCGTGTGGTTAGATCTAAACTAACTGTTTTAGATAAAGTAAAGTATGATAAAAAGAGACAAAGATATGCAATTATTTTTAAATAAAGCCACTATACATTAAAAAGTTGCTCGAGTGAACTTACAAGTAAAAAGGAAATAAAAAATGCACATCATTTGTCCTTTTTCTTAAAACTTTGGGCGCTATAGGAAAAAATCACAGAGAGGGTGAATCGTATGAACTTGTCAAGGTGTAAACAACAAACCTACCTCCATTTATTTATATGGGTGAAAAGTGAACGTTATATATTATTTTGAGCAATTTAAGAATTAAAATTGTTATATTTAAACGATATTTTGTAAAGAATTGCTGTTAATAAACCACAAAATCTGAAAATGCAAAGAATTAAAAAAGGTGATAGTAAAATAAAATCGCGAAAAATATGCTTTGTTTCACAATGCTCTACATATGGAAATTCGATTATATCTTTGCATAAATTTCCTTCAAATCTTAAGGCAGCTTAGAAATTGAAGATGATCTTAGGGATAAAAAAACCAATCTCAAAGTTTATGTTTGTTTGCAGCAAGCACTTTGTGAAAGATGATTTTTTTCAGTGGTAAGTTTGATACTATTGTCCAATGATCTATCATTTTATTTGTGATTATTCATAGTGACTTCAACAACACAGTGAAAGCTTTTGAAAGATGCTGTTCCAATCTAGAACCTTCCAGTGTTAAAGTATTAACATTCTATAATTTAGAAATATATAAGTAACCAAAGTTAATTGGATTATAATATATAATCCTAAATTGGTCAAACATAATACAATATTTCGATTTCCCTAGGCATTGTAACAAAAATTCCAAGGACGACAGAACTGAACAACTTTGAAAACAAACCAAAATTAATACCTGGACCTGGTTTTTACTGGTATTTAACAAGAATCCAGACAATAAAACTGAAACGTCGAAAACAAACTTTAAATTCAGCTTAAATCGAATAGTTTATTACAAAAAATCAATTAAAATCTTTGAGATACCTAAAATTCCCTTTAATAAAAACTTTGGTTTTACAAGTGATCAAATGACAGAATATTTGTTGTTCACACCTCGATCCGATATTTTGTCAATGACAGCGCTAACTCGCGTTACGTGATTTTTCCCTATATTATTGTTCTCTTTTCTCTACCCGCCATAGTGTTTTTGATGTAGTAGATGACAGCGGCCGTCAGCTTCTTCTTTTATATGTGTGTTAAAAAGTGGCCACGAGCTGACGGCTTACTTTTATTAGTTTATTTATTATTCAATGATTTTAATTTACAATTAATGAAATTGTTAATACTACAATTAATTTAAAAATTCAATAAACCAATGACTGCAATTTTATTATCAAGGGAATCTCTCTTAGCAAAAGAAGAGTTGTTATTTTTAAAGCTTTTTTACCATTTAACTAAAATATTTGACGGTAGGAGTAACATGTGGTATATGTTTTAAGTCAAAAAGAAAATATTATTCCAAAAATTTTAAAACATCCAGCGTATTCCTTAAAACAAATACAATGTTTGTTCTATTTTCTGAAATATGCATGCTACTGTTTTTGCGATAGCATTTTAACATTTTTTGTCCAAACCATATAACTTTTATGCGAAACTTTTTTTCTACAGGCAATAATTAAAAGGGGGAGTGGCTAATTTATAACGAATAACCCTGGACCGACCAACAAAAAAAAAGTGAATACTTATCAATTATTACCTTTACAAATTATTCCTAAATTATTGTCTTTAGATGTATTCTGATATCCATCTTTACATTTACAATAATACCAGCCGATCATATTTACACAAACTGAAGTATTCGTACATCTATGCGTATCTGTGGTGCATTCGTTCAAATCCAATTCGCAACTGTTTCCGGTGTAACCATTAGGACAAGTGCATTTTCCTGGATTGCTGCAGATACCGCCATTCAAGCATTTTTGCCCGCAAACGGCTGAAAGAAAAAACATAAGTTACAAGTAATCACAACTTACAAAAACGAAAAAACAAAGAAAACGCCATGTGAAGCACTCAAGCAATTATATGTATGTACGAGAGCAGTTTGATAAGTCAGTGACTTTTTGAATTTCCCGCGCAGTTACTCCAAATGCAACAGTGCTGTTATCAACTATAATCTATCAGTGGGCAACTTTCTAATTTTGAGCAAGCTACGTCGTGCAGTTGGTGTTTGATAGCCGTTCAAAGCAGACAACCTCGTGAATTTTTACGAAAATGGAAAAAAGTGAATTTCGTGTGCTGATTAAGCATTACTTTTTACGTAAAAAATCCATCACTGAAACTAAGGAAAGACTTGATAAATACTACGGGGACTCGGCACCATCAATTTCAATGGTTAAGAAGTGGTTTACAGAATTCCAATGTGGTCGTACCAGCACTAGTGACGCCGAACGTCCAGGTCGCCCAAAAGAAATCGTCGATAAAATCCATGAAATAATTTTGGATGATCGGAAAATGAAAGTGCGTGAGTTGGCTCATGCTGTAGGTATGTCAACTGAACGGGTACATCATATTTTACACGAATATTTGGACATAAAAAAACTCTCTGCGAGATGGGTGCCGCGATTGCTCACACTCGACCATGAGCGCAATCGTGTGACCACTTTAAAAGAGTGTTTAGCGATGTTCAGCCGTAATCCGGACGAATTTTTGCGCCGTTTTGTTACTGTGTATGAAACATGGATCCATCACAACACGCCAGAGACCAAGGAACAATCGAAACAGTGGGTTGCTGGGGGTGAACGTGGACCAAAGAAGGCGAAACAGAGTTTGTCAGCCAACAAGGTCATGGCCTAAGTTTTTTGGGATATACGCGGTGTCATTCACATCGATTATCTCAAGAAAGGTAAAACGATCACCGGCGAATATTATTCAAAGCTTTTGAACAGATTCGACGTTGATTTGAAGCAAAAACGGCCGCATTTGGCGAAGAAGAAATTGCTGTTTCA
This sequence comes from Agelastica alni, assembly GCA_950111635.1. Lineage (NCBI taxonomy): Eukaryota > Metazoa > Arthropoda > Insecta > Coleoptera > Chrysomelidae > Agelastica > Agelastica alni. The sequence continues at coordinate 21,744,816 of OX467714.1, forward strand.
TCAAGACAATGCACGTGTGCACACTTGTCTAGTCACGATGGCCAAAATCCACGAATTGGGATACGAATAGCTACCCCATCTAGCATATTCTCCAGATTTAGCCACCTGCGACTATTTTCTGTTTCCAAACCTAAAGAAATGGCTGGGCGGTAAGAGATTTGAGTCGAATGAAGAAGTCATTACCGAAACAAACGCGTATTTTGAGAGCTTTGAAAAAACCTATTATTTGGAGGGAATAAAAAAACTAGAAAAACGCTGGACTAAATGTATCGAGCTAAAAGGTGATTATGTAGAAAAATAAAATGTTTATTTGAGGAAAAAAATTTGTTTTATTCAAAAAGTCACTGACTTATCAAACCGCCCTCGTATTAAGACAGGCTTAGATTTTGCTTTTTATTGATTTAAAAAAATATATTCAAAATGGAAAAAAACTGTATTTATTTACTAATTTTTCCATTTTTAGTGCACGCAAACAAAAAAAAATAACCATGAATATAATCTTAGAATATTCTATTCTGACTTGAAAATTTTCAAGTAAATTGGGTTGTTGCTATTAATAAATTAAAACGAGTTAATGTTAACAAAGTTAATTTAAACCACAAACTATTTTTTTCTATATTCTTAACAAAAATATAAAAAAAATTAAAAATAACAAATAGAGCAACAAATACACAAATGTTATAAATAATTAAGGACAGACCACTAATTTAATTTATTTTAAAATAAAAATAAATTTAGGTTTAAGTTTTATATTTAGCTCTATATCGTCTTTACATGAATCGAATCAAGCTATATACTTCTTGTTGCGGTATATTCATGCTTTCTGCACATATTTAAATAACTGTTAGCTGTTATAAAAATGCCTGCCTTTTTTCAAAACTCTTAGTTAAAACTGTATTTAAGTCCAGTGATTGCGCAGGCCACGACAGTACTTCTATACTATTATCATCAAGAAAGCTAGCCACATGTGGTCATGCATTATCATGCAACAGTGCAAAATTTTCTTCAATGACTGTAGCCAATAAAAGAGACTTAAACTATAGTTGGGTGAGATGCCGCACATTTTGGTCAAAGTACCTGTATTATAAAATAATTTAGGAGTAAAACATAATTTTTAAAAACTTGCTTTTATTTAAGTGCCGTCAAAAAAAGAAAATAAACTTTAAATTTTCCAAGAAAGTGAATTCCTCAAATCATCCCTTCACAATGTCCGGAAATACCCTTGAACCAAGTCCCTCCATCTCGATTTTGGGAGTCACGGTGTCCAATAATATGTCTTGGCATGACCATGTTGCTAACATCGCAAAGTCGGCAATCCAGAGGCTAGGTTTTCTGTGGAAAGCTAGAAAGTTTTTTACTCCTGATCAACTGTTGACGACGTACAAGGCTCAAATCCAACCTCTACTGGAGTATTGCTCGCACATTTGGGGTTCAGCACCAAGGCATTCTCTTCGTCTTCTAGATTCCATTCAGAAAAGAGCCATTCGCTTGATAAACAGCTCAACTCTCACAGATACCCTTCACCCTCTAGAACATAGAAGAAGAGTTGCAGACCAGTAATTGCTCTACTGATATTTACATGGCAGATGCTCCAGAGAAATAAAATAAAAATAAAAACTCTTGTACCACCATTGGCCACATTCGGCCGAAGAACTCGGCACGCTGATCAGTCTCACCCATTTACTCTCAAGATTGACACTACAAGGATCAATCTTCATCAAGAATCCTTCTTTTACAGGGCTGCTACGGAATGGAATAAGCTTCCAAAATCAGTTTTTCCAGAGAACTATGACCTGCAACTTTTTAAAAAGCGAGTCCACAATCATCTCCTTTCTATAATCCCTTCCCCTTCTAATAGTCGCAGTGCGGGCCGTCCGCGGCCCACACGATAGGTCTACCCTTTTTGCGACTATTTTCATAAAAAAAAAAAATTAAATCAAACCAATCAATTCAGTACATGTATTACACAATTTATGAAACGATATAAAAGCTTGTCGCGATATTTACAATTCAACGTCACACTTTTTTATTCAAAAAGTATTCAGAATAATCAGGATAAGTATAACAGTCTAAAAAACTACGCTAGGTATGAAATATAAATGTTGTTAATATAAGATAGCTTACAAGATGGTAATTAACATTTATTACATCACAAGATAAACAAAGGATATCACTAATTAATTTCGAGATAACTGATGCATAGAATTAAATTAACTCGTATTGCTTGTTACGTTATACAGATTATTATAAAAAAAAGTCACGTCATGTTAAAAGATGAACAACATATCGACTAATTAGTTTTATGTGCTGGTTATCTAAGTTTTTTTAATGTACCATTTGATAACTGTCACTTAATATTAATATTAAGGAAGTTCCAACTCTACCGCGTTAGTCAAAAGAAAACTGAAACAAAAATATGAAAATCTTAAACGTAAATTAAATAAAAATTTGTTTCACGTAGTCCCAGTTAAAAACTTAATCGTGACAACGTTGCTTCACGCGTATATCCGTGTGTCATTTATCTGCGTATATAAGTGCCAAAAATGAGGTTATGGTTGTCAGTGTCATCATGTCTATGGTGTCATCTCTCTCTACCATTGACATAGGAGAGTAGACTGTAGGTCCCTGTGCTGAGAGTTAGCTTCCTATGGGAAAGAGACAGTCGATCGAGAGGTTGTTTGGTGTTCTCTCTATTGGGCGGGGCTTACGCCCGAGAGGCACGCGGTTAGCTGAGTAGAGAAATCGGTTCCAAGAATCGAGTGTAAGCTCCGCCCATTAGAGAAAGCACGATACAACCTCTCGAGCGATTGTCTGTTTCTCATCGGGATCCAACTCTCGCATATAGACCAGCAGTCTAGTCTCCTATGTCTATGCTCTCCACGTAGCCCAACATAATCAAATATGCCAGTCGTGATGAAGCGACGTTGTCAAGCTCACTAACGCGTTCTTTTGGCCTCAACACGATTTTTTTTAAACAATCTATACTTTTTTACGAAATGGTTGAAAATTTGCAGTAAAATATATATTGTTCTTTATACACTAACCTACTTTTGTGCCAAATTTCAAATATTTTGCATTACCTACTCCTTCTTACATTTTGGTGGCTAAATATATGAAAAGTGCTCATTTCGTAGTGTATAAGTCATTGTTCGTATGCCAAATTTGCAATTTTTGATGAACGATATCTCGAAAACGGTTTGGTCAAACATTCTCAAATTTCGCATAAGTATTCTTCAATTTTTTTTTTATAAAAATTCATTTGCATTACTTCCCATTTGTGTTAGAACTTCCCCAAATATAATCATTCCGATTAGATTGTAAACATGACATTATTTACAGTATAATAAAAGTATGTATGTTATTTAACTGTTAAAAAAGGTGAGTACTACTTAACAATGTAAGAGTAAGCCATTGATTTGATAGCTAAGAACGCAGAATACAGATATTTTAAATAACGATTAAATAGTGCAAAAGAGAACCGTAACAGTAATAGCAATAAAATAACAAAAATATAGTAGCAAGGAGATATGAGTAAAGGCTGATTATCAGATTAATAAAGTAATGGTAATTGATAGTACTTACGTTGACACGAATATCCATCGCCAGCGTATCCTGGCTTGCACTCACAATGGTAACTTCCTTGAGTATTAATGCATTCCGCATTTACATCACAGTTATGTTCTCCTGTGCTGCATTCATCCAGCTCAGCACAATTGAATTTATCTATTCTTCTATAGCCGGACAGGCATTCGCAAATGTAGGACCCTGGAGTATTGACACATCTTGTGTTTTGGTGACAGTGATGGCCGTAGAGGCCACCTTCCTGCTGGCATTCGTCGATATCTATAGATAACCAGATATATTTTACACAGTAATAATATTTATAATAATTAGTACAAAGATATAATGTAGGTACATCTATCAGCTAAAGGACTGCAGCACACCAATATCGTGATGACACAACACACTTCACTGATGGGAAGACATATAAGTAAGCCCATGCACTCTGTATTTTATCGGCTTGTCAAAAGTCAAAAACTGTCCAAAGAACTTGCCCTTTTGAGGTCATTTGGGTAAAAGTCTAAGGCTGAGGGTTTTTGTGATTCCTTGCCAGGATGGAGTAATAAAAACCCTGATTAATAGACGTTAAATACTGAAACGGGATGCTAACAACGCCTGCAGAGCTTATGAAACACAACCAATAACTCTAATAAACGTATTAGCAATAAATCTCGTCCATGCTGTGTTATCATATGTTTCCATAACTTTATAACCAGACACAACGCAGCTCTTAGGGCTTTGTACTTTCGTCCTAGGCATCGACGAGCACTCTGTCATACACTATTTTTCACAGGACAAGGAAATTATTAAAATTCTAAATACCCATAAAATATATTACAATTATACTTTTCCAACAACTCGCTAAATTGAAGCTAACAAGCTAGATATTGTACTTTTCAACCATGGAAAAAGGAGAATGTATGTCTTTAAATTCTTCGCTATCACCGTTACCAACGTATCAAGTATGCAGAGGTGAGGAGGGTACAAAGGCCTTCTTTTCGAATTGGGGAGTAGGGAATAGGAAATATAATCCCTATTAACGGTGTTTAGGGCTCTATGAAAACATCGTTTGTAAATAATATGCCTGTAATGACGTATCCAGTCAGACCATGCCTATTGTCTCTTACTACCATGGTTTGGAGCGAGACGTATGGAATCACGTACTGTCATTATTGACAGCAGGGAGTATGACCTTTGGATAAGCTGAGTCTTATACTATCCGGGGTGACCGGATTATAAAATCTCGATTGTTCGTAATTGCATTTTCCTTCACCTGACGCCAACAAAAAAAAAGTAATAATAAAAAATACTACAATATTAACAACGGATTAATTTCTACTTTTAATAGATTAATAAATAATAATAAATTTATTACCAAAAGTTTTTTCTATAAATGTATATGGCAAATTATGAATTATGATTAAATAATGGTAACCATTTTTTAATAATAAGGATTCTGTTACTTCTTAATTATACCCATTTTTAAACACACAAAATAAGTAAAAAGTTAAAATACAATAGGTACCACATATTTTTTAAATCATAAAAATTGTATACATTTAACAAATACAAAGTTAAATAAATTGTTAATAGCTAAATAATACATTAGTGTGAAATTTATTATTATTAATAATAATAATAATAATAATATATAATTTGTTAGTATCACAAATACATATGAAAAAGTAACAAATAAAAAAAAATAGATCAATAAACGCAATAAAAATGATTAGTTTAATTTTTTGTAATGTTAATAAATAAATATAATATAAAATTTTTTTAAAGTTTAATTTATTTGATTATTGTTATAAAAAGTTGTTTTAAAATTGCCCAATCTATTTAAAAATACAACTCTTTCAAAACTCTTATTACACTATGCCTTATGTGTGCCTATTTGCCTGCCTGACAACCGGAAGCTGCGTGCGGGTGAAAATACGTTGAATGTTAAATAAATAGAACTGTATTTACTTGTCCCCTCGAATCAAGAGGATATCAACTCCCCTGGGGATACGAAGTAAATAGATTAGATTCCAGGTATAGTCTGCCAGTCGTAAAAGGCGACTAAAACACTTCCAATCCAAAGTGTTATGCGACCCGTGCTGATGGATGCACGGCGGTGGGGAGCACCGTAGCTAACGGAGCCTACAGGAAACCGGGCAAAATCCTGTAGTAGTCAGCACTAGTCCTGTGCAGGGGGCACCTCAAGGCCGGACCACCCCTTCCCCCATACTCGTTGAATGCAAAAAAGAACTAAGAACGTTGGTAGATCGTTATAACGTCAAACTGATACGGGTTCCAGGACGCCAGGAAGTTGCAGGTAATGAGGAAGTAGACGAACTTGCAAGAAGAGTTTCGAAAAAACACAAAAACTACCGGAAAAGCATATCACAAAACATACACGGTAAATAATACTTCAAAGGACCGTGCCATAAAAGGACGGCAGAACTGTTACCGATGAACAGGAATCAGCTAAGAATCACTAAGGAACTGTATAATGGAGGCCTGGCCTGCGAGTTGTGTGATGGGGATCCGTGGGCGATGAAGCGCGTGCTGTACTTCTGCGGAGCGCTGGGGAGGATGGGTGGTTCTTGGGCGGCTACATTGTTCACAACCAGTACGGAACTTGTACAAGGTACGAAGGTACTGGATGATATAAAACATAGGCAAGATACAATGGGCCAACAGGCCTAAGTGTCACCGGAGGCAATAGCCAGACGGATCTAAATAGGGGTGGATTTTTTAGTGGGTGGACACAGTCTCACAGTAGACCTTGAGCTTTCAGACTCAACCTCTCCATAAAGGATTTTCTCCACCTCTGCAACAACAACAAAAAAAGAGGATTTCAAGGACATTTATAAAAATTCCAATTTTATGAATGCAGATTTAAAATGATTACCTGAAACAATCAATAAAAAAAGGTTTCGTGTGAATTGGGAAAATTTAGCCAACGAATAGCCATGAAAATATATACAATAGTCACTAAAAAAGGCATAGTGTAGAAACGATTTCGTACTATTTGTATAGGTACAGCAAGAGTTCCGATAGACTAATTTTAAAAAATATTCAGCTTTATACATAAACAACACTTGAAATATTTATTCTTTTAGTTTTTATTACTTAATTTCAATTTTCGGTTTTTAAAAAATACAATTGTTCAAATAATAAAATAATAATTCATATTTTTAAATGGTGGATACGTTTTCAAAATTATAATTCCTTTAAATAAAAACAAATAATAACTTAATACAAAAATAAATTAAAAACGTAAATACTACGCATAGATAAGTACATATTTCCATACCAGTACAATTTTTGCCATCTCCTTGAAAACCCTGGTCACATTGACAAGCGTAAGTAGTTTGTAAGTTAAGGCAGGAAGCATTAGCATGACAATAGTTTCCTTTGGCGCAGTAGTCAATACCTGTTAGAGATGAAAATGGACAAACACACCAATGTTAGATATAAAGTTAGTAAAAGCATGACGTAGACAATTCAAAAGCGATTTAATGAGTTTTAAGTTCGTCTTAATCTCAAGACGTCTTAAACAATACAAAATGGCAAAATATTCTCGTAATCACAACTGTTATTAGTTATTATTTTCTTTGTTATAGTAAATCTTGCAGAAACAATGACATAAATACCTGGACAAAACATGCAGCATTGATCAGTTACGTTGAACTGTTGTTCGGGAGGACAATTCAGTTTTGGACACGCCGTAGCTGGATTTGTTCTATTGCACTTCATGTTACCATCGTTGCAAGAGCATTCTGTGCATTTTTTTATCGTCACTACTTCTCCGTGGTCATAGAAAACGCCGAGAAACATACATTCCTCTGTAAATGTAAGAAGAGAATTATTTAGGTACATTATTTATTTCGAATTTGTTGTTTCGCTCGGTAGACAGTAGATAATACAGGGTGGCCAACCGAAAACGAAACAGAGCCATTTGCAGGAACCTCGTCAACATTTTAGAAAAACGCTCAGACCCGTCGATTTTTTATTAAGGGGAGACACTTTTTCCCGACATTTTTGACTCCACTACTTTTAACCCCAAGCGAGGGTAAGAATTACCCCAAAATTTTTAAATGGCATTGGGGGTCGGATAGGACCTGGATAAGCTCTGTTTCGTTTTCGTTTGGAACCCACAATTCATGTTAACCTAAAAATAGGTTCTCCTAAAAATTAGAATCTTTGTCCTCTCAACAGAAATATTATTTATTCCTATAGTCGAAAAATTCTTGGCTAGAAGTCAGAAGGTCTTTTGCACTTTTATAGACTTGGAAAAGGCCTATGACAAAGTGGTAAGGAGTGAATTGTGGTCGACATTGTCTGTGTAAGCTAATGGTAGTTACAAAGTTCCACCAAAATCACAACCATGTAAATGTGTCAATATCAGACATCTTAATAGAGAATGTGAAGTCATACAAATACCTGGAAGCCTGGATAGAACAATCAGGTGACCAAACAAGAGAAATAAGAACGAGAATAGAGATAGCCAGGTCAACATTTACGAAAATGAAAAAGTTATTCACCAGTCGAAATATCAAGATTGGACTTAGGATGAGGATGCTGCGTTGTTACGTGTTTTCCGCGCTCTTGTATGGAGTGGAAGCATGGACTCTCAAGAAGAATCACACAGACAAACTACAAGCCTTCGAGATGTGGTGCTACCGTAGAATGTGGCGTATTTCCAGGACAGAAAAGATCTCTAATATGGAAGTCCTAAATCGGATGAATAAGGAATGTGAAGTCATTAACACCATCAAAAAGAGAAAGCTTTAATATCTAGGTCATATACTGAGAGGACCCAAATACGCACTTCTCCAGCTGATAGTTCAGGGAAAGATTGGTGAAAGGAGGAATATTGAAAGACGCCGTGTGTCTTGGCTTAAAAACCTAAGGGACTGGTTTAATTGTAGCAATGTTGATCTCTTCCGAGCTGCAGTCAATAAGGTCCGGATAGCTGTGATGATAGCAAATCTCCGATAGGAGATGCACTATAAGAAGAAGAAGATTGTCTATGTATGGGTTAGCGGTAGTTTAATACGAGTACTGAAATCACTTTACGAGAATTCCACTGCTTGCGTCAGGATAAACGGAGCTTGCACGGACTGGTTTAACAACGAACAAGGTGTAAGACAGGGATGTGTAGCTTCACTATGGCTGTTTACCTTATACACAGATGATTGTTTAAAAGATTTTAAAGAGAGTGCGTATGGATTGAAAATGAATGATTTGATCGCCAAATGCCTTCTTTACGCCGATGATCAAGTCATATTAGCGTGATCTGAAGAGGAGTTGCAGGGATGGTTAATTTTATGCATGATGTCCTGAAAATCAAAGGGATGAAAATAAATGTTAGCAAAACGTAAGTAATGGTTTTTGAAAGAAAATAAAGCATGACAAACTGTGAAATTTTGATAAAGGGAGACAGAGTGGAACAAGTAAATGAATTTGTGTACTTGGGTTCAAAGTTTACGAGAGATGAAAAGTATGACAGTGACATTTAGTGAAGGGTGTTGGCAGGAAAACAAATTAATGGGGCACTGCATAGCTTAATGAACATGGCTGTTGGTGTGTTGGTTCCTACACTTATGTATGGTAGTATATGTTGAGTTTGGCAGAAGAAGCATGAAAATAGGATTATTGCTGCGGAGATGAGTTTTCTAAGAAGTATAGCCGGAGTGACTTGGTTGGATAAACTAAAGAATAGTAAGATTAGAGAACGCTGTGGTGTAAAAAAAGATGTGGTTAAAGGAAAGGTTAGATAGTTTGGACACGTAGAAAGGCTGGATGAAGAAAGATTGACGAAACAAATTTATAATGCGAGTGTGAATGGACAAGTCTGTAGAGGTCGACCTCGGCGAACATATCTCGATCAGATCAACATTGTTTTGAAAAAAGGCCAGGTCAAGAGTACCAACAACCGACGAGCATGTATGAGAGCACTTATAAAAGTAGAGGAAGCAAAAGATGTGTGTAAGAACCGTAGCAAGTGAAAGTAAGTGGTCTCTGCCTACCCCTACGGAAAAAAGGCGTAACTATATGTATGATGTAGTTTTTTAGTGTAAAGAGTTTTTTAAAAATAGCCATATTTAAATTAGACGTTTTTGTAACGGGCAATACTTGAGTGAAGATCAGTAAAAAACAATATAAGACCTAATAAATGATGATTTGGTTATAGTAGAAGTGCGCAACAATGTTTTGATACTTACTCAAACAGCTTGGGCAACATTCACCACTTTTATTAACTGGATATTTGCAACTTATCTTGGGACATTCAACATGCTGACATTTCACTTCACCATGCTAAAACAAAAAAAAATTTTAATTTATTATTACAATATTTTAAAACACAATGTTTTGTTTATGTTTCGGTTCGAAGAACCAATGTTTATTCACTCGAAGGACCAATGTTTGTTTAACTAATCCGTTTCGGCGGATTAGATTGTTGTGTTGTGTTTTTTTGCGTATCTTTGTGATTGGATTTTAAATGAAAGTAAATATATACACTTAAACTGCGTATATTTACACTTTATAGTATATAAATACACTTAATTTGTTGTTATAAACCCGAAAGCTATATTGTATGATATTGTTATATTTTAGCCGCTCAGAAGCTAAATGTGTACTGATGAACTTTCGGAAACTGAATATTTACTGATAAATGCTTGAAAACTGATGTTACACGTTAAACGTGTCGTAGGCAACTGAAAGCTTTTTTCCATAAAACCATAAAGTCTTACCTGGTAGGTACGAAATTGTCTGTGCCACATCTGTTTCTAAGTGTAAATTTAATAATCATAAACATAGCTAGGGTACCGAATGGTCTTGCCTTTTTATCTGTTTTTAAAAGTGCAATATAAATATATAATAAAAATAAAATCCTAAACACACAACCTATATATAAGCTACTGTAAAAGTTTGAACTACTGTAGTATTTTCCAGTAAAAGCTAACGTTTACCAAGTCCTAACGGTAGAAGTCCAAACTGTTCTATTCTAATGGTAAATTTCGAAATTTTACCAGCATTCATAGGGCAAACGGTTCTTTAAACAATAAAATAATTAGCCAAGTCAAGTAAACCTTATCATTTTAAAACATTAAACAGTATAATAAACAAAAATTTAAATAATAGTCCGCTACAGAGAGTCCATGAAGTTCGTGATTTGGGTGTATATTTTGATAGTAATCTTTCCTTTGTGCCACATATTAATTCAATTATTTCCAAATCACTACAATTTGGTTTTATCACTAGGAACTCTAAAGATCTGAGTATGGCAGCATTAAAAACCTTATATTTAGCATATGTTAGGTTTACACTTGAATATGCCTCAGTGGTCTGGTCTCCACATTACCCAGTTCACATCAACAGGCTTGAATCTATTTAAAATCGCTTCTTAAGGATCTGTGCCTTTAAAATGGGTTATGAACAGGGTTATTACGATTATGACACTATTTTAAGTCTTTTAAATCTAGAATTTTTATACGTACATACGAATATTAATGATCTAGTATTTCTACACAAAGTTTTATCTGGTAACACAAATTGTAATGAACTAGTATCATCGTTGTCCATTCATGTACCAGCAAGGTTGACACGCAATGTTGCCTTCTTCGCGATACCCCATCATAGAACTAATTACGGTTATTTTAATCCACTAACTAGATGTATGCGTCTGTACAACAACCATAATCATAATTGTGATATTATACATAAATCTATTTCACAATTTAAAAACAAATGTGTCAGTTAAGCGCTGGACTTGACAATTAATAGTCGTTAAATATAGTATACTATTGTTTATCTTATATTATTGTACCTGTTTTATTTTATTTTATTGTCTTTATTTTATCAAATTTTAGGTTAGGTTGCTTGTACTGTACTGTATTTTTATTACTATAGTTTTATTGTAAAGGCATTTCTCCCGTGTATAGATAAATAAATAAATAAAATAAAAAATGTAAACATTTGGTATTATTATTTGTACCCATAAATAGTAAAAAAAGGATTTCACTTGTTGCAAAATGGTGATTGACGAAGAAAAAGTGGAACAAGTAAAAGGGTTTGAATACTTGGGTTTAAAGTAGCCAAAACGTATCCAAAAAGGCACGACTGGCTGTGCATAGAGGTATGTTGGTCCCTATACTTATGTATGTGAGTGAAAGTTGGGTTTAATAGAAAAAGCATTAAAGTAAGAGCAGTGCTACGGAGTTAAGTAGTTTGAGAAATATAAGCTGAAGTAACTCTGATGAATAAAGTAATTTAAGATAATTCATGACAGACAATATGGATTTCGACAACTTTGGTCTACTGGAGATTTGCTGGCTTATGTCACTCAGCTCTGGACAAACACTATTGACAAGTTTGATAAATCCCGTGAAATAGCCCTGGGTATATCTAAAACCTTCGATCACGTTTGGCACTGGGCATTGTTAATCAAATTATCTGCCTACGGTCTTCCAACCAAATTGCGCGAATGGCTTATGAGCTTTATGCAAGATCACTCCTTACATGTGGCAATTGACGGTATTTCCCGGGGTCCCCCAGGGTTTCATCCTGTCCCTCACCCTATTTCTTTTACACATTAACGACTGCTTAAAAACTACCACGAACCACATTTACAATTTCGCAGACGACAGCACACTTGTCTCAACTTTCACATCCTATCGATCAGTTTCGATGAATGATAAAAATAGACTAAGGCAGGAACAGGTTGACTCCATCAATAAAGATCTTAAAGAAAAAGCAATCTTATTCAGTTTAACGTCCAGAAAACACAATGCGTCACGTGCAAGAAAGTGAATTCCTCAAATCATTCCATCACAATTTCCGGAAACACCTTTGGATCAAGTCCCTCCATCTCGATTTTCTTTATCACTTTCATTAGCATTTTAATATCCATTCAAGACAATAAGTCTTCCATTTTGTTTTCGCAGAAATTACCACTGGTTAATTCACATGTTAAAGATACTTTTTCTTCTGTCTGTGTGTTTTGTTTCAAGTGGTTAGCTTTTAAATGTTTTTCGTTACTGCTAAAGGTGAATTACAAACTTTCGTTGATCTCGCAAAATAATGAACTTTCAAAAAGAATTAAAGAAGAATTAAATTTTAATCTTGACGTCAACTTCATAACAATTAAAGAGATCTATAGAGTAAAAAATACTTCAATATATGTATCCAAGTCTTAGAATCTACAAGACTCTTTCTTTGGTTTAGTCGATTTACTGTCAACAAAATTGCAAAGTCTCGATGCAATTCCCAGATACAGAGGAATAATTGATGCTGAGCATAGTTACGAGTTGTTTAAATTTATTATTGTTTTACTTTGGCTCTTGAGCCAACACTGCAAAACCCTAATATTTACCGTAGTTCAAGCGCAACCTATGCACAAACGTTAGTTTATGATTATAAATGCTATGCTATTATTTCATGCTTACCACACACGAACACAAATCACAGCCGGATTGCCATTTTGCTCCATCTTCGTAGACGGAATCATTATAATGGCAAGATTTATGACAATCACATTCTTCTACTTTAGTTATACGATTTTCAGCCTCCACTAACTAAAAATGGAGAAAAAATTAATACCCAGGCACTGTAATTCAACTCGATTATATTATTTTCAATAAAACAAAATTAGCGCCATTAGACATACAATTTTTGGAACTTTTTTTTTAAATATATCCACTGATCAAAACTAGTAAAAAAACGGTATATTTAAAATTATTGGTTGGACGAAGTGTGGCTATTAAATAACGAGACTAACGTTGTAAAAAAATTTATTTTTATTTTAAAGATAATTACTTATTATCACTTTTAATATAAACCCCTTCTCTATCCTTACAACGCTCCATGCAAATCTTCCATTGTTGGAAACAATGCTGGAAGTCATCTTCCGTCAACTCCTTTAGGACTCTTGCTGCTTTCTCTTTTACAGCTTCCACGGACTCAAATCTCGTCCCTTTTAATGCAGATTTTACCTTAGGGAACAAATAGAAGTCACATGGTGCAAGGTTCGGCGAGTAAGGTGGATGTTCTAACACTGGGATGCTGTACTTGGTCAGGAACCTCTTGACAGATAACGTGGAATGAGCTGGCGCATTGTCTTGGTGAATAACCAACCCATGTTGTGAAAGGCTTTGGCGGCCATCGTTTGTTGGTGAATGGTTTTTCGGGTATTTTGGCCGTCGTAGGCCTGAGTTTATACTCGACGTTTCGCCATCTCTATTGGATGGCACCTTCTGGAGATATAATTGTCTGCTTTTTAAGTCTATGACATTTGTATGTCGCGATCGCAGGTTATATACGTTTTGGTGGGCTGGGCATATTTGATGGTTGTTCAGAAATTTGTCACGTTTCGGAGATTCATTCTTCTTATTTTTGTAAGAAAGCAGCCTTGTATTTTTAAGTACAGGTACCCATGTTTTATTAATTTTAAGTGAAATGAAGGTTATGACTTAACGGTGTAGTTTATACAAAGGAGACTTACTGCATTCTAAAGAGAAAGCTTTACAATAAACAGCTGTTAGTCCCTAGCGGTTAGCGCATGCGCACTTGTTCTGCTGCAGCGCCAGTCTCGTTATTTAATAGCTACCTCTCGTGTGTACATGTTTATGGAATATTCCTTACTAAAAATTGTAAGGAATTTACGAACAAATAATGTTTTTCAGTCCTTATATGACTAACCCATAAACTCACCTAAAGGAAAGAGAAAGTATTCATTCAATATCTCCTAAAAGTACACAGTTTACTGACAGCAACGCAGTTTTATTAATTTGACGCGTTTAAGTTTTAATTACTGCTCGTTTTAAATTAATCTTACAAAATGGTGGATAAAATATGTTTTTTAGCAAACATGGTGGCCCATTTAGAAGTCGAAAAATTTCTGTCTGACAACTCGGTTTTGTTTTTAAATAGGACATGTTTTTATTTCAAATTCATGAATAAAGAATCATCTGTTTAAAAATTTGGAAAAGCATGGAGGGTCAAATAAGACATTGTTTTAGAGGTGTTTTAGTTTTTTTTACAAACATGTCAAAAATGTCCCGTTCTGTTTCAAAATCGATGTGGAAAATTCGTTTAAAATGATAAATTAATAAATCGAATAAGGACTCGAAATAATAAACAACAAACTTCCCAGAGAATTAAACTGCAAAAAAGTAACTTATCATTAATGTGTTGGTAAGATAATACATTTTATTAGAATTTTACAGGTAGGGAAGCTAGGGGCTAGTATTAACGGGGGTACGAATGAACAGTCCAATAGCCGTTAAACTATACACGAACTAGTAAAGTGAACAATGTTGTTTGCATTTTTAATTTCTGCCTGACTATATACCCAAAGGAAACTGAATTTATTTTAAATAGTAGCATGGGGTAAGTATTAACATGTAAATATTTACCCCGTTTGTATATGATGCAGCAAACTTTCTTGTAAAGTCAACAGACTTACTGGATAGCTAAAAATCCTGGTAAAACAATGACCATACATAATCTACCAGAAATAGTTAATAAACTTTTTTTTTAGCTTGTACCCCCAAAAAAAATAAGTTTGAACATTTTATCAATTAAGTAGTAAGTAAGCAACTAAAATAATTAAAATTTTAACATCTAATTTTGGGAGGAAGTGTGGAATTTAAAGACTATTGTAAAAAGAAATGTCAAAACTTTCAAAACACATCTTATTCGACCCCCAATGATATTTAAAAATTTTGGAATTAAAAGTCAAAAATACCGGAAAAGAGAGTCCCCCTTTAATCAAAAATCGACGGGTCTGAGCGTTTTTCTAAAATGTTGACGAGGTGTTGGCTCTGTTTCGTTTTCGGTTAGTTACCCTGTATATAGTATAGTTATCAATCATCTTAAATCTCTAATGTTAATACTTAATACAAAGTTGATAAAATTACCCCAAAAATGGGGCAAGTATAAGAAAGAACATTTTTTAATAAATTAGATGTCTCCGTAGAAAGTACTAGATATGGGTGAGTTTCTTATATTAAAATTGTAGACAGATAGGTTAAAAAACAAATCTTTAACTAGTTTTATTTCCATTTAATTAATAAAAAAGTAAAATTTGTCATCACATGCCCCTGGATCTTTTTTTTTTATTTAAAAGAAATTTAATAGTATCTCTTGATGATTGTTTAAATTTTGTGATAATCAAACAACGCTAAAATGACTGAACTATAGGTGTACAGTACGCATTATTTATGTGAATTACATGGTAGTCCATATACCCTTTCGGAAAGTTCCTGAAGATGTCGCGTCAGTTCCTGAACGGTGTTCTGCAACAAGACGAATTGACCGCAAGTCGGACACATTGAATCCACATGCGGACATAACGCCAAGTAACCGTGGGGACCTCGAATAAGTTTCAGTTCATCCAAAATTCCCTGAAAAAAAAAAATTATTGAATAATTATAAAATTAAATTTTCCAACTGTAATTGCTTATGTTTAATTCATTTTCACATATTAGATCGCAAATATCTATAAAATAAAGAATTTTTTTCAGTTAAATAAATTGACCGTTACCCTGACGTCACTAACAATGGACAGTAGTAAACACAAACTTTATATACTTCATCCTTTTTTACTGACAGTAAAAACACATGTTACAATATGTACCATCTCACAGCTCTACCTTTGCGATGGGTTAAACTGTCGTAATTTGGCTAGTCTATCTTTGTTGTTCCTAAATACATATGCAAAGTCTATTGCACCTCCTAAACCAAATTTTCTTATACTAGCTGTTCATTTGTATATACATCCTGTTGCTGTAGCAGCTACAATAGTATTGAAGTCATCATTAGTTCCTCTAGCCCAAGAAGGAATTAAACCAAATGCTGAATAAATTACAGGTATTTACAGAGACATTTTCCTCATTAATAATGTGGTCTTTTAGCTGTTTTCTTCCTAGTTTTCCAGTTTAAACTGCTGATGTAGTAGCTTTTAATCCATTGTAGAAACCCGAGGTATCTTCAAAAGCATCTTCTTATATGCAAGATTCACTAATTTGTCCAAAATCAAGTTCAAAGTTACCTCTTTGTTTACTTGCTCCATCCAAAAATATAAATTTGGGTTGCGTTTGCTTATTTATTAAATTTATTACCTGCATCAAAAACATGATATATATATATATATATATATATATATATACAGGTTGTTTCAAAAAAAGGTGACCCCGTCTCTAAGAAAGGTAGAACACTGAAAAATAATTGAGGTTTGCTTAGTAAAAATTTTTCGATTTATGATTTTGTCAAAACTACTGGAAATATTGTAATGAAATTAAATACGAATATGTTTTAGAAGCTGATACATCCCATTAATTGGTTTTTATATCTGACTCTCATAGAGGGCGCTTGTTACACGATTCGTACCAAGTAGTATTAAACATAACTTTTTTAAGGTTAGATTTATTAATCAAAATTTTAAGTGAACTTAAACATCATTCAATTTCACACCAAAAAGGTACTCTAGGTAAAACTCGATACTGTGTACCGTTTTCGAAATATTTTGATTTGAAAATTATGAAGTAATAGCTGATGCTGGTAAAAAATAATAAGGTTTAAAAAAAGATGACCCCGTCTCTGGAAAATAATTGGGTTTTGTTTAGTAAAAAAATTTCGTAACGCTATCCGTATTCAAGATAAAGGTCGTTGAAGAAAAAAAAATTGGTTATTACTTCATAATTTTCAAATCAAAATATTTCCAAAACGGTACACATTATCGAGTTTTACCAAAAGTACCTTTTTGGTCAAAAATGGAATGATGTTTAAGTTCATTTAAAATTTTGATTAATAAATATAACCTTAAAAAATTTGTTCAATAATACTTGGTACGAACCGTGTAACTAGTGCCCTCAATGTTTCCAGTAGTTTTGGCAAAATCCATAATAAATGTGTATAATTTTTTGAATACGGATGGCGTTACGAAAATTTTTTACAAAGCAAACCCCAATTATATTTTAGTTTTCTACCTATTCTAGAGACGGGGTCACCTTTTTTTTAAACACCCTTTATAACATATTGTCACAAACGTAGATATATGTGTATACTAAATTAAACTAATTGCATTGAACTTCTTATTATTATTTAACTATACAAAGTGTACCAAAAGTCTGGAAACGGACAATTATTTGAGCACATTTTAAACAATTGATTAAGTAATTATGATGTTAAAAATATTATTTTTCAATTGTTACTTTTAAATGTAGTTAAAATAGTTTTTAATTAAAAAAATTATTAAGACAATTAGGTGTTGTCACACTTCTGTTTTATTTTTTTAAGACCTTCTAGACTACATAGAATCGTAAGTGTTACATATGGTTAAACTGGTATTGAAGAGATTACAATAATGACTGAATATATGGGGTGATGTATTTAAAAAACTAAAGTGAATAATAATATCAGAGAAACGGCAAATTTGACAACATTGCAAATGTCAAATCTGAGATCTCCGTTTCTCAAAATAGGCTTATCCCAAATTTTGTACAATTCGGGCTTGCAATTTACGAGATAATTGTCCGTTTCCAGACTTTTGATCCACTATGTATATCTTGTCCGGACTAAATTGAACTCTTCTCAAAAATAATTCTCTTATATCGGATATCTCGGTTGAATTGTTATAATGTATATCTGGACTTTTATAACAAATGAAAATTTAAAATTGTAAACTTCTTATCCTTATCTCCTCTTAAAAAAGCATAATAATAATATTCAGCCTCTTCCTCTTTGGCCGTAAACGAACCCAACCTTTGAAATTTAAATGACTTGCAGTATATTTAAGTTATTTTAGATTTTAATTCTACACACCATTTACTTTTCAATAAGTGTACCTAATAACAATAAATAAATTAAATTTTAAAAATTATTGAAAAATATGCGAATATACGAGAAAAGTCAGTTAATTGCATGTTCATCTTGACAGCGTTTGGAGCGTGATAATTAATTAATTTTTACACGCTTTATATTAGCTTGACTCGTATCTATTTATCCATGTAACGGAATCTTTGGAAACAATTTTCACCCACTTAAAAAACATCGGATCGACTTGAAACTTTGTATACTTCTAAAGGACACGCTTTAAGAGAAAACCGAACTAAAAAATAATAATAATTAATAAAAAATAATTTTTTGATCAAAAGCTTGGGGTACATTACATCAATTAATATATTTGATAATAAACAGATATTGGTAAAAGTAAAGTCTCCAAGAAAATAACGTAAACATCATAAAAAGCACACCACGCTTTTGATTGTAAAATTATTTTTTATTAATTATTATTATTTTTTATTTTTAGTTCGGTTTTCTTATAAAGCATGTTGTCTTAGTTTTTTTAAACTAATATTTAATAATTAAATAATAATTTCAGGAATATCTTCATCAGTTATCAAAATAATACTTACTTTGCAGTGGTAAATAATTAAACTTTATGATGTCACACATAGTAATATCGAAAAGTAAAACTCACTTTAAAATAACTTCTGCTTATCCCTTGGCCGATCCACAGATGCGGCGGCTTTGGAAAATTTTTATCTGGTATCACCGGCCGCAGCATCCTCTTAAATAGAGATCTACAATCGACTAAAACTTCGACTTGCAAGCCGCTTATCGATACTGCAACTTTGTGCCAATTGTCATCGGCCAGATAATACGGAAAAGTCTCCACGTACACTTTGGACCCGTTTGTGTAGTATAACCTAAGCTGATTGTGTCTTCCGCTGGATTGGAGTTCCAGAGACCTAAAGGGGATGAAAAGCGGAATGAAGGATTAGATGTTTTTGAATAAGTAGTTACAGTTAGTTACAGTAGTTACAATCATTTCCTTTCTATAATACCTTCCCCTTCTAATAGTCGCAGTGCGGGCCGTCCGCGGCCCACACGATAGGTCTACCCTTTTTGCGACTATTTTCAAAAAAAAAAAAAAATCAATCAATTTGTTATTACTCATTGTTCGCGCTACTTCATATTGCAAGAATAAATTAACGTGGTAAAGTATTTTAAAAAAACGCTACCCTGCCGCCTTTATTTTTACCATAGTAAATATTGGCACACTTTCGTAGAGATATTAAAATAAATGCATCGAAATCGACTTTATGTTACATCCAAAAGGGCAGAAGTTCATACTTGGAGCAGAAATGGTCGACCGTGGAAATATGGAGTAAGAATTTCTATTACTTGCATTGGAATCAACGAGCATAATCTTATGGTAGGTAATCTTCTGGTAGATCTTTTTTTTATTAAATCTGGTTACATTCTTTATATTTGATCAACGCTTATCACATCTTACCCTTAAATATACACTCCACGATTATTCTCGTCCACTTAAAACAAAACCAAACTTTGGTTTACACAGGAGGTAAAAAGGCTGGCCGAGGAAAAAAAGCAAAGCTACTTACAAAGTAAAAATACACCAACAGAGGAAAACTCCAATAACTATAAAGAAACAAGCAATAGAGTCAACGCGGCAATAAAAAGAATCAAAAGAGAATACTGGGAGAAGTTCTCCACAGAAAAAGTGCGGATATATAAGTACTGTATTAGACCGGTGCTAACCTATGGTATCGAGACTAGAACTGACACGAATAAGACAAAGAGCATCATAAGAACAGCGAAGATGAAAACCTTAAGAACCATCGCAGGAAAGACACTTAGATACAGGGTGAGAAACAGCGACATTAGAGAGGCATGCAAGGTGAAGGACATAGTAAGATGGGGAAGAAAAAGATATTGTTAGCGTGACCACATAGACAGAATGGACCAAAAGAGACTAGCATACATCGCTAAAGACGAAACACCATCAGTCCAACGATCCCTAGGAAGATTACCTAAGAGATGGAGAGGTAGCTGGAACTCTGTCTCACAGGATAACCAACCGAATTGAGCCTTGACAGTTAACAGACCTTAAGGTCTTCTTAAAGTATAAGAATAAAAATAAGAAGAATATTAACATCGGTGGTTACGTAATTCATGAATTTACAACCGTTAAGAATTTTTTAACAACCCTTTCAAAGCCACGGAGCTTATACTTACACAAAATTATGTAAGGTTTTATTATGTAGCGCGACACTTACTTTTAGAATAAAATTATTTTATTCTGCGCAGCTAATTTGTTAGGAATACTATGTTACTTTTACCTGTTAATTCCGTGCGAAAAAGAAACTATTGTTCCAGGATTTCCGGGGACTTGTTTCAGCATGGCGACGATGGTGAATTCTGTTGAAGAAAGTAAAAAGTCGGAAGCTTGCATAAACGCTGAAGGAGGCAACCTTAGATCTCTGTCATTCCCTGTAACAAAGAATTGGAATCTCTATTAAAAATATTTGTCAATCGGTATAATAACCAAAATTTAAAATCGAGTATGCTAGAACAACTATAATTTACGAATATTTGCCATGAGTCTTAAGTTAGAGGTTTTTTTTTATTCTTTACAATCTGTTCAGCTATTGAACAATAATTAAATTACCTGCTCATTGTTATACTGACGTGTGGAACATCATCTTGAGTTATTTTTTATCAATAATAACAATTTATTAATGATAACAATAATACTAATATAAAGCATTTTTACTAATACTATTAATTATCAATTCTTGGCTAGAATTCAGAAGGTCTATTGCGCTTTTATAGACTTGAAAAAGGCCTATGACAGAGTGGTGAGGAGTGAATTGTGGTCGAGATTGTCTGTGTATGGGGTGAGCGGTAATTTAATGGTTTTTGAAAGAGAAGAAAAGATGACAAACTGTGAAGTTCTGATTAAGGGAGAAAGACTTGAACAAGTAAATGAATTTGGGTACTTGGGTTCAAAGTTTACGCATGATGGAAAGTATGACAGTGACATTAAGCGAAGGGTGTTGGCAGAAATACAAATGAATGAGCATAGCTTTATGAGCAGCCAAAAAGTGTCAAAAAGGCGAGTCTTGCTGTGCATAGAGGTTTGTTGGTTCCTACACTTATGTATGGTAGTAAATGTTTAGTTTGGCAGAAAAGCATAAAAATAGGATTAATCCTGCGGAGATGAGTAGTCTGAGAAATATAGCCGGAGTGACTCGGTTGGATAAAGTGATGAATAGTGAGATAAAGGAACGCTGTGGTGTAAAAGAAAATGTGGTTACAAAGATAGATAAGGGAATGATTAGATGGTTAGGACACGTAGACAGGATGGATAAAGAAAGATTGTTGAAACACATTTATAAGGCAAGTGTGAATGGACAAGTTGGTAGAAGTCGACCTCGGCAAACATATTCGATCAGATCGCCATTATTTTGAAAAAAGGCCAGGTCAAGAGTACCAACAATCGACGAGCATGTATAACAGCATTGATGAAAGAAGAGGAATCAGAAGATGTATGTTAGAGCCGTAGCAAGTGGAAGGAAGTGATCTTTGCCTGTTCCTACGGTAAAAAGGCGTGACTATATGTATGTAAAAATAATAACGATCAAAAAAGGTAAGTAGTAAAACGCATAGAAAAAAAAATAAGCAAGTAAATCCTAATTTATTTTTTATTCAAGGTAATTTAAAAAAGATAACCTTTACCTGCTGCAAACAACAAGTATAAATGATATTGACATTTAACAAAGTTCACCTTCATCGCCAATAAATGCCTTATTTAAGACTAGATAACACAGCCCAGCTAAAGCCAACGGGGATAAGACATAATATTAAATAAGTGGTATTTTGCTCTGCATTTATAAAAAGCCAATTTTTTCATAATCCAAATTTAACATTTTTTTTTCTTTATAATGTACATTCTTAGTAAAATAGTACGTTATTTATTTTTCTTGATTTTTTTGAACAAAGTACCTTATCACACTTTGCGAAAACCGGGGCTAGCCAGCAAAAATTATCCGTAACAAGAATGCGTTAGTCGCTATCTCTCTTCCTCTACACTAACTGCCTGCAGAGAGAGAGAGAGAGAGGGAAAGTAATCCGACTACTTAGCATACTTTAAAAATAGCAGATGTCGGACCAATCCAGTGCGGAACAATATGCATATGCTCCATGTTTGATTTGGCTTCTGTTTCCCGCGTTTTAATCAGCGATTGTAAATATTGTCATGCTGTTGCTGTCAATTACTTTTTGCTTTTTTGAATTACGATATTGCATTGTAATTTGCCGATTTAACCTGTCAGTATTAATTGCTATTAATTGGTGGAGCAAACATGGTGAATTAAGTTATATCTTATACAGGGTGTTAGTAAATAAGTGCGGCAGAATTAAGATGTTTAATTTTTTTGCAAAAAACGGTGCCCTATATGAAAAAAAGAGAGATTTTTTGTTAAAAATTTATCGAGGAATTCAAACATGATTTTTAATTTGAAATATCTTAGTGGCGTACCATTTATAAAATTGGGATTATTGCCCGTATGGGCGCCAATGATAAACATAAAATTCTTAATTGCATGTCAAAAAATGCGCAATAACTACCCCTTTAAAACCACTAAATTTCATTAGCATATCTCGACGGCTTTCGGAGCAATAAATAAATCGTCAGCTTTTAAGAAAAACTTTAACTCCCCGTGTCTCTAAAAAGAAGTATTTGCGGACATACGTTTATATACCAAATTGTCATTATTTTTTTATGCCCTCTGAAGTTTGTCGAACTTATTGACTAACACCCTGTATATCTTAAATTTACTTTGAGCGATATCTTGGTTTTTCACGCTTGCGAAATAGTATATTTCATTAGAAGTCAAGAAAATGGGCTTTTTCCGTGCGCGCGCAACAAGTTGTGCAAGCACGGAAAAAGCATTTATGGACAATGAACAATACTTTTCATTATATTTACCTGAAAACCACAAATTGTAAGATATTATCAGTCAACTCTCACAGATACCCTTCACCCACTAGAACATAGAAGAAAAGTTGCAGATCAGACATTACTCTACAGATATTTCCATGGCAGATGCTCCAGAGAAATTAAAACCCTTATACCACCACTGGCCACATTCGGCCGTAGAACTTGGCACGCTAATCAGTCTCACCCAAAAAACTATGTCCTGCAACTTTTCAAAAAGAGGGTCCACGTTCATCTTCTTTCTATAATCTCTTCCCCTACTAATAGTCGTAGTGCGGGCCCGTCTGCGGCCCACACGATAGATCTACATTACGACTATTTTCATTAAAAAAAAAATATTAAAAAAATGTCAAAAAACATACATACATACATAAAGTCACGCCTTTTTCCGATAGAAGTAGGCAGAGACCACTTCTTTCCACTTGCTACGGTTCTTACACACATCTTTTGCTTCCTCTACTTTCATCAGTGCTCATCATAAAAAACAAACGTTATTTACCTCGTTTCTAAGAAAATAAACAGAAATTTTTTTGATTTTTAGAGAACTGTCAATGACATATTATTTTATTTTGACATGCAGGTAGGCAGCTGATGACCTAGTGCACCGTAAAAATTTTTTCGTGCGGGATCATTCTATATTAAGTGTCCATTATGTCCCGAGGAAAACAAATTACCAGAGGATTTAATAAAACACTTTAATGATGTTTACGGTGTTGTTAAAGAAATTCTTTTTTTAATATTACGAATATTAAAGAATTTAAGGACTGGAGACGAGTGAAAATTAATGAGATCGATTATGCTCTTTCTCGATATACGAAGTATAATGTTGTTAAATATATAAATATTACCCGTACATCACATTTATTATTAAATAACTCGAACACAACGCATCGGAGATCAAGACTATAATTTTTAGAGATTTTAAAAAAAAAATAAGACCATTTTGGATGGATTTTCTTTAGTCAATATTTCTAATAAAAAAAGAGCCATAAAATTTATAAATAATTAAAAAATTGTCGAATAGCGTAAGGAACTTAATTCCTATCGGGCGTTCAATGACACCACATGGCTTGTTTAATACAGTGGCATGTCTTACACGAAACTGGAACTGTAAACAATCCCTGAGACAACTGGCAGCAAACAATCAGGTTACACTGGTTCTCTGGTTTTTCTGATACCAGGTCATAAGTGAGTTAAAGGCAACGAGGAAGCAAACTGCCTTGCCAAGAAAGGGGCAAATACAAAAATTTTCGGCCCATAACCCTTCTGTGGACTCTCCAAAGCCAATTTAAAAGAAGAGGTTCGACGCTGGGAAACAGATGAAATGAAATCTCACTGGCATAAAGTGCCAGGATAAAGACAAGCAAAAAGGCTAGTAAGCCTTTAGCCAAGGAAAGCTAAACATCTTCTCGAGTTGGACAAGAAAGACTTAAAACTGGTGACGGGACACTGGACACTGCCCTCTGAGGTATCACCTACAAAAGGTGGGTAAAACAGAAAGTGATAGTTGCCGCTACTGCGAGAAGGTCGCTGAAACTGCAGAACATTTGCTTCGCGAATGCCCAGCGCTTTTCTGCAAGAGGCTTTAATTTTTGGAAGAGACCTTCGTAAAACAATAATTTTCCTGTCACCAAAAAGCGTATTTAAAGAGCAAAACTGACTTATGAGGACTTAACATCAAATACCGACTCAAACTTACAGTAGAATTAAAATGGTTTAGTTTTTTACATATTTTTTGTTGACTTTTTTAAAAAGATTTTAACAATTTATTGGTAACTATTTTTTTGGTTATTTTTTTTAAATTCTGTTTATTTTTATGTCCCCGTTATAGAAACTATGAGCACTTCCAAATGAAATTTTAAATATAATTTTAGGAACTTTGTAATAATTGAAAATTATCTAGATAGGTTTTCTTTTAAACTGATCTTTACACAAAAATATTACAATATTCTTTAGTTTTTTTACACAACTGTGAAACATTGATTTTGGTGCATGCAAAAGCGCATTCGCCAAAATTTAAAGTACTGCTAATTTTGGTGGATTAAGAAATTTTCATTTTAACTTGATAATTTAAATTTACCAATACAATTTTTTAACAAATGCGACACTCGGAAACAATTACAAAAAAAAACAGAGTTAATAATAAAAAAAATGTTTTAAAAGAGTCAAAAACCACATTGCAATGAATTTTGCTTTTAGCAAACTGCTTGATAACAATAACATATTCGAAAGATACAAAATTTAATAAGATTTGGCTTGTGATGTTTATTTTAGATCCATATAGTTAAACCTTTAAATTTTATTTAATAAGCAACTTACAATTATATGTTTTCAAAATTGGATCATATGCATCACAATATCTAGAGCCATAACTGCATTAAATCAATTTATTGGTAAAAAGTAATCGCACTTTCACATTCTAACACTGATGTTTTATAAACGATCCTTTTAACATTTATCAGATTGTGATAACGACGGATTTTTATGACTAAAATGTTTTCGAATAGCATATATGGATTTTAAAATCGTTAAGGACGTTTTAAGCTTGATTGACACCTTTAAAAAGCACAAAAATATGATGCATGGTCGCACCTACTAAATTTAAAAAAAAAAACAAGTTTGAACGTTAAACCATATTAAATTCAAAATGTGTATGAGCTATGCAATATAAATGTCCCAATTATATTTTTAAAACTATTAGCGAAAAACTTTTAGTTAATATACTATGCCATCAAAAACATAACTCGTAAAAAACACCAAGTCTCGCAACTCAGTTCTTCTACCGTAAAAAGTTGTGAGATCCATGTAATATCGAGTTGGTTAATTTATTCAGTCCCTACTTAAGGGTCCTTCTGTGTTAAGTTATTACGTAATTAGCTAACCTAACTACATCTTATAGAGACCATTTTAAAATTAAAAATCTTTTATGTTTTAATTAAATAAATTGAATTGGCCATCGCATGAAAACACAATGTATTTTACAAGTAATACATATTATATTAAATTTAATTGTTAAGTGCGATTGCCAAGTTAATCTATTTATTTAAACCATAAAAATTTTTAATATTTATATGGTCACTATAAAATGTTGTTAGGTTAGCTAATTACATAATAACTTAAGACAGAAGGACCGTTAAGTAGGGACTAAATAAATTAACCGACTTGGTATTAAATGGATCCTACAACTTTTTACACTAAAAGAACTGAGTTGCGAGACTTGGTGTTTTTTACAAGTTATGTTTTTGGTGGTATTTGCATATATAGGATTACAAAGTTATTTATGCAGTTAGTGTATTTAAAAAACTTGACCAAAATTACAAAAAATTTTAGTTTTTTCTTGATGAATACACTAACCACAAATTGTATTCTAAATTTAAAGCTTCTATGTCTGCTAGAAATGCCTTATAGTTTTGATGATCGGTCAGTCGGTGAGTTAGTGACAAAATTAAGAAACTGACTAGTTATAATTCTTAAACTACCAGTTAAAATTAAATGAAATTTAAAATATACCATGTTTATACAATGCCTGTTTGGTTACTAAAAATTCAGGCTTCTAGGTTTATTTACAAGTTATAGAGGGGTCGAAAATGGCCTGAACTGCTTCGAGAAAAGGAAGGTACAGCCGTGCCGCTTTTTTACTCGACTTGGCCGCCAGATTGACATTTATCTCAACGCATTTTAAAATATTTAACAAAAAATGGTAAAAGAAAAACAATGCAAAATATTAAAAATAAGGAATACATTAAGATTATGTATACATCAAACTTAAATTGATCATTGAGGTACAGCGTATTTTTTTTAAAAAACCAAACCTAATTAATAAATAATGACCCCTTCATTTTGTTAATCGCTTATAAGTCTAATAAATGCAGTAGAAAAGCTGGCATAAGAGGCACAAAAATTTGGATTACAAATAAATAAAAAAATTCGGACGAAGAACTCGGCACGCTGATCAGTCTCACCCATTGACTCTTAATATTAACACTACAAGGACCAATCTTCATCAAGAATCCTTCTTTTACAGTGCTGCCACAGAGTAAAACAAGCTTCCAAAATCAGTTTTTTTTGAGAACCATGACCTGCAACTTTTTAAAAAGCGGGTTTACAATCATCTCCTTTCTATATTCAATTCCCCTTCAAAATGTCGCAGTGCGGACCGTCCGTGGTCCACACTATGCGATTATTTTCAGTAAAAAAAACATCTTTCTCGAATTCCAGTCGTAAAGTAAACTGCGTATCAGCTAGACTGACTCAGCATAGTTCTTATAGAAAACTAAGTTGCATACGGAGTGTTTTTAGGTCTTCACACGGAGTGTTTGCTGGTCTCCACACTATTTAAGAACATCGATATGACAAACTAGGAAAGGCAAGATAAAAAAAATACTAAAGGATAACCAAACTCTTGGCATAAATAGAAAATTATTTAAATCTTAATCGTTCGGTAAAAAAACTAAGATACAAATGTATAACACTTTGATCAGACCAGTCATTACTAACGCCATAGCAACAACAATTTAAAATAAAAAAAAATAAAACGATTTACAAATAATAAAAAGGAAAATACATACATACATATAGTCACGCCTTTTTTTCGTAGGAGTAGGCAGAGACCACTTCCTTTCACTTGCTACGATTCTTACATACATCTTTTGCTTTCTATACTTTCATCAGTGCTTTCATACATGCTCGTCAGTTGTTGGTTCTCTTGATCTGGCCGACTTGTCCATTCACACTCGCCTTATAAATTTGTTTCGTCAATCTTCCTTCTTTTATCCTTTCTACGTGTCCAAACCATCTAAGCATTCCTTTATCTATCTTTGTAACAACAATTTCTTTTACACCACAGCGTTCCCTTATCTTACTATTCTTCACTTTATCTAATTAAGTCACTCCGGCTATACTTTTTAGGCTACTCATCTCCGCAGCATTAATCCTATTTTCATGCTTCTTTTGCCAAACCCAACATTCGCTACCATACACAAGTGTAAGAACCAACACTCCTCTATTGTTTTTTGACACTTTTTGGCTGCTCATAAGGCTTTGCAGTGCCCCATTCATTTGTTTTTCTGCCAACACCCTTCGCTCAATGTCACTGTCATACTTTCCATTTTTCGTTAACTTTGAAAGGAAAAACTGAAAACAATACTTGGACCAAACCTAACAAAAGATGGAGATAAAACATTAAAAAGAAATATAGAAATAGAAAAGAAAGAGAAAAAGTATTTCACTATTTTAATGCAATATTTAAAATGAATAAGAATGTTATCAACAAAAAAAATATTTTGTGCCTAAATAAAATGTAACCTCCGTCTCTGGAATGATGTGCTCGACGTAATTTATCACTTTGGCAAAGAGCTATTATTGAAAATGTGGATCAATGGACTGAACTCTTAATAACAGTTTCCAAGCTCGAGTAGGCCTTTAATCCAGATCTAAAAAGCCAAAAAAGGCCATCCAACAAATACGATAGCGTCTCTATAAGAATATTAAAGTTGAAATGTGCAAAAATATCTTACACATTCATAAATAAGTTGAAAACAAAGATATTTCAGAGTATTCTTTTGTTGACATAAAGTTTTATAGAATGAACTAAGTTTTTTTTATTCGTGTCACAGGTAATAACATAATAATTTTCGCTAAAAGTGTAGAATCGGTAAATAAGAATAACCAATAATTACAATATACAAGGTGTTAGTAAATAAGTGCGATAAACTTCAGGGGGTGATTCTGCATAAAAAAATAATGATAGTTTGATAGTGAACTCAATAAAATATTCGGGAGCTAACATCAATAGCCAGTGCGACCTGAAAAGTGAAATACTTTCAAGGATTGAGCAAGTGAGAAAAATCTTTAAGAGTATGAAATCATGTTTTACAAGACCAGACCTTAGTTTGGAACTCAGAACTCGAATGATCAGATGCTACGTCTTCTCTGTCCTACTCTATGGATGTGAAAGCTGGACACTAAATTCACAAACTGAAAAGAAAATAGAAGCCTTTGAAATCTATGTGTATAGATGGATGCTGCTAATTTCATGAGTACAAAGGATCACCAACAATGAAGTACTCCAGCGCATGCACAAACAAAAAAAACTACTGAACACCATCAAGGAAAGAAAAATGCAATACCTGGGTCATGTGATAAGAGGTCCTACATACGAAATATTACGCCTCATAATAAAAGGCAAAGTAAAGGGTAAAAGATCAGTGGGAAGACGCCAGAACTCATGGTTAAATGATTTGAGGAGATGGTTCGACCGCTCGTCTGCAGAAATCCTTCGTGCTGCAGTTTCCAGAGCTCACGTTCAGTAATAATAGATTAAAAATATGAGGACGTATTAGAAACGACCCAAAACATTTAGAGCTATATCGGGTGTTTAAAAAAAAGCAGCATTAATTTGTGTTTTTTTTTAAATAAAACACGTAAGTAAAAAACGTTTCCATGCTTGGTCTTATGGTTTTTGAGACATCAAAAAAGTTTAGGCATGTTATTACCGGCTGAAAACACACCAACAGTTATATTTGGTTTTGTAAAAGAAGAAGCCTAAATGCAAGAATCTCTTTTTAATTCTTAACTTATTTTTTCTTTGAAAACTTGGGATTAAAAAAACAGTTTTCAAAAATTGCTTTATTTGGTTATGACATCTCTCTCGAAAACTTTATTTGTAAAACATTATTTGTAAAATTAAACGATATACAGGAAACAATTAAAACAACGAAATAACATTTATGTAACATTGAACACATGAGATACAGAGTGTGCAATATCTGCATCTAAGCCTAAAAAACTTAAAATTGCATAATATAGTGTTTTATATTTTTTTTACCGAATCTATAGGTTCTAGATAAAAACTTTGAAATTAAGTAATGTTTTGAAATAAACAGGGATTTTAAGTTATATTTTTTTTAAAAAACTAAATCTCGACAAAAAGATTTAATATTAGATAAGGTAAGGGATGCTAATTTCACTTCCTCATAATGTAACAGGAATGTTGAAAAAATACCGGTGGTTAGTCCTGTGCAAGTGCACGGAAATTAGAAAATTCAAAGTTTCTTTTTTTACTTAAATTTGAGAAACAAAAATTAAAACTTAATTTTACTCGCCACCCTTTGGGGGTGATATCTCGGAAGGGGGTGGGCTCGAGAAATTTTGTTATAGAAAAGATCCATCATTATTGTATAGGGGCAATCACCTTCTACATTTTTTCGCATTAATTAGAAACACTTTTTTTTTAACCTTTGTTGGAGAAGTGGTAGCGTACCAGACGACTGGTACAAGGCCGTTATTGTGCCGCTTTACAATGGAAAAGTTTCGCAGCAGGACTGTAAGAATTACCGAGGTATTAGTTTACTCAGCATAGTCGGCAAACTGTATGAAAAGATATTGATTAAAAGAGTAACGAATAAAACTAAACCTTATTTTTTTTTTATGAAAATAGTCGCAAAAAGGGTAGACCTATCGTGTGGACCGCGGACGGCCAGCACTGCGACTATTAGAAGCGGAAGGGATTATAGAAAGGAAATGATTGTGGACACGCTTTTTAAAAAGTTGTAGGTCATAGTTCTCTGGAAAAACTGATTTTGGAAGCTTATTCCATTCCATAGCAGCCCTGTAAAAGAAGGATTCTTGATAAAGATTGGTCCTTGTAGTGTCAATCTTGAGAGTAAATGGGTGAGACTGATCAGCTTGCCGAGTTCTTCGGCCGGATGTGGCCAATGGTGGTACAAGAGTTTTTATTTCTCTGGAGCATCTGCCATGGAAATATCTGTAGAGCAATGACTGGTCTGCAACTCTTCTTCTATGTTCTAGAGGGTGAAGGGTATCTGTGAGAGTTGAGCTGTTTATCAAGCGAATAGCTCTTTTCTGAATGGAATCTAGAAGACGAAGAGAATGCCTTGGTGCTGAACCCCAAATGTGCGAGAGTAGAGGTCGGATTTGAGCCTTGTACTTCGTCAACATGTTTACAACATGGTCATGCCAAGACATATTATTGGACACCGTGACTCCTAAAATCGAGATGGAGGGACTTGGTTCAAGGGTATTTCCGGACATTGTGATGGGATGATTTGAGGAATTCACTTTCTTGGAAAACGTGGCGCTTTGTGTTTTTTGGGCGTTGAACTGAACAAGATTGTTAGTTCCCCACTCGACGATTGCTTCAAGATCTCTATTGATGGAATAAACCTGTTCCTGCCTGAGTCTATTTGTATCATTCACCGAAAGTGATCGATAGGATGTGAAAATTGAGACAAGTGTGCTATCGTCTGCGAAACTGTAAATGGGGTTCGTGGTGGTTTTCAAGAGGTCGTTGATGTGTAAAAGAAATAAGGTGGGGGACAGGATGGAACCCTGGGGGACCCCGGCATTAGTTTTAAACGCATCAGAAGAAATACCGTCAACTGCCACATGTAAGGAGCGATCTTGCATGAAGCTCAAGAGCCCTATTAAAACAATAATAGAATTTTAAACTTTAGTCACAACGCAAACATTCCACAATGAATTTGTGAAATTTTAATCAAAGAAAAAAAAAGTTTATAGATAAAAATTGGGAAAATAAAGTTTGGAATTTCCACCTCATTGCAAACAATTCAATAAATCAATTTGTTTTTTTTTTAAATAAAAATTACCTTCTAATACATAGGCCAACCTTGTATGCGACGTGAAGGTGTTAATCACATCTAATGGAGCTGGACTGTCAATGCGTTCGACTCCTCGCCAACTTTTGTTGTATTCTCCCAGGGCAACCAGCAGGTCTATGGATTGATTAGGAATGTAGAACGGTTTGGTCGGGTCAAATCCAGTAGCTGTAACAAATTCGTAGTATTAATTTTATGCATTCGTGATTGTAATAGGAAATGATTATACATCAATTTTTATAATTAGTGACAATACCTGTATTTATTATTGATATATAATTGTATTTGTATTAAAATATTTATTTATTTATTTCAAAATATACGTGAATAAGTTTTTTTTTGTGTAATATTTTTCCTCTTGCTTACTTGCAATTTTTGGGAGTGATTTCGTGAAATGTGTAATAGTAACATTAACAGAAAGTCGTGGAAGCACGCGCTATTTGATTTGACGAAAGAGCGCGCGGTTAGAGTTGGCCGTCAGATAGACGTCAACCAATTTTCCGAGAGGTCGGTACTGTCAGCCATCAGCTGTGCACTTAAGTTACAGTGTTGTGTATATAGTTTGCTGTTATATGTGTTAACTATATAAATAAATATTTACTGTTGATAATAAAAAAATGTTTATTGTTCTATGATTCACTTCTTCTTATTGAAAGAGTGACTTATACATTTAATAATACTAATTAATAAATAACAGCATGTATTTCGTTAAATATAAATACTTAACAACCCATAATTAATTGATGTGTAATATCTTTGCTCTCGCTCTCGCGAACAATATGCGCTTTGTTTTCAGCTCACAGATATGAATTTAACTGTCTCGCTCGCACTCGCACGAGAACGTTTTTCCCTCTGGCAGATAGTAAGTGATGAAATTTATTGCTGGCATTCAATAATATGTTTTTTGTACATATTTTCTGTATTATGTTCAAATTTGAAGACTAATGAAGTAACAAAAATAAAACTATTTTCTATAAATATTTATAATATAATATTTAGTTCTGTTAACAATGAGGAGAGACGAAAATGTTCTGGCGAATTTTTTATACATTCAGTATACTTTTAGAAATAATCTGCATGAATTTCTTGACTGATACTTTAACTAAAATAATTCTTTTTTCCTACCCTCTTTAAAATTTTGGGGTAATTTACCCTGGCTATTGGGTCTGCCAGAAGTGGCTTCTATTGTCGAGCAAATATTAAACATTGAGTTAGTAAATTTTCAAGACTTGAAATGACAACTGATAATTGGTCACTGGCTCTTGGTCTATTATCGACAGAAAGTGTACGACAAGAGTTTGGATAAATGATGTAAAGACATTATTTTACAAAAATTTACACTTTCGGGATTATACATGAGTAAACAAATTACGGTTAGATGATGTGCAGTATTATTAATTGACCGAATTATGTTTTAACAGCCAACCAATGTTACGCACTTCATTTCACAGAACAATATTTTTTGAGCGTCGTTCTGGTATATATATTTGATATTAATCCCACTGAAATGACAAGTTTAGTCTGTACGGTAAACTAGATTAAAAACCATTAATTTACAATGTTTATGTTGTGATTTGGGACATTGCCAAAAGCTGTTAAATCAAATTAATACTGTACCTGTACAACAGTAATTTTCAACGTTCATGACTCACTAACGCTCAGACAGTTATTTCCGACGAATTCAAAATTCTGTTAGAATTTACGGAAAAGTACTCGGATATTTTTCACTTATTTAAATGTACAGAGTGTTTTTATACCGGTTACTAACTTTTACTCTTTCCAACAGAATATAATCTGGTTGAAAAATAACTCGAACTTTTACTAGTTTACCGTAAGGTTATAATAGTAAATTGTTTACCGGGTAGAAAAGGCCAACTCTGAAGCAGGCAACATATAATTGACCGTGCGAAAAACAGGAACTTGTTGACGGTTTTAGCAAAAGCCAGACGCACTGCAAACTGTAATCGCTTGAAATTAAATGGCAAATCTATTGAAATCCTTGGAATTCGTGGTATCGGCAAATCTTCTCCTTTACATTTTCCGCTAATGATTGTGGCTTCGATTAAATTCGGCGATAATTTTTTAACAGCAAGTTTTGTTCCGATGCACAATTTGGGGGAATTTAAGTTGCGAAAGAGCAACCAACTTTGAAGTTTAAGATGTGTGGTGGCATTTCAGATGGTTCCAAAAAGTTAAGAAACTTTATTGAGTATTTAACAGCTTGTTCCTCATCTATAACTGTGTCAATCGATTTATACTTGCCAACTTCACGTGGAAGCTTTAGTCAATATCAAAATTCTTATACAACAGTCCGAAATCAAAACCAAGCCAATCAAAATTGTTATTAAAATCGTAGTCAATCAAAGTCGCGGTAGTTCTTGTATCACAAAGATTTTTTTATCTTCACAAAGGTGATTGGCTACGAATATTTCATTTGCGTTGTATGGGAGTTACCATTACCACTTCCTACACAAAAATTTTTTATACTAAAACCACCCCTGGTAGTTTAAAACAACTTCTGAAAATTTTTTATTTATATGTATATATATATATATATATATATATATATATATATATATATATATATATATATATGTGCAAAAATTATAGGAAACTTTAATATTATTGCAGTAAACTATAAAAGTATTTTAATGTCGACAGCGAAAATTAGGTGTGAGAATTATAACTGCTGTATTTACCTACATATTTTTAATTTAGGTATAAGTGGGTCGATTATATATCAAAAAACAAAATACTCCTCTGGCTATATGCCTGCGACAGGCATTGAATTACATTCGATATATAACCGTGTATACTACCCCATCACAGGAAGCAAGATATACAGGTGCTTGTTAAGTAAGAGAAAGGGCTTAAATTTATCTGCTCGAAGAAACCACCTGTTGACCGGTATCGGAGTGAATTGCTTCACATTAGCACAGGGTAGATTTCTCGAACAGACACATTCAAGCTCAGACTCCTATTAAATACACATGAAGGACCTTGCAAAAGCGCTAGTCGCGACAGAAAACTATAAAAGTATTTTAAAGTCCGACAGTGAAAATTAGGTATGAGAATTATAACTGCTGTATTTACCTACATATTTTTAATATAGGTATAAGTATAAGTATTTATATAAGTATTTAATTTGTATAATATTTTTAACGTATTCAATTGTTTAAAATATACCAAAATCATGTAAACATTAAATTCGTACAGAAAAACAACTCCGATTTCTTTCAGCGACAAGCCCAAGGACGATTTAATTAAAATAATAGTTTCTGGAAAAACATGTAATGTGTGTTGTCGCGTTTTTCTTTTTTTTTCAAACTTAATTTTAGCCTGGTCTTTGGCAAATCTACTAAAAACTTTAATATAAATCGTCTGGCATTCGGTTTTATGTGAGAGAAATTAAAAGGCGAATTTGCGATAATTTTAAACGCTCGAAGACACAACTTTTATTTTTGTCATTTAACGCGTTATTCTTACCTTATCAGTAATGTTTAAATGAATTTAATGTGTATACAAGGCGTTATACATATATAACTTAACTTTACTTTTTCGATTCCGAATCCTAAAATTTTTTAGCCAAATAGCGGGCTACGTTAATAGCGTTGTCGTTGGCAATTCACATATCATCTATGGAATACGTCGTAGGTCACAGTATGCATCTCAGGAAATGGTCCTCATCCTGCACTTCGCCATAGTCGCAAGAGTTTGATTGGTATTTCTATATCCACCATCTATTCATACTGGTTTTCACCGGTGCCACTCCTGTTCTTATTCGGTTTAATGTTTTCCAGGTTTTTCAATCCAGGTTATGTTATCAGCTGTCAGCTACTGCTAATAAAAGTAAACACACGCTAATTTCATTGCCAATCCCATTACTATTTGCGCTGTTGCCACGTTTTTTTACCACTAAACATAAATTCAGACTCAATATTCATCATATTATTTAAATAAAAACCACATATTTTATTAAATCATGATTAAATAATAATTTATCAATTAATTATCTAATGATTTTTTTTGTAAAAGGGTCAGTCAATTTTATTTAAAAAAATCAGGATAATTTTTATTTAAGGTTGGCTGTACTGATTACTTAACATGTTCAGCATAGAACCCCCTCGCGTCCCGCTTCATCACCTCGCTCTGACCACCAAACCTCCTTAACTTTTAACTCTTTAAGACCCGTGTTAATAAAGTTATTCTCATATTAAGCCATTATTTACCACAAACAATGTTTTACAATGTAATAATAATTATTTTTAAACACTGTAAAATTCACAATAAATTTAGTAAAATATTAATCGCAAACCGGAATTATTACCCAAATTTACATCCATTGAGTATATGCAACGAGCAGTCATAAAATTGAAAATGGTAATAAAATCGCGTAAATTACCTATCCAAAATGATTTACGATCTATTAACGTGATGTTTATCTTGTTGTTTTGTTTTGCTGCTAAAGAAAAATTAAAAAAAATTTGTTGATAACATTTACATACAAAAATAGATCGCGCTAGTAAGTGTGAGTGCATGCGATAGAGGAATAAAAAGAGAAAGTTGCATAAAGGAATTGCTACAATTGTCATGTACATACTGTTACGGATCAAAGCCGATCGATAAATCCGTCCCTGTTCTATAATTTCGCTCGAGGCAACGGTGCGGTTTTTTTGGGTGTCTTCAAATGAGCAGATGATTTAATATCAAGTTTTAAGTTAAGTTAAGAATTTATTGTAGAGAGATATGAATAAATTGTTTAGTTTTTGTACTGAGTTTTTAAATCATTAAACCCAAGATTAAATATCGCAGCAATACTTAAATCCATAGATAGCTAGTACTTAATTTTCTTTGAAATAAACAAGATCTTAGATCAACACTTATAAAAATAGATAAGATAGTTTTTTGGAGAAGACAGTATTTGTGGGAAATACAAAATTTAAAAGAGATAAGATTCTATTAAGATAAAACCTGGTTGAATAAAGGACACTGTTACAAAAGTTTGGCAAAAAAAATCGATTAAAAATTCTAAACAAGCTTTTTTAAAAGGTTTATTAACGGGTTTAAGAACTCCTAACCTAACCTAAGAACTCCAGTTGGAAAATTTTGTTTAATAATAACCCAATAACAATTATAGTGATGAAGGTTTTTTACATGGTGGTTTTCTTAAATTTGTATCCAAGTCTACCAAATATTATCCCGAAGAAATGAATTATGATATTTTTGAAGATTATTTTTTTAAATGCTGTATGTAATGGTCATAGTTTTTAGTAATGTTAGCTATCATTTAAGGTTAAAAGAACCATTTTCCACGGCTTAATGGAAAATAGTAAATAAAATACTGGTTTATTAAAAAAAGAAACTACTACTAACAATGATATGTTAAAAAAATAACTTGTAGTGTTGGCTTCGTAATGCACATCGACATTTAAAAAATACATTATTGTTACAAACGCTAAAAACGTGAAATTACGTTTCGTGAAAAGCCACCTTATTACAGCGAATTAAATTTGATTGAGCTTTTTTGGGCACAAATTAAGGGATATGTGGCCCGCCATAACACAACGTGTAAATTTAATGATATTTGCCAACTCTTATTGCAATAATTTTTTGAAATAACAAAATAAAATTGGTAAAAAGCTATGGAATACGTAATTAAAGAGAAACAGAATATGTGGAAGGTTGACAATATGGTAGAGAAAACTATAGAACTAGTAATTATTTTTCCCGAAACCGATGATGAAACAAGTGAAGATGATCTCAACTGAATAATTATAAATTTTAATATGATGGGTGAGGTATTTGATTCGTTTTCTATAAACTTTTTTATTTTGTAATATACAGGGTGGTCAACCGAAAACGAAACAAAGCCATTTACAGGAACCTCGTTACCTCCGGTATTTTGACTCCACTATTTTCAACCCCAAGCGAATGGGGGTCGAATAAGATGTCTTTTGTAAGCTGTGACAATCCTCTTTACAATAGTCTTCAAATTTTACATTTTCTTACAATACTTTGTAAAAAAGTACATGTTAAAATTCCAATTATTTTATTTGCTTACTTACTACTTAATTGATTAAATGTTCAAACTGACGACCGCCCGCTTGCATACAATAATAAAGATCTTGTTCAAAACGTTCACGCACATTCCGAAGAATTTCCGGAGTAATTCGACGGCACTCGTCAACGATTCTTTGACGTAAATCTTTCAATAACGCTGGTTGTGTTTTATAGATTTTACTTTTCAGATGTCCCCACAAATAGAAATATATAAATTATATAAATCTGGCGATCGTGGAGGCCATTAAATGCTGCTTTTTCTCCCAATCCAATGCCGTGGAAAACGTTTGTCTAAATACTGACGAACAATCGCAGCATAATGCAGAGGAGCACCGTCCCGTTGAAAATAAAAATGATCTTGTGGATTATTTTCAAATAAAGTTTTACATTTAAAATCTAATTTCTCAATTTCTCAAGTAATGGGCGAAATTTTAAAATTTAAAGACCATTATATAGAGAATTGTATGAGCTTTTGATAGACATTTTATTTTACCCCCAGTGCTATTTAAAACTTTTACGGTAATTCTTACCCTCGCTTGGGGTTGAAAGTAGTGGAGTCAAAAGTACCGGAAAAGATTGTTCTAAAATGTTGACGAGGTTCCTACAGATGGCTTTCTTTACTTTTCGGTTGGCCACCCTGTATGTAAAATATTTAAATTTTATAGCATTATTTACAATATTAAATTATTGCAATTTCGGCTCCTAAATATGAATTTAAAAGTCTAATACTTGAAAGTACCAAAAAAGAGTCATATCATACATGGTGAATAATCTTTGAGGGATGACGTCACCACCAGTTTTTTTAAACAAAACATACCCCTTTTCCGGATTTTCCTTGCTGAGCTGATTTCAAAAGTTTAGTAGGTCTATTGTGGCTCTTTTCTAGAGGTTACAGTTTACCGCACAATCCAGCCTTTCTCACGAAGTTTATGGTTGTATGGAGTGAGATTTTTTTTAAATCGGTAGGTTCTAGGTTGGTATAAACAAATATGTTGAACCTTATTCTTCACAGGCAGAAGCATGAACATAGTATGTTCAGCAATTTCATACAGGGTGGACAAAAACGCAAAAGTTGTTTGTTATTTAACATTGTATCTAACCTCTTTCATAAGTAATCCTAGCCGCTTAACTAAACAGAAAAAATTTAAAAGTATTGCCATTAATTTGACGGTAAAAACTATCTGATTTATTATATCGTTTTTAAAAAACTGTTTTATTAAAATGCCTTTTACTGAAAGTGAGAGAATTAAAATTTTAATGATGATTGGTGTTGGCGATAGGATGCAGATTCAACAAGAGGTATGCACATTATTTTATAAAATGCAACTAGATCATTTAATCTACGGTACATAGAATAGAAATTTAATATAGAGAATTAGGACACGTTAGAGATGTATCGAAGCAAGGTAGACCAACATATAATGCAATCCACAAGATGTAATTTTTTCGACATAAGACGATCCACACTGTACAGTGCGGGGATCTAGGGATTTGGATATTGGAAAGTCTTCAGTATCAAATATTTATAAAAATTAAAAATACCGTCCTTATAAAGTATGTTTTATTTATGAGTTGGCTGAAGACGACGTGATCGCAGAACTGAATTCTGCTGGTACATGATGAATAAAAACGATAATAAAGTAAATAGCAATTTTACTAATAACGTTTAATTTTTGAAAAGAACAGCGTTTTATTTAATCGGGCAAAACACACCCGATATTGGTCTGATGAAAATCCAAATTGGATGCAAGAATGCCATACGCAAATGGCGTGATTGATCTAATCGCAAGCGTGATTCGTCTTTTTAAGTCATGTAAGTTGAGTGGTTTAGTTTTGTATACAATACTTTTGACATATCCCCACAAAAAAAAGTCTAATGGCGTCAGATCAGGAGATCGTGCTGGCCATTCTATCGATCCGCGCCTCCCTATCCACCGATTTGGAAAATTTTGGTTCAGGTACTGCCGGACATTGATTTGGTAATGGGGCGCTGCTCCATCTTGCTGAACTTGCAGGAACTTGTGGGTTTGCTGGATCAGGATATAAGTTTGTCAAAGTTAGCACATTATTTTGGAGCAGTTCTAAATATTCATCTCCATTTAAGTTGCCATCAATGAAAAAGGAACCTACGATATGATTTCCAGCAATTCCTGCCCAAACTTTAACTTTTTCAGAATATTGCGTATGTTCCTCTCTCATCCAGTGAGGATTCTCATTAGACCAATAGCGGCAATTTTGACGATTAACATAACCGTGAAGAGTAAATGTGATCTCATCAGAAAACAAAACATCTTCTTATTGTATCAAATTGTTATCTAACATTTCCACTATTTTTTCACAAAAATACGTTCTCCTGTCGAAATCGTCTTCCATGAGCTTCTTTCTGAGTTGGCATCATTTTATAGGGATGCATTTTACTTTCCTTTAATATTCGAAAAATTTATGTGTGGCTAATGTTGAACAGTGAGGCTGCTTTTCGACCAGAATTATGTGGGTTTTCTTGAAACTCAAGCATAACATCCAATATTTCCGAAACAGTTAAAGATAGGTACGGGACATTGTACATGAATTATGTCTAGAATTTTCTGAAGAATCCAAAAAATAAGTAATATACGTATAAGTATCGGCCACTGTCACATGACATATAATTATTTATTTTTTTTGAAAAAAATGCGCATCTAAAAATACAAATCGACATGTCCAAGCGTTTTTCCCAACACGCTCTCATTTATTCGTCATCGAATTTATTCCATTTGGCTGTTTCACACTGTATGTATGTATTTTTGTGCATTTAAAAGTAAAAAGTTGAAAAAAATTAGTCGTTGTTTAGATTACAAGTTAAAAAAATAAAGCTGGTCCGCTCCTGCAGCATAATTGTTGATTTACGGTTTATATAAGAAATTCCTCAGCTGTTTTGGTAAACCTTTCGACATCGCAAGAAATAACAATAGACGGCGTTCCGCAACTTCAGCACAATTTGAGCGGCGCTATTGTTGCTCAGCATAATAGCGGCGTAGCAACCGATTATTTTAAAGCGGTGCTGGCGTTAGTGAAAAGTAATTGATTATTTAGTATGCATTTGGGGCAGTATTTGGTACCCTTTTGTAGCGTAATTACTTAGGGGAAAAGTTATCGGAGTCTTTGATATATTAAGGGGGACGCGAATATTTCAGAAATATTAAAAGAAACCTTAATACGAGGTCTGGCAATAAATTTCCAAGACTCGTTGCTTGAAAGACAAATTGACATTTAAAATGTCTGCTCCGAGAAAATAAAACATTTGATTTTTTAATATTTTTAACATGCTTATATTAGTTTAACCTGTATCTTGTTTGTTTGCTTGCTTGTATATATGTTTGTAACCGACTGTGCGTAATCACAGTTTATCGCATCGGTGGTTCAGTGGTAGAATGCTCGCCTGCCACGCGGGCAGCCCGGATTCGATTCCCGGCCGATGCATTCTTTTTTTGCCTTTACAATTTAATACATAACTGTTTTAGTGAGTAAAACAAATCGAACTAAAAAGCAATAAATAAATTGTAGTTTAAAACAAACTATAAAACACGCTTTTAGAGTTAATCAAACTAAAAATTAAAAAATAATTGTTAGCCGAGGAATAAAATTATTGACGAGAAAATTAATGTCACTGTTCTACAAGCGTGGGGTGCTTTGTATGACATTTTTAAACTAACTCTGCGTTTTGGAATGAAAGCACCCCACGCTTTTAGAACAGTGACATTAATTTTGTCGTCAATAATTTTATTCCTGTGTTAAGAATTATTTTTTACTTTTTAGTTTGATTAACTCTAAAAGCGTGTTTTTTAGTTTTTTTTAAACTATAATTTATTCATAATAATTATAAAAAAACTATTTGAGCTACATTACTGAAATTTTATTTTCAAAAAGCTTTTTTATTATGCATATTTTACATGGATTATAATTTACTTCCCAGTGGGTCCGATTTTGAAAATCCAGAATTTTGACATATCTGCACAATTTAAGGTCCCCAGAGTCGAATACATATAGTTTTTAAGCATGTAAGTGATGAAGTCAAATATTTGGGAATAAATCTAGATAGGAAGTTAAATTGGAGAAAACACATATTCTCAAAAAAATGACCTTCCGATATTTTTCAGTATTTTGGCCTCATTTGACAACCAGTCGTAAGATTTGCGTATTGCACTTATGACTATCTTAGGAACTTTATTTTTGACTATGTTGTTATGAAGAAATGATTTGATCGTCAAATGCCTTCTTTACACCGATGATCGGGTCATATTCTTCTTCTTCCATTGCCTGTCCGTTACCGGACGTTGGCGATCATTTTGGCAATAATTATTTTATTAACTGCGGCCCTAAATAGACCTGTGGTGAAGGTTGCTAACCAAGTTCTCAGGTTTTTAAGCCATGAGATCCTTCTTTTGCCTAGTCCCCTTTTTCCAAGCACCTTTCCCTGTAGGATAAGCTGCAACAGACCGTATCTTTCAGTGTTTCTCATAATGTGTCCCAAGTATTCCAATTTCCGACTTTTGACATTTCCTTGTTTAAAATGTCTAGCACTCTTTTATTTGTAACATGGGCTTTCCAAGTGATTCTTAGTATAGGTAGATAAAGCCACATCTCATATGCGTCCAACTTTTTACTGGCTGCATCTATTACAGTCCATGACTCAACTCCATAACTTTATAACTACAACTTCGGTCTACTGGAGATTTGCTGGCTTATGTCACTCAGCTCTGGACAAACACTATTGAAAAGTTTGGTGAATCTCGTGCAATAGCCTTGGATATATCTAAAGCATTTGACCGCGTTTGGCACCAGGCATTGTTAAGTAAATTATCTGCTTACGGTCTCCCAACCAAACTGTGCCAATGGCTCTTGAGCTTCATGCAAGATCGCTCCTTACATGTAGCAGTTGACGGTATTTCTTCTGATGCGTTTAAAACTAATGCCGGGGTCCCCCAGGGTTCCATCCTGTCCCCCACCTTATTTCTTTTACATATCAACGACCTCTTGAAAACCACCACGAACCCCATTTACAGTTTCGCAGACGATAGCACACTTGTCTCAACTTTCACATCCTATCGATCACTTTCGGTGAATGATACAAATAGACTTAGGCAGGAACAGGTTGATTCCATTAATAGAGATCTTGAAGCAATCGTCGAGTGGGGAACCAACAATTTTGTTCAGTTCAACGCCCAAAAAACACAAAGTGCCACGTTTTCCAAGAAAGTGAATTCCTCAAATCATCCCATCACAATGTCCGGAAATACTCTTGAACCAAGTCCCTACATCTCGATTTTGGGAGTCACGGTGTCCAATAATATGTCTTGGCATGACCATGTTGCTAACATCGCAAAGTCGGCAAGCCAGAGGCTAGGTTTTCTGTGGAAATCTAGAAAGTTTTTTATTCCTGATCAACTGTTGACGACGTACAAGGCTCAAATCCGACCTCTACTGGAGTATTGCTCGCACATTTGGGGTTCAGTATCAAGGCATTCTCTTCGTCTTTTAGATTCCATTCAGAAAAGAGCCATTCGTTTGATAAACAGCTCAACTCTCACAGATACCCTTCACCCTCTAGAACATAGAAGAAGAGTTGCAGACCAGTCATTGCTCTACAGATATTTTCATGGCAGATGCTCCAGAGAAATAAAAACTCTTGTACCACCATTGGCCACATTCGGCCGAAGAACTCGGCACGCTGATCAGTCTCACCCATTTACTCTCAAGATTGACACTACAAGGACCAATCTTCATCAAGAATCCTTTTTTTACAGGGCTGCTACGGAATGGAATAAGCTTCCAAAATCAGTTTTTCCAGAGAACTATGACCTGCAACTTTTTAAAAAGCGTGTTCACAATCATCTCCTTTCTATAATCCCTTCCCCTTCTAATAGTCGCAGTGCGGGCCGTCCGCGGCCCACACGATAGGTCTACCCTTTTTGCGACTATTTTCATAAAAATAAAAAAAATATATATAGAAGCACAGGAAACACATAGCATCGGAGAAGTCGTATTTTAGTTGTTAAATTCAGAAAGTGGCATTTAAACAATTTCGACATTTGAAGGAATGCAGCACGAGCCCTCTCTATTCGACAACGTATTTAGAGAGAATGATTCCAACTCTCGTTGATTGTAGTTAACCATTAGTTTACACCTGATGGGGGCTCTTGGCTATCTCCATTGATTGTGTTTTCTAGTGCGATATCATCTTGTTTAGTTTATGCGCTGTTGTATTGAATCTAAAGAGGAAGCGTTGGAGGTCGTCTTCACTTTCTGTCATAAGAACTGCATCATCCGTAAAGCAAAGAATCCTCAAAGATGGGTTGCCCATTTTATACATTGTGCTGTTGTTAAGACGTGGGCAATAGGTATTTTAATATTCTTTAACTTATTGCTTCTTCTTTTGATTCCTCATATTGTAGGCCTGTATTTTCCAACTCAATTTTCTTGAGATGTTGAGGTCCATGACTCCATCCATCTCTTTGTAGGTCTTCCTGGGGGGTTGTCTTGTCAATGGTCTTTCATCGATATTTGCTAGTCTTCTTTCTGTCATCCTGTTCACTTGGCTTTTCCAGTCCTTTCTACATTCAACGTATTGCAGTCAACTAATATTTGACGTTTAGCTAGGTACTAATTATATTCAACCTTTTTAGGGGAATTTGCAAAACTTCCTAAGGAATAGATATTATTTATTTTTTCCTCCTGAATTGAAATGCCTAATAGGCTAGATAGTTTTTGCACACAGTTTCAGGTTTTGCTTCAATTATTTTTTGTTGTAGGCCAAAGACAATGTTATTTTTTTGGCTATTTTTTTTGTAATAACTTTACTGTAGACAAGGAT
The DNA here is from genome assembly GCA_950111635.1 of Agelastica alni. Classification (NCBI taxonomy): domain Eukaryota; kingdom Metazoa; phylum Arthropoda; class Insecta; order Coleoptera; family Chrysomelidae; genus Agelastica; species Agelastica alni. The sequence goes on from OX467714.1 coordinate 21,789,724, forward strand.
TTTCTATTTTTAGCTTTTCTATTTTTGAATGTAGACTCTCGAACTTAAGGAGTATGTTTTCTCCGAATGTTCTATTGCAGTTTTTAATTCGTCCCTAATATTTTTTACTTCATTAAGAAGAAGAGACAGAATTCGTGGTTAGAGAATGTTAGGGATTGGACTGGCCCGAATTCAGAGTCACTACTAAGAGCAGCAAAAGACAGAGAGAGATTTGCCGAAATTGTAGCCAACCTTCAGTGAAGATGGCACGTTAAGAAGAAGAAGAATGTCTCTATATTGGCTAGCATTTTCGTGTATGGTGCCCTTTACTCTATTGCTTATCGTACGTCAATTAACAATTAAGACAAAAACCTCAAGTATGGTATGTTTTGGTTTGAGTACCTATTCAAAAGAAACTAACTACAGTTTCTAATTACGTATGAAATGAAACAGTTTTTTTCTTGTTTTTTTATTTATCTATCGCTTACCACAATTTCCAAAATTATTGTTGTATTTTCTCACCTTTTTTAGAGAGCATATTAACTTTCACGTGTTTTACACTGCAACGTTTTAACATGATTGATTATTATGTTAAGAATATCAATTAAGTTAGTGGATTTTTAACTTCTGTTTAATTATAAGGTGTGGAAGATGTTGAAGAACAGAAAGAAACCGGTAAACGAATTCGTCCAAAGTAAAGGAGTCTCTATAGAAAAGTGGAAAGAATACTTCGAAAGACTGTACAGCGCTGATGAAACACGTGAAATTGAATATCAAACGGCGGCCAGCGCAACGGTTTCAAGGGCGGAAGTAAAAGAAAAACTAAGGAAAGCTAAAAACAGAAAAGGTACGGATAATATACCGAACGAACTTCTGAAACACGGGGGCCCTAAGCTCATGATAACACTCACAGCTCTGTTTAATAAAATCCTGAGCACAGAAGAAATACAAAATGAGTGGCACACGAGCATAACAATTCCCATTTTCAAGAAAGGACAAAAAACATCCCCCGATAACTACATAGGAATAACCCTATTGTGCACAACAATGAAACTGTTCACAGGCCTGATAAAGGACAAACTGGAGAATCACATAACCAATAGAGAAGAACAACAGGGATTTAGAAAGGGAAGATCGACAACTGACGCCATATTTACCACCAAACAAATAAAGGAAAAGGCAATAGAATATAATACACCGGCATTCATCTGTTTCATCGACCTAACTAAAGCATTCGACAAGGTCAAACTAGGCGATGTCATCAATATCCTAATCGAAAAAGAAACACCAGCCAACATAGTAAACCTCAACACCGCCAACTCCACTCAAGTTAAATCAGGGCAACATATCACGAAAAGCATTCTAACACCAGGAGGAATCAGATAGGGAGACAGCCTCAGCCCACTCTTATTTAATCTTCTTATGGACAAAATTATAAAAGAAGTAGCGAACTTAAATATGGGATACAGAATGAGTAACAAACGTATCAGCATGGTATGCTATGCCGACGACGCAGCAATTTTCGCAGAAAACGAGAACGACCTACAAAGACAGCTATTTAAGTTCCACCAAGTGTGCCGACAGCTTAATATGACCATATCGGTCGAGAAAACAAAAATCATGACAATCACCAGGGAACCACTCAGAAGCAAGTTCGTAATTGAAGATAAGCCCATAGAACAGGTAATGCAATTTAAGTACCTCGGGATGAATATGTCTAGTGGCCACGACCCAACAAAAGATCTAAGGGACAAAGTCAATAAAGCATCAGCAACATCAGGCTGCCTAAGAGAGATTGTCTGGGCCAACGGGTACATGCGGAAGGACAGTAAGATTAAAATATACAAAACATGCGTAAGACCCATAATGACGTACGCGATAGAAACAAGAGAAGACACGAACAAAACAAAGAGCATGCTGCGCTTAGCCGAGACGAGGGTGCTGAGAACAATAGCTGGCAAAACCAGAAGAGACCACGTAAGAAACACTGATATAAGAGAACAATGCGGCGTACAGGATATCGTAAGATGGGGAAGGCAGAGAAGAAGGCAATGGTATAACCACAAGAATCTATAAGACCTGCGTAAGACCGGTAATGACCTACGCTACTGAAACGAGGGCAGAAACAGCAGCAACAAAGAGAATTTTAAGAGCAGCCGAAATGAGAACCCTAAGGACCATAACAGGACATACTTTACTCGACAGGCAGAGGAGCGAACACATCAGAGCTACCTGCGGCATTCAAGATGTAGTAAGATGGTCCAGAGTCCGAAAGAGAGCTTGGAGGGATCATGTGGACAGAATGCCTGGAAACCGCCTCGTAAGAGCTGCTAAGCACAACAAGCCTGAAGGTAACAGACCACCAGGACGACCGCCCAAGAGGTGGCACGAGAGCTGGACATCAGAATCCCAGTTGCGGCTGCTATGAGTGCTAATATATGAGAAAAAACAAGACAAATGTCTTAAGAAAAAGAAGAAGAAGAAGAAGAAAGAAGAAGGTATAACCACGTCAAGAGGAAGGACGAAGATAAATTACCCCGCATAGCTCTCGAGGGAATACCAGTAGGAAGCCGACCGCCCGGTAGACCACCGAAGAGATGGAGAGACAGCTGGCAGTCCACATCTCAAGAATTAATACAACGGCAAGCCCGGAATTAACAGATCATATGATCTCAACCAAGTAGAAGAAGAAGTTTAATTATATCGTCAGAATAAAATCAAATGACATTAAAATTAAGATTTATTTATAGTTGATTAATCAGGTATCGCAACAATATTTTACTTTTATAAATTCAGTTTAATATGATGTATAGGTTGCCACGTCTTTTTCGTTCTCTATTGAGTACTCTGCCAGCGGTCTCTCTACAGGCAAATTATGCCCGAGCTCAGCCGTAGAGGGTAGAAGAAAAAAAAGAAAATAAAAGTGAGCCGCGCCACCGACTTAGACGGTTCAAGCCATAAATCATTAATCAATAAATCATTGTTGTCTTATAAAGTTGTAATTTTTGAAGTTTGGTTTTATTGTTGGCTGTTAATTTTGATGATATTTGTTATAATTTTGTTATTGAGCTGTGTATTTTAATTTATTGTGTGAGCAAAGTATCCAATATATTTTTGCTATAATTTACGATTTACAAAGTTTACGATTCCATAAAATAATTAAAACAAAGGTAAGAATAACAAACCTTATCAGGTTACCAAAAAAAACGTATACAAGTCAACTTTTTAACAATACTTCATCAACGTTCACGTACGGCTGCTAATTTACTCACGTTTTTACCGGTTACATAAAGATTTACACTGTTAAAACAATCGAGCTTATTTAAAAATATTTTTACAATGGTTGTCCTTTAAAATATCAAGATTGTAGGATATTTACAAATAAGTATGAAGAAAATATATTTATTTGGACACAAAGAACTATTGAGAATATTACTTTAATCAAAGTTCAGCCTTGGCATATTATCCAATGCAATAAATAGTTTTCAACAGTGTACCATATTAATAAATTAAAACAAAACTTAATCGTGGTTTTAAAAAAAAAAACAAATCACGTCGTTTAAATATTCTAAAATAAAACACTTGTAACCTTTGGGTATGCGAATTCACTAATCCTGTGGCCTACTCCTGTGGCCTGTTTGAATTATGGAACAGCACCTGCTACTTAACAATGGCTTCCCTCCATCAGATCCCGCACGCGGTTATTTTAACTCGACACCAAAATCCAAAATATCAACAACAAAGGTAAGATAGAATGGTCAAGTTAAAAATTAAATGGTTTTTCTTCAAAATCCAATTAAAATGGCCCAAATACAGCCAGATATGAAAGAAAAAACCGTAGAGATTCTGCTCACGTGTTAATATCAAATCGTTCCAAAAACTCTCACCACCACCTGACTTCGACGACTGACACCAAGCGACTGACACTAAACTACTGACTCCCAGGCCGGATATCAAAAATGACACGGAACACGCGTCAACCAACAATCTTCACAAATCTATGTTCCAAACTCATAATCGCACTCGTCCGCGTTGATAGCCAGCCCATCCACACAGAAATGCAAACCAAACAATAATATAGCTGACAACACACGACAATCGAGGCCAAAAATTAGGGCAAAATCTAATAACAAAAACTTCCACTCCATCTCCATCGATTAAAAAAATGTCACAGCCATTAATAATCGAAATCTATCACTACTAGGTATGCAACACTATTTACAACGAATGATATATTTAAATTACAACAAAATACGGTATGCAACCCTACTTACGAGTACCTAAGGAATACTAAACTATCAGAGAACTGTAGAAGGAAAAAATAGGCACGTGACAAGGTATATGAGAAAAAAACTTCCTTTGACATTTTTTATTAGTGTACTTTAACAATTTTTTAAATAAATGTTGTTTAAGTAACATTCGTTGCACCCGATTGGAATTTTATAAAAAACAACCATTTTTGAATTTTTAGTCGAAGGATCCAATGCCTATTTATTCGATTTTTTAATTTTTTAAAAGTTCAATGAGCTGCTAAAAGCCTTCATTTACATTCGTACGTTTCCATGTAGTTAACAATAAATCATCACGCAAGGAAATAACCATAAATATTATTATTACAAGTTTACAACCGATGGGGGTGCAATCAACGTATAATCGAAATTAAAAAGGGCCGCAGTATATCGCAAGAACTTGGGGCGGTCTCCAAGATGCGGCGGAAATCAATATCTAGTAAACCCTGGCCGTATTCCACTATATATTCCTATTATTTGTCGAAAGTTCTATGCTCTAGTTTGGTATATATGTATATATTTCGTGTCTGTCGACCGATGACGTTGCATTCTTAGGTCTTCCTTGGCAAAAAAAAGGGCAGAAATTGTCGTGAATACATATAATATTTAAATCAAACTTATTTACGTAGATTAACCGACAATAACTACTTGTATTTAAAGTTAATCACTACCACAATTTTTGATGTAAAACGATAATTTTACTCGGCTAGTTTTTTTTGCAAAGCTGTCATCAAACCCATGATCTAGAACAGGGGTCACCAACCTTTTCAATGTGTTGAGCGGTTTTGGTTATATTCAAATGGAGAAATAGCTACCCAAACTTAAATTATGAAATAATACACAAATATTTTGGACGAACAAGTTTTAACTATAACCATAATGTACTGATTAAGTGTCTGATTAAGAGAGGTATCTCGGAAACTATTTATCGTACAACTTAGAGAAAAAAATTTGTAATACAAATTCGCGTACGAGAAACTAGCGGAAATTTTTTTCAAGTTTTCTACTTCGCCGCACTTTACGATAATAACACAAAAACATCATTTTTCCGTAATAAATACACAATAATGGTACCACAATCTTTAGATATTCGTATTCTTTCGATCATTTCACGCATTTTACGTCTATCCAAATGTCTATGGTGTTGATTCGCGGAAGAAAAATTTGGAGTATTTTTGGGTGTTCCACAATATTTATAACATCTATGTCACCTTTATCGTTAAATAATATATCTTTAAATATTTCAAATACGTCCATTTTGAAAACTTAAAAAAATCTGGTCAACGAATCTAACAAATGTTTATAGGTTATACTTATAGCTATTCGCTCCGTGCGTGACTGCAGCGCCATGGTATCAGTGAACTAAAGGACGCTGTCATAGAGTTTTTAAATATATAAATGAATGGTGGTTTGCAAAAAAAATTAATTTTTATTGTTATAACAAATTTTTTTGCGTGTCAAACCAAGTGACAATTAATCTTCAATGCTGTGAATTTGTTTTGCAAAAATTACCCATGAAATGTAAGTTAAATTAATAATTTAAAGACAGTATAAAAGCTGTAGCGTTTACTATAGTAAACAAATTAGGTTATAACCACAGTAGATCAGACTTTAAATGGTATTGGCAGTAATTATTATGACAGATTTTCAATTAATTAGTCATACCATCGAATTTCAACCTCAGACTATCATCAAAGGTAAAAATATCGCACTTGCAGAACGTGTCTGAGATGTTGAAGAACATCGTCTGCATAACAAAAGTTATTTGAAAAGTTACGAATTTTTCGACAAGCATTGGTCCATGTAACACCTTACACTAATTCTTAAAATATAAATAACAATTAAATGATTTATTCTATTAATAAACAAATACTTAATTTTTTTATTTTAGATAAATTAAGCTCGATGTGTTACTGATGTACTGCCATTTCGTTTATAATAAAAGTAAAAAATGCCGCATTAATTTACTTCATTAATAATGAAGAAAGCGCATCCAAAACTCTCAAAATTAATTTAATCGAGAAATTAAGTATAGACAAAACCTGAAATAAGAATTTTCAGTTTTTTTAAAATAAACTTTTTTTTCGAAATCCGTTATTTTTGTATAAAATGATTTTCGTTACAAAGTGTTAAAATCGTCCGCAGGTTTTTATATAAACTAGGTTGATTTTTTAAAAACTTACAGTATTTTTTACTACTTATTAAAATTTGTGTCAGGATAAACGGAGCTTGCACGGACTGGTTTAATATCGAAAAAGGTGTGAGAGAGGGATGCGTGGCTTCGCCATGGCTGTTTGACTTATAGATAGACGATTGTTTAAAAGATTTGAAAGAGAGTGCGTATGAATTAAAAATGAATAATTTGATCGTCAAACGCCTTCTTTACGTCGACGATCAAGTCATATTAACGTCATCTGAAGAGGAGTTACGGGCGATGGTTAATGTTATGCATGATGCCCTAAAAGTAAAAGGGATAAAAATAAATGAAAGCAAAACAAAAGTAATGGTTTTTGAAAGAGAAGAAAGCATGACAAACTGTGAAGTTTTAATTTAGGGAAAAAGAGTGGAACAAGTAAATGAATTTGTGTACTTGGGTTCAAAGTTTACGAGAGATGGAAAGTATGACAGTGACAATGAGTTGGTAGGAAAAAAATGAATTGGGCATTGCATAGCTTTATAAACAGCCAGAAAGTGTCAAAAAAGGCACGTCTAGCTGTGCATAGAGGTGTGTTGGTTCCTACACTAATGTATGATAGTGGATGTCTGGTTTGGCAGAAGAAGCATGAAAATAGGATTAATGCTGCGAAGATAAGTAGTCTGAGAAGTATAGATGGAGTGTCTCGGTTAGATAAAGTAAAAAATAATGAGATAAGAGAACGCTGTGATGTAAAACATATGGTTAAAGATAGACAAAGAAATGTTTAGATAGTTTGGACACGTAGAAAGGATGGATAAAGAAAGATTGACAAAACAAATTTATAAGGCGAGTGCGAATGGTCGGTAGAGGTCGACCTCGGCGAACATATCTCGATCAGATCAACATTGTTTTGAAGAAAGGCCAGGTAAAGAGTACCCACAACCGACGAACATGCATAAGAGCACTGATAAAAGTAGAGAAAGCAAAAGATGTGTGGTAGAACCGTAGCAAGTGGAAGGAAGTGGTCTCTGCCCACCTCTACGAGAAAAATGCGTGACTATATGTATGTATGTATTAAAATTGTCAATTATAAGATTGCCGAGACAAAAAAAAAAGTCAGAATGCCAAAAAAAAACGCCAACAGAGAATAGGTGGGGTAAAATCAGAAAGTAAATATCATCTGAATCATTAAAAACAATATGTGAATACCGCATTGACGAATCCAAACTTTTTAATAACGCAGCAGTTTTTCTTTTATTTCTTGTTTTAAAACCATCATAAATCAAATAAATTAATTATTAGTTTTAACATAAATATTTGGTGTGTACGCTCTAAATAAGTGTTGAGTTGCTTTTAACATTACAGTACTTTAAATAAACCCACCCATAATTTCTAAAAACAAAAATGAAATAATGGTATTAAATTTTCCCGTACTCGGAACTGCAAAGTGATCCATCCACAGAACATTATGTACCTAACCTCATTTTTCAATGAGTTATTTCGGATACGTTCGGAGTTCAGAAACCTGCTTACTATTATGGAAAACACGACAACATTAACTGGGTTTTCAGGACGCAGGACGTTTACGAATATTCGCTGTCGTAATTAATGAAATATTGCCACAAAAGAGTTTTATCCACCAACCAGGATATCATTTTGTTTTACTTTAAATCTTTAGAAAAATAAAGGTATTAATAGTATATTCTGTAACGAGCGTATAATAATAGCTAGCTCAGGATTGATTAAAGTTTTCAAGTGTCAACAAAGAGTTATATATATTTGGCTTAGCCCAAGATGAGTCGTGTAGGGGAATGTTCAAAAAAAAAACAATACGCTGACAGCACCTGCATTTTTTATTATGGTGTCAACTACATTTTTTATCAAACATAATAGTATATTCTGTAACAAGGTTAGAATGAAAATTCGATGCGAGTGGAAAGTTCCTAGCGCGAGCCGAAGGCGAGCGGGAGGAACCGCGAGCATCACGAACCGAGTAGCAGACTATACTTTTTTCACGATCAAAAATTTTAAAATATTTTTAAATGGAAACGAACAAAAGATAATTTTTATTACAGAATTCAATTATAATTACATTAGGTAAACACTCAATAATTAGAGAAACATTTCACTTTGTATTAATTGTTATATTTGTACAGTTCAAGAATGCCTTAAGTTTGTTATATCTTGAAATGTCTATATCATGTTTTACGGTTATCGTTGCTTTTAATTTTGAATATATTTTCCACATCGTTGAGGATTTCCATTTTTCCGATAATTTACTAAAAAACGCAATATTTTCTGAAAAAGAATTTGCTTTCTTTGTTTGTTTCCAATCCATGAACAGTTTGTAATATTTTTCATACTCATTCTTTGATTTTTTTTGGTAGTAAACTTTCCGGTATATTATTTGTACTCTTTGTAATTTCAGGTGGTGTATATGATGGGGCCGATCTTTTATTTTCGTCAAAATTAAAATCGGCCGTTTATCATGACAACATGTATGCAGAGACGTTTGTAAAATGGTTAAAACAGAAACTATTACCATCGTTACATGATTCATCTGTCATTGTATTAGATAATGCTTCGTACCATTCGGCAATTTTAAATAAGCAACCAGCAAACTCCTCGACAGTACAGAAAATAAAAAAATGGTTAACGAACGAAAATATTTCATTTTAGTTATTTCTTAAAAGTAAACTGTTCCTCTACAAAACTATACTCATACCAGTTTAATAATACGGAATAAAACTATGGGGCTGTAGTAAATCTACAAACACGAAAATACTACAAACTTTTCAATCCAAAGTACTCCGCATGATAAGTAAAGCCCCATGGTATGTCTCTAACCAGACACTTGATGATCTGAACATACCACAAATCAAGCACGTGATAAATGCTCATTCTACATCATACAAAAATCGGTGCACTAATCGCGACAACGAATTGATAAACAATTTATTTAACCAACCACTTGCCGAAACATGATTAAAGAGACTATGGCCAAAAGATCTCCCACAACAATAATTTTTAGAGAACCGTCAGGAATTGGGTACAAGAGAGGCAATAGTCGCGAACCAAGTGCTTGCCCAGAATTGCTTCGACCACAGAAAGGACGTGTTGTTCTGTTTTATGGTTTATGAAAAAGCAGCTCCTCAGAAAGACATCCGATGTATTAAAAACTTATATGCGACAGGGATGTGTGATACCTCCACTCTTATTTAATTTATTTTCAGATTCAGTTTTTCAAGAAGCTTTAGAAGAAGCGGGAATAGGAATAAAGGGTAATGGAGTGTGGATTAACAATATTCGTTATGATGATGATGGGGTCTTAATCACTGTTAATATACACCACCTACAACAAACACCCACAGAATGGGTGGAAAAATTTAAGTACCTCGGCACCTGGCTGTACGAAGACTGGACACCGGATAACGAAATAAAGAGTCGCATTGAACAAGCCCAGCAAGCATTTATTATTAAAGTTTGGAAGGATACTTACCTGTTCCGAATTTGACTTTGACTTATGACTAAGATTCGTAAAATGCTACGTTTGGTCAGTGTTTCTCTATAGTATGGAGGGTTGGACACCAAAAATAAGTGTAATTAACAAACTGGAAGCCTTCGAGATGTAGCTATACCTTGGACAGCGAGAGAAAAACGGCATATCTGAGGCATATTATGCGAAGTGAAAGATATCACCTCTTACAGTTAATGATCGACAGCAAGATTAAAGAAAAAAGAGGAATCGTAAAAAAGAAAATGACATAACTGTAATACATGATGTGTAGTTGCTGATACACACCGCAAACATCCATTAGTGGATACGCACTAGAAGAAGAATAGGGTAAATTGTAAATCTATAGTGTATCAATAAAAAATATAAAAATTAAAATTCATTAATTAATGTATAATAACGTTGCAGATGCTTGTAAAGTATAAGAAAGAATGATTAAATCTATCCATTCGAAGTGACCACCTATAGACCAGTTTCGGGGTGTTGCCCCTCATTAGCATAGGGTAGGTCTTGACAAACTCATGTTTGCCCTTTGAAGAGACAAATCAACAATTCCAACTCCTACCAAGTATGCATGAAGGACCACACGAAAATCGCTAGTCACAACATCTAAACTTTTTAACAAGCACCACCCAATAAATAGCTTCTGAATGGAAATATTAAAATATAAAAATTATAGAAAACTAAAATATTATTGTAGAAAAATCTTAAAATTCTTGACAGCGAAAATAAATATAAGAATGTATAAAATGGATTTTTAAAGGACCAGCTAATTTCGCTGCATGTTAACCTATATTATTATTCATAAAAAACAACTATACTCCTGGCTATATGCCTACGACGAGCATTGAATTACATCTGATAAATAATCGTGCATAATCCCATGTCGGGTGTTATGCAGATGCTTGTAAAGTAATAATTAAATATATAATCTTTATATTAAAGTAAGGGCTGGTTTTAAACATAAAAGCTATTGTTTATAATAAGATATAAATAAATTTGAAAGGTTCTCCAAAGTTTAGAAGCATAGAACTCATTAACGTGTTTCATGATTGACATTAACGACTGGCAAAGTATATTTACCTGTTCATTATTTCATTAACGAGTTTGTACAGGAAAAGCGATAGACGAATACAAATTTGTTTTTTTTGTTCAGCACAATACTCATTAAACTGGAAAAATTTTAATTGTTCATGATTTATTCCTTAAACTAAAAAAACTACTTTTAAAAAAAATAAATCCATAACTACATAAAATAAAATTAAAATACGTTATAATTAAGTACGTACAAAAAAATTTTTATTAACAAAAATAGAATAACTTCTTTGAAAACTCATTGGTTTTTATTTTTAAACCCATTAGTGTGATAACTTAAATAACGTAAAATTTACCGACCTTTATTAAGGGGATAATCAATAGCTTATTTGCGAAACTTCAGGTCAGTCACTTCCAGTAACCGCTCCCCACAACCTTAGGATCGGTAGTTAATATATTTCGCAATTATGTACTTTAAGGATAACACTTAAGGGAAAAAGGGGTAGTCCCGCGTTATCTTATTGCTGCAACAATGAAAGTGATTATAAAAGAGAGCCTATTAGAACATAAATTTGTTTTTGGGCCTGGATCATTAATCAGATGTAGATGGAGACTTGCTGCTTTTAAAGTAGATGGAAACAAACGTACTGGCTCAAACATGGAAACAATACTGTAAACGAGTCTTGGTTATATTTTGGGTAGACTTTTATTTAAAACTACTTTTTGGTTCTAAAAAAAATCTTTTCTTCACTGAGGTTATGTTCTGTACTGATTCCATTATTAATCACTGTGGGTCTGGCAGACCCATAGCGCTTTTATTTGCTTATTGTTGAAAATTATTACACCATTGTCGCTTTGTGTCTTCTTAAAGGGATGTTCTAAGAATGATTTACCTGAATCTTATACCTTGGTTATCATGATTATCAACCGAGAACAAGAAGATGCTCCACAACCACACAAGGTGGCAAATCGCGATGTCGTCGGAAGGATCGTGTATCTAGTGTCAATAATAACATCAAATGGGGATTGTGAACCTGAAATTCGTCGACGCATTCAACTGAGTAAAACAGCTATGAGCCAACTCACCAGAGTATGGAAAGATCGCAACATCTCGATCCAAACAAAAAAAGCTCTAGTAAAATCACTGGTATTCTCAGTTTTTTGGTACGCTTCGGAAACGTGGGTGATCAAGGCCGCTGATCGACGGAGAATCGATGCGTTTGAAATGTGGTGTTGGCGCAAAATGTTAAGAATCCAATGGACTGCTCGAAAAACAAACGCGTTACAATTATAAAAAATAAGATATTTACTGATATGGGTCTGGCAGTTCTATAGCGAGCAAGGGCGTCTTATCAGCTGACGCGCCCAACGGAAAGTAAAGCAACGCCAATCAAAATGAAACATTTTTAGGACTCTTTAGTAACTTATACAATTAGTATCGTCCTTAAAAGCTATCTTCTTTTTTTTTTTAAGGTGCCTATCTTCTTATAATGTTGGCGACCACGTTTGCCCATCTTATCCTATTCATTGCAGCTCGGAAAAAGTCAGTTGATGTTAGGCCAGTACATTTTCTAAGATTGGCCAGCCAGGATATACGCCTACGTCCAAGTGCCTCGCTTGCCCTCAATCTTGCCTTATAGAAATAATTGTAGAAGTCGGTACTTTACGTATAATGTGGCCAAAGTAGGCCAGTTTTCTGTTCTTTACGGTAGTAATAATTTTCTTGTCTTTTTTGAGCCTCTGGAGAATCGTGAGGTTAGTTGTATGGTATGTGTATGAGACCCGTAGCATGCGTCGATAGCACCACATTTCGAATGCCTCTAAGCGTTTGGTTGCAGCCTCGGTAAGACTCCAGCTTTCTACTCCGTAGAGGAGAATACTGCATGTAGGCGTAGCATCTGTGAATTCTTATGCGTATATTGATATTAAGAGAGAGGTTACAAATGACTTTCTTAAGGCGGTTAAAAGTGCTTCTAGCTTTTATAATTCGAGTTCTTATTTCCTATTTATGATTCCATGTATCATAGATATTGCAGCCCAGGTAGCATATTTTCTCTACTCTTTCCAAAGGTGTGATACATTGCAATTAATCACATTTATCAGTTTTATTAACGTGATCCTAAAGTTTACTCATTTTAAAAATAAAGCTAGTAAGTTATTTGTTATGATTTAATAAAAATAAAGTTGCACAATTAAATAAGTGAAAGTCTGGTGAAATTTGTTTTGAGCGGTGCCGTAGAAAATAACCTCAATCCGGGAACACGGTCTCCGGAGACGATTGCATGCAGCCTTTTGGCCGATAATAACGTATTTTTATTTCCCTTAATAACACTTTCATTAGCATAGACTAGACGGACAAGACTGACATGCCATTAACGATCGAACATTGTTTTACGGTCATTTTTCAGGTGCCGTAACTAAAAATCGATTTAAATTAGTTATTAGTGTATTAATTTGAAACAATATTATTCTGCGAAGGAAAATTATAAATTTAATTAATTTAATCCATTAATTCTTTGAGCTGTTTATGGCAAAAGTCTTCTTATTCTTCATCTGCCTATCCACACTATTGGATGTTGGCGATCACAATTATGTACGCTTCACTGTCTATTGCTGTGTGTACCAGGTCTCCTATAGTTCTTAAAGGAGTCCAAAATAAGTAGTTTTCCTTCTCTTTATTTTAAGTAACATTTCTTTGTTTTTTCCCATTCGTCTCAAGTTTTTATCATTCGTTACTCGGTCGGTCCATGATACTTTTAGCATTCTTTAAGTCCACATTTCAAAACTTTCAATCAGATTTATGGATAATGCTTTTAGCGTCCATGTCTCCACGCCGTACAGCAGCAATCCTTAAACACTCCTTGGTCTTCTCATTAAGGCTCTATGTTTCTGCGGTGTATGTAAAGGTCGATAGGACACATTGGTCAAAAACTTGTGTTTTAAGGTATTGTGGAAATTTGGAATTAAAGACATCACTAAGTTTTATATATGCTGTCCATCCAAGCTATATTCTTCTGGAAATCTCTGATGTCTCACTGTCATTATCGAAGGATATTCTTTGTCCGAGGTACACGTATTCGTCTACGACTTTAATTTTACTGTTGTTGCCAACATTAACATTATCGGAATTAGACATAACTTTTATTTTTGCTGCGTTCATTTGTAGGCCGTAGCTTTTTGCGACACTGTTAAACTCCTGTAGCATGGTCTTAAAATCATCCATACAATATTGTCTGCAAAGCGAAGGTTATTTAATTATTCTCCATTGATTTTAACTCCCTTGGCCTCCCATTCCAGTTTCTTAAAGATATCCTCCAGAGCTGTTGTGAATATTTTAGGGAATATTTATCTCCCTGTCTTACGCCTCTCCATAAATTGATCGGATCAGTTCCCCCGAAGACTTGGACTGTTATGGTTGCGTCGTGGTAGATAGCGTTGATCATCTGTTTATATCGACTATTGATACGGTATCTCTTTAAGGCATTTAAAAAAGCCCATTTTTCGAGTGCATCGAACGTTTTTTCAAAGTCGATAAAAGCGAGGAAAACCTGTTGATTATGTTCCAGTGATTTTTCTATTATTTGTTGTAATGTGTGAATATGATCGATCGTACTGTACCCCCCACGAAAACCGGCTTGTTTCACTGGCTGGAATTCGTCAAGCTTGTTGGTAACCCTGTTCGTTATTATGCTTGTCAGGAGCTTGTAGGTATGAGACAGCAGTGAGATCGGCCTGCAGTTTTTAATATCTTCCTTGTCAAAGGAGACAAGTACTACATAATTAAACATATTTAATAAATTTGTGCCGAAATTATTTATGTTGCATTTCCTTTTAACATAATTAAATATATGACCGTATCTAAGCAAAAAACTCATCGAGAGCTACATCAACGAATAACGAAGGAGCGAACAAACTACGAGGGCGGTTTGATAAGTCAGTGACTTTTTGAATAAAACAAATTTTTTTCCGCAAATAAACATTTTATTTTTTTACATAATCACCTTTTAGCTCGATACATTTAGTCCAGCGTTTTTCTAATTTTTTTTTTCCCTCCAAATAATAGGTTTTTTCAAAGCTCTCAAAATACGCGTTTGTTTCGGTAATGACTTCTTCATTCGACTCGAATCTTTTACCGCCCAGCCATTTCTTTAGGTTTGGAAAAAGAAAATAGTCGCAGGGGGCTAAATCTAAAGAATATGCTGGATGGGGTAGCAGTTCGTATCCCAATTCGTGGATTTTGGCCATCGTGACTAGACAAGTGTGCACACGTGCATTGTCTTGATGGAACAGCACTTTCTTCTTCTTAGCCAAATGCATCCGTTTTTGCTTCAAATCAACGTCGAATCTGTTCAAAAGCTTTGAATAATTTTCGCCGGTGATCGTTTTACCTTTCTTGAGGTAATCGATGTGAATGACACCGCGTACATCCCAAAAAACTGTGGCCATGACCTTGTTGGCTGACAGACTCTGTTTCGCCTTCTTTGGTCCACGTTCACCCCGAGCAACCCACTGTTTCGATTGTTCCTTGGTCTCTGGCGTGTTGTGATGGATCCATGTTTCATCCACAGTAACAAAACGGCGCAAAAATTCGTCCGGATTACAGCTGAACATCGCTAAACACTATTTTGAAGTGGTCAAACGATTGCGCTTATGGTCGAGTGTGAGCAATCGCGGCACCCATCTCACAGAGAGTTTTTTCATGTCCAAATATTCGTGTAAAATATGATGTACCCGTTCAGTTGAGATACCTACAGCATGAGCCAACTCACGCACTTTCATTCTCCGATCATCCAATATCATTTCATGGATTTTATCGACGATTTCCGGCGTGATTACTTCTTTTGGGCGACCTGGACGTTCGGGGTCACTAGTGCTGGTACGACCAGAACGGAACTCTGTAAACCACTTCATAACCATTGAAATTGATTGTGTCGAGTCTCCGTAGTATTTATCAAGTCTTTCCTTAGTTTCAGTGATGGATTTTTTACGTAAAAAGTAATGCTTAATCAGCACACGAAATTCACTTTTTTCCATTTTCGTAAAAATTCACGAGGTTGTCTGCTTTGAACGGCTATCAAACACCAACTGCACGACGTACCTTGCTCACTGTTGCATTTGGAGTAACTGCGCGGGAAATTCAAAAAGTCACTGACTTATCAAACTGCCCTAAGAAGCGAACAAACTAGCTAAGCGGGGCTCTGAAACACCATTTATTGGGCCAGAACCAATAATAGGGATACCCAAGGCCAGCGTTAAAGCAGCGATCAAAGGCTGGATCCACTCTCAGCATCAGCTGAAGTGGGCACAGACAGATGGAACTAGGCACAGCAAACTAATGCTGAAAGAACCCTCACCTAAGCAGGCAGGAAAGCTGCTCTCGCTAAGTAGGAAAAACTTAGAACAGTTGTAGGGCTTTGTACCGGACACCGTTTGTGTTTGTGTTTGTGTTTAACACAGAACCTATATGCAGATTAAGTAATGAGGGGGAGGAAATAGTCATTCATATTATCTTCGAATGTGAAGCCACCGCCCAATGGAGGTACTACCTGGGTTGTATACAAGACCAAGGGAGTGATCCACCTGGGTTAATAGCAGTACATGAGCTTCTACTCTTTAACAGGAGAATTGAAGAAATGGGATTAAACTAAGGAGCTGGAAAGGTAAAAAAAGCAGACAATGCTGAAGTGTCTAGATAAAAAATTAGACCAAAACTCCTATTTACTCATTAATTCATTCATACATCAACGATTTCTTTTCACAATAACGCAAAAAATAAAAATGAAACGTCTTAATAAAAGCATAATAATAAACAAAAAAATTTCGGGTATAAATCTTAGGGCAATTTACTAATGTACCCCTCAACACAGTGCGCCCGTTAAGTCAATGCCTCGGTGACTAATCAGATACCGTCGTATATTGGTGAAATGAGCTATACGAATTTACTGCCGGTGATGTTAATAAAAAGTGGAAAAGCTTTTTCTATCTTGGGACAAATAATAAATCCGAATACCCACGTTTTAACAATTCTTTAAACAATATATAATTAATTAACAATATATCAATCCCCAGCAGCACGGTTTTTTAAGGTGACGGTATCCGTCTTTATGTGCGTGTTCTAAATAAAACCCGCAAAAAAAAGATAGTACAGGATGGATATACACCTGGTGGGTCTTTTCGTTGACAAGCCCGTTAATAAATTTACTTGTTCCGCCGTTTAGCTCGCTGCCAAAAAACTGTCAAATAAACAAATACCAACTAAAAAACGTTCAATTAATGTACCGTTGAAAATGTTGATAGTCTGGAATATGGTTACGCTGCGTATTATTTTCGGGATTCGTTTTATTTATTGAATATATGGGAAAAATTAGACTATCGATACGTGTAGAGTGGTTAATTTATGGGTAATAATTTACATTAGGTAATTAGTTAACGGGCAAGGATTTCTGGATAAACAAAGATTTCGGGTAGTTTATACTTTACCCAATTTGTCAAAATTGCATGATACGATATGAAAATTATTATGAGCTGTGCCAGCTAACGATGAAAACAAAAATTGCATATTGCAGACAATTTCTTTAACTTTGTCTCATTTCTAAAAACATCTTAAAATATGTTCCTTCAGTACAGGAAGGTTGTGTTTGTTTGTGTTAGTTCTATGAACCGTAAAATTATTGGTAAATGAGTTTTTCATTTGGTTTATTGTAATTAGGTAAGTTATTAAATTAGTCAGTTGAATATTATTATTTGTGTTAGGAACTATGTAACTAAATTAAACACCATACTTTTAGAAACAATAGTATATATTTTTTAACTAACTTAACATAAACGAAAAATATTGTTTATCTCTCCAATCACAAACTATTATTATCACTAATGATACCGCTATCAGTGACTGTCTTGCTGATTAACCAGTATTGCTCTGCATCAAATTTGTGAAAATGTTTCAAAAGTGAGTTTTTTCCTTAAGGTTAATTAATCGGAAAAAAAAAATTTAAATCTGTAAACATAAGTAGTATCAAGAAAATATGTATACATACATAAAAATTTAGCTTGCGTAGTTAGTGTTCGTACAACTAGAAAAGTAGTCAATGGATTGACTTTAAATTTTTATATAATTTTTAATCTGAAGTTCCCACGGGGAAAAAATTCCAAGCGTTTTGCGAACAATTTAAAAAAAAAAAAAAATTATTAACTTTCCATTGGGAAGTTATGGTAATGGGTCCAATTTGGCGAATCCCAAATTTTGACATATCTCAACATTGCAAGGTCCCAGAGTCGAATACAATAGTTTTTAAGTGTGTATATACGTATGTGCGTATTTTCGTATGTGCGTTCGAAATTATTTTTTATCTCGATTTTCTTGAGAACAAAAAATGATATCGACGTGAGACCAATTGCATTCGACACATAATTATGCAACTTAGAACTGATTAGATTTTTAGCAAAATCGCAAAATTAAGCTGTTTTTTATGGAGAATAAAGAATTGAAAAAATGGTAAATACCTGAATTTTGCAATATATAAATTATACCATTTTTAATACAGAATTTTAAGATATTTTGAATAATATGATTATTGCGTGTAAGGAATATTTGTATGGAAAATATGATGACAATATTTCATAAAAAGAGATAGTTTTAGAAAACAAAAATAGGAATTGGAGAATTAAAGAGAATAGCATTGAAAATTTTGAAAAATTAGTGTTAGTAATAATCAAGCATTGTTTATAACAACTGAATATTGTTAATAACAAATGATTATTGATTTTAATTACTAAAAAAAAAATTCAATTGTTGTAAACAATTGAAAATAGCTCCCGCTTATGAAATGATAAGAAAAAGTTTGAAAGAATACAGTTGACAACAGAATATTGTTAATAACAATTATAATTTGTTATAAACAATTTGAAATCGTTTTTATAATAATTTTAATAAAAATAATAATTATAACAACAAAATATATGGTATTTTTTTATTCTTTTTACTGAGAAGTTAGTCGTGTGGACCTCTCGGGTCGCACCCAGACCACTGATATTTTCTTAGGCTAAACACCCATTAAAGGTAATATTTCACTATTATCTCACTATTCTTCACTTTATCCAACCGAGTCACTCCGGCTATACTTCTCAGACTTCTCATCTCTGCAGCATTAATCATATTTTTATGCTTCTTCTACCAAACCCAACATTCATTACCAGCACTTCTCTATACACAGCCAGACGTGCCTTTTTTGACACGTTATGGCTGCACATACAGTTATATAGGGCCCCATTCGTTTGTTTCCCTGCCAACACATTTTGCTCATACTTTCCGTCTCTCGCAAACTTTGAACCCAAGTATACAAATTTATTAAGTTGTTTTACTCGCTATCGCTCGGGCTATTACTTACACGCTGCGGTCCATAAAAGCCTTTTTTACGCCCTTGATACATAAATAACTATTAGTTTATATTTGATCTTTTGTGTGCAGAAAAATTTTCCTGCAATCTAAACTGTTTTTTTACTTTCTATTTTGTTTCCTTAACAAACCATAAAATTAACAAGGGTGGTACTTTAAAATAAACATAAATTTTGTATAACAAATTTAAAAATTTAATACAATGTCATTGTAAAATTTTTCGAATGAATATATGAAAATTTCACATTCAAAAGAACTGTTTTTTTTTTCCAACTTAATTTATTCCACATATTTAAACCATTTAAAAACAAACTGCTGGATGTTTAGAAGTACATCGTAGCTATTATAAAGTTAGGGTGGAAAGCAGAAAGTGCTTTAGCGCTATACAAACATCAATTTACACGACCTTCCCTATGTATGCCCTATGTATTGATAACAACGAACACCCCCAATATGATTCACACTGTAACAAGTAAGGAATGTCGTAAGCATTGCGCAACCACGTGCTTTCCTCCAGTTTCTCTTATCCCTTAATCAAATTTTCCACACGCAATCCCCCCCAACTACCCCAAAAGTCTTGAACTCTGCAAGTGAAAGTTCATGACGCTATGAGGAGACAACTATCGTTACATCACGTTTGGCCAATATACGAAATTTACGAGGCAATAGAATAAAAGATAAAAGAGTGGGAGAAATTTAATACGATAGACAGAGCGAAACGTTATCGGCGAGGTCACGATTAAAGTGAATAAAGCTAGTCGAATAATTTCAGAACCGGATTTTTATGAAACATTGAAACTTATAATTTACCAATACTTTAGAAGATCCATATTTACTTAATCAATGGCCCAGATTTGCCAAAAAACCTCTAAACATTGATCGTTCGTAAGATAGGAGCTGCTGTGTCCTTAATTCGCGTTCTAAAACTTACAAAACACCACCGTTGTTTTTAGTATAGGAGCCTAGCAACTTTTGGAAAACAAGAATTTCAGGTCAGCTGATTTTTTGTTATGTCGTCCTTCTAGCTCTTTCGGTTAGAGTCTGAGCCACCTGGTTGGCGGTAGCGGTTGCGTTCAGTAGTGCGCACCTTACAGCTGTACAGGTTAGAATCCTAAATTTGAAAAAAAATTTAAGAAGCGTAATTTTTTGGCTTTGGATAGATTTACCAGACATATATTTTTTATTGCCAGACACTTTTATCACTGCTAACTATGTGCCATACGCGAATTTTTTTTTTAAATATAAAATTTAAATTATAATTGTATGTCTGTAATTTTAATATTATGTTATTTAAGGATAAATAAACCTAAAATTAATTTTTCATTATACCTACCTGAAAACACTATATTTACATGCCTATTTAGCACACCAAAAGTGCCATGAAAAATCTCTCTTCGTAAGTAGGTCTAACTCGGCCAAAAGACAATCTGGTTGCGCGTATTTGTACTTTTTTCAACATTTCACGATCTCGAACTAAATTTGGATACCACGAAGGCCCGGCGTATTCAAGTATGGGTCAGACATAGCACTTGTAAAGTTTGCAGTATGTTTCGAAAGAAGCTTTAGAGAAAGTTTTTTCTATTAGAAACAATTTAGAGTTCGCGCGTTTACATATATGAAAAATATGATCACTCCACGTAAGTTTCGAGTTTACTAATAAACCAAGGTAGTTATGTGATGAGACCGTGATTAATGTCGGTCCACTGATGGAATACAGATTTTGCGGGTTATTGTTTCCGAAGTGTAACACGACTCACTTATCAATGTTCAGGGGCATCAACCAATTGGAACACAAATCTTGTATTTTATCGAGATCATTCTGCAAACTTAGATAACTGATATTGGGATTACCGTATAGTTTCGTGTCGTCAGCGTAAGCCGAAATTGAGCTTGATAGGCAGTATCGAAGATCACTGAAATATGCGATGAAAAGTAAGGATCCAAGAACACCTTGTGGAATACCGCTAGTTACGGGTATTTTCTCGGAGAATTCTTGTCCAACTCTGACTTTGAATAACCGGTTTGTTAGGAAGGCTGAAAACCATTTGTTAAGAGTACCTCTTATAAATTATCTATAAAATTATCTATAAAATAAAAATAGAATTTTTACAACGTCAGTCTCGTTATTTAATGGCCACACCTCGTATATATCCTTACAGATATATGTATATATCTGTAAGGTAGAATAACACGATAAATAAATGTAGTAAAAATAAGAAAAAATAAAATTTGACTATTTATTAGTCTTCAATAAATCTGTAGAAAATCAATTAACCAAAAAGATTTGTGTGGTCTGAAGGACCATTTTCTAAAAACTACTTCGGCAGATAACGCGTTAAATATCATTCGTTGTGAATATTGTATTGCGGGTGGATGACCCTTGATGCACATTTTAACGAAAATATTTCATTCCGGTTCTGTTGTTTTTGATGGGCGCCCATGTGACTAGTAAAGACGCCTGGACGAATATCTCGACGGACGCCATAGAGACTAGCTTGCTCGCGGGCATTGTCACAGATATTTATCAAAGAAGGATCGACTTCGCATTTCGTCAGACTTATTCGGGGTCGTCGCATGTTGCGTCATCCCATGAAGTTATGTTGAACTCGCATTGAATGAGGGAGTTTTCTGTCTGGTCAGGTGTTCCTGACACATACGTCGATATTATTATATAATCGAATCACATTACGCTATGAAAAAGTTCGCGGTCATAATTGTATTACTATTAAAATATCCACGTAACCAATTGCATAAATAGTAAGCATTTAACGTAAAGATACAATATTTCGGTATAAACGAACAACTATTGAAAGACGCACCAAATGAATAAATTCGACGGGATTTATATAACACTTCGATTACAGAACAAGCCTTGATTTTTAAATGGGTCGAATAAAATGTCTTTTAAAAGCTCTGAGAATTTTCTTTACAATAGTATTTAAATTTTACATTTCCTTCCAAAACAAAAAAATTACATGTTAAAATTTCATTTATTTTAGTTGCTTACTTACTACTTAATTGATTAAATGTTCAAACTGATGACCGCCCGCTTCTATACAATAATGAAGATTTTGTTCGAAACGTTCACCCACATTCCGAAGAATTTCCGGAGTAATTCGACGGCACTCGTCAACGATTCTTTGGCGCGAATCTTCCAATGACGATGGTTGTGTTTTATATATTTTACTTTTCAGGTGTCCCCACAAAAATAAATCAAGGGGCGATAAATCTGGCGATCGTAGAGGCCATTTAATGCTGCCTCTTCTCCCAATCCAATGCCGCGGAAAACATTCGTTCAAATACTGACGAAACTGACGAACAATCGCCGCATAATGCGGAGGAGCACCGTCCTGTTGAGAATACAAATGATCTTCGTCATACTGTGGATTATTTTCAAATACTATCTATCTTTATTATTGTACGAAAGCGGGCGGTCATCAGTTAAAACATTTAATCAATTAAGTAGTAAGTAAGCAACTTAAATAATTAGAATTTTAACATGTAATTTTTTTTAAAGTATTGGGAGAAAATGTAAAATTTAATGGCTATTGTAAAAAGAATTATCAGAGCTATTCGACCCCCAATGCCATTTAACCATTTTGGGGTAATTTTTACCCTCGCTTGGGGTTGAAAGTAGTGAAGTCAAAAATAATCGGGTCTGAGCGTTTTTCTAAAATGTTGACGAGGTTTCTGCAAATAGCTCTGTTACGTTTTCGGTTGGCCACCCTGTATACATGCAAACAAACTTATATGGAATCACCTTTAATCTCCTGTTTAAACAGAGTAAGATAAGAATAAGTAAAATAAATAGTAGTTTTTCCTTATAAATGATAGTGCAAAAAAATCAAAGATATTAAAAACAAATAGCAAAAAGCAGTGTAATTGTCAAATTTCTAGACAAATACTGTAAGATTGGTTGCAATTTAAAAAAAGAGCGTGTTTACAGAGTTCACGTATCAGAAGTGTAACTTCTTTGGCAAGATTAATAAAAATCTGTTAGATTTTCAAATCAACAGTCAGAGATAAAAATTAAAGATTGCATGAAAAATAAAAAGTGAGATATTGTATGTATTCAAAGAATTAAGGCATAGTATTGAAAAGATTTTTATAAAAAAAATCAACATAAATTAAAAATTGTATTCTTTTTATTTTTTAATTTAATATTTACACTATTTGATAATGATCTTACATCGGTACAGTTGTCACTAAGCTCCGTCTCTTAAAATCCAAAATCGTAACGGCTTCATGACGGTTTTGCCGTGACGCGACCTTGAAATTTCACCCTAAAGAAGTTTCACTTAAAAAAAAATTACTCTTTGTTAATTTAATAACCATGATTGCCACTTCTAACTTTAAAACAAGCAAGCGCTGCGGGCTTAAGCACTAAATTAAAATACTGTTGACCTATCAATGTTGGCCTTGTAAGAATTTTAGAAGGTATTTTACCAATCATGATACCACCACCGAACATTATAGTTCCACCTTTATATTTGAAACAAGCCGAGCAGTTTATCTCCTACGTCCACTCAAAATTTAAATTCGCGAGTTGACTGACTTTATGAGCAGCTAGAACGTGTCAAAATGGCACGACTGGCTGTGCATAGAGAAGTGCTGGTCCCCACACTTACATATGTTAGTAAATGTTGAGTTTGGCAGAAAAATCATAAAAGTAAGATCAATGCTCTAATTGTCTAATACGTATAACCGGAGTAAGATAAGAGAACGCTTTGGCGTGATGAAGATGTGGTAACAAGGATATATATAGAAACGCTTAGATAGTTTGGACTTGTAAAGAGGATGGATAAAAGAAGATTGATCAAATAGATTTATAAGACCAGTTTAAATGGGCAAATCGGTAGAGGTCGATATACGCGAACGTATCTCGATCAAATCGAAATTGTTTTAAAGAAAGGCTGTGTCAAGAATACTAGCAACCAAAGAGCATGTATGAAAGCGCCGATAAAAGTAAAGGAAGCCAAAGAAGTGTGTAAAAACCGTAGTGGAAAGAATTGGCGTACCCCTACGGGAAAAGTGCCTTACTATATGTATGTATGACCAAAGACCAACTCTCGTTTCATCTAAATATAAGACAATTTAACAATCTTACAATGTTCAGTTTTAATTATGCAAGCATCAATTTAGTTTTATTTTAACCTAATAGTTCAGGAATTTTTAACCGTCTTCTGCTAAATAATCTTTGAGCATGAAGTCTTTTTTTGATAGTTTCGTCAGAAACACTAACAAGTGTAGCTTGCAATCGTTGCCATTAAAGCTCTAGATGGGATACAATATGGTTTCTTGTAACCCTTTGAGCTACAAATTAGTCCTGAAGTACTCTCGTAATATTTCCGCAACTTCATCTCGACCCATTTTTAAACTTGCCCAGCTATATAAATCTTGGAAACGTTTTTGTTACAATTCTTTCACTTCCACGATTCTTACAACCCCACTCTGTGACAAACAAAGTACTAAATATTTTCTTCTGTACTTTTAATAACTCAACAAAAGGCATTTTATTAAATATCACCCATTTATTTGGTTGACTAAAATTTTACAACTGAACAGAATACAGTAAAAATTCTTATCAACTTTATATAAATGATACTGTTTTTGTTAGTTAAAATGTTCATCTTTTGTTTGTATATTATGTTTTTACAAAAAAAATTCTTACATAAAGCTCGTATAATATAAATGTGCATGCACGTCATGGAGCGAGGAGTATGAGGTCACATTTGAACAAAGTTGCCAGACTTTGACAGTAGTACGGACATTAAGGAAATAATAAGGTAATGTTGTTGATCACTTAATAAAAATACTTTACCATTAATTAGTCTTGGACATTGCAAAAAAACTTTGAGACTTTTACATAATCAAAGGGTTTTCAATAAAAACTATTTAAGTTAGTTTATTAATGCTTTATTTAATTCGAATCAACATAAAGTTAATTAACAATAACAAAAAAATAATACTAATCATAATTTTATTAATAAAAATAATACAGGTTAAAATACTTTACAATGAAGGTAAAATGCTATTTGGGGGCTAACATACATAGTGATAAATTACAAAAAAGTATTTCTAAGCTATATAACATTAGTTTAATCAAGCTACAATGAAAAAATGTCTGAAACAAAATGAATAAGTTATTTCTCTATTCTGATTCTAACTCAAATTCACTGACATTACTGTTAGCGTCAATATCAATAACAATAGAAGTAATTTCTTGTCTTTCTAATTTTCGTTCTCTATTATACCATTTGTCAATTTCTTTTTTCGTATGATCAATAGTTTTTCCAGATCTCTCTAAGTTAGCGGTTTGTGCTTTAGACCACATATTATAACAGTCTTTTTCTGCATTTTCACCACGGCCAATATGTTTATTATAATATTGCTTTGCAATGCCCCAAATCAATTTAATTGTATTGAAAATGCAGTGATATGGCGAGAGACGTAACATTTTATGTCCATATTGTTCAACTAGGTCATCTATCAAATATCTTTTTGGTGGTTTGTTTCTAAAAAATATACTAGTTTCAATTTTGTTAACAAAATCAGTAAAACTGCTTTAAAATTTAATTACAATGCAATGTAAAAATGCAGATAGGAGATTGTTTTATAAAATTAGAAACTATTACATAAACACAAAATATAATGTACTTACTGATCCACAATCTTTGAGGCTCATGTTTAAACATAGCTTATGAAAAAGCAATATTTCGATTTGCTAGCCATTCTTTAATATCCGCTTTGAGCCAGGACATGTTTGGTATTTTGTGTAATATCATACTGTGGTAAGGGGCATTGTCCATAACAATTACTGATGGTTCAGTAAAACAGTTTAACAACTGATTTTTAAACCATTTTAAAAAATTATCTTGGTTCATTTCACCGTGATAATCAGATTTGACAACGTCTTAAAAACGTATATAAAATTGGCAACTTATGAATCTAACTGTCAACTGCCAGCTGGTGCTCATAGATCTTCAATCGGAAAAACCGTTTTTATTAATACATAATAAAACTTGAACTGTGTGTAATATTTAATGAAATATTTATATATATATGTATATCTGCAATTTTATATACCGTCTAAAATTATACAGAAATTGTAATATTTAACAAGACATTGACTTGATTAATGCAATAAAATATTACGTGCATGCACATTTAGATTGTATGAACTTTATGCTGGGTGATTCCATATAAATTTTGTTGTGTTGTACATATGTAATAAAAATTGATTGCAGCAATATTTTTTTTTTAATAATTGTAGACCAAAAAAATTGTCAGTTTATCAACTCATTATTTATAAATGAAATTTGTACAGTATATACACAAATTTGACCTATGTGTATCAACGAAAGAAGTAGGTCGAGTTAAAAATTATAAAAATAGTTAAAAAAAACATTCTAACCAATATGGATATCCAAACACTAACTTTGAAAAGTTTTTGGTAAAATTTTATTGAACAGGTCATTATTGCTTTATTTTATTTAGAGTAATTAAAGTTATATTTACAGTGTCTGCCTCATTAAGATTACAATTAAAATTTACTAAATAATCTCGCCAACTCACAATAAAATAAATACATCACGTTTAATTTGTTTTCTCATAAAACAAGACAACAATGTTTGGCATAAAATATTTTATTACAAACAGTAAAATTCCATTAGTTTCAATTTGGACTATTTTTGGCGTTGGCGTATACCATCACCGTCTAACATCGTTTTTAACTGGTTCATAATAATCAATGTAGCTAGAATGTAATATTATTCGGGAACCTTCGCCAAAATTTGAAATAATAAAAACTTTTAGATATATAAAATCATCAAAAGTAACCAAAATTTCAGGAACCAAAATATGTTAACATCTACCAGACTTGCATCTTATTTATTATACATATTTCCGCATAGAGACCGCAATTCATGACATTGCAAACAAAAGTCTTGAACCTCAATCTTTAATTAACATAATTCAAACCTTCATTACAACATATCAAGTAAATCAGTTGCAATAAACTATTAAAAAAGATATTAGTTAGACATATATACGAGTAATTAACCACAAAAAAAATGATTGTACCCCTACAGTTGAGAATATTTCTCTAGCATCAATTTAATGGTACACAGGCGATAAATCAGGAGATCTAGCTGGCCACTCAATTGTGCCCCTTCTTTCAATCCACCTGTCATGGAAAACTTTATTCAGGAAATTTCAAACATCAACACTAAGGTTCGAGTAGTGGTGATGATTTCCAAACTTCAATAGGAGCGGAATTTCAAGAAGAAAAACTAAAATCCCAAATCAATATGTTTTTGGATTTTTTCGTATTACTGTTTATTTAGCTTATAATGAATTTATGCGTTACTTTATGGCCGCACTGTATAAATAATTTTGGACAATTCATATTGAGATGCTTAACAATTTTGCTTCTATAATTGTTTCCTGTTTATTATAAAAACGAATTACAATAACTTCACCGCACTATTGGGACACCCCGTAGATTTAACCCGGAAAAGCAGCTGAATCGATCAATAAAATTTTAATGATCCTTTTTCACTGAAATTAATCAAAATTAAAGGTAAATCCTTTGCGTTGCTATAGCAATGATTCCGCAGAAATTTTTATTGACCTGGAATCGCATTAGTGGGCTGGGCAATTTTATAAATTATTTAGTTGATAGTTTAATGCATCATATCTCCACCTTTTTAGAGTCACCCCCAAAAAACGAAGTAAATACCACACAAATAAAACTGTTTTATTCAGTACAAGATATAAATTTAATCTTTAGATTTTGAATTTTATAATGGGGAAGATCACTAAGTGATAAAATCATTCCAAACCTCTTTCAATTGATAAAAAATGATGCTGGTTCAGTGTACAAACAATATCATGAGTCAAAATCCAAGCAAATGGATTCTTCAGCGTTTTGAAATCAGTATATTAATTAAGAATTTAAAAATGCCAGAATCAGTTGTACGGTGATATGGCATAATAGTCCCTTTGGGAAT
The DNA here is from genome assembly GCA_950111635.1 of Agelastica alni. Classification (NCBI taxonomy): domain Eukaryota; kingdom Metazoa; phylum Arthropoda; class Insecta; order Coleoptera; family Chrysomelidae; genus Agelastica; species Agelastica alni. The sequence continues at coordinate 21,818,084 of OX467714.1, forward strand.
ATGTGTGACGAGTAATAGGAAAATGATGCACAATTAGAATTGCTGTTAACTACGTGTATTTATCGAAATAAAAGAAAAACTTGGCTGGAGAAGCAATGTGCGTCAGTGTTGAAGTTCGTCGATAGACTGTTGGAGTTCGTTGAAAGACTGTCGAAGTTTGTTGAGAGACTGGTCGAATTTGACTGACTGACTGAAGACGACTGAATTTGTGTGCCTCTCTCCATTATTTTTATCTACTTTGCCCCACGTCGGTCAGTTTTATGACATTCTGTCGATGATACATAACTTGGCAAAAAGGCCTTTTAAGAATCACACCGATTTACTGTGATTGTACGTGAGTAGCTGACGAGGAAAGAAGATTCTGGTCACAAAAAGTAGGATCGTATACGTGCTTTCTTGAAAAGGACACGACTTAAGATCAAAAAGGTTTTTAGTGAAATTAGTCGTTGGAATTTTATGGAATTCACATTTCGTTTTTTGTGCATAAACTGTATGTATGGCCGCTACAGTACCTAACTTTATCGGTCTCTTCCTGTCAGACATGGAACCTCAGGACCACGGATATGCATGAATTTACTAAAATAAAACAAGTATCTACGATTGGTCAATTCATAGTCGATGAATTTGTAGGGACTAGCACGTCACACTGCATTATACCACTAAGGGCAACCTATACAAATGGCGCATAAACATTTATATTTGAAATAATAACTGTGTAATTCATACTACAGAAAAATATAAAACTACATTATATGAAGCATGAAGGTTACTATTATGCTGTTTCCAAAATTTAGTGGTATCCCCCATTGTTTTAAACCTAATTTAGGTTTTTAAAAAAAACTTGTAATAAAAAAGTATTCTTTTAAATCCCTAGACAAATTTCAAATATTTAATGACTAGAGATACTGAGCTACACCAACTGTGCTAGCCTTCTTATTTCAAGCTGAAATTCCTGCAATATTTTGTCTGTCCTTTGAGTTATTAAAGACAACTGTGTACGATACAAATGTTGCATGTATTCACTCATATCTTAGATCTTTCCACCATCTTTCGATAGCTAGTTTTCTTGTCGGCAAGCATAATCTGTAATACATCAAGAGCTGGACTTCATAATGAAACCATAAATGTTGGTACTTTCTTTTTTTACTACTTAAGGCTTTAATGTAAAATCTACTTGTACTGCAGATGATGGAAATACGGAAAGAGAAACAAGAAGATGCCAGACGACAGCAAGAGAAAGGGGAAGACGAAGCCAAACTACAAATATATAAAAAAAAATCATGGCAGTCGCGGGACTGACCGATAGAAGCTAGATTTCAACTTCTTACGTAATAATTAATAGGTTTCAAAGTCTGGTATTAACAAGACATATATCAAACATACATACATAAAGTCACGCCTTTTTCCCATAGGGGTAGGCAGAGACCACTTCCTTCCACTTGCTACGGTTCTTACACACATCTTTTGCTTCCTCCACTTTCATCAATGCTCTCATACATGCTCGTCGGTTGTTGGTACTCTTGACCTGGCCTTTCTTCAAAATAATATCAAACATGTAACCAATAGAAAAAATACAAATGTCAAATATTACGCAACCAATCAAAATAGATGTTAAACATAAAATAACCAATAAAAACCAGCCGCGGGCCGCATTTCCAATAAAGAATATGAAATTTATATAACAGAATAATATATTTTTAGGCTGCTTCGGTTTATTGATAGAGTAAAAGGGTAAATCGTCGTTTATGATCACATTGCATGAGATAATAAAAACATCCATACAAAGTTTTTTTTGACATTTATAAAATTGATGTTTATTGCATTTTTTTATCAAATAAATTTTCCAGTCAGACAATAAAGATTCTATTATTTAATAGGTACTTATGTCTATGCGAAAAAGAATACTCCATTGGTTTTAATAATTTTTGATAATTTTAAAATTAATAAATAACTTAATGTTAAATGCTCACACGTATTTCTATTAGACTTACCATTATGTAAATAAAAACGTTTTCTTACTTAGAAAAACATTAAAATTATTAATATAGTCATACAGATATAAAAATATACTCAAATTATATTTTTAAAAATTCGTTTTTTTGTTGATGTTACTATTTTATAATAAATTTACATTAATTCTGTAATAAGCCCATCACTATTTCATCTACAGCAGAATAAAATATAAAAATACATATTTATTTTTCTTTCTTAAAATACTAACTCCCGTAGAGGCAAAAAATCTATTAACTATGAAACGCCGGTAGTAGTCCAGTCAAAACAGAGTTTAACCTCAGAATAAATCCATAAGTTTTAAAACTTTGCACATTAGCTTGTAGGGCCCTAGTGATGAATATACCAAAAGTCCTCATGAATTGGAGGCGAGCTCTAGCGGCTCTAGGGCACTTTTTTGGGATTTTTGTCAATATCTCGAGAACCGTTGGTCAAAAGTAAAAATTTAATATGTATAAAATTAAAGCTTATTAAATTTGCAACAAAAATTATTATAAACATTTTTCTTGTATTCTTAACGGTTACCGAGTTACAGGATGATAAATGTTAGCGTATATGGCATTTCTGGCAATATTCGACTATGTTGTATCAACATTGTGATTACCTAGGATCATTGAGGAGATAAAATTCAAAATCTTGTGATAAAAAACTAGATCTTTATTTAACAATGAAATAGAATAAATAACAAAATTTTGAGAATATTCAGAATAAAATTATAATGAATCAATCTTGATCGCTTCTCGGTAGAAGGCCCCGCAATCTGCTAATCTTGGTAAGATTCTTTGAACTATGTATAACCTAATAACCAGCGATAATGTTTAAACAATTTCAATGATATTTAGGTGAAATACATTGGTAGGTACAGGCAATCGTGCGCTTCTCGACTTTTTTTAGAAAAACGTTATCTTTTATCGTCCTGTAACTCGGTAACCGTTGGGAATACAAGAAAAATGTATATAATCATTAGAGCTCACCTCAGATTCATGAAGACTTTTGGTATATTCATCACTAGGGCCCTACAAATTAGTGTGCAAAGTTTCAAAACTTCCGGATTTATTTTGAGGTTGGGTCATTTTTGGATCTGTTTTGACTGGAGTATAGATGAAAGCAGAGCTTGAGAAAGCAAAGCAGGAACAAACGTAAATAAAGTAAATGAAGTTCAAAAACCCAATATAATTGAACTATTCTTTACTTTATCCAACCGAGTCACTCCGGCTATACAATTCTCAGCGCAATCAACAGACTTAAATTGAGATCTGAGAGAATTGTTGGAAACGTCAATAATTATTTAATGCTTTATACAATAACTATATCCCAATAAAAAAAAATAACTTAATTCTATTCATGCAAAGACGATTTAAAAATTAGGATGTGGTTTGGATAACCTTTGTCAAAATTAATTTATCTACTGGAAGACCCAAATTTAGATTCCCATCTCAGAACAGAATATCCTTAAAATATTGTCATGCCTATTTTCATTAACATCGTCAATTTTTTTACTTCTTCCTTATTGAATAATTTCTACACTATCATGAAAAATGTAACGCTAAATGCTCGGAATATAATCCTAGTCCTAAGAATTGATGTTTTTAAATTCAACGAGACGAAGTTCGTAAATAAATAAATAAATTTTATAACTAAAAGTTACATTTAACTTTCCACACATTTTCAACGAGGTCTTGAGGAAAACTTTTTACTTTTTTTCCCTTTGACGGTTTTAAATGAAATAATGTTGACTTTTACCGATAGGCTGATCTATTATTCAAACAATTAGAACCCGTACAAACCAGTTCTACTTTTTCATTTCGGTACATTTAAGTAGTCACGAACATTCAACATGGGTTTTTATAGATTATCGACCGAATAACGGGGGGTGGAAGAAACGTCGATTTGAAAGGGGTGTGAAAATCGGATCTTTTTAAAATGTTAATACACCCATTCAACTGTAAGGAATTTTAATTATGATCTCACCAAATTACATTTAATAAATATTTTAACGACCTTAGTGCATTAAAACAAATAATTATAGTAAATAATGTTATAATTATAAAAATACTTAAATATACGTTTTAAATCATAAATTTGTATATAACATTGTTTTATATATTTATTTCTACTAGACCAAAAATGATACAATATAATGCATTATTAGGTAAAACAATTATTTGTTGATTTCAGATAAAAAAGTACAAATGAAAAGAAGCTAACAAATAATATACATACAGTGCTTTTATTTCAAAACCAGCCAGTCCAAATAACTTTTAATTTTGGGTAAATGTAAGAAAAACAAAAAAACGTCGAATTTGAAATCAAGTGGGAGATTTCAAAATTTTATTCTGCTGTTTCCAAGTGGCATCCCTTTAACATCCCCCACCATTTTTTTTAAATGGTAAATAGCAAACCCCACCTTGTGATACATCAAATGAAAACCCAAAAAAAAGCAAAACAGCAATTTATTTTGCAGATAACATAAAACATAGCGAAATAACAACAAAAACTAAAATAAAGTTAATTACATACAAACAGCTCCTTAACAGTAACTTTTCAAATTGTGCTCTATTATTTTGTAGGCAATAATTCGCTAGTAATTCGTCTACATTCTTTAGTTATTCTAAGCTTTAGTTCTTCAATGCCTTTGAGAGGAGTTTTGTATACTAATGTTTTAAATAGCCTCACAGAAAAAAGTCAAGTGGTGTTGGATCTGGAGATCTTGCCGGCCATTCTATAAAACTACTTCTGCCAACCTAATGTCTTGGAAATCGTTCGTCTAACCATTGTCTTATAGCTAGTGCGTAATGTGGTGTAGCTCCGTCCTTTTGAAGGTATATATTCTGTTTATCTAGCACCATATTTTCCTTTTCATCAACTTGTCTTTTTAGAGACTGAGTAATAGGTGGATTAATTTTATTTTCCAATAATTGTAGGTAAAATTCTCCCGTTAGGTTTTGGTCAATAAAAAGTGGTCCAATAATTATCTCGTTTCGTAAAATACCAGCCCATAAATTGATCTTCGCTGGAAACTGAGTATAATCCTGTCGAAACACTTAGGGATTTTCGTCATCCCAGAACCAACAATTAAGTTTGTTAATAAAGCCATTTAAATAAAACGTTGATTCATCACTGAAACAAAATTTTTTAACCAAATTTGCGTCTTCTTGTATTTTTAAGCATTGTTTTACAAAATTTAATTCTGCGGTCATAGTCTGATGCTAATGATGAATATGTATTTGTATTTTATAAGGAAAAAACTTCAATTTTAACACATTAAGTATGAAATTAACAGAAAGTTTTGATACTTTTTAAATGGAATAAGTAGGATCTATAGTAAAATGACCCAGTAATTTCTGCAGCTTCGTCGAGAACTCTGGAATTTATAATTTTTTTATTACAAACGAATCCAGTTTTTCCAAATTAAGGTACTAACTCCATAATGGACTGGTGGCCTTTATTTCTATCAGGATACTGTTTCTCGAGCGCACTTGTTTTGATGACCGTAAATAAATAAATTTCTATTTTTTCTTTGAGAGAATAGACTATTTTAAAATAACTCAAGATGCTACCGCTAAAAATAATGACTAATTTAACGTCACGAATAACTAACTAAATATAATATTAATATTTTTGAAACTAAGAAACAAAATGAGAAAAAATTTCAAAAAAGATGACATGTATTTAGAAGTAAGTTAATAGATCTCTAATTAGACATTTACCTATCCAACATTGGCGTAGGTCGTTTTTGTTAGAGTCTTATGGTATTTCACAAAATTTCGCTATGTTTAATGTTATCTGCAAAATAAATCCATAGAATAAATTGTTGTTTATATGGCTGATTTGCATTTTTCTTGTGTTTTTATTTGATGTACCACAGGGTAGGGTTTGCTATTTGACATTTTAAAGAAATCGTGGGGGATGTTAAAGGGGTGCCACTTGGAAACAGCATAATAACATTTTTAAATCTCCTCCTTGACTTAAAATTTTACGTGTTTTTTGTTTTTGTTACATTCACGCAAAATCAAAAGTTATTTGGATTGGCTGGTTATAAAATGAAAGCACTGTATGTATATTATTTGTTAGCTTCTTTTTTGGTCAGCAAGATTCTTTGTCAATAAAGTAAATTTTTGATTGAAGAACTATTTTATTCATTTTTTCGAAAATATTTTGTTCATTTCCTACAAAACAATAATTTTGTGCTATACCAATTAGATACTACATTTTTCCCCAATAAAAAAAATATTTATAAAAAAATTTTTAGGATTTTTTTTATGTATAATATTTTGCTTACGATACTGCAACAATAAATCATTTAAATAACTATTTTTCTTTAATGAAAATAGTCGCAAAAAGAGTAGACCTATCGTGTGGGCCGCGGACGGCCCGCACTGCGACTATTAGAAGGGGAAGGGATTATAGAAAGGAAATGATTATGGACCCGCTTTTGAAAAGTTTCAGGTCATAGTTCTCTGGAAAAAATGATTTTGGAAGCTTGTTCCATTTCGTAGCAGCCCTGTAAAAGAAGGATTCTTGATGAAGATTGGTCCTTGAAGTGTCAATCTTGTGAGTAAATGGGTAAGACTGATCAGCGTGCCGAGTTCTTCGGCCGAATGTGGCCAATGGTGGTACAAGAGTTTTTATTTCTCTGGAGCATCTGCCATGGAAATATCTGTAGAGTAATGACTGGTCTGCAACTCTTCTTCTATGTTCTAGAGGGTGAAGGGTATCTGTGAGAGTTGAGCTGTTTATCAACCGAATGGCCCTTTTCTGAATGAAATCTAGAATACAAAGAGAATGTTTTGGTGCTGAACCCCAAATTTGCGAGCAATACTCCAGTAGAGGTCGTATTTGAGCCTTGTACGTCGTCAACAGTTGATCAGGAGTAAAAAACTTTCTAGCTTTCCACAGAAAACTAGGTTTATTTTTTTAACTACAATTTGATTTCATTTTTAGCTACAACCTGATTAATCGATTTTCGATGCAAAAACAAAATTTCTTAAATATTTTGAGCCTAAACAATAAATAGCCCACGTTTATTTTTAAATGTCAATAGTTCGCGCATTTTAATTCCTAGAACCAAACCAACAACATTTTTGGTTAAAAATTTATAAACACCAAAAAATAAAACGAAAAATGAATTACGTCTTAACTATTTTGGGTCATAGAAGTATTTGAATCAATATTGTTGAAATAAAAACCTAAAAATATAACACTAAAAGTTTTAAATATAAAGGTTAAACATTTGGATAAAATTCCAAGTAAAGCACGCAATTTCCTAATAACCAATGAATTATTTAAGAAGCACCTCGGACCGAGAAAGCTTAAAACACCGGTAAATATCAACATATTATGATTATCAATAATCCACAAAATTTATTAATTTTATACGGGGGTTGTTCATTTAGTTTTTCATAAATCTAATACAAGTGATGCTACTTATATTTTTGAAATATCATAGTAAAATATTTTTCATCAAAAAAAATAAACTTTTCCATACGTTTTAACCAATACGAAAAGCAGTTTTAACTCTGTGAATGTAGTCTAGTCATCAACCGCTTCTTCTGGTGTCGAAAATCGTAAGCTACGCAGATTATTTTTTACGTTTAAAAAAATTATTAGGTGCGAAAAGCCTTAAAACTTAAAATTAAAAAAAGATAAAGCAACAAACAACATTGTCTAAACAAAATTTATAATGATAAAAAAAACAGTAAGGAATTGCTAGCTATTACATTGTTTTTTATTTGTGTATTATTTTATCTTTACTCTTTGAGACGAGGGAACCGAATTTCTCAAAAATAATATATTTTCCAAATGAGAGTACGCAATAGCAGCATTTATTCGATCGATAACTAACTTAGCAAAGTGAAAATGTGCATGGGCTAAAAGATATCTGTTTTTAAAACTTTAGTTTTTTGTAATTTTACAGACTTGTGTTTTGTGTTGTGAATTAAGGTGAGTCCATCTAAAATTTATTTTTTATTTTAGATTTATTAAAATAAAGCCAATAAATTGCATCATTTTATATTTGTTTATATAAACATTATTGTTAGTTGAAGTAAATTCAAACAGAATAATTGATAAGCACTAATATTACTATTTATAAAAATTTATAAATGTTGAAATGAGTAATGTTGAGAAAATACTTTCGAGTTTGAGTTTGAGACGTCGAAACATTTCCATTTTTTATGAATAGTTTGTCAATTTGTTTACTTACATATTAATTTCTTTACAGTATACAGGATGTCAGAAAAAAAGAAGAAATTATCTGGATACCAAAATTTGCTGAATAAAAAAAAATGAGAGAAAGAACTGGAAAACCATGTCAAAATTAGGCTTTTTTTTCAAAATCCGAATCTACTTTGCCAAATATTATCAACAACAATAAGCTGAATCTGAATCCCAATATTCTGATCCTGTACTCACATACGAACGTTATACAAACTTGTGGCGTTATTTTAAATTTGCACAAAGGCGCCAACAGTGCTTGGTGCGGGCCTGGTGACATGTCTAGTTTTTTATAAAAATAGACGACTATTTGGTTCGAAGTACTTCACGCACGAGCACTTTTGTTGGTTTTAGAAGATCCATTTGCATGGATCCATGGGTCCTTATCAGTATTTTAAAGTGCGTTTGTATTTTATGATTACTATTCGCGTTTGCACAATTTTGAACGTCACCTGACGGATAATTTATGAAGCTAGTTTATAAGTTGTCATAATATGGTACAAATGGGTTTCCTCTATAAAATATTTGTGACAGATATTCTATGAGTTTAATTCGACCAAAAACCAACTGTTGCGATCACAGATTGCAACACTTCGGTTGATCCTTCTTTGGTTCTGTTAAATATTATTTGTTCCTATTTAAATCCCCGAGCTTCCTCAGGCGATTTATTTTTGTTTTCTAGTATTCAGCGTGTGTGAGCCGTTAAAAATTTGAGCTAAACAGGAACAGTTAGTGTTTGGGAGTTATAACGTTTAAATATATTGCATAGATAATCTAGTTGTAGTAAAAACAATGAAATACATTAGTCGATTGAATGGTGCAGTATTTTTATTCACAAATAAAAAACGCAACATAATTTTTAAGAAATCTATTTCAAACAAAAATAATAATACATTTCTGTTTAGTATAAGCGATGGTTATATATATTTAATGTTGTTTGTCTTTCAAGTTCTGGCATTGCAGTATCCTTAAACCTCTCACATTTGCATGTTAAAACATACTTAACATCATCAAACTACACTCACAATTATTTTAGTATCTACATTCATTATTGAATACCTAAGTATTTTCTTACAAACACCATTGTAATGATTAATTTTTTTGCTATAAATAGGTCTTTTTTTAATAGTTTATAACTCTACTGCTTAATTAGACGTGTGCATGTACATAGAGTATCGAAGTCGATTTTAAAATAAGTCCAGCTACTAAGGAAGCAGTTGTGGGGAAAAACAATTGCTGCTTGATTACATAAGTACCCTAAATTTTAGAAATTTTTCATATTATATGACACCATGAATTTTTTTTATGTTCAACCCAAATGTTACGACAAATAACAATAAATACTTAATATTCACATCACTTATATTATTTAAAGAATAAAAAATAAAGCCATTATCAAATACCTGAGTATATTAACCAACGATAATATAACCGACTATTCAGTATGGAAAGCAACAACAAAACCCACCAATAAGAAATGCGGACGGTAACTGGGCACGTAATAATGCGCAGAAGGCGAACAGATTTGCAGAATATCTAAAGATGACCTTCCAACCAAACGATGGAGAAAATCCTCAAGAATGGAATGACCTAATACGAGAAAAAGAGTCTATACAACCTACCTCACCAAAAGAAGTTTTAGATGAAATCAAAACAAACAACAATCCAAAAGAAAGTCTAGTATTCGATTTAATTACTGAAGAAATTCTGAAGCAGCTTTCGAGAAAAGCCGTAGTGAAATAAGCCAATATCATAAATTTTTGGATTCAGACTGAGATATGTCCTCAAGCTTTGGTAAATATCAAAAGCGATAATGATCCAAAAACCAGGAAAACCTTCCTATGATGTAAACTTCCTACAGACTACATGCTTTTAAAAAGATTAAAAGTAATAAAAATTAAAAAAAAAATAAATTGATTTCCTCTCGCCAGTTTGATTTTAGAGACGGCTACTAGACAATTAATCAAGTTCATAGGATCACCGACATTAAAGAAAAGTCATTAAAAGAAAAAAAAGTGTGTTTTACCATATTTTTGCTAATTTTAGTTAGCAAAGATCATGAATAAAATGCTGAAATACTTCAAAACTTTATAAATATAATTAACACTTGGACTAAAACTTAGCGTATCAGGTAAAACGAAGGTAAATGTGTACACGTAAACTTTACCAACAAACAAAAACCTATTAGAATCAATGACGCTCAGATTCCACATGCTGACGTAGCGAAGTACCTGGAAATGAACAAGACTACGATGGAAAGTTCACAAAAAGAAGGAAAGAATTAGGTTAAAATACAAACAAATATATTGGCTTCTCGAAAGCAATTCCAAGCTGTCAATTTACAACAAATTACTCCTCTACAAAGAAATCCTGAAACCTGTGTGGACGCATGGAATCAAACTTTGGGAATGTGCCAGCAAGAGTAATATTCAAATTATAACAGAGATTCCAAAACAAAAACTTAACGGGGCTTAACGGTTGATGGTAATTTTGCAACAGTAACCTACATAGAGACCTCGATATGAACACAGTAGAACAGACTATCAGTAAATACGCCAAGAGTTATGAACGGCGACCCCTAGACCATGTAGACGTCGAGGCTATCCATCACCTCGTCAACACAATCCAGATAAGAAGACTGAAGAGGACGAAGCCTTACGAGCAAGTTAAATAAAGTGCCAGTAAAAAAACTCAATCGTATTAGGGTAAAATTGTTTTGAAACTTAAGCACCTTTAATGAGTAAGACCCTTAGTTTTAGGATACTTAGTAGTTAGTCAAATTTAAATTGTTCATTGATCGCGTTATTTGATCAGATCGCAAAAACAATAAAACCTTTGAGGATTTTAATTTTAAAATAAATCAATAGTCCTTATTTGAAGCATTTTATACTTTGTACAATTTTCTACCAACTCTGTCTTAGGGACACACTGACAATTAAAATGTCTCTTATTATATGTCATATTCTTTGAAATATCATCGTTTAAACAAGACTTGTCTCGTTTTAACAAAAAAATCGTATTAATAAAAGAAATAAGACACTGTATAAGCGTTCTGGCAAAAAATGCCGAGTAAAAAATCGAGCAGCGCGTCAATATAAAATTTCTTACAAACCAACAACAAGCGTCTAAAACAAAGAATACTTGTTGGATCGATTCTTGGTGACCTTCGTACACTTTCGTTGGTTGGTAAAACTTAATTAAAAACCGCTCTAATGTCCACAAATTTTTGCTTGGACATTTTAAAAACTTATCCAAATTTTTTTTGAGAATTGATGCCGGCGAAGTAACACCTGTTCTGAAAATTTTTCGGCATGCTGATTTCAAATTTGCAAACTTATTTTTTCATCACCCACCGTTTTTAAGCTATAGTGTTGCCAACTGTTGCAGACGATTTATCACCTTCGGTCAAGTTCCCATTTTAGTGATACATGTCCATTTTAGTTAAAAATTGTTCATGACTGAGAAGAAAAAGACGTTATCTATCAAGCCATATCACTCGCAACTGATTAGTTATAATCTCTTTAATTCCCACATGTATCAAAGGGATGAAAGTAAATGTTAGCAAGACGAAAGTAATAGTTTATGAAAGCGAAGAAAACTTGACGAACTTCGGGGTGCTGATTGAGGAAGAAAGAGTGGAACAAGTAAATGAATTTGAATATTTGGCTTCAAAGTTTACGAAAGACGAAAAGTATGACTATGACATTGAGCAAAGGGTGTTGGCAGGATTCTTTGATTAATTTAATATAAGGATAGTATTCCTCTTCTTCCTTCTCTATTTTAAGCAAATTGCCTGTTCATTCTTCGCAGCATGCATGCGACTTAAATCAATGGTAAGATTGTCGCTCCATCTTTTCCAATGTCTTTCTGTACTTCTTCTTTCCAGTGGTGATTCGTCCCGAGCAATCCTTACAAATCTCCCTTCATTAATTCTACTTATGTGCTCATCCCATTCTCGCTTTCTGTTTACAACCCAGTCATTAATGTTCTCCACCTTGCATGTTCGCCTTCAGTTCTCTGTCCAGCAGGACAGTAGCAGTTTAAATTGCAGCTACTGCATTGAAGTTTTTCACTTAACTTTTAATTGTTTTATTTCATCGATCTTCGAACTGTGTTATCTTTGATCGTTTTCGGTAGAGGTAGTACATTAAAGTGGCCAGGATTAAAAGTATAGTATCCACTCTTATGTAAAGGTATTTAAAATTTATTGACATTTAAAAATAAATGAAAACTTTAGGACAAAAAAAAGTAATGTCGTTCACACCACAAATAAAACGACCGTTGACATTAAAGAGGACTTTTTTAGCCTGGAAAGCGCTGCAAAAGGTGTAGGCCTAAAAATAATAGAAGAAAAAACAAAGTATATGGCAACAATAAGGACTGAACAAAGAGATAGAATCGGACAGAACGTGGCAGTGGACCAATATAACTTTAAGAGGGTCCATCAATTTAAGTATTTGGATACGAATTGAGAACCGACTAAGAGTAGCGGAAAGGAGGATCTTGAGGGGCATATATGGACCAATCCTAGATGAGAATACCCAACAGTACCAAACCAGAACTAACATGGAACTAGAAGAGAAAAGTATCGTCGACCCGATATCGTCAAGGTGATTAAATCCGAGAGACTGAGATGGGCCGGTCGTATCAAGAGGCAGAAAGACGACCGAGTTGTGAAGTTGGTTTGAAAACAAGCACCAGTCGGCGTGCGTCCTTTGAAAGACCGAGATTGCGCTGGAGGGACAACGTGACGGCGGATCTCCAGGTCTTAAACATCGACAATCCGGAAATCAGGATAATGGATAGACAACAATGGAGGCAAATCGTGAAGTCGGCCAAGACCCACCCAGGGTTGTAAAGGCTACGGAGTAAGTAAGTAAGTACACCACAAATATACTACCCTGTAGATACTTCATTGCGAAATGGAGCGTTGTCTACACCGATTTAAATATTCTGTCAGTTTAAGCAGAGTATTTACTAAACATTACAAAACGAAACTCCCGCCGCCTCCAAAACAAATAACTCAATTGTACGTAATATCCACAAAATTATTGGATTGCTGTAATTTACTTCAAAGAAATCTAAATTTACATTGTTTGGATTCTATCAACTTACTTATGTCGATTGGTGATCCAGTAAGTTCAATAATAATGTTTATTTCACTATCAAAACAGCAATAAATTTTGTGTCTTTAAATCTTTAAAGCAGATGGTTATTTTACTTAGCGGAAATCAAATTGGGCGATTAATAAGGCTACCTGATGTAAAAAAATAAGAAATTTCCCATTTTTCAACGGTGAATAACCTTTATTTTGACGTAAGGTGATGTCAGACGGATATTTTCATTATTATTGTTGTTAACTACGAAACAAAGACCGATCGACAGTTACTGCATGCCTTAAAGTTAAAAGTATGTTTGCCATCTTCGTTGTTAGACTTCAAAAACAAAAGAAGTTTAAGTAGGAAAGGTACACTTTAATAAACTGTAAATGTATTTTCATTATACCTACCTGAAAATACTATATTTACATGCTTAATTACCGCACCGAAAGTACTCTTTTTCCGTGTGCCCACACAGAAATTTTTTTACGGTGTACTAGTGTCATCAGCTGCCTACCTGCATGTTAAAATAAAATAAAATGTTATTGACACTTTTCAAAATCGCAAATTTTTTGTTTATTTTCTTAATAACGGGGTAAAGAACGCTTGTGTTTTGACAATTTTTTCATATTTTTAGTGATAATATCTTAACAATTTGTGGTTTTCAGGTAGATATAATGAAAAATACATACATACATACATAAAGTCACGCCTTTTTTCCATAGGGGTAGGCAGAGACCACTTCCTTCCACTTGCTACGGTTCTTACACACATCTTTTGCTTCCTCTACTTTTATCAGTGCTCTCATACATGCTCGTCTGTTGTTGGTACTCTTGACCTGGCCTTTCTTCAAAACAATGTTGATCCGATCGAGATATGTTCTCCGAGGTCGACCTCTACCGACTTGTCCATTCACACTCGCCTTATAAATTTGTTTCGTCAATCTTCTTTCATCCATCCTTTCTACGTGTCCAAACCATCTAAGCATTTCTTTATCTATCTTTGTAACCACATCTTATTTTATACCACAGCGTTCTCTTATCTCACTACTCTTTACTTTATCCAACCGAGTCACTCCAGCTACACTTCTCATAAAAAATATCGTTCATTACACGTCCATAAATGCTTTTACCGTGCGCGCGCAACAAGTTTCCGTGGGAGGAGCCGTGCAAGCCTATTTTCTCGACTCCTAATGAAATATACTATTTCTAAACATTGCTGTAGTCATGTGACTTTTCAAACTTAATAATGACTTAAAGATCACAAAAAACTTTCTTGTATCATTAAATACAATTACGTAAGGACATTTTGACTTGCCAGCAATTGAAATACAGGGTTATTCATTATAAATAACTCAACGCTTATTATCGTTATGATTTTTTGTAAAAAACAAAATTTAACATAAAAGTTATGTGGGTTTAAAATTTTTTTGATAAAATGCTATCAAAGTGGACAGTTTTTTTTTATATATAGTTAAAGACTGATTTAATTTTTGTCCCTTAATAAAAATGTATTAGTATTATTTTTAATTTAACTCCCCAGTGGAAGTTATAGTAATGGGTTCGATTTTGCAAATCCCGAATTTTGATATATCTCCACATTTCAAGGTCCCCAAAATCGTTTACAATAGTAAGTGGACGTCTCTGTGTGTGTATGTACGTATGTGCGTATTTTCGTATGTTCGTATGTTTGTTCGGAATTATTTTTCGAACCAAAATTGATATCGACGTGGGACCTATTGCATTCGACGCATAATTACGCAACTTAGAACTGATTTTCAGATTTTTAGCAAAATCGGTAGAGCTGTTTTTATGAAGAATCAAAAAACTGAAAAAAATGGTAAACTACCTGAATTTTGTAAATTATACTATTTTTAATGCAGAATTTAAAAATCTTTTGAATAATATGATTATTGCATGTTAGGAATATTTATATGAAAAATGTGATGACAATATTTCATAAAAAGAGATAGTTTTAGAAAACAAAAATAGAAATTGGAGAATTGAGAGAATAGCATTGAAGACGTTATAACAGTGAAAAATTATTGTTAGTAATAAACAAGCATTGTTTATAACAATTGTATATTGTTACTTACAAATGATTATTGATCATAATAATTAAAAAAAAATTTTACGGGTTGCACTCTGGGAGTGCCGGCAGAAGTGAAAACTTAAGTATTAACGTTGTGCGCCCTGCGCCGCCTAAACGAAACAGCCGGCGCAGGCATACATTTTCGCCGCGCCGTAAAAAGAGAGGGGGATACTCCCTTTCCTACGCCACGCCAGCTGTCTACTCACCATCCGTCTTACGAATTTTCGATCAGGTCACGTATCCTGACGCGAGTTTAACTTTTTTTACCCATTACAAAAAAAGTGTACAACGCCGCTAAAGAAGTTTTCACTTCAAAAAATATTATTTTTAATCTGAAAAATATTGTCTCCAGATTTCCATAGTTTATGAATAATGCATTATTTTTATTAACGCTTTATTATAAATCATATAATAAACATCAGTACCAGATTTGAATGTTTTTGATTTCTTTCTTCCGCTTTTTGCTTGATCTTCTTTCAATATGGCGCTTTTCTTCCTACCTCGACTTTTTCGTTTTCGGCTACCTCGTTTTCGGTTTTGTCGCTTTTGGCTACGTCGTCTACTGCTTCTGCTTCTATGTTTTCTTCGTCTTCGAGCCTCCGTTATCGGCAAACCAAAACCTAATTTAAACCTTCCCCCGTTCTCTTTGATCAAACCAGCTTTCAGTCCAGTTTTAATGCTTTTTTAACACAAATTGATGCATTTTTTTTAACGGCTTCTTGCACTGATAAATTATTTGATCTAAAATTTTGTCGGGGGGAGAACCATTAGAGTCATTAAGACACGTTATGGTGTCCATAACATCTGCTAAAAACGACACCTCTCCTTGGACCATTTTAATGCAGCAAAAGCAGAACTTAATCAATAAACTAATTAAAAGCACTTAAATTTTGAATTTAGCTACTAAATTAATTTGCCAAAATGACATAAAAAATGTACTTGAATTTGTCAGTTTGTTGAATAAGGTTGCCAAGTTACCAGTCAAGAAAAGTCGCATTTTATATTGCTCCAGTGAAATACATCCGTCTTACGAATTTTCGATCAGGCCACGTGTCCTGACGCGAGTTTAATATTTTTTACCCATTACAAAAAAAGTTCACAGCGTGCCATAAGAAGTTATCACTTCAAAAATTTCAATTGTAACTAACAATTTCAAAATGAATACTTCTATTCAGATTTTATCTGAGTTAAAGTTTCTTCTGAGAGTGAAGAAGAATTTTAGGAGAAGGAGTATATGCAACAAAAATTAGGTATTTTTATGTAAATGTCACCCTCGTTATTAACGATATGTACCATCAACCAAAATTAGAAAATGTTTAATCTAATTAGGGTATAGCGAAAAGGATTCACATTTTGACAAAAATTTCAAAACCCTCCATTAGAAAATTAGCTACAAGCGAATAGTCAAAATGGTTTACAGTAAGGAAAATTTTTCACAAGATAGAGAATATATAAAGATTTATTTGGTAAATTTAAATATAAAATAATAACTAAAAAAAATATTCGACGTGTCCACCATTATTTTCTATGCATAATTTTATTGATCATAATTGCATAATTGTATAAATGCATCGGCAAGGTTTTTATTATTGATTAATTTAAGTCGAATTCTCTCTTTAATGGTTTGCTGACGATGACCACAAAAAATCCCAAAAAAAATTAATCCATAGTGATCAAATCTGGTCTTTATTTTAAAACCCTAAAAATTGTGAAAACATAATATTAATCATAAGAGCAAAATAGAACGTCCAAAAATATAAAAGCACTCGACGATAAAAGCCTGAAATCAATTTATGTTGAACCATATAAATCTAGCTAATGCAATTTTTCTTAATTTTTATTTAAAATTAAAAAAAAAACCTTTTAAAGTCGTTAGTGTATGAAGGGCTGAAGTCACTGAGGGCCAATTACCCTGACGTTATTATTAGCTTAGCTTATAATTTAGAGTGGAGCTTTTATAAATAAACCTTTGCACCAAAGGTAAGCTTCGCTTGGGTGCGGTTTTTTAAAGATTTAAATTCAACACATTTTTACGAAAAATAGTCGATCATATATATAAAAAAGTTGGCCACTAATGCTATATAAGACTACGAGTAGTTTAGTTACAATTCTTTAATTTTTGTTCATCTTGAAATGTTCATTGTTGAGCTATAGTCATGTCCTCTTCATGTTTAGTCTTTGGTAAACAAATTTGTGACAAAAATGTCTCCTGATGATGGCTTGACGCCGAAAACGTTTGACAATTGGCTTGTAATAATAAAAAATTTTTGGTGCACTATACCTTTTTTTTAACTACTAATATAATACACTATAATATACTTTATTACACTATTATATTTGCTTCGTTGACCTTACTAAGGCATTTGACAGAGTCCGCCTGGAAGACGTCATAAAATTCATAAAAAGAAGCACCTGCCAACATAGTAACAACGGTATACAACCTTAACACTACTAATAGAACGCAAATCAAAGCTGGAGAGAATATTACATCTAGCATACCTACTCCAGGAGGAATATGACAGGGAGATAGCCTTAGTCCATTTTTATTCAACCTCTTGATAAACAAAATCATAGAAGAAGTAACATCCATGAATTCGGGATACAGAATGAACAATAGGGCTATCAGCATGGTCTGCTACGTCGACGACGCTGCAATATTCGCAGAAAGTGAGAATACCTGGGCATAGATATGTCCAGCGCTCACGACCCGGTAAAGGACCTGAGAAACCAAATTAACAAATCAGCAATAATATCAGAATGTCTAAGGGAAACTGTAAAGGGCTAATCCTTATATGCGAAAGGAGAGAAAATCAAAATTTATAAGACATGCGTCAGGCCAATAATGACATATGGTATAGAAGCGAGAGAGGATACCAACAAGACCAAAAGGATGCTACGAGTCGCCGAAATGTTAGTACTGAGAACAATAGCCGGGAAAACAAGAAGAGATCACGTAAGAAACACTGACATTAGAGCACAATGCGACGTACAGGATGTGGTGAGATGGGGAAGGCAGAGGAGAAGAAAATGGTATAACCATGTGAAGAGAATGACCGACGATAGACTACCACGCATTGTACTAGAGGGAAAACCAGCAGGTTTCCACCCGAAAGACCACTAAAGAGATGGAGAGACAGCTGGCAGTCCACATCTCAGAAAATATTACAGAGGCAAGACCGGAATCAACAGATCATCTAGATCTCTAACAAGTAGAAGAAGAAGAAGAAGAGACACTATTATAATAATAGACTAGATATAACAAAAGTAGTACATCAGTTCGTTTACCTAAGTGTACTAATAACAAATGAAGGAGGCTGCAGGAGAGATAAAACGCAAAACAAAAATAGCAAGAGGAGCTATGAAAAGCCTGTTAAAAACCTGGACAGTGCCATCATGCTAAACACCAAAAAGAAAATAGTTGAAACTCTAATAATCCCAATATTTCTGTACGGAGCGGGATCGTAGACCATGAAAGAACAAGTCCCATGGACGGCAAGAAGAACGAACGAGTCTGTCGTTAGGGAAATTAAGGAACAGCGGCGACTACCCCAAATAGTAAACACCAAGCTACTAAAATACTTCGACCACGTTACAAGACGCAATATTGATGATTTAGAGCGGCTGGTTGTCTATGGCAAGGTGGAAGGAAAAGATATTTATCATACATATATTTTCGATGTTAAACCAGTCCGTGCAAGCTCCGTTTATCCTGACACAAGCAGTGGAATCCTCGTAAAGTGATTTCAGTGCTCGTATTAAACTACCACTCACCCCATACATAGACAATGTAGACCACAATTTACTCCTCACCACTCTGTCATAGGCCTTTTCCAAGTCTATAAAAGCGCAATAGACCTTCTGACTTCTAGCCAAGAATTTTTCGACTATACCTCGTAAGGAAAAGACCTGATCCATACATCTCCTTTCTCTTCTAAATCCTGCTTGCACATCCCATATCATCTTCTCAGTTTCATTCGTTACCCTTTTGATCAATATCTTTGCATACAGTTTGCCGACTATGCTGAGTAAACTAATACCTCGGTAGTTCTTACAGTCCTGCTGCGAACCTTTGCCCTTGTAAAGCGGCACGATAACGGCATTGCACCAGTCGTCTGGTATAATATAAATAAAACGAAATACTATATGATTAAATTAATGGAAACATTATAACTGCAATTAATAAACTATATTATTAAATTAACAATCTACACGAGCACCTTAACTATAAATAAAAGTATTTGACAACGTCTAGAAATATGTATTGAATTCTTTAAGATCCTAGTATTTACTTTGACTTATTTAGGCAAACTTAGCTTATTTTTTTTCCGTTGCATTTTTCCACTGCGCGTTTAGCCTTTATAGCTATAGTAATTCATGTCCGAGTATACAACAATTAACTACATAAGGTTCAATTTGAACATAGTTTTTCGTAGGTACCCAAATACAAAACAATTCGAAATTTATATTATGAAACACATTTAATCCCAGCCTCCCTATTTGTAACGTTTAAGTTAGTTTTTTAATATACAGGGTGACCAACCGAAAATCAAACCGTTAGACCCGTCGATTTTTTATTTAAGTGGGACACTCTTTTCCGGCATTTTTGTCTCCACTACAGCTGCAACACTACATTATTCTTCTTTTGGTGCCATATCAGGTTCTCCTGATGTTGGCAATCACAATGGCGAGCTGTGCTCCGTCTTCGGCGATTCTAAAGAGTTGTTCCGCGCTTCGAATTCCGGTCCGCTCTCTAAGATTCCTTAACCACGAGGCTTCTCTCCTACCGACTCCTCTACGGCCTTCTATCTTGCCCTTCATTATAAGTTTATGGATACGGTAACGATAACCCCCGAGTATGTGACCTAGATAGGACAGCTTTCGACATTTAACTGTTATTAGTTGTTCGCGCACGGCGTTTGCTCTATTTAAAACCGCTTCATTTGTCTGCTTGGCTACCCATGTAGCCACGTTTCAAATGCTTCAAGACGATTAATGGTTGCTGCTCTTAAGGTCCAAATATCTGCCCCATACAAAAGTATAGACCATATGTAGCACTTGATCATTCTCTGGCAGAACTTTAAATTTAGATTATTATTGCAAAAGAGCGATTTAATTTTTTTTTAAGGGTTGCGCGAGCTAACTCGACCCTGCATTTGACTTATCCGGGTCGAGATGCTCTGTAATATAACAACCAAGATATCTAAAACATGAAACCCTTTCAATGTTTTGACCATTCATTTGCAGCGCAGCATCATTATACGGCTGACGGCTGAAAACCATAAACACTACATTAGAATCATCTATGTGATCACTACCCTTCTGTCAAGAAGGAAAGAAGAAGAAGTTTATAAAACAGAAGTGTGTTTGTACATGAAAGATATTTATAAAAAAAAATTTACGATATGGTGTTTGGGAGTCCTTGATTCCAAATCACGATTTGTGTACAATTATTATATTGTTTGTTTAGATCCTACACAATTAATCATCCAATTTTGCTAAGAAATTATTCTATGAAATGTATCTACTAGTCCATGCAGACGAACCGCGGGCAAAAGCTAGTTCAGAATAAAAGTATCTAAAATTTAGTCGAATTATTCTAACGGCTTTTATTTTAAAACTAACTTGTTAGACTGCCAAACAATGTTAGAAAATAAAACCGTTTTTCGTTGATGCGTTTTATGCTTGTTTATTTAAATGATTTGTTACATGTTTCTGCTGTATGAGTTACTTTATACTGAATTTGTGAGGCCGATACCATTACAGCGTGATCATAATTCTTTGCGATGGGGAATTTATTGTCAGACTGTGCGTCTCCAACACCGACGCATTTTACCACTTGTTTCCGAGACGCTTCGCGTCGCATGTATAGACGACGACGTCGACTCGAATTTGTTATTCCAAAAATAGACCAATGTCGTTCCTGTACCAATATTCAATCAAAACGTATACTCACATTTTTAAAAACGGAACGTTTTCTTATTATAAAATGCATTACATATAAATGCTCGACGATTTATTTTAATCGATTATATTTTTAAGAGAATATTCAACGAACACGATGTTCCAAGGTTCGTTTATATCTACAGACATTGAGCGTGTCAGACACTCACCGTTACAGCCATCGACAGCCGTTTACTCAGACGATGCCTTCAGACAGGCAAAGACATGAAACGCGCAGATAACATATACAGGGTGATCATTACTGTTATATGCTATGCCGATGACGCAGTAATAGTTGCTGAAAATGAAGACGATTTGCAGCGACTATTACATCGATTTAACTGCACCGCCAAATCACTTAATATGGTAATATCGGCCCAGAAAACTAAATGCATGACGACATCAAAAACGCCATTAAGGTGCAAACTGGAAGTTAAAGACAAAGTTATCCAACAGGAAATGAAATATAAGTATCCGGGAATAGAAATCTCAGCCTAGGGTGATGTTGAGACGGAGGTGAGAGAACAGACAACGAAGGCAACAAGAATAGCAGGATGCCTAGATGACACAATACGGCGAAATAAAAACATTAAAATAGAAACCAAATCAAGAATTTACAAGGCAATAGTAAGACCAACTATGACATACACGGCAGAAACTCGACCAGACACAGCGAGAACTAAACAACTTCTAGAGACAACCGAAATGAGAGTACTTCGTACAATAACTGGAAAGACGATCTTGGACAGAGAAAGAAGCGAGAATATAAGAAGGACGTGCAAGGTAGAAAACATTAATGAGTGACAACTTAGCAGTGCAATAGGCAGAGGGATGATGAAAAGAAACAAGCAATTCGCCTAGATTAAAAAAGGAAGAAGAAGAAGAAGAAAAAGAAGAAGGGTGGCCAACCGAAAACGAAACATAGCCGTTTGCAGGAACACCGTCATCATTTTAGAAAAACGCTCAGACCAGTCGATTTTTGTTTAAAGGGGGACACTCTTTTCCGGTATTTTTAATTTCACTTCTTTTAACCTCAAGCGAGGGTAAAAATTACCCCAAAATTTTTAAATGGCATTGGGAGTCAAATAAGATGTCTTTCAAAAGCTCTTACAATAGTCTTAAAATTTTAAAATTTCGCCCATTACTTATTGAGAAATTAGATTTTATATGTGAAACTTATCTGCGAACAATCACAAACTTTAAAAATGTCATTAATTCCAGTGAAGTACGCCAACCGGTGAAATTAAATGTATGGGCTGGCATTTGCGGTGACCGACTGGTGGCTCCTTTTCTTCTATCAGGCAATTTGACTGGCGAAATGTATTTGCAATTGTATTTGCTATTGACCCTGCCTTGACTGATATGTATTTGAAAATAACCCACAGTATGACGAAGATCATTTTTATTTTCAAAAAGACGGTGCTCCTTAGCGTTTATCACGGCATTGGATTAGGAGAAGAGGCAGCATTGAATGGCCTCCACGATCGCCAGATTTATCGCCCCTTGATTTCTTTTTGTGAAAACATCTGAAAAGTAAAATCTATAAAACACTTTCAAAATTCTTAACCTCGCTTGGGGTTGAAAGTGGTAAAGTAATAATACCAGAAAAGAGCTCCGAGCGTTTTTCTAAAATGTTAACGTGGTTACTGCAAATGGCTCTGATTCGTTTTCAGTTGGTCACCCTGTATAACTCTATTTGTGAATACAGTTCGGCCACGGCCTCTGTCTGTCAGTGTCTGCGCAATCATGTTACAGCAGATATAAATAATGCTTGCTTATGACGGCCATACACGATACGGTCTACCGGAGAGGTAAACTTACGCAGGTAGACCAGAGCGTGTGTGGGAATAGACCTGTGCAGTTTTTTAACCTGTACAGGCGACCGGTACAAGATCAAAAATCAATTCTTTTCAGTGTCACCGTACGATGTACTTGTCAGTATGTGCATGTACTCCGGTCGCCTGCGCAGGTCGTGTCAGTTGTTGTTCACCGTCGTCGTCGTCGCGTCTCTCACCATTGAAAGTAATTCTAGGTATGGTTTCTCGTCCATTCTGAGATGGTCTTTAAAATCTTCGGGTTCGAATTTTAATTCGTTCAATAAGTTTACATGACGATAATTTGCCCTTTTCAATAACCAATGCTTACACCACTTTTTTCGCTTCCTTTACACTGATTTTGTTTCTTTTCTTTTTCACAATTAATGCGAGGGCTAACAAAGTCCTCGTTCGATGCCGTCAAGAAAAAAATAAAGACCGCTCTGGTACACCGGAGACACGTCCAACGTCCGGTAGATATGCACAGGCATACCTGTAAAGGTAGACCTCTCCGGTAGACCGTATCGTGTATGGCCGCCATTATATAGCATGTTAATTATTATCACTTGGTCTGCGACAGCACGTGTCTGACACGCTTAATGTTCAACTATGAACGAATCTTTAATTTACAAGAATACCATAGCTTGTTAAAAGTGGCATATGATATATACATAGACGATTGTTTAAAAGATTTAAAAGAGAGTGCGTATGGATTGAAAATGAATAATTCAATCGTCAAATGACTTCTTTGCGCCGATGATCAAGTCATATTAGAGTAATCTGAAAAGGAGTTGCAGGCGATGGTTAATGTTATGCATGAAAATCAAAAGGATTAAAATAAATGTAAGCAAAACAAAAGTAACGGTTTTTGAAAGAGAAGAAAGCATGACAAACTGTAAAGTTCTGATTAAGGAAGAAAGAGTGGAACAAGTAAAAGAGTTTGTATACCTGGGTTCAAAGTTAACGAGAGTTGGAAAGTAAGACAGTGACATTGAGCGAAGGGTGTTGGCAAAAAAACAAATGAATGGGGCGCTGCATAGCTTTATGAACATCCAGAAAGTGTCAAAAAAGGCACGTCTGGCTGTGCATAGAGGAGTGTTAGTTCTTAGATTTATGTATGGTAGTAAATGTTGGGTTTGGCAGAAGAAGCATGAAAATAGTAGTAATGCTGTGGAGATGAGTAGTCTGAGAAGTATAGCCGGAGTGACTCGGTTGGATAAAGTAAAAAATAGTGAGATAAGAGAACGCTGTGGAGTAAAAGAAGATGTGGTTACAAAGATAAACAAAGGAATGCTTAGATTGTTTGGAAACGTAGAAAGGATGGATGAAGGAAGATTGACGAAACAAATTTATAAGGCGAGTATAAATGGACAAGTTGATAGAGGTCGACTTCGGATCAACATTGTTTTGAAGAAAGGCCAAGTGGAAGGAAGCAGTCTTTGCCTACCCCTACGCGAAAAAGGCGTGACTATACGTATGTATCTATGGTAAAAATGAGTTATATTTTAAAGGTTAAAGATTAACACGAAGGAAATACTTTACATTCAACTGATTCACAATATGTGGATCCTTTTCAAAAACGAGTGCTCCAGTCCTTTGAGCTACACGGCATGTTTCATACGGTTAGTGTCTCTAGCGTTTAAACACTCTATAGAATTATCATAATAAAATTTCAATAATAAATTGTTATCGCATTAATAATAGTAACTACAATTTCTTTAGCCGCAAAGCGTATTTATTGATTTTTCTAATACTTTTTGCAAAAATACGTATCCATTCTACTAGTATCTATTAAAGTAGCGCCAAAGAACAATCTTAATTACACCATCGTGTACTTTAGTTTGTGGCCTCTTCGTGAGTCATACAGTAACATCCGTAAAATGTACATAAAATGTATCACACAGTCAATGTCCACCAATATTGTAAAGTTGTATCGACTTCCCCATTAATTTCCGTCCTTTCGAGTAATCTAAAACCCAATACAACACACAAGGACTGCAATGACTGCACTCATAATGAAAATATAATTTTAGAGGCCCATACATTGAATTTATAATTTGGACGCTATAATTATAACAGTATTCTAACAGTTTTGATCATTTTAATTCTTGATAATCGAAGAATAAGATCCGATCGATCAGCTTGTTTAACTTACTAATAATTAAATCTCGTGTCTTGAACTGTTTTGTTATTAAACTTCAGAGTTGTTTCTTGAATCGCTCGCAATACTGATCTATTTAGCATTCTCTCTAACATAAACAATTCATTTTCACGATTAATGAGACTGGTAATGATCATTGTAATTTCGAAATGGATTTTTTTCCCCTTCAAATACTACATTAAGTGTTTTTTGTTTTTTGTAAAAATTAGAACAATAAAAGTTAACTAAGGTTGATCTTATTATTTGAAGGGCACTGTATATATTCTTGTTTAGTATGCTAAAATCTAGAACACACTAAAATATCGAAGGTACGCTGGTTCAGCAACAAATTACTCATATTTTTTACTAAGCATTTTGAAGAATATTCTACGCTAAGTAATATTTTTAACTTTCCAGTGGGAAGTTATAGTAATGGGTCCGATTTTGCGAAACCCGAATTTTGACATATCTCCACATTTTAGGGTCCCCAGAGTCGGATACAATAGTTTTTAAGTAGACGTCTGTGTGTGCATGAACGTATGTGCGTATGTTCGTATGTGCGTTCGAAATAATTTTTCGTCTCGATTATCTCGAGAACAAAAAAGGTTATCGACGTGGGACCAATTGCATTCGACGCATAATTACGCAACTTAGAACTGATTGGATTTTCAGTAAAATCAGTCAAGATGTTTTTTTTTTGGAGAATCAAAATACTGAAAAAAATGGTAAGCTACCTGAATTTTTCAATTTATAAATTATACTATTTTTAATACAGAATTTTAAGATCTTTTGAATAATATGATTATTGCATGTTAGGAATATTTGTATGAAAAATATGATGTTTCATAAAAAGAGATAGTTTTAGAAAACAAAAATAGGAATTGGAGAATTTTAAACTTGTGTCAGCATTGAAGACGCTATAAAATTAGTGTTAGTAATAATCAAGCATTGTTTATAACAATTGAATATTGTTACTTACAAATGATTATTGATCATAATAATTAAAAAAAAATTAATTGTTACAAACAATTAAAAATAGCTCCCGCTTATAAAATGATAAGAAAAAGTTTGAAAGAATACGGTTGACATAAACAGAATATTGTTAATGACAATTATAATTTGTAATAAACAATTTGAAATCGTTTTTTAAAACAATTTTAATAATAATAATTATAACAACAAAAACATATTGTATTCTTTCATTCTTTCCACTGGAAAGTTAGTCGTGTGGACCTCCCGGGGGGTCGCACCCATACCACTGATATTTTAATTAATTATTAAATAATTAATCATAAAATATCACGATAAGTGTTTTTGAATAAGAAATTAATTAATTTTGAAACGAAAATTCTTCGCGTACACGTCACCCGTCAGACGTGACCTCCAGCCTAATTTACGATCATTAAGCGAAATTTATAAAATAAGTATTTTAATTTAAAAAATCTTACGTGCAGTTGTCCATAACCAAACCGAAATAGAAATAAAATATATAACACGTCTCCTTTGTATGAGTTAGGACCCCTGATCTATCTGCTCTCACTTCAATGAGAGCAGCTGTTCGGGAAATGGCCTATGTCCAAACTCATTTAACAGATCATTTCACCTCGTGTGAGACATTATTAAACACCCAATTAAGTATTTCACTTTCATCGAAACACATTAATAAATGCCCCTTTGTTAAAATATATACCGGTTTTAGTTGATACAAATCAAGGAAATATCGAAAAAAATTTTAAACCTTATATTAACTAAACTTACTACTTATATTAACTTTTTATTACGAGTAAATAGTTTGAAATTTGTTTTTTTCTAAATATTTGCTAATAATTAAAACACAAAACATGTTTATTTTTAAAATCGGTTGATGCACACATTCCAGTTTCTTTTATTATCGAACGAATAAAAAATATAACGAACTCTGGGAACATTTACGAAATAAGAAGTATATAAGCTCTGGGACATTTACGAAATGAGAAGTATATAAGCAAAAAGTAGAAGTAGTGGTGACAGAAATTTTTCATTATACCAAGAAAAAAATCATTTATGAATTGATAAAAACACATAAAAAACAATGTGAGACTGGGAAACAGATGAAATGAAATTTCACTGGCATAAAGTGCCAGGACAAAGACAAGCCTTTCGCAAAGGAAGCTATACAGCTTCTCAAGTTGGACAAGATAGATTTGAAACTGGTTACGGGACTCCTCACTGGACACTGCCCTCTAAGGTATTCACCTAAAAAAGATGGGCAAAACAGAGAGTGATAGTTGCCGCTACTGCGAGAACTTTGCAGAAACTGCAGAATCTACAATGTTATGTTGTACAAAAATTATTCTTTCTCCTTGGAGGTGCTGGTGGTGTTTTGTTCACGAATATACAAAATGAACCCAATAATAGGTGTAAATTTGCACCAGGGGGTGGAAGGAAACGAAAAAGCCGACACCCTTGCAAAACAGGGGGCCGAATCTGCGTTCACTGGACCAGAACCGGTTTTTGGAGTCACCACAAGTGCCGCCAAAACAATTATTTCGGACTGGGCGGAGAGAAAAATACTCACGTACTGGTCCGACATACCAGTGCTAACCCACTCGTAGGCGTTTTTACCATTACAACCCTCGAGAAACACAACTAAGCAGATCCTAGAATGGAGCAGAAATGACCTGCGTATTCTAACAGGACTGCTTACGGGACACTGTCGTCTGAGATACCACCTCAGAAAGATAGATCTGAACCAACAAACGGACTGTCGGTTTTGCTGCGTGGAAGACGAAACTGCTGAACATATACTATGTTCATGCCCCGGCCTGGGAATAATAAGGTTCAACATATTTGGTTACACTAACCTAGAACCTCAGATTTTAAAAAAATCTCACCCTATACAACCATGAACTTCGTAGGAAGGGCTGGATTGTGTGGTGAACTGTAGCCTCTAGGGGTGAGCCACAATAGACCTACTAAGGGTCGCGGTGGAGGGGCGACCACGCCCCACTCACATAAAACCTAACCTAACCTAACCGAGGTGTAAATTTAAAAAAAAATTGTAGAAAAATGATCTTTTTGGATTCAACTCTGCTTCATGGCCTTACTTTTCCAATTTTCTTAATTTTTCCTTCGACATAATTTTAAACAACTTTTATTAACTTTTTTTTTTGAATCTTTACAATTAAAAATATTCTTATAAATTTTTTAAAACAAATCACTCTGAGACATCTCTTATACGAGCAATTGTATTTATATTTAAGGAGAATTAGTTAATTAGCTTTATATGAAGCAGAGCTGAACGCGCCCATTCTGGGACACAGTGTAGGTAATTTTTAAGAGACAGCCCTCGTATTAATACATTAACCACAAAATAAAATCAATAATCTACAATTATAAATTTTCCCTTCATCATTTAAATCATTTTTGATTAAAATTACCGACTAGTTTTTAAGAAAATCTAAATTCCAGTTTTTCAATTTGAATATTTCAATCCACAATCTAAATAACCATTCGCATTGTTTATAAATATTTTAACTTCGGTAAAGTGATTCGGATATAAATGGGAATGAATTAATTTTTAACTTATTTATTAAATGGTAATGGAAATCAAGTGCGAGCCGTTGAAAGTTAAGGTTGTTAAGTTCGGTAAAGCTTTTTTCACCAAATGTAAAATATTGAATGAGGAGCGTTTGCTTTATACGGAATAAAAAATAACATCCAATTAATATTAATGTTGGTTAAAATAATGCTGTTAATGATGTTTGACGTTGATAAAAAGGATATGAAATATTTAAAACCATGTAAATTTGAGTTAGTTTTCAGATTGTCCATTTATAAATGTCGATATTAAAATTGTATTGCGTTTAATTTTTATCTATTTCCTAAAATATTGGAACCAAATATTTTTAGATATCTCTCTTTTTAGTCTAACATCGTGACCGTCCATATTTATAATCCACCAAATCACTGAAAAGGCCATATAGTTTAACGTTCAGTTCAACGCCCAGAAAACACAAAGCGCAACGTTTTCCAAAAAAGTGAAGTCCTGAAATCATTCTATCACAATGTCCGGAAATACCCTTGAATCAAGTCCCCCCATTTCGATTTTGGAAGTCACGGTGTCTAATAATATGTCTTGGCATGACCATGTTGCTAACATCGCAAAGTCAGCAAGCCAGAGGCTAGGTTTTCTGTGAAAAGCTAGAAAGTTTTTTACTCCTTATTAACTGCTGACGACATACAGGGCTCAAATCCGACCTCTATTGGAATATTGCTCACACATTTGGGGTTCAGCACCAAGGCATTCTCTTCGTCTTCTAGATTTCATTCAGAAAAGGGCCATTCGGTTAATAAACAGCTCAACTCTCACAAATACCCTTCACCTACTAGAACATAGAAGAAGAGTTGCAGACTAGACATTACTCTACAGATATTTCCATGGCAGATGCTCCAGAGAAATAAAAACTCTTGTACCACCACTGGCTACATTCGGCCGAAGAACTCGGCACGCTGATCAGTCTCACCCATTTACTCTTAAGATTGACACTACAAGGACCAATCTCCATCAATAATCCTTCTTTTACAGAGCTGCTATAGAATGAAACAAGCTTCCAAAATCAGTTTTTTCAGAGAACTATGACCTGCAACTTTTCAAAAAGCGGGTACACAATCATTTCCTTTCTATAATCCATCCCCCTTCTAATAGTCGCAGTGCGGACCGTCCGCGGCCCACACAATAAGTCAACAAGACAGCTTATATGTACTTCATTGACCTTACCCAGACATTCGATAGGGTTCGCATAACTGATGATACAACTCTACTAATAAAAAGAAACATACACCCCAATATGTGAGAACGGCAGTTAAATTAGGCAATAAAATACCTGTAGCAACTGGGATCAGACAAGGAGACAGCCAAAGGCCAATCTTATTTAACATCATAATGGAAGAAATCATAAACGAAGTAAAGCAAGCTGTGAGAGGATTCCGAATGTGAGATAAAGAAATAAAAATAATATGCTATTCTGACGACGCAGTGATCATTTCGGAAGACAAAGATAACCTACAGAGGCTACTGTATAAATTCCAACAAAGAGTAGAAACGTTCAACATGCAAATATCTATAAAGAAAACAAAATCTCTTACAGTATCTAATAAACTTATGGAAGCAAGACCTGGACAATCGAGAAATAAGAGAGGAAGATATTGGAGGCAGCTGAAATGTGAATGCGGAAAAAAATGTCGAAGACAAGATGAATAGAAAGGAAGAGTAAAGAGAGTCTTGAGAGAAATCAATACCAACAAGAAAAATCAATTTAATAGGTCACATCATCCGACATGATGACTTCATCAACAAGGAAAGATACTAGAAAAGAAAACTAGAGAAAGACCGAGGAAAAGATACTTTGAAGTAATACAAAATTCAATGAACTGCCGATCGTTTCGTGAAATAAAGAGGTTGCAAGAGAGAGAAGTGGCTTCACCGACAAGTCATGGTCTTTAGAGATTAAGGATCATGATTCCCTAAAATATTAGAGACACGTTTTGAATTAAATTACGTTTAGTGGAAACCCGATTATCCGGGCGGTGGATTTTCCGTGCGGCATTTTAAATTGATCATCCGTGCGCGGATAATCCGGCTGTTATGTCAGCGGGTAAACACTGAACGCGTAGACACAATTTATGTGTTCACTTATTATTTTACTATCAACATTGGAAAAGAAGCGGTTCGCGACATTGTGAAGAAGAAAGCCGAATTACAGAGCTTTGTAGCTAAAGTTTTATTTTTTGTTACATATAACACGTTTCTTTTGTTCCTTTGACATATGTATTTGTCTAAATAAATTTTTAAAAATTAAAAATGAGGTTTTTGGATTATCCGTGTTTGTACAGTACAACAGAAGTAGCTTGGCGAGCGAGAGATCACAAAATCTGCGCACAACGAAAACATTCGAATAACGATCCGATCGACGACGACGAAATTTTTAGTAATCGTGAGTCTTAGGTACAATCGGAGGAAGAATGTGAAGTATATTCAGCCGAATATTTGTTATCTAAGAGGCTAGTCGCCCGCCAAGCTGCTTCTGTTGCACTGTAATTATCCGGCAAAGGCTCGGTTCCGACTGGCCCGGATAATCGAGGTTCTACTATAATTGGATCTAAATGTATATTTTTATTAATACTAAAAGGTATATCACGAATATATCAAAATGCACCAAATATTAACTTTCATAGTATAGTAGAATATAGTACTATAATTGTTTAAATAAAAAGGAAAAAAAAAGCAAGCTGAGGATTTACAAAACATGTGTAAGATCTATTTTAACGTACCTACGCCACAGAAACCAGAGCTAAAACATCAACAACAAAAAATAACGAGAACGAACGAAATGAAAATACTAAGAACCATAAAGGGTGTTACCCTCAGGGATAGAATAAGAAGCCAGGATATCAGAGAAGAACTAGAAATACAGGATGTAGTAAGATGGGCTAGAAGACGCAAGAGGTGCTGGAAAGACCATGTGGAAAGGATGCCAAATAAAAGGTGGGCAAAGTGGGCCATGTTGCAAAAACAAAACTCGCGAAGACCGTTAGGCAGACCATCCAAGAGATGGTACGAAAGCTGGAGCTCAGCGTCACAGGAAGAGCTCCGAAGGAGGCTAAACGCAACGGACTAAACAGGACCAGCTCCTATTATAAGAAGAAGAAAAAGAAAAATAAAGAAAAAGGAAAAAGCAATAAAAATTTTAATGTTCATACTTGCAGGAATTTTTTCCGGACACATTATTTTTACGAATATTGATGATGAAATTAATTTTCTGATATTTAGGAATACCTTTTAATTTCCTTTTCATTCAGAATGATATCTAGCGGATTATACTACAAAATATCAAATTTTTATTTCACAATAATTTAAAATAAAATAAACATATTCTATTACATACTTTTGCTGATTTGGTTTCAAATTATGAAATAACTTTTCAAGTTTTATGAATGATTAGTGCAAATGACCTCTTATACTAAATAAACCGTGCTGGTAAGTAAACATATTTTTAATTTCTTTAAAAATTTAATGTTACAGAAACGTAAAACAATTCTTATTTTTTGTTTTAGCTAATAAATGTTTAATAAATTATGCGCAAGAATAAAACTATTAATTTATTAAAGGGAAAAATAAGGCAGAAGGACCAAATGATTAAAAATTAACATTGGGACTTATTTCTACTGGTAAAATTCAAGCACGAAATTATGATATCACTGGTATAATACCAGCTTATCAAATTGAATGTAATTTTTATTCTTTCTTAAGGAAAAAATTAGGGAACACCTTTTAGCTTATTGCTCTTTAAATTATTCATAATAAATGAGATGCTGGTCATTATAATTACATATTTGCTGACAATTCGAAAAAAATTATATTACACATCGATGGCTTAGTAGTTTTAAAAAAAAACATATTTCACGAATATACGGCAGTTTTGGATTATCGTTAGAAACTCGATAACCAGTATTTAACTGTACATTTAAGAAATACGAAAGTAAATTCCCCTAATTTTTTTAAACAAATTTCGTAGCTAACGAATTTTAGTTAATAAGAGACTTCTTGTTTGGAAATTCAGATCAAATATTATTATTTATGGCACGAGTAATTTTGCAACTAAATGTATTCTTAATGACTTTATTTATTGAACATAATAAGAAAGGTAGGTAAGTAATTCAAACAAATTTCCCCTTATTATCTAATTTGGCTTGTTGATTTATTTTTGTGTTTTTATGATTACTTGCACAAACGAATTCCACAGCAATTAGATTTCTAGAAAAGTAAATAGTAATCCTGGGTACCTACATTAAAATCGTATAGTACCGTTTGTTATTTCAATTAGTGTGTATAAACCTAATAGACCACGAAAATTCCGCAACGCGTTTTAGATGTAAATTCACTTATATTAAATTTACACGCTTAGTTTACTGCGAAAAAGGACAATGGAGGTCCGTTGCTACTGGTTTTATCTATACGTAAGCGTGTGTGTGATGCGATGGGTATTGGTGAAACAAAACTAATCTTAGTTTTAAAAAGTGTGAAAGATAAAAATAGTGAACAAAAAGTTGAAAAATATAAACCCCGCTGACATCCAAAGACTGTTGATTTTCCCGAAGCTTACAAATTTGAAATCCACGAGGTTGTGTAAAAAATGCGTGAAAAAAAAAAATTATCTTTAGATTCAATATTAGAAAAAGTGAAAGAAAAAAAGTATTTAAAATTTCTAGAACGAGTCTTTGGAGAATTATGAAACATATAGGATTTAAGTTTAAAAAGGAAGACAACCGAAAAGCTTTGTATGAAAAAGCTATAGTCATGCACAAAAGAATTAAATGTTTAAGAAATTATACTCACTGTAAACAAGAATGCTCTTTATTTGTTTATCTGGACGAACTTGAATTTTCGCTAAAGGTGAAACAAAAACAATTTGGCAGTACGATAACATAAAGTCTATAAAACACACCGACAGTGAAGGAAAAAGACACATTATTGTGCATGCAGGTAGAAAGCATGGTTTTGTTGATTGGGCGGATCTCTTATTTTTGTTAAAATCAAAATCGGTCGATTATCATAACATTATGGATTTAGAGATGTTTGTAAAATGTTTAAAAGAGAAACTATTACCATCGTTATATAAACCATCTGTCATTTTATTAGATAATTCTCCGTACCATTCGGAAATTTTAAATAAGCAACTTACAAATTCCTGGACGGTACATAAAATAAAAGAATGGTTAACGAACGAAAATATTTCATTTCCACAGTACTGCTTTAAGCCGGAATTATTATCGATATCTAAAACGCACGAAAGAGAAAAAATTTACAAAGTGGATCAAATTATACTCAGTTATGGATATCGTGTGCTAAGACTTACGCCTTATCATTGAAAATTTAATCCTATTGAATATTGAAATTTTAACCTTCATTTTCCCGCGCTGTCATTCTGACGCCAAGTGTGATTCTTCTTGTTGTGCCATACCCCCTGGGGGCGTCGGCGACCTCTCTGCAACTATTCATGTGCACGCTCAATCAGTGTTGCATGAATAGAAGGGACCTACAGTTTAATGCCGGTTCCGAACGGCTAGTTTAGAGAGGCTATACTAGGCAGAATACATTCGGTGGTTTGCCATTGCCTTCCGAACGGCAGCGGTCGCTTATAATTCGTTGGTTTGACCTGGGAATCGAACCCGGGTCTCTTGGTGCAGAGGCTGGCGCGCTAGCAACTACACCACGGCCGCCACCGTGATTGCATTTGCCATAATCTATGTATTTACTAAGGGAAGTATAGAATTTAATGAAAATTTCGATATTTGAACGTTATTAAATTTAATATTTTATATTGGAAGTAATTCAGATATGTTTTTACCATTGTCCTCAATTTTTGTTTAACTGGCTGCTCCTCCAAGTAGTAGATGCTTCGTGGAGGGTGAAGCTGTTCTTGCAGCAAACCACATTATTATTTGTGGTGTCAAAGAAAAAAAGGATTATAAGTGGATAATCAGATCATATTGTTTGCAGACCAGTGCTATTAAAAGTGATCGTAGTGAAATTAATGACTTCAATGATAATTATAAGTATTTATTTACTTATGACTTTAATAAAAATAGCCAACAAGAGAACTTGCCTGTCTTCTTTCAATGAGTTTTTCATAAGTTTTCTTTTCCTCTTCTATTTTAAGACTTTTGGACTTTGTTATAATGCTGGACACAGGTAAGTTTTTATTTTGTATAGCAGTGATTTTCAGGTAAAGTTATAATAGCTCCCTGACAGATTGATAGGTAATTCTATTAACCACATAATATAGAAAACAAAATACTTACAATCACTAGGAGTTATGGAATCTTTCTCAACAAAATGTTTAAAAGAAACTCTCATGCTTTTGGTAAATCTTTTTCCTATATTCAGTTTGATCTCCCACTTGTCGGTCACGTGATATTGATGCGAGTTTATTCCGCCAGATAGCGTATTGTTAAGCATTAAAACTCAATATTTGAGGAATATTCAAAAGTTATTACGACAATCACATTGGATCTAATGGTTACAGTGATAAGGCTGTTTTGAAAACCTAGCAACGAGCACTTAATACTGTCACTCCTAAAATTCGGAAAAAATGTGTCACAAAATGTGAAAATTTAATAGAGGAATGGTGGGTTCGTAAAACCCGTATCAAAGCAGTTAATCCGTATGAGGATAGAGTCGACAGTAATTCCGATTAAGACGACTATAAATCTGATGCATATTAAATTTGTACCGATAATTTAGTTTTGTTGCATTCCCTTTTAACTACTGCGCAGTTTTTTTGTAAAATTTATTCGATAGTATGTAGCCGGCTTTAGAAACATATTTAGAAACATACATGTTATTGCATTTAGTCACTTCTTTGAACGCAACATCGCTAAACTAGGTTGGTGTAACCAAATATGTTGAACCTTATTCTTCCCAGGCCGGGGCATGAACATGGTATATGTTCAGCAGTTTCGTCTTCCACGCACCAAAACCGACAGTCCGTTTGTTGGTTCAGACCTATCCTTCCGAGGTGGTATCTTGGACGATAGTGTCCTGTAAGCAGTCCCGTTAGAATTCGCAGGTCATTTCTGCTCCATTCTAGAATCTGCTTAGTTGTGTTTCTCGAGGGTTTAGATAGAAACGCCTTCGAGTGAGTCAACCCTGGTATATCGGACCAGTACGTGAGTATTTTTCTCTGCGCCCAGTCCGAAATAATTGTTTTGGCTGCACTTGTGGTGACTACAAAAACCGGTTCTGGTCCATCGCCCAAATAGGTGAGAGGTTACGTTCTAGGAAACCTTCAGATTAAACTGCCGCAGCACTCACCGCAAAAAAGTTCACTCTGGAACACGAATGGGCACAAGAATAACGGAATAAAGTATCTCCTGACACCTACAACAACATCCGTACAAACGAAACATTTCCTGGCTCAGCTCTACCAAGAATAACATAGTGCTGCCTAAACCGAATCCGCAGAGAATACGGCGTGTGTGCAGATTCTCTCTATAAATGGGGGAAACTCGAAAGTAACTGTGGGGAACGACAGACCATCCATCACCTAGCATATAGCTGCGTCAGGAGACAGAGCCACTGCACGACTACAGACTTCTTGAGGGCCATCCCATCGCCTGTTACGTGGATTGAAAATTTAGATTTAATAGTTGAATGTTAATTCTTTAGTCTAAAGTTTTTTATCATGTGTTGCCATACGCTAAATAAATAAATAAATTTAAACACAACACAAATATCTTAA
Organism: Agelastica alni; assembly: GCA_950111635.1. Taxonomy (NCBI): domain Eukaryota; kingdom Metazoa; phylum Arthropoda; class Insecta; order Coleoptera; family Chrysomelidae; genus Agelastica; species Agelastica alni. The sequence goes on from OX467714.1 coordinate 21,854,676, forward strand.
AATTAATTTAACTTCTAATTGGATCGTTGAAAAGAGCAAAATAAAGGAAATTACATTATAATATTAAGTAATCAAGATTGTTCGCATTTAAGTGGATATTTGAAATGTTTCAATTACCGCAAATGCGCAGTGCAGATTGAGAAAGATTAATTTATAAAGTTCATCCGTAGGACCTTTATTATTTTGGGGACCGCACTCGGATTAATTAATTTTGGTGTGATAATTAAATTGGTGATCGGTGGTTGTCGTCAAGAAGATTCAGTTGTTAAAATACTGCTTCTCTGCATTCATGAATCAACTAGTTAAAAATATTTAAATAAACATTATCTTCTAAATAAAATATAGATTTAAGTTCGCCAGGGTGATACCATATCACCAAAACTATTAAAAAAAATTTACTCGAGTACATTCTGAAGGAGATAAATTGGAATAACTTGGAAGTTAATATAAATAGAGAAGACTTGAACCACCTTAGGTTTGCCGATGATATTGTCCCGATTCCGGATAGGACTGACAAAGCCACACGATCTAGAAAAAGCGTCAAAAAAGCCGGATTAAAGATTAATTCCACAAAAACATAATATATGACAAATTTGGTGATGAGTGGTAATATTTCCTTGAGTGGGCGAAGTACAACAAGTATCCTTTTACAAATATCTTGTTCATGAAATTCGTGTGGGCCGATACAACCAAACTGTTGAGTTTCAAAGAAGAATAGGACTTACCTGGGCAGCTTTTGAGAACCTAAAGGAGGTGTTCCGGTCCGACATCCCGGTATGTTTAAAGAGAAAAGTGTTCAATCAGTGTGTTCTGCCTGTTATGACATACGTAACGGAAATAATTACTCTGACAAGAAAATCCATTAATAAATTACAAGTGTCACAACGACCTATGGAGAGAGCCAATTTGGGCATTTTCCTAAAAGATAGAATCCAGAACAACGAAATAAGTAGAAGAACAGGTGAAGCGAATGTCGTCGGGAAAATAATAATATTAAAATGGAATTGGGCAGGACACGTTGCAAGAATAACTGACGACAGATGGACCAAGAAAATCCTCGAATGGAGGCCGAGACGTGAGGCGGCGTAGTACAGGGAGGAGTAACACAGATTACGGGAGGCCTGTGTTCAGCAGTGGACGCTACAAGGCTGAGGATGAGGATCTTATAAACTGAAGGACTCCTAAAATCAAATCTGTCAAAACAATATCTATTTTCTTAGACTATCTAACCATAAATTCATCATTTTTATCATAGCCGTTCAATCCCAAAGGCTTATGGCTAGTTTAAAAAGCAGCTGTACTGATCTTATTAACGAGGTGGATTCCTTCTCTTATATCAGTTCGATTATAATCTTTTATATAACTAAAAATAAGTCCAGTCTCTGATTATGCCTTCCTCTATTTGATTCCACCATCTACTTCGTGGCCACACTCTTGCTCTCATTGTTAACGGAACCCATGCTTCCATTCTCTTTGAGGTCCAGTATAACCATACATTATGCTTTGGAAATCTTTCATGTAAATTTTTTTCCTAACATATTTCCAAATTTGCTTAACTCTATTCAACGGGTAAGCTATTCGCAGATCTAAGATGCAAAAAATCTTTTTTGGTTGAGTATCTGTTCCATAATTTGTACTCTAAGAAGCTTCCAGGTGCAGTCTTTCTTGCTGACACGTGTATACATTTTTTTCCTGTTTTCAGGAAGAAAATGCCTCATTTTTACTCAGATAAAAATAATTTCATTAAATGTGCGCATGTGTCTACTTTTTTTCCTGTCAGATATAAATAATTATAACTGTAACCTAGCAACGCATAATAAAAAAAAGTAAAGTTTAACCTTCACTCAAATTAATTAATTTTAATAATTGTAGGTTATAAGATTTAATAAATTTTTAATGCATACAAAATTTTCTCTCTACTGTGCAGAAAGTTTCGTTGTCGCTTTCCGCCTACAGTAGGGAGAAAAATAGTATACACACCACGGGTATTAACGTAAGAAATGTCTCAGAGCACAGGTTTGTTAGCCGAGGCGAAGCCATAACTTAATCAAGTAACATTTATTTACATACCTATTTAATTCGAACTTTCCATTGCAGATGTGGTAAAAAGAAGTATGCGCACCACGGAAAGAAAGTATGTCATCTCAATCCGCGTGTAAGATTGTCACCCGGTTTTTCCAATTGTGAAACGCTTTCATGTCAATTTTTTCATTCTTCTGCTAACTGCTACGTTAATTTTATGGATTATATATAGGAGAAACTTCTTGGCCATTTAAAGTGAGAATAAATACACATAAAATGCTTAAGACGTGGATAATAAAATAAATCTTGATAATAAAAAAAAAAATAGAATTGCTATTATTTATTAGCAATTATGGGTGGTTCATTAAAGTATTTTTCGGATGAGAATCTGTTTTTTTTCGCCGATTTCAATCATTAAACTTGCAGAAATTGGTGCACGTAATGACGAGCAAATAAATATCCTTGGATGTTATCCAATTCCTAGTTTCGAGCTTTCCTTTGATAAACCTCATAATGACCTACCTCAGGATTAATTTTCACGAACACACATCCACATGCCAGCATACGTGATAAAAAAAAACGTCCGACCTTGAATACTAATTTTGAAATCTAGACATCAGTAAGCGATCAGTAACACTTAACACAAACCGCACTTACTATAATTTCAAACGGAATATATGTATATCGCCGAATATGATTTATTTATTCTAAAACAAGCAAACCATTTGGCATTTACATGATTGAATGAAACGATTTGAAATACGGAGCTCTCAAATAAAACCGACGGATTCTAATAATAAACACACTGCCAATAGATGAACACTATATATTTGGACACCAGTACGATTTATTTAGGCTTTATCATAAATTTTTTTATTGTTTTCGTAGATACGAGGGTGCTCTGAAAAGTTTCCGACGAGCTGTCATTAAATATTTGGTTTTGAAAGGCAATACGCCTACGCTAGGAGTGCTCAAACTTGAACTGCTGGTGATCTACCTCAATATTGTTAGACTACGATCGATCGACTTTGAGAGGCCGCAAGTATGTGTAATGCAGGATTGTCGTCTAGGTAGGGTGCATACGTGGCATAGATATTAGTTTTACCGCACAATATGCATTTTTTAGTCAAGGTAAGTGTAGGTCTGCTCTAAAATATTAATGAAAAACCTCTTAATTATTTGAAATTGCGAGTTTATTAGGTGTTACAAAACAAAAGAGTTCTAGTATTAAACTTTAAAGTGTGACTTTGGATGTTGAAGCATACTTTTCATAAGATGGTACGTAATTACCGAGTGCTAATCGCAAGCATGATGGCAAATGTTCGTTAGTTAATCGATCGAGATATTTTGACCTAATTATCTTCATGTCAGAAAATGCATACTCGCACAAGTAAGTTGACCCAAACATTGCCGACAGTTGAAGGGCGATTTGCCTTAGATTCGGATATTTATCTTTAGATATAAAAGACCAGAATTTTGTATCAGATGCTGTGGCTTTGAGATGTATATCTGTTGAAATCTGCAATAACTCATTTTTAACAGAACATGAGTCCCTGTTAAATTTACTTTCTATTCCAGTAGCTAATTCCTCAATGTTTTTACACCTCATAAATATGATAATTTGACTGATGCAACCTTGCTTTCAAAGACGGAAAATGTTTCGGATCCTTTCTTTTCATTTGATCTATCATAAGTTGCAACTTACTTTTGAATGCGTTTATTGCGCCTATCATCTCTATAATAGTTTTTCCTTTACCTTAAAGCTTCAAGTTAATGGTGTTTAAATGCATTGTGATGTCTGTCAAAAATGCCAAATCTGTCAGCCATTTTCCGTTTTTCAGCATCTGAGAGTCATCACCTCTTTCGTCCAGAAAAGCTGCTATTCTTAAAACTGTTATTCTGTTACTGTTATTCTTAAAACCTTTCTGGAAATTTCCCACTACTCAACCACCTGACGTCCGTGTGAAGAACTAAATCAGTGTGTCCAGCTGACTCACCATCTTCCAACTGCAATTTAAAGACCCGTCATTGCAAGCTAAGAGCACGGATTTAATTCACAATTTTTATTGCAATGCCCATAATCTCCTACATGTTTAGAACTTTTGAACACAAAACTTGTTAATGTATAATGCAATGGAAGGAGAAAAATAAAGGGAAATCGTCATTAGCTCGACAAAACCGTTTTTGTTTCCAGTCATTGCTGGTGCTTCATCGGTTGTAATGACCACTAATTTATATATTGGTAGCTTGTAGTTTGCTACAAAACTGAATAAAACTTTATATATATATATATATATATATATATATATATATATATATATATATATCTTCGCCACGGGTCTTTCCTTTCAGAGGAATCATTGTCAAAAACTCTTCCTTAGTCGACATGTCATTAAATACCATACTGCCATATCGATGGATTCGTCGAACTATAAAGAAAAGTACGTACTTTCCATAATATCATGTTTAAGTTTATCTGCCATGTCCTGACACATGACTTCAACACGCCTTGTGACAGTTGGACGAGATAGCTGAAATTCTTTAATAGCAGACATAATCTTTGTTTTATTTTTAAAATCTTCAAATAATGTCTTACCCGATTCAATAAATGCTTCCTTCATAATCGATCCATCTCCAAATGGTTTCTTGCGTTTCGCCAATATATAAGAACTTTTAAATGACGCTATCGTTGCAGCTTTTGATTGTTTGGCTGATCTTGTGAACGTGGTTTGTTCTTTTTTAAAACAAGTTATCAAATGATATACTTCTCGTTTTCTTAATTTTTCTGTAAGGGAAATTTTTTTTCATAGTTTTTATAAACCGTTTTATGATGCCTCTCTAAGTTCTCACGCTTAGGTATTGCAACTGAAGCACGGCAAATGCACTTATCCTTTATCATACAAAAGAAAAAAATTTCCTCCCAATTATTATTAAAATGATACGTTTCACTTTTTTTCGCCGCACTCATTTTGTAATATTTATTAATAAATTTGTATCTACGTATTGCTTTCAAGTTACAACTCAGACTGACTCCAATTCCTGCAGGCGCAACTTAATATCAGCGCGAACGAAGTCTCGAATGTTCTCGTCAAACTCACCGCACAAAGTTTCCAGAAAAAGTGGTGGAAATAAAAAACTCGACTTTTCTTTGACCAGTAACGCGCGTTCCTTTAATAAAAGAAAGTTAAATAAGGGGGCTATTCTGGCCCAATTGTGGATCGAATAAATTTTAGTAGTTTATTCATTAAATTTGTTTTAGTTACCTACCTACTAAAACAAAATATGTGTAAATAGTACTATATCAGAATTTTTTCTCAAGATAAACTTAAAAACGATCGACAAGTCGATCGCGATCGACCGTTTGAGTACCTCTGGCCTACGCAAATCAAAAATAAGTTGGACGGTGTGCACCATCATTTATATATTTATATATATATATATATATATATATATATATATATATATATATATATATAAATATATATAGATTATATATTAACTGTTTTATTCTTATATCATCAACAATCGTGTGTCAGGCACCCATTATATATCTTATTCTGTCGTTGTGTATCCTGTCTCTTCTTGATTTACCCGCAGATCTCCTCCAGAAGTCCATCTCAGTTGTTATTAGCATTTTTTCTGTAGACTGTTTTATTTGCCATGTTTCACTACCGTAGGTTATAATGCTTTTAAGGATGGTATTATATATACTTTATTTATTAGTTTTCGATATAGTTTGATCCCATTAGATTCCGTTCATCATAGAGATAACTTTTTTGACTTGGGTGTTTCGTTGTTTGATTGCTGTGTCGAGTAGCCCATCGTGTGTTATCGGCATTCCCAATCATTCTCATCATTTACCACCGTGAAATTTTGGGCAGCTGAATTTAAACGTAGCCGTACCAGCTTGGGAGACGATGAACGTTAAGGGACGTCCAAAAACTTTAATCACTGACGATAACATCGATAAGTTCACCAAATGGTGCTAAAATATGTATTACAACCAAATCGCTGCTGTCAAAGTTGAGGACATGACTACCGAGTATGTTCCCATTCAACGAGGTAGGAGGCAAGGGTTTGTCCTTTCTCCACTACAACATATACTCTGAGCAAATTTTCGCCGACGCATTGGACGAAACACTAGTTCTACTGGCGGGAAGTGCTGATGACTTAAAGGCGTTACTGGATAGGGTTGTGGCTAAAAGCGAAGAAAGAGAGCTCAAATTAAATATCAGCAAACCCAAAGCTATGATTATTAGCAAAAATGGTGAGCTTTCAGTAAACCTGAGTACAGGCAACCAACAGATTTGAGAATTGCATTTTTTAAAAACTACCGAAGAAAGGTATAAGTAAAAGTAGAGTTGAATGTAGGCATAATATAGATTTTATAGTTACTCATCTGATAGTGTGTAAACTCCATAAAAATGTAAAGTTCAATAATAGAGATGCTAAAAAACATTATAAATTAAGTATATTGAAAAGTTAATTTGAAATTCTTCGTTTTCTAAGCATTCAGTGTAACTGTCAAAATTTTTATAAATAAAAAAAAAATTTGACACCCTAAACTACACCTACACCACACTCCGGACACTATTTTTACAGGGTGCGGCAGCTCATATGACACGGACTGTCTATGGAAAAACATGGAATATCAATGATTTTTTTCCAGTTGGCTAAATGTAGAATTTTTGTATGCACAATTTAAAATTATTTTGAGCTATGTAGGGTGATTCAAAAAAAATATGCCTATGAAAAGTTATGTTCTTCGGAATGAAACACCCTGTATTTTATTACATTGTTCAATTTTCCCTAATGAGCTGATCTCATGTATCACACTTGGGGTTCTAGCGGGAGTGATTACGGGTGCGAAAAATCGAGATTTTTAAAATTTAGGAGTTTTTTTAAGCAAAACTATTCAATATTGATCAAAACGGCTTACATGTACATGTCTTAACTTTTTATTTATTATCAATATCATCATTAAGATGAAATTATCAAACAATTTTCAGATTAACCTAGTCGGTTCTCCTATAAATTTTAAAAGCGTTCGGATTATTAAAAGGGATGGGAAGGGGATGAAATATAAAAACTATTAAAACGGCCGATATTAGCGTCGAATTTATAGTCTTCGAGGATGCTGAGTTTAATAGTGACATTCCAAATTATGTTGGCACTCACACAAAAGGGATATGAAGAAAATGAAATATAAAAACTATTAAAAACTTCGATATTAGTATTGAAATTATAGTTTTTGGGGTCGCTGAGTTTGGTAGTTGACATTCGAATTTTGTTAGCACCCCTACGAAAAGGATGGAAAGGGGATAGAAATAAAAAATTATTAAAAACGCCTATATTAGAGTCGAATTCGTAGTTTTCGGGTCGCTGAGTTTGATAGTGATATTCCCAAAGCAGGCAAGCCAACGTTCGGACAGGACAACGTCTGCCGGGTCCGCTAGTTAAAAATAAAATATTGCATCATTTTAAATTTTTTTCTCAACCTCCCTGTGGCCGAGACACGGGCAAGTGGCGGCTTTTGTTTTATTAGTCGGTAACAGTAATAAACAACTTTGTCTATAAACAATCGGATTGATTGGAAATAATACTTGGAAAATGTCAAATACATAAAGATTAAATTGACCTTTTAATTCGTATTTGAGACATCGAAATAAGGACTGTTTAAAATCACGCATAGTTGTATGAGTGCGAAATCAAAAGCTTGCGAATTAATTGTTGTTTGCTCCATTAAACTGTTGGTGATTTAGTGCAAATTAAAAAAAAAACTATTGAACGATGTCAAGTGTGAGGTTTCTAACGTACAGCTTGTCCCAAATAATAAAAGCATAGAACTTTTTAATTTATCTTTTTTATCGAATAATAAATAAATATTTATTAAATTTTTTGGTAAGAGGATAGTTCACGAATTGTTGTCCCTAACAAATGTAGTTGGCGCTAAATGACAAATGCAAATAAATCGTCAGGCAAAAGTTTATTGTATGACGTTAGTGTGTGCCAATTAGCATCAGCGCATCAGTTCGTGTATGTTAAATATTAATTTTTTTCCATTGAGGTGAGCGTGATTTTATAAAAAAGGACAAAGTTCAGATAAGAGGTGCGATAAAGTACCCTGTAAAAAGGGGTTATCACCGCAAAAAAATTATAAGGATATGGTAGAAGTATTGGGTGACTCTGCCCCTTCGTACCAGGTATTTAAGAACTGCTCACGAGATTTCAAACTGGAAAGAGAGTCGTGTCAACATGCATCAGGTGCAGGAGCCCCAAAAACTGTGGTGACCATAGAAAATGTGAATTTGGTCCATGACATGGTATTAAATGACAGAAGAATTACAAGGATATAGCAGAGACATGTAGGTTTTCTATTAAAAGCGTTGAAAAAATTTTAAATCAGGAATTGGGTCTCCAAAAACTCTTTGCACGTTGGGTTCCACGAATGCTGACGGCGGACCAGAAGCGTGTTCGCCAGGTTGCAGCGGAGACAAATTTGGATATCATTAACAGGAATCCCGATGAATTTAAGCGAAAATTTCTTAAAGTCGCCGAAACATGGGTTTATCACTTTGATCCAGAATCCAAAAAAGCATGGAATTGCGGCATAGTGGTTAACCCCCTTCCCTTTTCGAAAATTTCGTGTTGTCTCATCAGCTGATAAGATCATGGATACAGTTTTTTGGGATTGTGCAGGTGTTATTTTAGTGGATTATTTACCACGTGGGCGCACCATAACAGGTAAATATTATGCGAATTTAACACCAAAAGTTCGCGAAGCGATCAGAGAAAAGAGAAGAGGAAAATTGACTCTAGTTGTGCTCTTCCACCAGGACATCGCTTCGGCCCACAAAAGTTGTGTTAAAATGGCTGCCATTCACAACACAGAATTTGAAATTTTTAAACAACTCCTTTATTCTCCAAATTTGGCCACCAGCGACTTCCAAAAATTAAAAAAACATCTTCGTGGAATCCGCTTTGCTAATGATAACGAAGTGATATTGGCCGTAGATGAATGACTGAAGACTCAAAGTTCTGAAAGAGTTTGAAACACTTCTATACCAATATACCAAGTGTATAAACGTTGCAGGTGACTATGTTGAAAAATAAATTAGTTTCCATCTTCTCATGTGTTTGCTTCTAAGTTTGGAACAACAATATTCGTCGACCATCCTCGTAATTATTTGGAATCGAGGTCCACCAAATTAAAAAAAAAATTAACCTTCTTGAATAATTTTTTTTTCATGTTGGTCTATTTTTTTCTAGTTTTAAAGTACAAAAAAACCATTTTTGATATGTTTTTCGTGAATTATATTGTAATTTAAATTTTTTTTATGAATTTTTGAAGAATTCTTTAAATTAAAATTAAAGAGTAATGATTTTTTTTTAAATATGGGGTTGAGCCGGGCGCTTGGCTTTATACCCATTGTGCCCGAGCACTACGAAGGACTATTCGTGTTGGAAGAAATGGGTTCAGAGAACCAACCTTATGCGCAAAGCGCTTGATGTCGGTGTTGTTGCCTGTGTTTATCCCGAGGATGTCCTTGCGGATTCCGCTGAGCAATTCACAGTTAACCAACACATGGAGTGGAGTGACCAGTTATCAGCCCGATTATCGGTTTCAACTGATTTCTCTCGAGACTGATTAGTCTGTTACCTAGTTCTTTGGAGGGCCCTATAAAGAGGGCTTGGTATGTCGCATCCCGTTGGTTTCAAGCCACCTTTTGTCACGTGCCTATTTTTTCTATAGTTTCGTATTCATGGTTGCATACAGTACACTATGCTATAACTCGAATATATCATTCGTTGTAGATAATGTTGCATAACTTTCGATAGTTGTTTGCAATTTCTGTGTGGATGGGACTGGATATCCACACGAACGAGGCACAGCTTTAAGAAGATTGTGGGTTGACGTTTATTCCGCGCCATTTTTCTTGATTTCCGGGATAGGAGTGTTTTGAGAGTCTTGGAGGCCAGGTGTCGGTGAACGTTGTTGGGGACGGTGTTATTAGCACGTGTGCAGAACCTCTATGGGCTTTCTTTCATATCTGGCTGTATTTGGGCCATCTTAATTGGATTTTGAAGAAAAAACCATTTGATTTTTAACTTGACCATTTTGTCTTGCCATTGTTGTGGATATTGTTGGAGTTGGTGTCAAGTTAAAATAACCGTTATCGGGATCTATTTGAGGGAAGCCATCGTTAATCAGTGCCACCCCCATAATCTAACCAGCCCCCGGAGTAGGCCACAGGAGTAGGCCACAGAAGTACATGTGAATTCGCATACCCAAAGGTTATCAGTTTTTTATTTTTAAATATATAACGCTGTGTCTCATTTCGGCACCACGAGTAAGTCTTCCTTCAGTTTATAAGTATAGTACATGTGAATTCGTTTACCCAAAGGTTATAAGTGATTTATTTTTAAATATATAACGCCTTGTCTCGTTCGACACCACCAGTAAGTTTTGTTTCAGTTTATAAGTATAGTACTTTGTGAATTCGTATATCCAAAGGTTATAAGTGATTTATTTTTAAATATATAACGCAGTGACTCATGCTGACACCACTATCATGTTCTGTTTAGTTTATTAGTATAGTACATTGTTGGAAACTATTTATTGCATTAGATAATATGCCAAAACTAAACTTGGATTAAAGTAACCTTCTCAATAATTCTTTATGTCCAAGTAAAAACATATTTTCTTCCTACTTATTTGTAAATATCCTACAATCTTGATATTTTAAAGGACAACCATTGTAAAGATATTTTTAAATGAACTCGATTGTTTTGGCAGTGAAAATCTTTATGTAAGGAGTTAACTTATATATATGTTTTACCTTTTGTTCTTTGCCTTCATGTAAATGTTTGAATTAGTGTTGTTAATGAGATAATTTATATATGTCTTACTTTTTGTTGTAACTTGGTAAAGACTGTTACTCTTACTTTTGTTCTGGTTATTTTATAAAGCTGTAAATTTTACATTTTTGGTTTGTTCTAGCAAGAAAATTTTACCATAGCTGTTAACTTTGACTATATTTGTTATGATGTTGCTATTGAACTGTGTACCTTAATTATCTATTGTGTGAGTAAAGTATCCAACATATTTTTGCTATAATTTTATTTATTTGGTTCACCATAATCATAGTTGTTTATATTGTAGCCCTGCTAGTGCCTATAAGATCTAGGGGTTTCCGGCTTATACCGTCAAGCCGGTGGCGCAGCTCACTTTTATATTTTCTTCTTCTACCCTCTACGGCTGAGCTCGGGCATAATTTGCCAGTAGAGAAACCGCTAGCAGAGTACTCGTTAGAGAACGAAAAAGACGTGGCACTTTTCATGAATCTGTCTTCAGATTTCCTGTCCATTAGACCTTTGATGAAACCATTAGATAAGGGAGTGTACTTATGGCTCCGCTTTTTGCTAGACTATCTGCCCTATCATTGCCATGGATACCGCAGTGCCTAGGGACCCAAATCAGTTTGACGTAGTTAAATGTCGCCAGCTGTTCGAGAGGCTCAATGCAGTCATGTACCATTTTAGAGGTGGTGACCATTGACATGAGCGACTCTAGAGCCGAGCGACTGTCGCTACAAATGTTCATTAGAACAAATTGACCTTTACCCTGACGTCATGCCTACAAACCTCGCGAAATGAATCAATGAGTCAAAAATGGCTACTGTTACTTTGTCGTGTGCCTAAATATTTCGTATTCTTTAAAAAAGGTCAGTCTAGGTAAATAGCTCTCTTTTGTAGAGCAGATGCTTAAAATGTCAGTAAATTGGCAGACAAGATGTACGACTTGGTTAAAAAAAAATTCCCGCTTTGAAACAACCTAGACACTGGGTAAAAGCAAAGCCTTCCAAAATCAAAAGCTTGTAAAGAACCTTTTTGTTTACATTTTAGTTGGGTAATTTTTGGAAGCAATAAAATTGGACTGCGTCTAGTTTAATATGCTAATTAATAGGTTGTAAGGGTAAAAATAAATACTGACCTTTTTTGTACTTCGAAACATTGATAATAGAATTCAGATTGGATTTATTATCACGCCTTGAAATAGAATATCGACAAACTTGGTTTATTCTAAATTGGATTAAAGACGAAATAATCCTCATTTAATTCAATGTTAACTAACTATATACAGAATGTTCCAATAGTGCGATATAACTCTTGTATCATAATGGATACGAAAAAATTAAAAAGCAAAATGGTTAGGATGCACAATCCAAAAATAAAGCAAAACCCAACCAAACACGTTTTTTTTTAAAAAGTATCACTTTTTTTTTATTTCATATTTGAACTCGGCTCATTTTTACAAGTCTCCTAATATGATGTTTGCTTGGAGTATACCGAGAATTTTAAAAGTTATGGTCACTTTAAGGTTAAAATCGTGACTTCAGGACCCTGTATCTGTTCACTGTACCTAATCAATTTTTTGTATTTTATGATAAAGATTATTTTTTAAAAGTGAACGAAATTCAATGATATTTATGAAACAGCTGTAATTCCGAATGACTGGCTGATATCGATATTCATTCCAATCACAAAAAAATCAAAGGTCAAAACATGCGCAGAACACCGAACCATTAGCATAATGAGCCATGTGCTGAAGGTCTTCTTAAGAATCATCCATGAACGTATATATCCAAAACTGGAACGAAATATTAGCGAGTTACAGTTTGGCTTTAGAAGAGGATTCGGTACAAGGGAAGCTCTGTTTAGCCAGAACGTTTTGATCCAAAGAGCGCGAGATGTCAACATGGACGTCTACGCATGTTTTATAGATTTTGAAAAGGCCTTTGATATGGTAAATCATGGGAAGCTAATGGAAATTTCAGAGCAATCGGGATGGGATGATAAAGATCTGCGAATCATAGGTAAGCTATACTGGCACCAAAAAGCTTGCGTTCGCGTTGTCGATGAAAGATCCGAAGAATTCTCAGTACTACAATGAGTACGTCAAAGATGTGTGTTGTCACCGCTATTGTTTAATGTGTATTCCGAAAGCCTGTTTAACGATGAATTAGAAGAAGATATCAATAACTTTAGATATGCCGACGACACCGTCTTGCTGTCAACCAGTGCAGAAGGGTTTTAACGATTAGTGAATAGAGTATTAAATACTTGTAGGAATTACAACATGCGCCTGAATACTTCTAAGACCAAGGTTATGATTATCAGTAAAGCACAACAACCTATAAATCATCAATTCCGAGTTGACGGAGCATTACTACAGAGAGTTCCAACATTTGACTACCTGGGAACAAATTTGAAAGATTAATGGGATCACTTTACGAAAATCAAGATACAGAATTCGAACTCTCAAATGTTATGTGTTCACGGTTCTGCTATATAGAGTTGAAGCTTGGAACTTGACTGACGATGCTTTCAGACGTCTTGAAGCTTTTAAACTTTGGTACTATCGCCGAATGTTAAGAATCTCTTGGATTTATCATGCAACCAATGAAAAAGTGCTGCAACAGATACAAAAGTGAAAAGAAATTTTTAAAGCAGTCAAAGAAAGGAAAATGACATATTTCGGGCACATTATGAGAAAGAATAAATATAGATTGCTACAACTAATCACTGAGGGTAAAATAGAAGGAAAACGAGGTCCCGGGAGACGCCGCATATCTTGGCTGAAGAACAAACGCCAATGGACCGCGAAAACATCTACTAAATTATTTAGAGCAGCAGTAAATAGAGTCATTTGGGCCACAATGATCGCCGAAGTCCGCTGAGGATATGGCACGTATAAAGGGTAAAATAACGAAATTTAGCAAGTCAATTATGTTCAGCAATTATTGTACCCGGTACTTTGTAAGAATCAGAACTGTCACTAGTTCTGTGATCAGAAACAACCTCGAAGCTGTCCGCAATGTCACAATTTCTTTTAAAACAGTTAAACTAAGTTAAGGTTAAATTAAGCTGGATTTAATAGTGGGAGACCAGCCACTGCACTCTTGCTTACTAGAGAGAAGAGATTTGCCAGGTTAAGTTGTGCTTGAAATAATCAAAATTGGTCTATGGAAAAAATGTAAATGCTTAAAACTGATTTTTAAAATACCAGTTAATTTCGCTGAATGTTAACCTATACTATAGGTATATGTGGGTCGATTATACATAAAAAAACAACTACCCTCCTGGCTTTATGCCTTAGACGAGCATTGAATGACATCTGATAAATAATCGTGTAGTCCTTCATGTATACTTGGTAAGAGTTGGAATTGCTGATTTGTCTCTTCGAAGGGCAAACATGTGTTTGTCAAGACCTACCCTATGCTGATGACCGGCAGCATCCGGAAACTGACTAATGCTCTCTGAGGAGCCAACCCTAACGTCCTGCGCTCCTCGGCCCTTGCACTGTGCTACTTCGCAGCCGAATATGCATCCCCCGTATGGGAGAGATCAGCACACGCCTATAGACTGGACCCTGACCTGAATGACACGTGCAGATTAATAACGGGATGTCTAAAACCCACCGGCCTTGACCAACTCTACATGCTAGCCGAAATTGCACCACCGCAAATACGAAGGGAAACCCCAGCCATGGCCGAACGAAGCAGGCAATGCGACAACACCAGACATCCACTGCATCAACATGTACTGCAAGTGGCCAGCCTATAAAACTGCGACCAAGGAGGCAAAGTGGGAACAGCGCTTAGCAGACAATGATATCCCAACCTGGAATACAAAAGGAAAACTCCCTGCAGGATCGGATCTAGACTGGGGTACCTGGATAACCCTAAACCGACTCCGGTGCCAAATGGGGAGTTGCAAGAACAACTCCTAAAGTGGGAATTTGCGGAAGAGAAAACATGTAAATGCAGAGAATCCCAGACAATGGAGCACCTTCTGGTGTGCCAATCCCTACAAGCTCCATGTACCCTCCGGGACCTATGGACGTGCAATGAAAATGCTGTGATATGCGCCAGACACTGGAGTGATATATGAACACTTACATGTATTGTTAATATTATATATAGATATTTTACAGGATGTAGCTCAGACAGGATTAAATAAATAAATAAATTGTTATGGAATAAGAAAGTATGACCACATAAGCTTAAAAATTATAGAATCAGGTTGGCTCCGCACTGAAAAACATCTTCTTACTATATGTCAGAATTAGTTGCTGTCCGTAACAGATTCATGAAGGATAATTACTTAATTGTAATAAACCATGTGATAATCAAATTTATTTTTTGATCTTCTATTTAGTCGTGACTGATTTGTGTACAAATTAAGAAAGCTTTACTATTTTATTTTAGAATATTTAATGTAAAATTGAGATGCTTAACAATGTTACAATTTTACTTTACCGCTCTAATGTGTGCTGAGAGTTATTTTTTTAAAATTAATTTTATAGTTTTTAGCTTTACTACTTCCATCATTATAAATAAATGTATGATGATCTTGGGGACACCCCAGAGAAAGATATTGAAATTTTAATTTAATAAAGTACACAATTATGTATAACCAAAACTAAAGGCTGCTCACATTTAATTAATAAATTTCATTTACATTTTTTGTACGAATAAAAATCGTTTGAATATTTTCTCGAGTCAACGTTTTTTTTGTTGTATTCTGTCTGATAAAATGCAACCTTTCATTGTTCTTAGAATATTAGATAAGCAACATTATATTACCAAGTTATTCAACTAACAAATTTGCCGATTTTCAACGTTCACAGTGGGAATTAATAAAATTATAAGTAACTATTATCGACATCGACAAAATGTTTCGTTCTTGCTTTTTCGACACTTTTGAAAGGTGTAAATTTACAAAAAATTTATTGTCAGCAACGCTGACTCGAAGACATTGACCTTTAGACCTAGAGACGATTTATAATTTTTATTAAAACCATAAAAGATATACAGGGTGTTATTAAATAAGTGCGACAAACTTTAGGGGGTAATTCTGCATGAAAAGATAATGACAGTTTGCTATATAAACGTATGTACTTCGTTTCAGAGATACGAGGTGTTAAAGTTTTTCTTCAAAACTGACGATATATTTATTACTTTAAAACCGGTTGAGATATGCAAATGAAATTTTGCGGGTTTTAAGAGGTAGTTATTGCGCATTTTTTGATATGCAATTAAAAATTTTATGTTTATCATTGGCGCGCATACGAGTAATGATCCTTATTTTCCTCGGTAAATTTGTGACAAAAAATCATTGCTGTACTTTTTTCGTATAGGGCGCCGTTTTTATGCAAAAAAATAAAACATCTTAACGCGTATTTTTCATTTCTTTAATACATTATCAAAACTATCTAATACAATAACATTTAACCAGAATCCGTATCTCTGAAAACGAAGCATTTGCGGACATACGTTTATATAGCAAACTGTCATTATCTTTTCATGCAGAATCATCCCCTGAAGTTTGTCGCACTTATTTACTAACACCCTGTTCAACGTGTCAGATGAAAATTTTAAATGCAATAATTCACTTTATTACATATAAACACATAATTTTTTTAGTAAATATCTGCCACGTTAAGTAAGATTTTTGATGTGTAACATCTTTGCTCTCGCATTCTTGCGTGTGTAACATCTTTCCTCTCGCTTTCTCGCAATTTGTGGGAGTGATTTCGTGAAATGTGTAGCAGTAACAGAAAGTCGCGGAAGCGCGCGCTATTTGATTTGACGAATAAGCGCGCGGTTAGAGTTGGCCGTCAGTTGGACGTCAACCAAGAGTGTTGTTTATAAAGTTTGCTGTTGTAAGCGTAAACTATATAAAAAAATATTTACTGTTGATAATAAGTCTCAATAAAGTGCAGATCATTGATAAAAAACTCAAGTAGGTAATAATAAATAATTATTTAAATAAAATATTTAACAATGTAAACAGATGCAAATTATGGTATATTATAAAAGAACGGGGTATACAAACACTTAATAAGAGCAATACAAAGTTTATACATTGACACCAAAATTTCAATGGATATGGGCGAAAAGTTAACTAGAGAAATATTAACAAACAAGGGAGTTAGATAAGGCTGCGGTATTCCGCCAACATTATTTAACATATATATATATATATATATATATATATATATATATATATATATATATAGATGCAATTGTGAAAGAATGGAAAACGAAGTGCCATAGACCAAAACACAACCTTAAACTCTATTTTGTATGCCGATGACTCTTATCGGAAACAGAAGACGACCTGCAGAGAGAATTATATACTCTACAAACAATCTGGTAAAGATCCAGTCAGGACAAAAATAGTCTTAAATGATATAGTACTGGAACAAGTAAAGCACTTTAAATATTTAGGCTGCGATATATCTTATGACAGAAGCAAAGACATACAAGAAAAATTCAATAAATTTACAAATATCTGCGGAACTATTAGCAGAAAATTAAAGAATAAAACAAGAAAAGATACACAAATGAAATTTTACAAGACGATAGCTGTACCAACCCTCTTATACATACATACATAAAGTCACGCCTTTTTCCCATAGGGGTAGGCAGAGACCACTTCCTTCCACTTCCGCTAAGGTTCTTACACACATCTTTTGCTTCCTCTACTTTCATCAGTGCTCTCATACATGCTCTACGGTTGTTGGTACTCTTGACTTGGCCTTTCTTCAAAACAATGTTGATCTGATCGAGATATGTTCGCCGAGGTCGACCTTTACCGATTTGTCCATTCACACTCGCCTTATAAATTTGTTTCGTCAATCTTCCTTCATCCATTCTTTTTACGTGTCCAAACCATCTAAGCATTCCTTTATCTATCTTTGTGACCACATCTTCTTTTACACCACAGCGTTTTCTTATCTCACTATTCTTAACTTTATCCAACCGAGTCACTCCGGCTATACTTCTCAGACTACTCTTCTCCGCAGCATTAATCCTATTTTCATGCTTCTTCTGCCAAACCCAACATTCACTACAATACATAAGTGTAGGAACCAACACACCTCTATGCACCGCCAGACGTGCCTTTTTTGACACTTTCTGGTTATTCATAAAGCTAAACAGTGCCCCATTCATTTGTTTTCCTGCCAACACCCTTCGCTCAATGTCACTGTCATTATACGGTAGTAAAACATGGACAACGTGGAAAAAAGAAGAAAGTAGAATGCAAGCACAAGGAATGAAATTTCTAAAAAGAGTGAAAGGTTGCACAAAAGTGGACAGACTAAGAAACAGAGATATAAGAACGGAATTAAACATCTTTAATATAAACGAGAAAATAAAGGAAAATAAAAAGAACACGTAGAACGGATGAATGAGAAGAGGATACCTGCTAAAGTCATATTTTATCGATGACGTGAAAAAAGAAATATTGGAAGGCCGATAAAAAGATGAGTGTCTAAAACCTGAAGTGAAGAAGAAGAAGAAGAAGAAGAAATATTTCAGTATTTAGCTTTTTTAAATTTTGAGGTTGATTTCTGTCACTGTCGGTGTCAATTAAATAAAATACAATTTTCAATAAAAAGAATTACTGTTTGTTATGAAAAATCATTTTAAATAATACCTGACCCATTTTTTTTAGGAATATAATTTAAAAATTGCTTATGACTAAGGTGAGATGTCAAATGTTACACATCATATGCGACTGCTGTAAGGCTCGCTCGTTTTTGTGTTTGATCTTTTTTACTGTTAAAACTCTTTTTTGTAACAGTTAAACAGGTAAAGAAAGTGCGGCCTCCCAAATATAAGAAAACATTTATTAACAGCTTAGCCTAATTTAATCAAAGCGTAACAGGATAATTCCTCAATTTTTAAAAGTAGAACTGCCTTCTTATTAGGTACGGAGACAGTTAATGGAGATAATTAGAGATAGAGAATGTTAATAATTAATTTTGTGTCGCAATCGAGGATAACTTATCCTTTCACAAATAATAACCTCAATTCCTATTTTCATGGTATTTAATTTTCTATTTTGTATTCTCAACTAAAGATTGTTGAACCGATATACCCTAGTCATAATCCCTTTGCCTTTGAGACCTTAAGGTCGACACCGCGGGACACTTTTCATAATTAATAAAAAGAAACTAATTCCAAATTACTTGCATTTCAAGGTTGTAAAGAAATTTCTTTACAATTCGAGAAAGATTACGCGCAGATTTCTCCGAACAACAATACCAAGCTGATTGCAACTTTTCCTGAAACGTAATACCAAAAAAATGGGGATAAAAGTATACAGTGCCGTTTTAAACAAAAACAACAACTTTGGAGCTAAATTTCCAACAACAAAAAAAAACTAAGTATCAGAAGTAGAGGAGATCACAACAGCTGATAGGCCCAAAGCCTTTTTCTTCTTCTAACAATTCCTATCCGTTTCGGATGTTGGCAACCATATTAGCTATCATATCACTTTATTAACTGCGGCTCTGAACAACTGTATGGTGGTCACTGCAAACCAGGTTCTGAAGTTCTTTAACCAAGAGATTCTCTTTCTTTCTACACTTTTTTTTCCATCCACTTTGCCCAGTAAGATATTTTGAAGTAATCGATATCTGCCTGTGTTTCTCATCACGTGACCGAGGTATTGAAGTTTTCGTATTTTGATGGTGTTTGATCTGTTTATTTATTCTCTGTAAAATCGTTTTATTTTTAACACGGTCTGTCCACGACACCCTCAGTATCCGACGATAGAGCCACATCTCAAACGCTTTCAATCTCTTGCTTGTTGCCTCAGTAAGTGTCCACGACTTTACCCCGTACAATAGGACTGAAAACACATAGCAGCGCAGGAATCTTACCTTTGTTGCTAAAGTCAAGTTGTGGTTCTTAAATATTTTGCTCATATTTCCGAACAATGCTCTGGTTTTCTCAATACGAATCTTTATCTCTTGCGCGTGGTCCCATTGGTCATTGATATTGGTGCCAAGATACGTGTATCTACTCACTCGTTCAATAGGCTTGCCTTTATTCTCGATGTTACAATTGGGCACATTGGCCTTACTTATAACCATAATTTTTGTGTTGTTTGTATTAATGTCAAGTCCGTACTTGTTGCTACTCATCGTAACTCTATCTACCAAAAACTGCGAACCTTCCAGGGTATCAGCGAAGAGGACAGTGTCATCTGCATATCGGTTGTTATTTAACCTTTCTCCATTTAAGAGAACTCCCACATCAGCATTTTCCAGAGCCTCCCCAAATATTTGCTCGGCATACAAGTTAAAGATCAATGGAGACAGTATGCCCAAAGCCAACCTGCAGTATTGCTTATTGAATAAAACTAGAAGCTGGTTACAAAACAAGCACTGCAAATACTAAACAGAGCACCTAGGTATGAGATATTCGAAATCTCATATGCAGAACACTTCTGAATGAGTAAACTTCTTCACATTCACAGGCTAGCAAAAGTACCTGCTTCGTAGGTTTTGCAAAGAGGAGGATAAGAATCCTCTTCACTGCCTATGCTACTGCGAAGAGCTTTCGGTTCGCTGACAAAGGCCCAATTATATTATCTTGTTGGCTGCAGTACATGGGACAACTGTAGGTGACTGACAGTTGGTAGATAAATGTTACAAAGCAGTTAATGACATGAAATAAAAATATATTGAAGTAAATATTAATGTATTAGGACCATAATGCTATGAAAAAAGTCGTGACAATAATATTCTGTAAAATGGTATAAAAACGACTAAAATTGATTAAAATGTATCGATTAAATTTAGTTTTATGATCTGAGCCGAGCAAAATTAATCTTTTTTAAGAGCTGTGCCGATCCTGGTAAAAGCGTAACAACAAAAAATAAATACCCTTGCTTGAATCCTTGTTTTCATTTAATTCTTTCGTTACTCGTAATTTAAATACTACACCAACAAATGACATCAAAACGTAATAAGTAAAAACGATTCGCGACATGCGGAAGAGTGTACCCTACGAATTCAGTATGTCAAATTTATGTCGTAATTATTCCAAAGGTAGTTTCGTTTGCAAATCTTCTTTCACTATACGGAGCTCCAAGTACTACATTTATTTTGGAACTTTAAGGTAGTACTCGTTTGCAAATATGTTTCCATAATTCGGAGCTTTAGATACTTATGAACACCCAGTATTCCATTTTTATAAAATTTATACAAAATACTATTTATCTCCTCCAATTTTTTTTATTTGCCACAGATCCTACACATGTCTTTCGCTTCTTCTACTTTCATCAGCGCTTTCATACATACTCGTCGGTATCTGGTACTCTTGACCTGGCCTTTCTTCAAAACAATTTGGATCTGATCGAGATATGTTCGCCGAGGTCAACCTCTACTGACTTGTCCAAAGCGTTCTCTTATCTCACTATTCTTAACTTTATCCGACCGAGTCACTTCAGCTATACTTCTCAGACTACTCATCTCCGCAGCATAAATCCTATTTTCATGCTTCTTCTGCCAAAACCAACATTCGCTACCATACATAAGTGTAGGAACCAACACACCTCTATGCACAGCCAGGCGTGCCTTTTTTGACACCTTCTGGCTGTTCATGAAGCTATGCAGTGCCCCATTCATTTGTTTTCCTGCCAACACCCTTCGCTTAATGTCACTGTCATACTTTCCATCTCTCGTAAACTTTGAACCCAAGTACACAAATTTATTTACTTGTTCCACTCTTTCTCCATTAATCGAAACTTCACAGTTTGTCATGCTTTCTTCCATTTCAAATACCATAACTTTCGTTTTGCTTACATTTTTTTCAACTCTTTAATTTTCAGGGCATCATGCATAACATTAACCATCGCCTGCAACTCCTCTTCAGATGACGCTAATATGGGGTGAGTGGTAGTTTCATACGAGCACTGAAATCACTTTACGAGGATTCCACTGCTTGACTCAAGATAAACGAAGCTTGCACGGACTGGTTTAACATCCAACGGGCTTTGCCATGGCTGTATACTGAGTATACTGACTTATACATAGACAATTGTTTAAAAGAGAGTGCGTATGGTTTGAAAATGTATAATTTGATCGTCAAATGCCTTCTTTACGCCGATGATCAAGTCATATTAGCGTCATCTGAGAAGAGGAGTTACAGGCGATGGTTAATGTTATGCATGATGCACTTAAAATCAAAGGGATAAAAATAAATGTAAGCAAAACGAAAATAATGGTTTTCGAAAGAAAAGAAACCATTACAATCTGTGGAGTTTCGACTGAGGAAGAAAGAGTGGAACAAGTAAATGAATTTGTGTACTTGGGTTCAAAGTTTACGAGAGATGGAACGTATGACAGTGACATTGAGCGAAGGGTGTTGGCGGGAAAACAAATGAATGCGGCACTGCATAGCTTTAAAAATACCCAGAAAGTGTTAAAAAAGGCATGTCTGGCTGTGCATAGAGGTGTGTTGGTTCCTACACTTATGTATGGCAGTGAATGTTGGGTTTGGCAGAAGAAGCATGAAAATAGGATTAATGCTGCGGAGATGAGTAGTCTGAGAAGTATAGCCGGAGTGACTCGGTTGGATAAAGTTAAGAATAGTAAGATAAGAAAACGCTGTGGTGTAAAAGAAGATGTGGTCACAAAGATAGATAAAGGAATGCTTAGATGGTTTGGACACGTAGAAAGGATGGATGAAGGAAGATTGACGAAACAAATTTATAAGGCGAGTGTGAATGGGCAAATCGGTAGAGGTCAACCTCGGAGAACATATCTCGATCAGATCAACATTGTTTTGAAGAAAGGCCATGTCAAGAGTACCAACAACCGAAGAGCATGTATGAGAGCACTGATGAAAGTAGAGGAAGCAAAAGATGTGTGTACGAACCGTAGCAAGTGGAAGGAAGTGGTCTCTGTCTACCCCTATGGGAAAAAGGCGTGACTTTATGTATATATGTATGTATGTATACTTTATATATAGACATGAACCATAAAAATGCCGTACAAAATTGACCTGGTAAATCTTTTATACCTAATTGTTTTGATTTGAGAGATAACAACATTTCTTTATGCATAAATAACATGACTACCTTTAGAATTTAAGTAAATAAATAAAAAATATATGTATGAATAAATATCTTTTCCTTCCACCTTGCCATAGACAACCAACCGCTCTAAATCATCAATATTGCGTCTTGTAACGTGGTCGAAGTATTTTAGTAGCTTGGTGTTTACTATTTGGGATAGTCGCCGCTAAAAGAAGATGTGGGTACAAAGATAGATAAAGGTATGGTTAGATGGTTTGGACACGTAGAAATGATGAATGAAGGAAGATTGACGAAACAAATTTATAAGCCGAGTGTGAATGGACGGAAGTCGGTAGAGGTCGACCTCGGAGAACATATCTCGATCAGATCAACATTGTTTTGAAGAAAGGCCAGGTCAAGAGTACCAACAACCGACGAGCATGTATGAGAGCGCTGATGAAAGTGGAGGAAGCAAAAGATTTGTGTAAGAACTATAGCATTGAAAGGAGTTGGTTTCTGCCTACCTCTTTGGGAAAAAGGCGTGACTTTATGTATGTAAATCTTAGTTAAACACTTTAGGAAGTTTTGTCTTCATATTGCCCACCACTTTCCACCAGCATTTGATAATAATGATTTTCTGCGTGAGCTTGATTTCATTTTTTTTCCGTTCGATAACATTTGTTTTATTTTATATAATATTTCAAACACATTACACCCGATTTGCGCGAATATTTAAAAATACACAAGTTTTATATAGGTGGTATTCTAGTAGAACGCTAGCCAGTTTTATTGTGAGAATGTCTGTGTGTTTTATAAATAAATCGTCTGATTTTATTTATGCACTCGACCGAAAATAATGCCAAAATATTTTTTGAATTGTAAATATTGGAGTAATCAACCGTCTAAATCGTGGTACTTCATAATTTCGAGAAAAATGGAAGAGATATTACTTTCTGGAAAACAATTAGCTGTAAGTTTAAACTCGAGCTGTCATATTTTCCATCTATAAAATATGTCACTTATATCTTATCAACCTTTTTAAGATTTTATACAATCGCATAAACGAATTATCCGGACGAATGTTATCATGCATGCATGCATTGCATGTTTTCCACTTTAATTTTTAAATCTTTACCCATGAGCCATAATATGCACGCAAATAAAATAAGTCGTGAAATTTTAGTCAAAACAAAGTCTTAAAACGAAGTTTTTAATACCTAGTTCCAACAATGTGAAAATATTAGAAAACTAACTGTTATTCGCGACTTTTTCCGCGTGAAATTTAGTTTTACCTTAATATTTTTAAATGAGAATAACTTTTTTCTTGACATCCGATTTAACATCAATGATTTTTTTTAAACAACACCATGTGGGTTTTAAAAATGAACCGTAAAAATCCAGTGAATTTTAAGGAATTAAATGGTGCCGGTCAGGTGGATTATTGTAAAAATTTCTAAAGCGCATTCTGAAAATAATTAGCGTCACTTATTAATTTTTTAGGAACTAAACTATAACACCAAATAAAATCCAACCCAATTTATTAAGTTTTTTTTTTATTTATTGTTCGTTCGTGTTGAAACGTTTATAAAACTTCGACGATAGCAATTATTATTTGCCTTGTTACTTCTCAGGCTAAATAAGAATACCTTTTTTTCTAACATCTGATTTAAATGAAATAAAGTATATATTCTGCTCCTAGCCAATCTCTACCTACTCGTGAAACCAGCATTAAAATTCGTTTAGTATTTTTAGAGATGTGTTAGGACAAACAAACAGACAAAAAATTAAAAAATACGTGTTTATGTTGTGGTAACGTGCAAATGGTCTCATGAGCTTAGAAAAATGGATTTAGTTTGAAATTACACACAGACACTTCAATTTTATTTATTTTTATAGGTTATTTAATTTACATTTTTAAATATGAAAGTCAAATCAAGCGATTAAGTATTCATTTAAATTTTTTGGAATAGACAAAAAATGTTATTGTTGAGTATATTTGGCGGGGAATGGGGAGTCAAAACACTGAGACCTAAAAGATCTACCGTGTCCACTTCTGCTGCCCAGCGTTTCAAAATGTATCAACGACTGAAGCAGTTTCTCCAGTCCTATGGCTCTTTATAATTTATAGAACAACAAACTTGCGACATATTTTATTAATTGACTAGCGGACCCGGCAGACGTTGTCCTGCCCGAACGTTGGCTTGCCTGCTTTGGGAAAATCACTATTAAAATCAGCGACCCCGAAACTATGAATTCGATACTAATATCGGCGTTTTTAATAGTTTTTATATTCCATATTCCTTTCCACCTCTTTTGTAGAGGTACTAACAAAATTGGGAATGTCACTATCAAATTCATCGTCCCCGAAGACTATGAATTTGACACTATTATTAGCCCTTTTTGATAGTTTTTATATTCCATCCCTTCTTTCACCCCTTTCGTAATGATTGGGAGTGAATCTAAACCATTCTCGGATCCTCTTGAACACATACAAAAAATTTCATTGAAATTGGTTCAGCCGTTTAGGAAGAGTTTAGTCACATACACACGCACAGAAGATTTATATATATATATATATATATATATATATATATATATATATATATATATATATATATATACATTATAACCAATTTCACTAAGGGAAACATAAAGTAAAATGGTAACAATTTGTAGGGCCTAAGAATGTATTAATTCCTCTATTGCATACACAATTAGACCTCATGAAACAATTTGTAAAAATTTTTGATCAAGATTTTGAAGCTTTACAAGAAGTTTTTCCGAAATTATCTAAAGCCAAATTGAAAGCGAGTATTTTCGTCGGATCACAAATAAATAAAATAATGGATAGTGACGAATTTACTCGCGACAAGCCTAAAACAGCTTTAAATCAGTTTTTTATGGTTTTCCCGAAAACAACAGAGAGAATTATAAAGATTATTTAGACCAACTTAAGGATAATATGGCTGCCTGTTGAGAAGAGCAAGAAGAAAGTTTTCACCAAAACCTAATAAATTTTGAACGTTATTAGGGGTAGTACATTAAGAGCATAATGGGAGATTACGTTTAGGGTTTGATAAAGAAAGTCCATACAACCATGAAAGTACGAAAATATCCATTTTTGAACTTTGTTTATTAATATTATTACATTTTTAGTTTATTATTAATTATTGTTTTCTAATGAATAAAAAACTAAAGTTTGTTTAATTATTGTTTACAATTAATTCTAGAAATTCTCAAACTTCCTGGTTATTACAAAAGTAAACTTTATTTAATACAACTATTGTTTTTTTTATAAGTTACGTGTAAGAAAACCCAACACTCCTGTTGACCGGTGTAATTCGTGAAAGGCGATTATGTAGTCACAAAGAAAATCTTGTGTCTCAATCTTTATGACTAAATGAATTTTAATAATACATACATACAGATAGTCACGCCTTTTTCCCATAGGGGCACGCAAGAGCCACTTATTACGGATCTGCCACAAGTCTTTCGCTTCTTCTAATTTCATCCACACCTTTATTTATGCTCATCGGTTGCTGATACTCTTGGCCTGGCCTTTCTTCAAAACAATATGTTAATCTGATTAAGATACATTTGCCTAGGTCGACCTCTACCGACTTGCCCATTCACACTCGCCTTATAAATCTGTTTTGTCAATCTTTTTTCATACATCCTCTCTACGTGTCCGAACCATCTCTCGTAAACTTTGAACCCAGGTATACAAACTTATTCACTTGTTCCACTCTGTCTCCTTCAATCAGCACCTCGCAGTTTGTTATGCTTTTTGCTCTTTCAAAAACCATTACTTTAGTCTTTCTTAAATTCACTTTTATCCCTTTGATTTTTAAAGCATCATGCATAATACTAACCATCGACTGCAACATCATTTTCTGCTTGAATGACAATTGGTAAATTATTTTGAGCAGAAGATTACGGTTTATAGAAAGAGGTAAAACTTAAAGTGTATGTGTTTTATCAAAAAATAAATATTAAACACCTTAACGACTTTTTATTTTTGTGCAAGCATTAACAATTCGTATTTTGTTTCAACACGTACGTGCATAAATCCAAGGTTGAGAGCCAGAAAGTATGTTTTACGAGTATAAAAGGACAAAATTTCCTGAAAATTTCCACTCAAGTCTTAGTAGGTAACCATGTAATATGGGTTTGTTTTTATTTTTCCTTTATATTTTTTTCAATAGCTTTTATGATTGCTTGTTATCATATTTATAAGTAATTTAGATTATTATCTACATTATTATCTAGATCTCAATTATTCTTTTCTGTGATTTGTTACTTTGAATAGCTCTGCGGGATGTATCTTTTGTAGCTTTGATAAGCTTAGTAAATACCAACTGTCTATATAGTAAAATTATATCTACTATTAACAAGTTCAATAACGAATAAATTGGAAGGGTCAAGGTACCTAACACCAGAGACGGACAACACCTACTTTGCTTGCTTATAATACGAATAAATCATTATTTCGAAAATAGAAATCTTTTATAAAATTAATCCTCACAGTTATTTGTTTTTAAATTATTTTATCTTTATTACAAAGAAACTTTTTTCTGATGATCCATTTAAATTATACAGGAGAATCAGTAATATTGTAAAAGTTATGTTAATATTATTTATTTTTATTACCGTTTCAGTACCATCCACCAAAATATAAGTAACCAATTTGGACGACTGAAATCTAGATCTCCACCAATAGAACTTGCAAGAGAGCTGGTATCCGACAACTACGATGGCATTACGATTTGGATCTCTGAATGGATCAGGAAGGCTTTCTTAAAATGGCAGCCCCTCTTACTAAATTACTCCAAGCACGAGCTCGAGCTGCCTCGAAGGATATGGGTATCACTGAACAAGGTGCGATCTGGCCATAGTCACTGCAATTTCTTTCTGTACAAATGTTGAGCTAGTTATCCAAGAGGTCAAAGGGTGAAATTAGTAGCCCTTAAGGTGGACTTAACGTAGCAATACATTTTCCTATTTAATTGTTTCTAGCTTTAATTTTTAACTTATAGAAGGAATTCCTGTGTACATTTCATTTTAAAAAGAAAAAAAATTTCGATTTTTTTATACCTATTAAACTTAAAGTTTAAAAAATTCTGGCGCACAGGTGAAAATAGTTTTACTCGCCAGACACATAATAACCAAGAATCCATTGACCACACTCTAAATTGAAATTGAAATTTTTGTGGCTTGAGAATAAAAAGAGTAGCTTAATTTGTATATTTTAAAGTTAACCCAAAGTTGTTTATTTTAAGTGTAATTTAGTTTAATTATTTAAAAACAAAAAAAGAAAATTACAAAAACAATATTTTTAAATACAAATTTTAACAAATTTACCGAAAAATTGATTTTTAATTTCTGGAAAACAGTGTGTATATGTGTAATAAAAAATGTTACAAAGGTCCTGGACAAGTTTAATACCTACTCACGATCTCATCTAAAACCAATTTCTGCACCCAACATTCCCAAAGGGGAACGAATAATACATTCTTTAACGTATTCAGTTTTTTCTTAAATCAATAATATGCCAGTGGGCTCATGCCGCGGTTGAGAAAATTTATTGTAATAACTTCCGAGCATAAAAATATACAAATATTCGTGTTTAAGAAACATTTAGACATTATTTCTCATGATAAGAAAATATATTGGTTTCTGGTTGAGTACCTACGATATTCTTGACAATACTTAAGGTGAGATTTTTTAAATATTTATTTTTTGTAGACGATCAGTGAATATATTAATGATTGATCCATTCGAAAAACATTATTTAAGGATATAAAAGGTGTTTGGTTAAACTTATTTAAAACTATTTTACTAATATAGGTACTTATTACAAAGTACAGAGTACAAGAAACTACAAGGGAAAAACTACACTAAATGGGGCTATAAAATGGAGAATGTTACTGCAGAAAATGGGGCCAAGAAACAGAACCAACCATAGACAAACTTTATGAGTGCAAGGCATTTGATCGCAAATTTTTTTCATCTACATTGCAGCATTGAAATATTTCATTTCAGGACCTTTTCTAGATCCTAAACTCGTAGATAAAATACTTTTAAGGGGAAACTAATGAATGACCATTTCTGTAAAGAAATTCTAGTTAGCAGGAGCTGGACGAAATAGGGCCATACACGGTAAGAGTTTCTTTTACTCCTTTTTGACTCAGGCAGGGAAGACACTAAGGAAGGTATCTACTTAAAGCATCATCGTTCTTATTGATTTATATCCTTAATATGCGGGATGTCAATAGCTTCTGACGATGGTTCTAATCTTAAACTTTTGTAATTTACGCTCCCTCATTAAAATATAAACACAATGTAGGACATTTTTAAATAAGTATCAATAAACCAGCACATAATTCTACAAGCTCTTGCTGGGTGCCGCATCGATCATACATTGAGGTCATCAAACACGTGTACCAAAGAGCAAAAGCTCATGTTAGGCTGCAAGATGATTCCGAAGACTTTGATATTGCACGAGGTGTACGCCAAGATGTCATATCACCAAAGTTATTCACAACCCTCCTAGAATATATTTTTTTTTTTTATGAAAATAGTCGCAAAAAGGGTAGACCTATCGTGTGGGCCGCGGACGGCCCGCACTGCGACTATTAGAAGGGGAAGGGATTATAGAAAGGAAATGATTGTGGACACGCTTTTTGAAAAGTTGCAGGTCATAGTTCTCTAGAAAAACTGATTTTGGAAGCTTATTCCATTCCGTAGCAGCCCTGTAAAAGAAGGATTCTTGATGAAGATTGGTCCGAGTTCTTCGGCCGAATATGGCCAATGGTGGTACAAGAGTTTTTATTTCTCTAGAGCATCTGCCATGGAAATATCTGTAGAGCAATGACTGGTCTGCAACTCTTCTTCTATGTTCTAGAGGGTGAAGGGTATCTGTGAGAGTTGAGCTGTTTATCAAACGAATGGCTCTTTTCTGAATGGAATCTAGAAGACGAAGAGAATGACTTGGTGCTGAACCCCAAATGTGCGAGCAATACTCCAGTAGAGGTCGGATTTGAGCCTTGTACGTCGTCAACAGTTGATCAGGAGTAAAAAACTTTCTAGCTTTCCACAGAAAACCTAGCCTCTGGCTTGCCGACTTTGAGATGTTAGCAACATGGTCATGCCAAGACATATTATTGGACACCGTGACTCCCAAAATCGAGATGGAGGGACTTGGTTCAAGGGTATTTCCGGACATTGTAATGGGATGATTTGAGGAATTCACTTTCTTGGAAAACGTGGCACTTTGTGTTTTTTGGGCGTTAAACTGAACAATATTGTTGGTTTCCCACTCGACGATTGCTTCAAGATCTCTATTGATGGAATCAACCTGTTCCTGCCTAAGTCTATTTGTATCATTCACCGAAAGTGATCGATAGGATGTGAAAGTTGAGACAAGTGTGCTATCGTCTGCGAAACTGTAAATGGGGTTCGTGGTGGTTTTCAAGAGGTCGTTGATGTGTAAAAGAAATAAGGTGGGGGACAGGATGGAACCCTGGGGGACCCCGGCATTAGTTTTAAACGTATCAGAAGAAATACCGTCAACTGCCACATGTAAGGAGCGATCTTGCATGAAGCTCAAGAGCCATTGGCGCAGTTTGGTTGGGAGACCGTAAGTAGATAATTTACTTAACAATGCCTGGTGCCAAACGCGGTCAAAGGCTTTAGATATATCCAAGGCTATTGCACGAGATTCACCAAACTTTTCAATAGTTTAAATGTTCAATGTTAAATAGTTCAATGTTTAAACAGGCCAACTTTGGTGACATGAGCATAAACATAGATGGCGAAATACTAAACCATCTAAAATTTGCCTACGATATCTTAATTGTCGCAAATAGTATGGACGAAGCAAAGCAAATGCTACGGAGGCTCAGGGAAGCATCGAACTCTGTTGGACTCAAAATCAACACCAACAAAACTCAATAAATGACAAATATTGTCTTGAGTGAGGCAATCAAGATAGGCGGAGTAAGCATGGAGCAAGTAAGCTCTTATAAATACCTTGGTCACGAAATCTCTATTGATAAAGAAAGCTGCACAATATCTTTAAATCAGACATTCCTATATGCCTAAAAAGAAAAGTATTGCGTGTTGCCTGTGCTTACATACGGGGCTGAAACACTTACCCCCACAAAAAACACCACAAATAGAATAAGTATCGTGCAGAGGAAAATAAAGAGGTCGATGTTAGGTATATCGCTAAGAGACAGGATCCCAAATATAACATTAAGGGAGAGGTCCGGAGTGACAGACGCGGTTACCCGTATAACATCCTTAAAATTGAACTGGGCCGGTCATGTGGCGCGACTTTCGGACAATCGCTGGACAAAAAAGATACTTGAGTGAAGACCGCACCAAGACGCATACAGAAGTAGAGGCCGTCCACCAACCAGATGGACCGACGACATCAAAAGGATAAAGACCAACTAGATAGAGGCAGTGCAGAATCGGCAAGGATGGAAAAAGCTACGGGAGACCTATGTCCAGCAGTGGACGCGATTGGTCGATTAATGATGATGATGATCAAAACACATCTTGATAACCGTTGTCTAGTTTATAGCTTGTGATGATTTAATAGAAATACATATTAAATTGTAATTTTTTAATTTATTTTTTTTCTCTGCTTATAATACACATAAGTTTATTTTTTTAAATGGTATTTTAGTTACATCAGCAATTACAATTCTCTATCTTCAGCAAATTTCTTCATCCACATGGAATTTTGTCGAGACACATGCTCAATGGATGTGCATGATAGCTGGCAGACATTTTGATTTTTTCTTTTTTTTTGAAAATATTCGTCTGAACATCTCACGGAGTGGTATAATTTTACGGACAGGGATGTTTGGAATATCCGAATAACCATTTAATTTTCTGCCAGGAAAGAACCTGCCCACCGCTTCAAATCGTTAAAACTTAACTTTTATGCTGGATATTTTATAAAATCATTCCCTAATTTTGCAAATATTTAACACAATTATATTTATAAGTATATTAAGCATGAGCTGAGACATGATCACCTTGAAAATAATTAGATGTCATTGTCTATCATTTCTTCTTTATACAGGGTGTTTCAAAAAAAGGTAACCCCGTCTCTGGGATAGGTAAAAAACTGAAAAATAATTGAGGTTTGCTTGGTAAAAATTTTTCGTAACGCCATCCGTATTCAAGATAATGGGCGTTTTTTTTATGTTCTGGTTCCCTCGAAAAGGGATATCCTGTAATGTTCAGAGAACATCGTAGGAACCAAGGGAAATAAGGTAGGAGTTGGTGTTCTTCTTAAATTTCTGGAGGTTGTATGCCTCGGGGAACACCTCCCTAGGCAATGAGTTCCAAAGCCTCGCAATTCGTTGGATGAATGAGTCTTTGGAAAGTGATGTTCTGCAGGTCTCCAAAGTGACCACGAAGGGGTGTGAAGACTGAACTTGACGGGTTAATCTTGAAGAGACTGCCAAAGGAGGAACGATTGTTGATATTTCAGAAGAGCATCGCCCATGAAAATATCTATAAAATATAGACAAATCGCCAACTTTTCTACGGTGTTCCAGACAAGTGAGCGAGTTTGTAAGCGAGGCATCACCGACGAGACGAATTGCCCTTTTTTGGACAGAATCCAATAGCTTCAGGATATGTTTAGGTACCGCACTCCAAATATGGGAACAGTATTCCAGTACAGGTCGGATCTGGGCCTTATAGATCATAAGCAGCTGACTGGAGGTGAAATAGCTCTTGGCACGAAACAAAAAACCAAGTTTTTGGGATGCACTTTTGGCAATGGACCTCACGTGATTTTCTCAGGAAAGGTTATTGCTGATAGTAATACCAAGCATCGATATGGATGACTTCAGTGGTATGGTTACTCCTGACAAAGTTATGTTAGGCACAGTGAGATCGGCTTTTCTAGAGAAAAGACATGCTTGTGTTTTGTTTGCATTGAATTCTACCAAGTTATTGGATCCCCATTCGAGAATTGTTGCTAAGTCCATATTTATATTGTTAACATTTCTTCCTCGTTCATTTCTGGTTTCACGGGCTGATATAGGGGCCCTGGAAGAGAAAGCGGTATGGAGGGTACTATCATCGGCAAAGCTGTGTACGGGACATGAAGTTGCTTTCAATAGGTCGTTGATGTGAAGTAAAAATAGTGTTGGTGCTAGAATGGATCCTTGCGGAACACCAGCATTTATGAGTAGAGTGTCAGATGAAACTCCATCGACCACTACATGGAGAGACCTGTTTGAGAGAAAACTAGCAAGCAGAGAACACAGCTGAGGGGGCAAGCCATAAGATGGAAGCTTGGCGAGGAGTCCCTGGTGCCAAACTCGATCGAACGCCTTGGAGATATCTAATGCCACAGCTAAAGTTTCTCCATACTTTTCAATAGATAGCTGCCATATATGTGAGACGTATGCGAGCAGGTCACCAGTTGATCTCTGATGGCGGAAGCCATATTGCCTATCATTGATAATTCCTGAGTCTTCCAGATATTTCATGAGCTCGATGTTGATGGATTTTTCCATGACCTTTGAAATAATAGATAGCAGTGCGATAGGTCTGTAGTTGCTAGGTAGGGTCTTTTTGCCTTTTTTAGGGACTGGCTGTACTCTTGCAATTTTCCAATTGGACGGAAATACTCCCAAATTGTAAGAGTGGTTGAACAACTTGCAAAGAACAGGTGTTAGTTCGGGGGCACATTTCTTAAGAACAATCGTTGCTGATAAAAAATGTATACACATTTATTACGATTTTGCCGAAACTGCTGGAAACATTGTAATGAAATTTTATCTAAATATTTTATAGAAGCTAATACATCCCATGAATTTGTTTTTATATTTGACTCTCATATAGGGCGCTAGTTACACGGTTCGTACCAAATAGTATTGAACATAACTTTTTTAAGGTTAGATTTATTAATCAAAATTTTAAGTAAACTCAAACATCATTTAATTTTACATTAAAAAGGTACTCTTGGTAAAACTCGATACTGTGTACCGTTTTCGGAATAATTTGATTTGAAAATTATGAAGTAATGACCACATTTTTTTTTCAACGCCCTTTATTTAAAGTACGTTACGAAAATTTTTTACTGAGCAAACATCAATTATTTTTTTCTTTTCTATCCATCCTAGAGACGGGGTCACATTTTTTTGAAACACCCTGTAGATATTCATTTCTACTTGGATATTTTCTATAATTGATTTTCCATAAGTTAAGACAAGGACAAGAATTGGTGCCTGAACATTAACTGGAAAAATGTCACTTTAGCAAAGATGTTCGTGAGCGTAACACTCGAAGTGGGGTAAACTTTTATGTGCTGTCAATAAACACACAATATGGTCAAACCGATTTATATCTTAAGGGTCTTAATACGTACAATAAGTTATCAAATCCCACAAAGCAAGAGCCAATTTTGATAACATTTATAGCTTCATGTAGAATTTATGTAAAATAGCATTTGATGTTGTATTTGGTGCACAGAATTGCAAGTTGTAATAAATTTTACAAAATATATTCATCATTATTTTTTCAAGTCATCAGCTTTGAAGCTAAATAAATTATTAATATAATTTTTTTCATTTTCTTCATTACGAAGGATCCTTTATACCCATCCAAATGGTAAGGTCCATTTTCAAAAATAAAATTTCTCACCTTGCTTAATCTTGTGCTTTTTAAAAACTGCTGAGAAAAATATGTAAGTTGAATTAGTTTTCACTTAGTTGCAAAAATAGTGCATGCAACTGGTTTTTAATATATTAGTGACGCTATACACGCATAAAAACAATGTAACATTTAATTGTTAATTACTTTATTGTTAATTGTGTAAAATGTCTCTAAATGTCAACGTCCTTTAGTCGCTACGAGTCGGTGCGGTCCTGCGTCGGGATGAGGCAATACGAGTGGAATTTGAAAGATTCACTAACGATCTCGCGTCTTCCCAGAAAAATTTGAAGATATTTTAATGGCTATCGCCTTTTGTTTTGCCGAAACTGGGCCAATTAAAATCGACATTTTATTATTTATTCAATAGTTTATTAATACGAAAAGGTTGATGTTCCCAGTAATAAACGAATTATATTGAGATAATGTTAATTTTTTGTTTGTGTAAATGTTTTATATTGTCTTGTTTTAAATCCCTTATGTTTATTGACGTAAATTTTTGACTACAGTAATGTCGTTTTGGACGGCATATTATTGCTGTATCCAAACCACTAATGCTCTGAGAGAATGGTTTTTTTAAACAGCAAAACGTAATGGAGCCACTCAATAAGAAGCAAATAAAAAACGGAGCCGTGAATGCTACAAACGTTAATAGAAAGTATATGGTAGTCTTCAGGCCTATAAAGAATGCAGCACTAAAACTTCTATTTTTGCAGATAAAACTTTATTGTATACATTTTAAGACCCGTATATTTTGTATTAGATATCTTATTACTTGTTTGCACTTTGTTCTTTAATACTTTATTACCTTGACATTACTTAATTATAACTTACTTGAATGATTTTTTTTTCTAATAGCCAAAGAATTTAATAAACGATTATCAAAATATGTCTCTCTTTAGATAAACATTTCTTTTTTGTACTGAATTTTGAGCTTTAATTGTTAATGAGTATATTAAAACAATGGTTTTATCAGTTCTGAAATCAATTTCTAGCAAGTCTGAGCCTTTTTAAAACAATCTTAATAACTATACATAAAGCCAATCTTCTGTTGGTGCCAGGACATAGCTGATATATAGATAGATAGATTTTTATTTAAAATAGAAAACCCAATATACAGTTCACAAATTTAAATAATAAAAATAAAAAAATTATACATACATATACATATATAGTCACGCCTTTATCCCGTAGGGGTAGGCAGAGACAACTTCCTTCCACTTGCTACGGTTCTTATACAGATCTTTTACTTCCTCTACTTTCATCAGTGCTTTCATACATGCTTGTCGGTTTTTGGTACTCTTGACCTGGCCTTTCTTCAAAACAATGTTGATCTGATCGAGATATGTTCGCCGAGATCGACCTCTACCGACTTCCGTCCATTCACACTCGCCTCATATTCGTCAATTCGTTAATCTTCCTTCATCCATCCTTTCTAAATGTACAAACCATCTAAGCAAACCTTTATCTATCTTTGTAACTACATCTTCTTTTACACCACATCGTTCTCTTATCTCACTATTCTTTACTTTATCCAACCGAGTCACTCCGGCTATAATTCTCAGACTACTCATCTCCGCAGCATTAATCCTACTTTCATGCTTCTTTTGCCAAACCCAACATTCACTGCCATACATAAGTGTAAGAACCAACACACAATTTGAAAAATTTATACCACTGATGCTACAAACGAATCCGCTAACTGATCCGTTTTAAATTTGATGATAACCATAACCAGATTACAAAAAAAAACAACAAAAGAAGAATAGTATTCACATTTCTCATGAAATTTTTCAAGCTGTTATTGAATTTAAATATCAGTGGTCTGGGAGCGACCCGAGAGGTCCACACGACTAACTTCCCAGTGGAAAGAATGAAAAAATACCATATGTTTTGTAGTTATAATTATCAAAATTATAATAAAAAACGATTTCAAATTGTTTATAACAAATTATAATTGTCATTAAGAATATTCTGTCTATGTTAACCGTATTCTTTCAAACTTTTTCATATCATTTCATAAGCGGGAGCTATTTTCAATTGTTAATAACAATTGAAAAAAAAAATTAAATTATTATGATTAATAATCATTTGTTAGTAACAATATTCAATTGTTATAAATAATGCTTGATTATTAGTAACAATAATTTCTTCAATGCTATTCTCTCAATACTGACAAGTTTAAAGTTCTCCAATTCCTATTTTTGTTTTCTAAAACTATCTCTAGATGAAATATTGTCATCATATTTTTTATACAAATATTTCTAACATGCAATAATCATATTATTTAAAAGATCTTAAAATTCTGTATTAAAATAGTATAATTTATGAATTGCAAAATTCAGGTAGTTTACAATTTTTTTTAGTTTTTTGATTCTCCTAAAAAACAGCTCTACCGATTTTGCTGAAAATCTGAAAATCAGTTCTAAGTTGCGTAATTATGCGTCGAATGTAATTGGTCCCACGTCGATAACATTTTCTATTCTCGAGATAATCGAGTCGAAAAATAATTCCGAACGCACATACAAACATACGTACATACATACACACACAAACGTCTACTTAAAAACTATTGTATTCGACTCTGGGAACCTTGAAATGTGGAGATATGTCAAAATTCGGGATTCGCAAAATCGGACCCATTACTATAACTTCCCTCTGGGAAATTAACGAGTAGACTAAAGGATGCAGGTAATTTATTGAATTCCTGAAAGTGAAAACCTCTAAAAAATAATGAATTCACAATACTCCCTCTGTTTACTTTTAAAATATGAAAATCATTTTGATTTTTAGTTTTATATTAATGAACATTATGCTGATAAACCAAATAATTTTGAAAATATAAAGGAGCTAAGTTGTTTACAATTTTAAATATGAAGACCATTGTAAGATAATGAAGACGCTCAGTAACAGGAAACCACTGCAAAGTTGTTTGTATATCGATTTGATTTCAAAATAATTAGCATGCTACGATTTTGCAATTTTCATAATTGATTTTTTTTTGTTAAGATCAAGCATAATAAATAACACGGTAATCAAAATGTGTCTGGATTATAGTGTTGTATATAGTGATTTTAGTTTCCGTTGAGTGAGATTGAGCACTTGTGGAGAAAACAATTTTTTTTTATATTTTTTTGTTGACAAATTTAAAATAATTAATAAAAAGGGTATTATACTACTGGCAAATTATGCCCGAGCTCAGCCGTAGAGGGTAGAAGAAAAAAAATAAAAATATAAAAGTGAGCCGCGCCACCGACTTGGACGGTTCAAGCCGGAAACCCCTAGGTCTTATAGGCACTAGCAGAGCCACACGATAAACAACTTAGATTATGGTGAACCAAATAAATAAAATTATAGCAAAAATATATTGGATACTTTACTCACACAATAAATTAAAATACACAGCTCAATAACAAAATTATAACAAATATAATCAAAATTAACAGCCAACAATAAATCGAAACTTCAAAATTTACAACTTTATAAGACAACAATAAATCAAAAATCCAAAGTCCATGAAATAATTAAAACAAAGGTAAGAATAACAAACCTTATCAGGTTACCAAAAAAAACGTATACAAGTCAACTTTTTAACAATACTTCATCAACGTTCAAGTACGGCTGCTAATTAACTCACGTTTTTTTTTTCATTTACATAAAGATTTACACTGTTAAAACAATCGAGCTTATTTAAAAATATTTCTTTTTACGATGGCTGTCCTTCAAAATAGCAATATTGTAGGATATTTACAAATAAGTATGAAGAAAACATTTTTACTTGGACACAAAGAACTATTGAGAATATTACTTTAATCAAAGTTCAGCCTTGGCATATTATCCAATGCAATAAATAGTTTTCAACAGTGTACCATATTAATAAATTAAAACAAAACTTAATCGTGGTGTCAAAAACAAATTACGTCGTTTAAATATTCTAAAATAAATCACTTGTAACCTTTGGGTATACGAATTCATTAATCCTGAGGCCTACTCCTGTGACCGGTTTGATTATGGAACTGCACCTGCTACTTAACAATGGCTTCCCTCCATCAGATCTCGCATGCGGATATTTTAACTCGACACCAAAATCCAAAATATCAACAACAAAGGTAAGATAGAATGGTCAAGTTAAAAATTAAATGGTTTTTCTTCAAAATCCAATTAAAATGGCCCAAATACAGCCAGATATGAAAGAAAAAACCGTAGAGGTTCTGCTCACGTGTTAATATCAAATCGTTCCAAAAACTCTCACCACCACCTGACTTCGACGACTGACACCAAACAACTGACTAAACTACTGACTCCCAGGCCGGATATCAAGAAAATGACACGGGACACGCGTCAGCCAACAATCTTCGCAAATCTATGTTCCAAACTCATAATCACACTCGTCCGTGTTGATAGCCAGCCCATCCACACAGAAATGCAAACCAAACAATAATATAGCTGACAACACACGACAATCGAGGCCCAACATCAAAGCAAAAATCTAATAACAAAAACCCCCACTCCATCTCCATCGATTAACAAAAATGTCACAGCCATTAATAATTGAACCCTAACACTACAAGGTATGCAAGACTATTTACAACGAGTGATAAATTTAAATTACAACAAAATACGGTAAGCGAAACTATTTACGAGCACCTGAGGAATACAAGACTGTCAGAGACCCAATTAATAATGAAACTGTAGAAGGGAAAAAAAATAAGCACGTGACAACGGAATGGGTGGTGTGACAACAAACCGGAAGACACAAAAAGCCCGAGAGGCTAAAGTGTAGCTGACGATAGGAACAGCATCCGAGGGAAAAAAGGTTATTATCCAACATGAAGCCCAAGTACTACATTGTTGGGACAATTTCTATTTGATCATGATATTCATGCAATTTTATATTATTGATATTTAGCTTAGTATATTTATATTTAGTCGTGATTATCATCCCTTTTGTTTTGGAAACATTCAATTTGTGTTTATTTATCATCAAATATTTGGTAATATATTTCAAGACTGTGTTCATTGTCGTTAGAGTATCTCCTGCGTACACTTGACAACTTACATAAGAGGTTCGAAGGTAAAAAAAAGGAACGGAAGAATATCAAGGTTCAAAAAGCAATACAGTAAAATAATCTCTAGCCTTGGGTCATTGCACATTTGGATATTACTAGAGTATCTTCTTCTTCTTCTAGGTGCCATGACCGTTTAACGATCGTTGGCGATCATTCTGGCTATCATGTTTGCAATCGTTATTTTGTTGGTAGCCGCTCGGAAAAGTTGTATAGTGGTGAGACCAAACCACTGTCTGAGATTTTAGAGCCAGGAAGTTCTTCGTCTGCCGGGGCGTCTCTTACTATTAATCTTACCCTGTATTATAAGATGTAAAATGTCTTACTTTTCTGG
Source organism: Agelastica alni (assembly GCA_950111635.1). Taxonomy (NCBI): domain Eukaryota; kingdom Metazoa; phylum Arthropoda; class Insecta; order Coleoptera; family Chrysomelidae; genus Agelastica; species Agelastica alni. Next base: position 21,894,669 of record OX467714.1, read on the forward strand.
GTGTCTCATGATATGTCCGAAATATACAAGTTTTCGTTGTTTTACAATATTGACCACTTCTGTATCTTTATGCATTCTTCCAAGCACCTCCTCCACCCAATAAATGTTGCCCGGGCACACTCAATACGTATTTTGATTTCAACAGATGGATCCCAGTCCTCGTTTATCCTGCAACCAAGGTAGCTCGCACTTGAGACTCTGTCTAATTGTGTTCCGTTGACGTAGACACTAGCAATTTGATTATGGATTCCTTTGCTTATTAGCATGTATTTGGTTTTTGCCGTGTTTATTTTCAAACCAAATACTTCGCAAGCTTCAGTTACCCTATTAATAAGTCTCTGTAGGTCATCGATGGACTGCGCGAGTATTACAGTGTCATCCGCGTATCTAGTTATACTAGAGTATAACTGATTTTTATTTAAGGGTTAATAAATTACAAATGAGTGTAGAAAAGCACCATGGATGATTAAGGGTTTAAAAGGAAAAGTAAAGACCTCGCAGGGAAGTAGGTTCTTTACTAGAGGCCCTATTTACAAATAATCTCCGTTTCGATCAAGAAAGGAACTAAGAGAGATAGCTTTTTAGAACAGTTCGAGAGAAACTGCTACTACAGCCATTGGCACAATTACACAGTACTGCTAAGCTGATAAATCCTGTGGTATTTCATATTTATTTATTTTACTTATATTTTAGTTCACTACGTTCTCTAATTTTCCTGGATCAGTAAGGTTGTCTTTCAGATTATCCGCTAAGTTAAATTGTGTTCTGATTATTTCATATGCGTTGCGTTCACACAGGATGTGTAAGAATGCGAGGCGTTCTCTAAATTCGCTGTAGAAATTGGATTCTTCACCGTTTATTAGATATCCGTGAGTTATAAAAGTACGTCCAAATTCTGTGAATTTTTATCGAGTCCTTCCTCGGTAAAGCTACAGATGGATTCCGTCGAATTACATCCAACGATATTAATTTTTATTTAAATATTATTCGGTTGATTCATTAAATATATTGTATTTTTAACCCGCATTGTAAGTCATAGATGTTTTTACTTTATCACTAAGAAAAACTTAGACATTTAAAAAAGTATGTTTACGTTATTTTTCCCTATTTTATCGGTGTCAAACAAAAAAGATAGTTTTGACTTAAGTTCAAAGTAAAGCACATAATTAACTTCACAGCGGGAAGTTATAGTAATGTGACCGATTTTGCGAATCCCGAATTTTGACATATCTCCACATTTCAAGGTCTGCAGAGTCGAAAACAATAGCTCTTACGTGGACGTCTGTGTGTATGTATGTAGTACATACGTGCGTATGTTCGTATGTGCGATTATCTCAAGAACAAAAAATGATATCGACGTGGGACCAATTGCATTCGACGCATAATTACGCAACTTATAAATTATACTATTTTTAATACAGAATTTTAAGATCTTGTGAATAAAATGATTATTGCATGTTAAAAATATTTGTATGAAAAATATGATGACAATATTTCATAAAAAGAGATAGTTTTAGAAAACAAAATAGGAATTGGAGAATTTTAAACTTGTGTCAGTATTGAGAGAATAGCATTAAAGACGCTATAACAGTGAAAAATTATTGTTAGTAATAATCAAGCATTGTTTATAACAATTAAATATTGTTACTAACAAATGTTAATGCCAGCATTTTCCCAATCGGTCGTTTTGAATATATCCTCTAGAGCCGTTGTAAATAGTTTCGGGGAGATTGTATCGGCTTTCGGGTATGGGATCGGAACCATCATAAACCTGAGCTGTCATGGTGGCGTTATCATAGAGGGCTTTGACAAGCTGTATGTATTTGTTGTCAATACGTTTTAGAGCGTTTTAGAAGGCTCATTTTTCAATAGTATCAAAGCCTTTTCGAAGTCAATGAAGGTAAGATATATATGTTGAATGTATTCTTGGGATTTTTCAATCGCAATGCATGCAAGTAGTCAACCGTGCTGTACCTCCTGCGAAAACCAGCTTGTTCCACATGCTGAAAAGCATCTAGTCCATGTATAAGTCATATTCGTTTTTCATACGAGTAAAAATTTGACTAAAACCGTGTAATGATGTGAAGAGTACCAGGAAATAAATGATTGTAGAGTATCCTAGAAGTTTCTTCTTATAGAGGAGATACAGAAATGGTTTGTGGCGTAATTAACATAGGAGGTAGGACCAAACTCTTTTTGCTGCTAAATATTAAAATGCAAATACGTATATTGATGAAATACTTTGACCAATTATGCTTTCATATGCCGCAGCCTTTGAAGAAAACTTCGTACTGAAGCATGATAATGCACGACCAAATATTGCGGCAATAGTGGCTACCTTTCTTGATTATAATAGTATCGAAGTATCGCTGTGGTCTGCGCATTCACCAAACTTAAATCAAATAAATTATGTATGGAGACATGCTTCAATTAAGAGAGGTGGCAGTAACTTTCAGAACCGCTAACATTTATTTGAAGCTTTGCAGGAAGCTTATACCTCAACAAGAAATAGATAACTTGATTTTTTCCATGTAAAGGCGACGTGAGCTACTGTAAATAATCCAGGAGGGCACAGAATTTATTAATTTATTTTATTTTGGTATAAAATTAAATTTAATTTTGAGTTTTATACATATTTATCTGTTTTAGGTTAGTTTTAAGTTTTTTTTGTCAAAATTATTTACAAAAAATTGGTTCCGATTTAAATAAAATTAAATTAACTTTTAATTTATTAACTATAAAACCTTAATTACGTGGAAAATTTTCAGCTTAGAATAGAATAACCTAAGATTATTTTCATGTGTGTGATTCTCTGTGAAAGTATAATTTTTGTTACCTCTTTCGTTTTTTTAGTAAAACTTTGGTTCATTGTATTACAAAGACTTGGAATCTATAATTATGTTTTAGTAACTTACAACTTGTAAATCTTCTGCATCATATACATGCAAACACCTGATAATGAGTGGGAGGATTGTTTTCGGTTGAAAAAGATATCGAATCTTTTTATAAATGCTGTTGTCGATAAGACCGCTCCTACAAATCTTTCCGCGGGCTGTATCTTTAATTAAAAAAAAAAAAATTGCCGGCACGAAACATGTGTCCTGATGATGTAACAGTATTTTTTAGAACATTAAACTTTTTACCGACATCCCATAATAAGGTATTGGCAATTATAGCTGAATTTAATGATCGCCATTGCTAATTTGAAACACTGTATATAACCCACATAGAGCCGTCAATAGAAGTTTGATATATCGAATCAAATTACATCAAAATTTTAAAAAAAAAAATAATGTATTTATTTACCTTTTATTTTATTTTTAAACACTTGAAATTAAATAAGCGCTTTAACATGTCGCAAGAATGACTTATCAGGCAATCAATCATTTATAGTATAAATATGATTCCGAAAATTAATAATACAAATGCAAAACTATAATTGTGCTACAAGAATATAGTTAGAAATTAAATATCTAATAATCTTGCTCTGTAAATGTTTTGTTGTGTAACCAAAAGGGAATATGCGGATTGTCGTCAGAGTGGACAAAAGAGAATTTGTAAACGATAGAATGCAAATAGATAGATAATGAAGAAAGTCTTCAATATTTTAAACATTTCTAAAAAATTAGATAAGTCTTTAACTGATTGGTTCGATAAAATAAGAACATTCTTCTGCAGATTTAATTACAAATTGAAACTAAGACGGATAACTTTTAAAATGAAGAAAGTCTTTAGTATTTTAAACACTTCCAAAAAATTTGGTAATGCTTAAATTGATTCGCCTTAATTAGGCTAATGCTTTCCTTACAATCAATAGAAAGGGATCACACATTTAAATAACTTGGCAGTTTGGTTCAATAAAATAAGAACATTCTTCTGCAGGCATTCTCTTCGTCTTCTAGATTCCATTCAGAAAAGAGCCATTCGCTTGATTAACAGCTCAACTCTCACAGATACTCTTCACCCTCTAGAACATAGAAGAAGAGTTGCAGACCAGTCATTTCTCTACAGATATTTCCATGGCAGATGCTCCAGAGAAATAAAAACTCTTGTACCACCATTGGCCTCATTCGACCGAAGAACTCGGCACGCTGATCAGTCTCACACATTTACTCTCAAGCTTAACACTACAAGGACCAATCTTCATCAAGAATCCTTCTTTTACAGGGCTGCTACGGAATGGAATAAGCTTCCAAAATCAGTTTTCCAGAGAACTATGACCTGCAACTTTTTAAAAAGCGTGTCCACAATCATTTCCTTTCTATAATCCCTTCCCCTTCTAATAGTCGCAGTGCGGGCCGTCCGCGGCCCACACGATAGGTCTACCCTTTTTGCGACTATTTTCATAAAAAAAAAAGTATTTATTACAAATTGAAACTTAGACAGACAACTTTGATAATGAAGAGAGTCTTTAATACTTTAAACACTTCCAAAAAATTTGGTGATTCTTAAACTGATTCGCCCTAATTAGACTAATGTTTTCCTTATGATCAATAGAAAAAGTTCACACATTTAAATAACTTGGCAGTTTGGTTTAATTAAATGAGAACATTCTTTTGCAGTAATAATTCTAATTTAAAACTCTTCTATACAATTGAAACGTTAAAAGTAAACAATATAAACCGCATGGAGGCATTTGAAATGTGGCTTTAGTGCAGAATATTACAATTCCCATAAGCAGTTATGGTCACCAACTCTGAGAGTTCAAAAAAGAAATATCAGTGGTCTGGGTGCAACCCGAGAGGTCCACACGACTAACTTTCCAGTGGCAAGAATAAAAAAATATCATATATTTTGTTGTTATAATTAATATTATTATCATTCAAATTTTTATAAAAACCGATTTCAAATAGTTTATAACCAATTATCATTGTCATTAAGAATATTCTGTTTATGTCAACCGTATTCTTTTAAACTTTTTCTTATCATTTCATAAGCGGGAGCTATTTTCAACTGTTTGTAAAAATTAAAAATTGTTTTTTAATTATTAAAATCAATAATCTTTTGTTTGTAACAATATTCAATTGGTATAAACAATGCTTGATTATTACTAACAATAATTTTTCACAGTTATAGCGTCTTCAATGCTATTCTCTCAATACTGACACAAGTTTAAAATTCTCCAATTTCTATTTTTGTTTTCTAAAACTATCTCTTTTTATGAAATATGTCATCATATTTTTCATACAAATATTCCTAACATGCAATAATCATATTATTCAATAAATCTTAAAATTCTGTATTACATACAAACATACATGTGGTTTTACATACATACCTATAGTCACGCCTTTTTCCCATAGGGGTAGGCAGAGACCACTTCCTTCCACTTGCTACGGTTCTTACACACATCTTTTACTTAATCTACTTTCATCAGTGCTCTCATACATGCTCGTCGGTTGTTGGTACTCTTGACATGTCTTTTCTTCAAAACAATGTTAATCTGATCGAGATATGTTCGCCGCGGTCGACCTCTACCGACTTGACCATTCACACTCGCCTTATATTCGTCAATCTTTATTCATCCATCCTTTCTACATGTCCAAACCATCTAAGCATTCCTTTATCTATCTTTGTAACCACATCTTCTTTTACACTACAGCGTTCTCTTATCTCACTATTCTTTACTTTATCCAACTGAGTCCTCCGGCTATACTTCTAAGACTACTTATCTCCGCAGCATTAATTCTATTTTCATGCCTTTTCTGCCAAACCCAACATTCACTACCATACAAAAGTGTAGGAACCAACACTCCTCTATGCACAGCCAGACGTGCCTTTTTTGACACTTTCTGGCTGTTCATAAAGTTATGCAGTGCCCCGTTCATTTGTTTTCCTGCCAACACCATTGGCTCAATGTCACTGTCACTGGGGCATTTTTTTAAACACATATTTCAAACCGTTTCATTACTTTTTTTATGAAAAAGTTGGAGTAAAAATGTTTTTAGATGAAATTATTATCAAAATCCTGTAAAAATATTAAAAATTTCACTTTTTTCTAAGAAACCCAAAGGGATTACAGTTGTAAACATAACACATTAATCACATTACTTTTTCTTAAATTGATTGAAAATGTTTTTATATAAAATTATTAGCAGTATCCTGTAAAAATATTAAAAGCTCCCACTTTTTTTGAAAAATCCGAATCTGGGTTACAGTTAATGAAAATATATGCCTATTTTAAAACGTCACATTACTATTTTTAAAATAGATTGAAAATGTTTTTAGATAAAATTATTAGCAGAATACTCTAAAATTTGGAAATCCCCCTTTTTTTGAAAAAACCGTTTGGGGCGTTTTTGAAAACGTCGTATTACTTTTTTTTAAAAAAAGATGAGTAAAAATATTTTTAGATGAAATTATTAGCAAAATCCTGTAACAATATTTAAAAATTTTCTTTTTTCTAAGAAACCCAAAGCGGGGTTGGAGTCGTAAATATAATTTCAAAACGTCTCATTACTTTTTCTAAGATTAATTAAAAATGTTTTTATATAAAATTATTTGCAGAACCCTGAAAATATTGAAAGCTCCCCTTTTTTTGAAAAAACCGTTTGGGGCGTTTTTGAAAACGTCGCATTACTTTTTTTATGAAAAAAGATGAGTAAAAATGTTTTTGGATGAAATTATTAGCAAAATCCTGTAAAAAAATATTGAAATTTTTTTTTTCTAAAAAACCCAAAGCGGGGTTACAGTTGTAAATATAATTTCAAAACGTCACATTACTATTTTTAAAATAGATTGAAAATGTTTTTAGATAAAATTATTAGCAGAATACTCTAAAATTTGGAAATCCCCCTTTTTTTGAAAAAACCGTTTGGGACGTTTTTGAAAACGTCGCATTACTTTTTTTATGAAAAAAGATGAGTAAAAATATTTTTAGATGAAATTATTAGCAAAATCCTGTAACAATATTTAAAAATTTTCTTTTTTCTAAGAAACCCAAAGCGGGGTTGGAGTCGTAAATATAATTTCAAAACGTCACATTACTTTTTCTAAGATTAATTAAAAATGTTTTTATATAAAATTATTTGCAGAATCCTGAAAATATTGAAAGCTCTCCCTTTTTTTGAAAAAACCGTTTGGGGCGTTTTTGAAAACGTCGCATTACTTTTTTTATGAAAAAAGATGAGTAAAAATGTTTTTGGATGAAATTATTAGCAAAATCCTGTAAAAAAATATTGAAATTTTTTTTTTCTAAAAAACCCAAAGCGGGGTTACAGTTGTAAATATAATTTCAAAACGTCACATTACTATTTTTAAAATAGATTAAAAATGTTTTTAGATAAAATTATTAGCAGAATACTCTAAAATTTGGAAATCCCCCTTTTTTTGAAAAAACCGTTTGGGACGTTTTTGAAAACGTCGCATTACTTTTTTTATGAAAAAAGATGAGTAAAAATATTTTTAGATGAAATTATTAGCAAAATCCTGTAAAAAAATATTGAAATTTTTTTTTTCTAAAAAACCCAAAGCGGGGTTACAGTTGTAAATATAATTTCAAAATGTCACATTACTTTTTCTAAGATTAATTGAAAATGTTTTTATATAAAATCATTTGCAGAATCCTGAAAATATTGAAAGCTCTCCCTTTTTTTGAAAAAACCGTTTGGGGCGTTTTTGAAAACGTCGCATTACTTTTTTATGAAAAAAGATGAGTAAAAATATTTTTAGATGAAATTATTAGCAAAATCCTGTAACAATATTTAAAATTTTTCTTTTTTCTAAGAAACCCAAAGCGGGGTTGGAGTCGTAAATATAATTTCAAAACGTCACATTACTTCTTTCAACGTCCTAGAGGAAATAATTTGAATAATGAGAAGCTAACAGGATCATAAGCATCATATAATTGAGGAGAGAAAAAGTGCAATATATATATTCTTACCTGAGGCTAGCCACAGCAGGGTGGTCCAAGCCGTTATCAAAAAGGCCATGGCCTATTTCCGTGGCCCGCAAAAAAAATTTGTTAGCCGGAGGGAGAACCCCCGGTCGTACGGCCCATTTTTTCGGGCCGCAGCAGCACACACACGCGCGATACCACCGACAAACGACAATCGGAACCCCCAATGCAACACTCTTACACACCTATCTTCAAGCGGTAACGGGGCTAGTCGGCGAATTTTCAATCGTGTCTATCGTCTCTGTTGCCAACACACATGGTTACTGGATAAAATTTATCAAAATTGAGGAAAGCGCACGCATCTCTTTCGCCGCCAGCTTGATCGACACTACTGAAAGCGCTGAAACGCGGCGCGCCGTGGAAAACAAGCGATAGGGCTCGTTACACCGGATACGTTCTTTTGGAACCGTTACTTTAGCCAACCTCTTACCGCCGAATAATTTTCCTTCCCCATTTCGCTATTTCCATAAGTAACACTAAGATAGTTTGGACATATTATAAAAATGAAACTGAAGTTTTTTAACTCTCACTCTTATAGATTGGCAATGGTTGTACATAATATACTAGTAAATACTACAGTATGTAGGATTTCGGGTTCAGGATTTTCTTCGTCACTATCGTCATATTGACTTTTGTAAAGGAGTTTATATAATTCCTCCACTATATTTCTATTGGTCGTAAGTTCTTCATCTTTGTTTCTCATTTTGCATATTTCTTTCCTTCCATTCGCAAGTTTTCTTTGAAGTACCTTCATGCTTTTGTTATTTTCTATGGTTCTTTCAATTTCTCTTACCTTGTAACTCTTCTTGTTGCTTTCTCTTACCTTGTAACTCTTCTTGTTGCTTTAGAGATTTCTTTGTTTATTTATATGATCCACCCATGAAATTATCAGAACGCGACGGTAGAGCCGGAGTTAAAAGTCTTCTAATTTCTTGCAAGATGTTTCAGATAACGTCCATGTCTCAACGCCGTATAGAAGAGTTGAGAACACATAGCACCTCAGTATCCATTTTGGTGTTTAAAGACTTTTGAACAATTTTGCCATTTTAAGAAATATAGCTCGAGCCTTTTCAATTCGGCATCTTATCTCAACCAAGTGGTCTCATTCTTCGTTAATATTTATTCCGAAATAGACATACTTGGATGAGTCTGTTATGTATTATTAACTGGCCTTCCATGCGTATATTTTTAGAGATAGTCATTAGAATTTGGTCTTCTTTGCATTCATCCGCAGTTCACATCTTTCACTTACTTCCACCGCTCTGTTCATTAATCTTTAAAGTCGCTCTAGATTGTTTTAGATAATTACTGTATCATCCGCATATCGTATGTTATTAATGCACTCGCCATTAACAATCACCCCGTCGGAGGTATTTTCCAGGGTTTCTCGAAATATGTATTCTGAATATATGTTGAACAGTAATGGTGAAAGTACATACCCCTGTCGAACTCCTCTCTTTATCAGAACTTTATCGGATTCCTCACATTCTATTCTTCCACTTAACCTTAATTCGTCTTTTTTCCTTGATGTAGTAGTTGAGCTTGTTTCTCTTCGAGAATTCATACCTAGGCAATTCATAAAATATCGTTTAAACGAAAAATTTACGAGCATACATACATATAGTCACGCCTTTTTCCCGTAGGGGTAGGCACAGACCACTTCCTTCCACTTCCGCTCCGGTTCTTACACACATCTTTTGCTTCCTCTACTTTCATCAGTGCTCTCATACCTGCTCGTCGGTTGTTGGTACTCTTGACCTGGCCTTTCTTCAAAACAATGTTGATCTGATCGAGATATATTCAACGAGGTCGACCTCTACCGATTTGTCCAATTATTTTTCAGTTTTCTACCTATCCTAGAGAAGGAGTCACCTTTTTTTGAAACACCCTGTATAGTCCCATGCAGTGACCTATTACATTGATTTAGGTACATTTTTAATAAGGCTTAACAAAATCCTAACCTCCGAAAATTTCTAAAACTAATTTAAAATCTATTTATAATTGCTACTATCAGGCTTTATAAAATAACCTATTTTCAAAAAACCACAATATTTCTTATTTTAATAGAACAAGCATGACTGATTTAACACTAGCTCAACAACTGAAGCGTAGTTACTCCATTTTATAAAATAATTATTCTTCGAGGATAAAAAGATAGCTAGTAAATATTCTGAAAGGATTTCCCAGCTTTCAATTTACTTACATGTTTCACAAAAAGGTTCGTTACGTTTCACTCTGAAAACCATTAACAAAATTGCACGTTTCGTTCCAATATATTTACTAAACACAGTCGTATTAAATATTTGTAAGATAAAAATACAAGAATAATTTGAAACAATGCAGGAGTATAATATGGATTGATAAGTAAACAAACAAATATTCAGCTGTATTAATTAAAAAACAACTTGATAGTTTATAGACAAATTGGTAAGTACAAGCATTGTGATGTGTAGATTGAAAACTGGTCTCTTATAAAAAAACCATGTGGTGTCATTGGATAGGTTGGATAGATTGGTGTCCCGATAGGAACGAAGTACCTTACGCTATTTATAAATTTTGATCAAGGTATTTTGTAAAAAAAAAGAAAAACAAATATAATTGTTACTGATTCTCGTACAAATGATTCGAATTCAACGTTTCACTTTTTTGTATCTTTTTTTAATTTTGCCGGAATTGTTGTTGGCGTTGTGCATTGATTTTCGGTATTTTATTTGCACTCTGACGTTTCGCTTTCCATACTCTTTTGGACTCTGAACACATGATTTCACTATTGTCTCCCTATAATTTAAATAGTAAACACACAAATCACATGTACGAATGTAAATAGTAAATACTTGTATCAAGTTATACAATTTTATCAACTTACTTTTCTAAATCTGTATTACACACATTTGCTGCAGTTTCCATTTTTCAAAACTTAATTACAATAATAAAACAATATTCATGTATGATCTAACATAATAAATTAAAGTTTTAAAAAAACTAAAAAACACGCTTTTAGAGTTAATCAAACTAAAAAGTAAAAAATAATTCTTAACATGGGAATAAAATTACTGACGAGACAATTAATGTCACTGTTAAGTATTATTTTTTACTTTTTAGATTTATTAACTCTAAAAGCCTGTTTTTTAGTTTTTTTATACTATAATTTATTTTTCGCTATTTGGTTCAATGTGCCTTACTATAAAAATTATGTAATAAATGGTAAAAGCACAAAAAAAAGTATCGGCCGTGAATCGAACCCGGGCCGTCCGCGTGGCAGGCAAGCATTCTACCACTGAACCACCGATGCATTTCGTTACGTGACGTGATTTCTACTAAATCGCACAAAAATAAAAAGATCTGGACAAAAACTCAACGTTACTTTTATTGAAATCAGAAGAGAGTGGCGCGAACAGAAACCTTCCCAAACGAATAAGAGCCGTCATTAGAGCCAGAGGTGGAAATACCAGATTCTAAAAATTGTTTTCATTGTTTGAAGATTTGTTTTTGTAACTCAAGATTTTTCTGTTTTCGGTAAATAAACGTTATTTTTGAAATTTCTTCATACTTTTTTATATTTCCGACAAAATATTTAACGCAAGGCAATTAATAGAGAAAACAAGAGAATTTTATATACCTATGGTCATGTGCTTTATTGACTACAGCAAGGCCTTCGATTACGTAAGATGGAAGTTCCTGTGGAAAGTGCTCGAGGAAATAGGTGTACCAAAACACCTTACAAACATCATAAAAACATTATATGAGGAAAACGAAAATGACGTAAGAATTGGAAACGAAACTTTCAGGCCCTTCAAATGTGCAAAAGGTGTCCGACAGGGCTGTATATTATCGCCGAGACCATTTAATATTTACGGCAAAATCATTATGCGTAAAACAACAGAAAACTAACATGGAGGAATTTCCATCGGAGGCAAGAGAGTTAACAACCTCAGGTACGCTGACGATACCACGCTTATAGCAGGGGACGAACAGGAAATGGCACAGCTACCATAAGAAAGCTGGACGCTGGGATTAGAGATAAACCTAAACAAAACCAAGTTAATGATAGTAGACAGAGGAAACAAGCTACAACAGTTACAAGATGGAAACAACTTACCAGACATCGAAAGAACCGATATATTTAGGAGCCTTGATAAATAACCAGGGAAACTGCGAACCTGAAATTAGACGACGCATACAAATGGGACGAACAGCGATGACTTATCTAAAAATAATAAACGAAGACAGACAAATATCGCGAAACACAAAGATAAAATTGTACAAACAATAATATTCGCAATATTCCTGTATGGTGCAGAAAGCTGGACGATCAAAGAAGCGTACAGGAGCTCTGGTGCTAGAAAAGACAACTGTGCATCCCTTGGACAGTACGGAGGACAAATGTATCAGTGATTCAAGAAATAGACATCAAAGATCGACTGTCAACAATATGCCGATGACGAATTCTCCAATACTATTGACATATAAACAGAAGACAAGGAGACAACATGGAAAAATTGATGATACGAGGAAAAATAGAAGGTCAGAGGACAAGAGGTCGCTCTCCTACCAGATAGATAGACCAGATAAAGAAAATTACGGGAAGACCCTTAAAAACAACCATCAGAGACACAAAAGGTAAAACACTATCGAAGCAGATCATCGACAACACAAATTGAAGATCCATGGAATCACGACCTCTCAGCTTTGAGATTACGACTGACAGAGAGAACCAAATTCTTTTAAACTATATAAAGATTTATTAAATATTATTAGGAAAATAAAAAAGCGAAAAAAATAATAACACTTCAATTATTTGATACTTTTTGTAACGAGTGAATTTTATTACATTTTTACAAAATTTTCTCCTTAGCCTAAAGATTTTTCTAAACTACGTAGAATTGCCACTTCTACTGCACTCCTGTACCAATATTGCACGGTAAATGTTTATTATTTTCTTCTCGTTTAATGAAAAATGAAATTTTAAAATCACAAATTCTCACTCGACAAAATATTTATGTAGTTCTTTATTAACTTACCCTAAAATAAATTCACATTCGTCATGGTTGGTAGCACTTATTTTACCACCTGTATATGGTACGTTGTGTATAAGCACCAACCACCACAATATTATCCAGTGATGGCGTCACCAATTGAAAGATAAGGGACACAGTTAGATTCGATTAAAGGAAATCGAATTGTATTAATAAACAATTTACATAATGCTGAGGTAACCTAAAGGTCAACAATGTAGTATGGGTTGTCATAGAAACAGAAAATTAGTTGATTTTTGTAAAGTGAGAAAGAAAAATAAAGTTTCTATTTACATAGAGATATATTACTGACTATATTAATAAAAAACTCATAATTCTTTTTCAATAGGTGATGGGCTCATAAAGTTCCTCCTAAACGTAAGAAAGTTTATAAGATGATTAATCAAGTAAAGATCTTAAAATATACAGAAATAATAAAATGACAAAGGTCACAGAAGAGGGAACCCAAATTACATGATATTGTTAACAGTGAGAAAACGTATGCAATGATGAATGAAGACAATCAAAAATGAGATTTGAATCGCAAAGATGCCAGACCACAAAAAGCAATTGTTACTTCTGTTGATAAAAAAATACTAATGCACTGTCTAAACTAAGCAATGTTCGATAATTTGGTCTCAATATCCAAAAAAAAAATGAGCACCAAAAATGTTCCTACATTATTGCAAGAATTCTTCGATTTATCTTTCGAAAAAGTATCATACTAACTAAAAAATGGGCACGTAGGCTTAAATTCCCAAGTTATCCCCATCACATTAATGATAAAATGTTAATTACAAAAATATTAACGATGCCAGAAAGCTACACACATTTTTGCACAAGTCCGCAGCATTAATTCTATTTTCATGCTTCTTCTGTCAAACTCAACATTCACTACCATACATAACTGTAGGAACCAACACACCTCTATGCACAGCCAGACGTGCCTTTTTTGACACTTTTTGGCTGTTCATAAAGGTTTCTAAAACAAAAATAACAGATTAAGCCGTTCCAGAGGAGAGTCATCTGAAAATGATAGAAAAAATGTGATGGAGTAATAATATATTGTTGCAGATATTGTAAAAAATAAATCATGGTTTAAAAAAACTAAAAAACCCGCTTTTGTAGTAAATCGAACTAAAAAGTAAAAAATAATTCTTAATGTAAAAAAATAAAATGATTAACGAGAAAATTAATGTCATTGTGGTAAAAACGTGGGGTGCTCGAAGTCAATTGTTATAATTTCTTTGGTCAGTTTAAGCCACAAGTGCCAGTTAAATTTTGGTTTAATGAATAAAGTTCGTTGTGTGAAGGTGTCTGTGACTGTCATTCGGAGTTTAACTGTCAACCGATTAATGGAGGGCCAGTTAAACTTCAAGCTTCGATTAAACACATGCGAGGATTGAATACTGATGTGTTTCGACTGTTTCGTGCTAAACACCCCGCTATTCTTGTTGCTTTCGTTGTTTGTTCCCTTACTTCTGCCTCAACATCGCCAAAGCCCCAGAGTTCCACGCCGAGATACTTAAATTTCATTTTCTGCTGAATAACTTCTCCATCTACCTCCAGTTTACATCTCAATGGTGTTTTTGATGTTGTCATACTTTTTCTTTGTGGGAGATATTATCATGTTAAGAGATTTAGCTGTACGGTTGATTGAGTGTAGGAGTATCTGTAAGTCGTCTTCGTTCTCTGCTATCAGCACGGCGTCGTCAGCATAGCACAAAATTCTTACCTCTTCATCTCCCATTTTATATCCTCTCAATAAGCGAACCTTTTGTATAATCTCGTCTATAATGATGTTGAAGAGAAGTGGGCTTAATGAATCACCTTGGCAAATACCGCTATCAACTGGCATTGGTTTGGTGAGTTCTCTGTCTAACTTTGCCTGTATTTGGTTTGCTGCATAAAAGCGTGTTTATTTTTGTTCTTGGTGTGTTGTTGTTGATGTGTTGACAATTTTTAATCGGTAACTGTTTCTATTTTAATTTAATGAGATTTTCCGGCAGTCAAGTTACGGCGAAGTTTTTTTAAGTATGCACTTCGACCTGATGAGGTCTATTATGCCCTTTCTGTGGTTAGAGCTCCCGGGGTTGGGAGCTTTTGGGGGTTCTGATGTAGCTCTCTGGCTCAGATTTTTTTGTCTAAGCACATGATTCGTAACCATGCCAATCACTCGCAGTAGCATAGCATGTGTTCCGCTGTCTCTTTTTCTTCAAGACAGAAAAGAAATTCACTGTTTTTAGCCCCTCCTAACCTAGAAAGGTGTTTGCGGTATTGAAAATGTCTTGTCAGTAGGCCCACTGTTACTCTCAGTCTAGTACGGTCTGCTGTGATCTCATGCGAGAGTTTTTTATGCGCTTTTTTGCATGCCTCTGACCTGTGGATCCATTCCATTTAGCCAGAGCATCTAAGGGCATCCACTTTTTTATGGTGTTCCTTCTGAGGCTTTTTGAAACCCCACAGTGGGGTTCAGGTCCGATAGAGGCAATCTCTTAGCGCGTTTTGGCCAGTGTATTTGCCTTCTTGTTTTCTTCTAACAAAGGTGCAAAACAACACATGTATACTGAAAAAATTGTTATATAATATATTTCTAAACTGGTTAAAAATATATTATTAATAAACACAATGACCAAAAATGATGGGGAAGCAATTTTTTCTAAGAATAAAGATAGACAACGAATTGATTGCATACTGTGACTCAGGCTTCGCAGGAGACACTGAAGAAAGAAAAATAATGACTGAAAATGTTTTACGGAGAACCTGTGACCTGGTGTTCCAGAAAACAACTTATTGTAGCCTTATCCAGTACCGAGATGGAATATACTGCTGCTGCAAAATTTACAAAGGAATAAATTTGTTTGAAATTAAAATGTAACCATAAATCTGTACATTGATAACCAAAGCACCAACTGATAAAACTGATAAATAATGAAATGTTTAATTAATGGAACAAACACACATTTCATCAATGTGAAGGTGAATGAAGGAGTCATATATCTAAAATTGCTGTCCTGCTGATCAAGTGGGCGATATTTTACAAAACCCCTTCGAAATTACTAGATCAAAAAACCAAAACATTTTTAATTTCTGTACTATTTAAGAGCTAAGTAAGAGACTTAAAATTAAAAAACCCAAGTTTCATTAAGAAAGTACCAAGGTTACTTTCAACTGTCCCTACATTCTCTGACATATGGTAACTACAACAATTGCATTTCAAGGACGCTATAAGAGTGTTCAGTAAATTAAATTTATCGCTAATTTACGAGGATAGTTCACGAATTGTTGTCCCTATCATAGTTGGCGTTGAATGACCAATGCAAATAAAGTGTCGGGTAAAAGCTTATTGTATGACATTAGTGTCTGCCAATTGTGTATGTTAAATGTTAATATTTTTTCATTTAGGTGTGCGTGGTTTTATAAAAATGGACAAAATTAAAATAAGAGGTGCGATAAAGTACCTTTGTAAAAAGGGGTAATCACTACAAGAAATTTATGAGGGCATGATAGAAGTATTGGGTGACTCTGCCCTTTCGTACCAGGTAATCAAGAAGTGGTTAAGAGATATCAAACTGAGAAGAGATTCCTGTCAACATGCACCAGGTGAAGGAGCCCCCAAAACTGTGGTGACCAAAGAAAATGTGAATTTAGTCCATGACATGGTAATAAATGACAGAAGAATTACGGTCAAGGATATAGCAGAGAGGTTTTCTGTTGGAAGCGTTGAAAAAATTTTAGGTACATCAGGAATTCGGTCTCAAAAAACTCTCTGCACATTAGGTTCCACGAATGCTGACGGCAAACCAGAAGCGTGTTCACCATGTTGTAGCAGAGACAAATTTGGAGATCATTAACAGGAATCCCGATAAATTTAAGCGAACATTTCTTACGATCGACAAATGGTTTCATCACTTTGATCCAGAATCCAAAAAACAGCATGGAATGATGTCATAGGGGTTCCCCTTCCCCTCGAAAATTTCGTGTTGTCCTATCAGCTGGTAAGATCATGGCTACAGTTTTTTGGGATTTTGCAGGTGTTATTTTCATGGAATATTTAACGCGTGGGCGCACTATAACAGGTGAATATTATGCAAATTTAATACCAAAAGTTCGCGAAGCGATCAGAGAAATGGAAAGAGGAAAATTGAGTAGAGGTGTGCTCGTCCACCAGAACAACGCTCCGGCCCACAAAAGTTGTGTTGCAATGGCTGCCATTCACAATGCGGGATTTGATATTTTTGAGCAACCCCCTTATTCTTTAGATTTGGCTCACAGCGACAACCATCTATTCCCAAAATTAATAGCAATAATAACATCTTCGTGGAATCTGATTTGCTGATGATAACGAAGTGATGTCGGCGGTAGATGAATGGCTGACGACTCAAGTTTTAAATTTTTTTCAAAAGGTTTTGAAACACTTCAACACCGATATACCAAGTGTATAAACGTCTGGCGGTGCATAGAGGTGTGTTGGTTCCTACACTTATGTATGGTAGTGAATGTTGGGTTTGGCAGAAGAAGCATGGAAATAGGATTGATGCTGCGGAGATGAGTAGTCTGAAAAGTATAGCCGTAGTGACTCGGTTGGATAAAGTTAAGAATAGTGAGATAAGAAAACGTTGTGGTGTAAAAGAAGATGTGGTCACAAAGTTAGATAAAGGAATGCTTAGATGGTTTGGAAACGTAGAAAGGATGGATGAAGGAAGATTGACAAAACAAATTTATAAGGCGAGTGTGAATGGACAAATCGGTAGAGGTCGACCTCGGCGAACATATCTCGATCAGATCAACATTGTTTTGAAGAAAGGCCAGGTCAAGAGTACCAACAACCGTAGAGCATGTATGAGAGCACTGATGAAAGTAGAGGAAGCAAAAGATGTGTGTAAGAACCGTAGCAAGTGGAAGGAAGTGGTCTCTGCCTACCCCTATGGGAAAAAGGCGTAACTTTATGTATGTATAAACGTTGCAGATTACTTATGTTAAAAAATAAATTAGTTTCATTCTTTTCATGTGTTTACTTCTATGTTAGGGACAACAATTCGTGAACTATCCTCGTATTATTAGGAGGTGTTGAGAATAATAATTACCTATGTATAATATTTTAGATACGGGTTGTTATGGAAACAAAAAGATAATTGATTTTTGTAAAGTAAAGAAGAGAAAAAAAGTAAATAAATAGAAAACCCATATTCTTTTTTAATAATTTTAAAATAAAATTGTCGTAACAGATTTATAAGGCTAGTGTGAATGGGTAAGTCGGTAGAGGTCGACATCAATCTCAATCAGATTAAAAGTTTTTTAAAGAAAGGTGAGATCAGGATTACCTTCCTACCAGCGCTGATGAAAGTAAAGACGTGAAGAATCGTAGCAAGTTAAAAGAAGTTGTATCTGTCTATCACTATGAGAAAAAGGCGTGACTATAGGTATGTATGTAAAACCACATGTATTTAAGTAATGTCACAAATTCTAAAAGCTTTTTACAGATGCCTCTTTCTTTGTTTTTTCTTTGTACTTTATTACTAAAATTTCTTTTTTTTGCACCATTACGCTATATTTGAAGACTTTAAATGTTTTATGACCTAAAAAAACATTTAATGTTTTCTATGTGGAAGACAAAATGCCTTACAATCATTCTGTTAAATAATGTGGGTAATAGCTGTTTAAATATTTGCATAAACTATGTTGTATTTCATGTACTGTGAGAATGTTAATTTTTTTTTTAAATAAAGTTTTTGATCAAATAGAAAATACTAACAATTCAAGAAGTGTTACTATTTCTTTTTGAAAATATTATCCCTCTTAGCAGCGACACTGACGTTCACCTTGCATGTTCATTTACCCCAAGTAATAATTCATGAGGGGTTGCTTGAAATTTCTGGTGGTGAAACGGGGATACATAAAATCCCAATTTCATTCAAACAATGACCTTAGTATTAATTTTATTTTATAGTTCGTAATGAGGACGCGACATGAATTATTAATTTTAAATTTGATTGTTTTTATTAAATTTATCATAAAAATATCATTACACCTGAAAATACATGACGCTATCAAATCTATAATAAATGATTTCTTGTAAAAATAAAAAAAGTAACCGATTAAGATTTAAGATTTAAGATTTCTTAAGATTAAGATTTTTAAAGATTAAGATTTAAGAGCAAAAATAAAAAGATGCTTCTGTTTTGATTTTTAATTGATCAGAAGTGTTTAAGTCGTAAATTAGTTGAATTGACATTGTCCGATATTTTAAAGTATGGTTTACACCTCTACAGATAGAAATTATTATTTTCTATTTTAATAACAATAAAAGGTTAACTGCAAAAGTTTTCATTAAGAGGCATCCCGTTAAAAAAGTCAACTGTTCTTACGTGTCAAAGTCACATACATACAGGGTGTTTCTAAATTCATGTGAAAAAAAATTTAGGAGGTGATTTTTCAGTCCACCCCTTTCCGATATATCACCCCTAAAAGGTGTGGTAAAAATATTTTCCATGAAAAATTTTCGAGGTGGACACATTCAAATTGGCCACCCAATATATGAAGCGACTGTAAGAATTATGCCACCATCATTATTTTTGATTATAATATTTTTTTGAGCAAGAAATTAATTTTTAAATGTGCGAAAATACTGTGGGAAATTCAAACATTTGAAAAGCGACGTCAATGAACAGAGCGAATGTGACGTAAAAGTATGTATTAACAAATGTCAATAATATCGAGTATCAACTGAGCCTGAGTAGTTATGTTAGGTAGGTTAGGTCAAGAGTACCAACAACCGACAGCATCTATGAGAGCACTGATGAAAGTAGATGAAGCAAAAAATTTGTGTAAGAACCGTAGCAAGTGGTCTCTGCCTTGTTTTGAAGAAGAGTCAGGTCAAGAGTACCAACAACCGACGAGCTTGTATGAGAGCACTGATGAAAGTAGATAAAGCAAAAGATGTGTGTAAGAGCCGTAAATAGTGGTCTCTGCCTTGTTTTGAAGAAAGGCCAGGTCAAGAGTACCAAGAACCGACGAGCTTATATAAGAGCACTGATGAAAGTAGATGAAGCAAAAGATGTGTGTAAGAACCGTAAAAAGTGATCTCTGCCTTGTTTTGAAGAAAGGCCAGGTCAAGAGTACCAACAACCGACGAGTTTGTATGAGAGCAGTGATAAAAATAGATGAAGCAAAAGATGTGTGTAAGAACCGTTGCAAGTGGTATCTCTCTTATTTTGAAGAAAGGCCAGGTCAAGAGTACAACCGACTAGCTTTTATAAGAGCGCTGATGAAAGTAGATGAAGCAAAAGATGTGTGTAAGAACCGTAGCAAGTGGTCTCTGCCTTGTTTTGAAGAAAAGTAGGGTCAAGAGTACCAACAACCGACGAGCTTGTATGAGAGCACTGATGAAAGTAGTTGAAGCAAAAGATGTGTGTAAGATCCGTGGTCTCTGCTTACCCCTAATAAAAAAGGCGTGAATATATGTATGTATGTATGGTACCTAGCGAATCCAATTTTTTTATATTTCTTATTATTTAAGTTATAGAAAATCTACGCATCGGTTTGTCCTTAAAAATAAAAACTAGATTATCCCAACCTCTTGTAGTTCTTGTTCGTTTTTTATTAGATCTACGATCCATTTGAATGCGTTCACGTGGATCTCCGAAATGTTTAATTCCGTTTAATAACAGAAAATCGTTTAGTTTTTCTACCAGATCAAAATTTTCGTAATAATTCGAAATTATTGTTTGTGGGTTCTACTGTCCGAAAGGCGAGAGCAGCGCGAACCATGAGTGCGACACGGCCGACTGGCTTCGGACCATCTGGCCACCATCGAAGGGTGCCACCTGTCTAAGAATGATCACTGAAGTGTGCAGTGTCCTTACTGGAAGCAGCTAACGGCTTCTTTGAGGCGTAGAATCTGCCACGTGCCGTATCGGAAGACTCTCGAGACGTAAACGTGTGCCATCTGTTTGGTTAGCAATTGATATTTCACGTGTAATTTTCTAATTAGTAGCGAAACTGCGAAAGGCAATCGTCATCTGAGGGAATGTGTGAAAACTGAGACGAGGGCATGTAAATAAATATTTGTTCAGGAAGATACGGAGTATCGGTTACTAATTTAGTACGTTGAAAGCTGAAAGGTATTATTCATACCTCCTACGTCTATCGGATATTATCTTTTCTTGAAACAGAAATAAAATGGTTTTACTTATTTATTTATTTGTCCGCACAAGCCTAATGGCCTCTTCGCCTCTCCACTTGTAACAGCTCAGTACAAATATGAATGTTGTTGGGATTATGGATAAAAGTGACGGTGTATTATTTTAGAATGAATGAAGATTTTATTCATTGGAAGATTTTATTTATTGAAATAGAGTTTTCGGAAGTATGTCTTAACACCATCAAGGATCGGAGAGAACTAACTGCTTGCAACTTTATTACTAGAGTACTAGAGTACTAGAGTGTTTTGCAATGCTCGAATTGTACCTGGTTTTTATGACTCGTAGTTCGAATACTTTAAGCTATATTTCTCCGAAATAATAAAACCTTTTTCAAGGGTAAAATTGTGTTCACCAAATGTTACTTGAAAAGGAAAACTTTTAATATATAATATTTTAAAAAGAATAATTTTTGTATGGATGAATATTTCAACAAATGTATATACCTAACTTTACAACAAAAGTAGGTACTTTTTTTTTACTTATACTATTATCAGAACTGAAGCACCCTTATGCAGGGTGTTAGTAAATAAGTGCGACAGACTTCAGGGGGTGATTCTGCATGAAACAATAATGACAGTTTGCCATACAGGGTAGCCAACCAAAAACGAAACAGAGCTATTTGCAGGAACCACGTCAACATTTTATAAAAACGCTCAGACCCGTCGATTTTAGATTAAAGGGGGACACTCTTTTTCAGTATTTTTGACTCCACTACTATTAACCCCAAGCGAGGGTAAGAATTACCCCAAAATTTTTAAATGGCATAGGGGGTCGAATAAGATGTCTTTCACAAGCTCTTACAATTCTCTTTACAAAAGTCTTTAAATTTTACAATTCCAATCATTTTAGTTGCTTACTTACTACTTAATATTGATTAAATGTTCAAACTGATGACCGCCCGCTTCCATACCATAATAAAGAATCAATGCTGCCTCTTCTCCTAATCCAATGCCGTGTAAAACGTTGGTCTAAATACTGACGAACCATCGCCGCATAATGCGAAGGAGCACCGTCCTGTTGCAAATAAAAATTATCTTCGTCATACTGTGGATTATTTTCAAATATATCAGTCAAAGCAGGGTCAATAGCGTCTGCCAGTAATTACAAATACCTTTCGCCAGTCAAATTGCCTGGTATTCTAGTAGCTGTGTTGCTGACCAAAGTTCTGGGATGACATGGTACAGTAAAAATAAGAAGTTTATTAAATGAGCCAATCCAGGTTAAGTTCGGCCCTTCAGGTGTTCCTAGTGATATTTCACGAAACCATGAAGCCAATCTTTTACAGCCAGACCTTTTTTCGATTAAACTCGGTGCTTTGTTTAAAATTGTATGTGCAGCAAACATTTCGCATACAAAAAAAATTTAAATAATCCAACATAAATCCTTGTCGCAATTTAAGTTGGATTAATTTAATCAGAACGCGCTATGATTTCATCTGAAAACGTACTCATTGGTCGTCGAATTAATTCGGAATTCTAGCGTGAATTCCACCGCTGACAGTTCTATCTCGTACACTTGAATCAATTTGTTCGGAACAATGGTCAAATAATATCCGGCGGAATGTTTGTAACACTAGTTTCACAATGGATCGTCTGCCATTGAATCGCCGTGCTCGAAGGAATAACTGAATAATTATTGTTCGCGCAAATTAATGCACATACGCGAAAACTGGGATTTTGGTTTTCAAATTGCAGAATTCGAAAATCTGGCGTACATTTGTTTAGTTAAACGCATAATTTTACGATTGTTAAAAAAAATAGGTCCTTTAAATCCTACTTATACCAAAAATAATATTACAAAGCACCTGGACCTCTTACTCTTCACAGGACAAGAGAAGAACTGATTGGCGAATATCAAGAAATTTATTCAAATGTTAATTTTGACTACAATTGTAACGAATCTATCAGTTTTATTGAAAAGTGTTTTAAATGTACCACCCCATTTTTAATTATTACAGATTAATATAATTTAATAGAATAATAATAATATTTATTTCGAAAATCACATATACATAAAAGGATCTACATACACATTCAGAGCGAAATATTCGTCATAAGAAAGAAAAGTAATACTACGTAGAGGCATCTAAGTAATCTTGTACCGTTAAGGGTTCAGTATCTACTAGAATTTTTTGTATTACATTTTTGAAATGGTTTCGACTTTCTATCAGTCTAATATGCTGAGGTAATTTATTGAATAATTTCATACAAGAATATTTAGTACCTCTCTCTGTAACAGTCAGTCTGTGGATAGGATATATCTAATGCTTATCTTTACTGTTGTATCAGTGTGTTGGTAAATTGGAGTTAAAATAATCTTTATTATTAAATAGAAGCGTTAGACATTCTTCAATGTAAATTGCCGCAACAGTTAGATATTTATTACTTTTGAAAATGCTTCTGCAAGAAGCTCTGAAACTGAGTTTTTTTTGATAGTTTGGCATATGAATATTTTTTCTATTGAACTACTACTACCATAGAAAATTAAACCGTATCTAACAAGAGATTCAAAATTTGAAAAATAAATGACTCTTAGACCATCTTAACTTAAGTACTGTGATTTTTACCTCAAAGTATAGCAGACCGAATTTAATCTTTTTACGAGTGCTCCTATATGACTTTCCCATGACAGGGTTGAATCTATTATTACTCCTAAACGCTTTGGTTCGGCACCAATATTTATTTCGACTCCATCTAACTGGATGCTTTCTGGATTTTGTAACTGTGACCTATTTGTTTTGGACATTAGACAATTTGAACAATGAATTCAATTCAAGTCAATTCAGTCGAGGTAGACCAACCCTATGCTGATGAGGGGCAACACACCCCGAAACCGGTCCATAGGTGGTTACTTCGGATGGATAAATCTAATATTTTCTTCTCTTACTTAACAAGCATCTGCATATTGTTACCCAAAATGGGGTATTATACCCGATTATGTATCAGATGTAATTCAATACCTGTCGCGGCATATAGCCAGAGGAGTAGTTGTTTTTTGATACATAATCGACCCTCATGAACCTATAATATAGGTGACATACAGCAGAATTAGCTGATTTTTAAAAATCAGTTATACATTTTTCCCATCTATTGACGCTGTCGAAAAATGTTTATAGTCTACTATAATAATATTATAGTTTTCTATAAATTTTGCATATATATATATATATATATATATATATATATATATATATATATACACATATATACGGATATAACGGATTAGTCACCAACACATCGACTTAACGGGCGCACTGTGTTGAGGGGTACATTAGTAAATTCCCCCAAGATTTAAACCCGAAATTTTTTTGTTTATTATTATGCATTTGTTGAGAGGTTTTATTTTTATTTTTTGCTTTATTGAGAACAGAAATCGTTGATGTAGCTCTCGATGAGTTTTTTGGTTAGAAATAGGCACATATTTAATTATGTTAAAAGGGAATGCAACAAAAATAAATTATCGGCACAAATTTAATAAATATGTATAATCATGTAGTACAGAGGTGCTCAAACGGACGATCGCGAGTACTTTTTGAGTCGATCTCGAAAAAATTTCGATATAGAACCATTTACACAGATTTTGTTTTAGTAGGTAGGTGACTTAAACAAATTTAATGAATGAATTAGCTACTAAAATTTATTCGATCCACAATTGGGCCAGAATAGCCCCCTCATAACTTTCTTTTATCAAAGAAACGCGCGGTACGGGTCAAAGAAAATTCGCGTTTTTTATTTCCGCCACTTTTTCTAGAAACTTCGGGAGGCGTGTTTGACGGAAACATTCGAGATTTCGTTCGCGCTGATATAAAGTTGCGCCTGCAGGAATTGGAGTCATTCTGAGTTGTAACTTAGAAGGTAATACGTCGATACAAAGTTTATTAATGAATATTACAAAATGACTGCGGCGAAGAAAAGTAAAACGTATCATTTTAATAATGATTGGGAGGAAGAATTTTTCTTTTGTACGATAAAGGATAAGTGCATTTGTCTCACTTGCCGTGCGTCAATTGCAATACCTAAGCGTGGGAACTAAGAGAGGCATCATAAAACGGTTCATAATAATTATGAAAAGGATTTTCCCTCACAGAGTGAATTAAGAAAACGAAAAGTATGTCATTTGATAACTTGTTTGAAAAAAGAACAAACCATGTTCACAAGACCAGCCAAAACAATCAAAAGCTGCAACGATAGCGTCATTTAAAATATCTTGTATATTGGCGAAACACAAGAAACCATTTGGAGATAGATCGATTATGAAGGAAGCATTTATTGAAGCGGGTGAGACATTATTTGGAGATTTTAAAAATAAAACAGAGTTATGTCCTGCGCACTATTTTTATTTCGGTGGTTTCTATATTCTCTTTGTGTTAGATATATCTGGTCTAGTTTTTGCTGTGTATGTTAATATAGGTCGAATGACCGCCTTGTAGATTCGGGATTTGGTCTTGATTCCGATATATTTGTTTCGGAGGATTGTATCGTTCAGTTATGCTGAGGTTCGTGCTGCTTTTGCCGCTTGGTTTCTTACCTCCGCCTTGATGTCGCCGTATCCTGATATTTCTATGCCTAAGTATTTAACTTTCATCTTCTGTTGTATAATTTTATCATCCACAACCAGTTTGCATTTGATAGGGAAAAATCAGGTAACGCGAGATGGCGCTTTCAATGACAAAATATCAGATCGAGGTGTGAGCAACAAATATTCTGTTTGATCACTTGTAAAACCAAACTTTTTATTGAAGGGAAGTTTAGTTAGGCCTATCTCAAAGATTTAAGTTGATTTTTTGTGATAAACTATTGGATTGAAGCTGGATTGTTTTCGACATTTCAGTTTTATTGTCGCTGGATTCTTGTTAAGTGCTAGAAATCACAGGGTGTGTCCAGGTATCAACTTTGGTTTGTTTTTAAAGTTTTTCATTTTTGTCGTCCCTGGAATTCTTGTTACGATGTCTATGGAAGTTGAAATATCAATTTCGGACATATTGTATTATGTGGGTGAACCTGTTCAACCAATTAAGGATTATATATTATAATCCAATTAACTTCGGTCACTTCTATCTTTCTTAATTATGGAATGTTGATACTTTAACACTGGAAGGTTCTACATAGGAACAGATCCATATTTTAAACGCTTTCTCTGTGTTGTTTAAATCACTATGAATAATCAAAAAAAAAAGATAGATCATTGGACAACAATATCAAACTTACCACTGAAAGAATCATCTTTCACAAAGTGCTTGCTGAAAACAAACATAAACTTTGAGATTGGTTTTCCTATCTTCAAGATCATCTTCCATTTCTAAGCTACTTTATGATTTGAAAGAAATTTATGCAAATATATAATCGAATTGTCAAATGTAGAGCATTGTGAAACTGAGCAAGTTTTTTGCAATTTTATCTCCATATCACCTTTTTCAATCCTTTGCATTTTCAGATTTTGTGGTTTATTAACACCAATTCTTTACAAAATAATATATAATGTTCAATTTTTACCCATATAAACAAATGAAGGTTGGTTTGTTGTTCACAGCTCTAGAAGTTCATACGATCAATAATAGATGTCACCCACTCCGTGATTTTTCCCTATAGGTGTATTTGAGATGGACATGCATTTCGTTTTTGCTGCAGATATCTTCATTTGAATAGTAATCTCTGTAGGTAGTTTTCTGCAATCAGAACAGCATCATCGGCATAGCATAGCATGACGTCTTTGTTCCCCATTTAATACCCTTTCAGGTTACCCTTTCAGAAACACGTGCCACTCGTGTCAAGACTTTTTCTTGCATTCGGTAAATACGCGGCTTTGCTGCCAAACACTCGCCAACCGTAACGCCAACTACTGATTCGCTGGATTGTTTAACGGCCAAATAGACATTCCCTTTTGGCTAATTTTAATCGCGTGAGTTCTACTAGGAGCCAATAAACACTCTGAACTCTTCTTCTTTCATGTGCCCTATCCGGTCTTCCGAACGTTGACTATCACTCTGGCTAGAGCATTTCGATCTTCTGCTAAATGTATGAGTTCTCCTACTGAACGTATATTTGTCCATTCACGAATGTTCTTCAACCATGACTGTTGCCTTCTTCCAGATCCACGGCGCCCCTCTATTTTACTCTTCATTATAATTTGGAGTAGTTGATATTTATCTCCTCTTAGTATATGACCAAGGTATGCAATTTTGCGGCATTTTATGGTGGTCATTAATTGCCTCTCAGTTTTAGCGGTATTGCAGAGTGCTGATACGCGGTTTTGCAGTCTCACCGACGATATATCAAGTTTCACCACATAATATAAAAGAAATACTAAAAATTTTCTTTTTGGCACTATTATTTAAAATAAATTAAAAAATACAAAGTAATTAAAAATTTACATGTTTTGTTTATAAGTTTTGAAAAATAGGTTTGATGACCGTAAAAAACGCAAAATATAGCCAAACTAAAAATTCTTGCAGAAAATGCAACACTTCCAATTTACATAACTTTTTGTGACATTTTTTCTACACATTCTGTACAAAACGCCAAAATGTGTTCTAAGCACAACCATTTCTTGCAAAATTTACAAAAATATTTAGGAGGTGTCTGTTTCAGCCATTTGGTTCCATCTTGTACTGTAATAATATAATCGCCTGTCGTCTTCGATGGCACTGTCTTCCTTATCCTGCTGCTCAGCTTCTGTACATTTTATTTATATAAAATCTAACGTAAAATACTTTTTATTTATGTTTCTGAAAGGTAATGAAAAACTTGAATTTGTATATTATCTGCTTTATAAAAAAAAAGGTTTTTGCGCAGTAGCCTTGCTCTGATAGACCACCGTCGTGCATCGGAGTGTTAACTAGCAATTTTATTTTCACTCGCCAAAAAACGTCTAATTAATTCTTCTATTTTGACTTTTACCTTAAAGAATAAGAAGAAGAATTTAAGCAGAGATCCATTGACAAAAGTGACATTTGAAATTGCAAGTAGCAATTTTGAAACCAAATTTTCAACTCTACGCATTACGCCTATACAACATTTACAGGTAAACCTTAGTTCGGCGCCTGTGCTATAACAAACGGGGAATGCGCGGTATTCAATATTTTATCTACAAAACAAGCAGAACCAAAGCTTGGAGGGGATCGTGTATACAATTTTGAACAAGGTGTAAACAGTGCCGTGAATGTTGTGGACTGGAAGATGTTACATCAATCAGCTGATGATTCTATAAATTTATTGTCTAGTTAAAATCACCAATGAACGGTTTTAGTACGGGTGAAGAGGATTCTAGGGGCCCCACAGATCAAATTTGCTGTTTAATTGATAATAGTGAACGTTGTTCTAAACCAGCTGGTAACGCATCATATAGTAAACGAATACAAAAAACTGCAATTCAAAGGAGGCTGAATTTTGGTATAGACACAAGCGTAAGTTTTTATTTTATTTATGTTAAAAACTTAACTTTTTTTTATTCCACATTATCTTATATTTTAGTTAAATTTAATCAATATGGCTGGCGACTTTATTAATAATTTTCACCAGTAAATTTAAAATTGTGCTTTTTTTCACAAAATTGCAAGTATTTAACTTAACTGTAATCAAAACCAACCGCCACATGTTTTTCTAGACAAATATGTAAGTAGTCTATTTCAGCAATAAGCATAAAATAGTTATTACTTACGTTTGTTGAATTGATGGTCTTATCTATTTAAAAAATATTTACAAAGACTAGAAAATATGTACTAAGTATTGAAATAACCCAAAATGAAATCCAATATTTTTTAGGCAAGGCACAATTACATTTGCGATTTCCACAAGATGATCATTCAATGTGCACGAACTAAAAGAAGAAGAAAAGATTCCGAAGATGATTCTAATGAAACTGACACAGATGTCCCAGAAGTCGATCTTTATCAGTTACAAGTTAATACCCTGAGAAGGTATAAAAGGCATTACAAAGTGGCAATGAGGCCAGGACTTAATAAAGCCCAACTTGCTGATGTAACTATATTTTTATATATTATAATTTAATCTACAGAAATTAACTATGTAAATTTATATTTATTGTCTAAGGGCCAACTGCAGTGTAGAGTGCACCAAAGGTATAGCTTTCTTCAAAAATAAGTGATGATTTTGAAATGGTTGAAACATAATTAAATCGATAGATAATCAATAAAAATTTATCAAATGTGAAGATGTCCGCAATTGAAGTGGGATGGTTTAGCTAGTGTGCAATTTAGAACATGTCGAGTCAGTCTCCCAGTAAACATAATTCCAGAACATATGAAGTTTGATAACTATAACTCGTAAATATCATATTGTCTGCAATTGAAGTGGGGCGGTTCAAAACGATGCTATATTCACATAATACCAAATCAAAGGAATGAAAATTAATGTAAGCAAAACAAAAGTAATGGTTTATGAAAGAGAAGAAAGCATGAAAAACTGTAAAGTTCTGATTAAGGGAGAAAGAGTGGGACAAGTAAATGAGTTTGTATACCTGGGTTCAAAGTTTACGAGAGATGGAAAGTATGACATTGACATTGAGCGAAGGGTGTTGGCAGGAAAACAAACACTACATATCTTTATGAACACCCAGAAAGTGTCAAAAAAGGCACGTCTGGCTGTGCATAAGGTTGGTTCCTACACTTATGTATGGTAGTGAATGTTAGGTTTGGCAGAAGAAGCATGAACATAGGATTAATGCTAGGGAGATGAGTAGTCTGAGGAGTATAGCCGGAGTGACTCGGTTAGATAAAGTAAAGAATAGTGAGATAAGAGAATGATGTGGTGTAAAAGAAGATGTGGCTACAAAGATACATAAAGGAATGCTTAGATGGTTTGGACACTTAAAAAGGATGGATGAAAGAAGACTGTCGAAACAAATTTATAAGGCGAGTGTGAATGGACAAGTTGGTAGAGGTTGACCTTGGAGAACATATCTCGGTCAGATCAACATTGTTTTAAAGAAAGGCCAGGTCAAGAGTACCAACAACCGACGAGCATGTATGAGAGCACTGATGAAAGTAGAGGAAGCAAAAGATGTGTGAAAGAACTGCAGCAAGTGGAAGGAAGTGGTCTCTGCCTACCCCTACGGGAAAAAGGCATGATTATATGTATGTATGTAATACCAAACATCTACAGCTTCTAGCCAACTTTCAACTGATCAGCTCCACATAACAGCTTATACTAGTTTGACATAATATATTAGCTACAAAATAAACCCAAATTTGATAGTTCTGATATCATCCCTGAGCTTGTCTGTAACATAAATTGTATCGAATATAGACAAAGGCCATTAAAATGACGCAATATTCAAGTATATCTAGGTTCCTATTAGACTTATTGTGGTCAAATTGGCATGCATTCTAAAAATATCAGGCATCATAAATATGAAATTTGTTAACGTGAATTTTCATTTAACATATTTCCATAATGCTATACATTTTTACAGTTGGTGGAGCCGCGACACTGATAGATGGTGTAGGACCATAGGACATTGTTTGTAAACAACACCCACCAGATATTCTAATTTCGTAACATAAGAATCTATATTTTAGCTATTTTTGCAATTTCAACTTGGTTATATTGGCCTTGCTGGGGTAGGCCAGAAGTTATTGCTGTCTGGACAGAATTTGGTGGAACTTTTAGGGTTGCTAACTGTATGATATTATTTTTGCCATGTATATCTATCGAAAAGAAAACCCAATTCTGCTTTTTATTGCAACATTTGGCTGTGTACAACAATAAAAGAAAAAAAATATGTAGAAAACTTTTAGTTTCAATCAAATCAATATATCTCTGGTCCTTTAGGTCCTTTTAAGGTCTAGAACTGCAAGTTTTTTATTGCAAATAACTTTCCCATTAAAATTCAGTAGTTTTTGTGTTATTTTAGAAAAATCGCGACTGGTACAAAAATGCGTTTTTTTAAGACCCAACTTTAACAAGCCATATCTCCAGTCCTATTGGTCCAAATACGGTCTCTTAGGTCTTTAATTGTAGGTCTCTTCATAAGGAAACTTTTGCTCGTTTACACCTAATCTCTATGACCAATATTTTTTATCTATACAGCTAAAAACTCATTTTTTTGAAAAGATTATTTTTCCAATTTTTTAGCTTGCGGACACTCTGAATCGCCACACTTATTGCAGACTATGATTTTTATAAGTTTTAGGTATCAATCTTCATGTGTGCAAAGTTACAGCCGTTCTGGAATCATGTTTACAGAGAGACTGGCTGGACATGTTCTGCATTGCGGACTAGCTCAATTCCGTTGCGGACAACTTCATATTTGGTAAATTTGTTTTAATCATCTTTCTAGCTACATATTTGGCTCCACCGAGTGGCTTTTTGACTAGCCTTACTATTGAAGAAACAGCCTTGGATAGGTTAGGTTATGTTAGGTTAAAACGGCGGTTCGGCGTTGTGATACCGTGATGGACGGCGATGCCTTCCCCCTCTACCGTGAGAACCAGTTGGAACTTTTAATAAAAAGTGTGAGGTCTTTAATGCTAACTGAGCTGAGATAAGATAATTCATCAAAGTTCGGTTGCCCTAGTATAGAAAGCTGTTTTCTGTCTATGGAAGGGCTGTGGCCTTTTCCTTCTCTTCCTCATCGTGACAGCTTCTACAGAAGTCGTGTCTGGATAGATACTTTGACGTAGATCTAGTTTAGGCCAAATATGTTTGATGATGTGCATGTGGGTTCATTTTGCCAATTCAAGTTGGCTTTTTGAACTACTTTGCTGTGCAGGAGGAGCCGGAAATTTGCAATTGGTACTCCTTGCCGAGATGAGACAGATACGGCTGGGAGGGTGGTGGCCTCTCTTGCTAGCTAGTCTGCCTTACAGTTGCCTGGTATGTCCCTGTGTCCAGGTACCCAGATAATGTGAACTCTAAACTTGACTGCTAGCTTATTCAGGGCGAATCGGCATTGCACTGCTGTCCTAGAGGCCAAGTAGACTGCGTTCGATAGCAGCCTGGCTGTCACAAAGAATGGATATCTCACTGGACTTTTATTCATTGCAGAGTGTCCAGGCAGCTGCCTCGGTAATGGCTGTCATTTCGGCTTGATACACACTACAGTAATCAGGCAAACGAAACGACAAGCTAAGTGAGGGGTCTTCTGAGAAGACACCGCAACCTACTCTCCCCTCCAGTTTAGAGCCTTGGCTACATCTGAAATTTCCAGCCGTTCTGGAATAATCATCAAATTTTGCACTTGGCCCTAGGACTATAATATGCATAATAAAAAATATTTTTTTTATATTTTATTGTAAACAATTGCAACCTTCGGCAATAACAAAATTACATTGATTTTGAATTAAACTTTACAATTTAAAAAACTACAAAAGCTTTGTACTTACAACATTTTATCTGGTAGTTTTTTAGAAATAAAATCATTTAGTTCTAAAATTAATTTTTTTGCG
Source organism: Agelastica alni (assembly GCA_950111635.1). NCBI lineage: Eukaryota > Metazoa > Arthropoda > Insecta > Coleoptera > Chrysomelidae > Agelastica > Agelastica alni. Next base: position 21,927,189 of record OX467714.1, read on the forward strand.
TGTATTCTCAACATGCATGTTGGGTAAAATAAAGAAATAAAAATTCATCTCTTTTATAGCAAATAGCCATATTTTTAATCTTCTGCTTTTAAATTTCTCTTCGTCAAAAAAAGATATGGATGTGGATGGATCGAATAATACATTTTTAATCATGACTTTAACACCTTTTTTTTTAAATAAACCAGATTTGAAAGTTTTCATTAATTTTTTTACAGACTCTGATGAAGCATTTTAAAACAATTTCTGTTAAAGAAAAAGAAGTAGTGACATTCTTCATATACACGGTGAAAACAAATGCGAATAAATTGGACCAGAAGAATGGCATTAACACTGACACTACATAAAATGGCAAGGACAACTAAATTTGTATGGTAATAATATTTAAAATGTAGTTTGTATAAGTATAATCTATTTTGCAATTTTTAACATTTTTTTCTACAAAAAATATAAAAATAAAGGCAATTATTTACATCTATTCTTTCTTTTTTTTCGATTTTTGTTTTCTTCTTTTTTTGGCTGGTTGATCAATTTTTTTCTTCTTTTGATCTGCATTTAGGATCACAACTGTTTCTTCTTCACTATCTGTGTTGGCGTTCCTTAAATCAACTAAAAAATACAAATATAATAGAAAAACTTGCAGTAGCAGAGAATCTTGTGTTTCAATTGGCCAATATCCTACGAAAATTTGGTATCCAGTAAAAAAAAATCCAGTATTTTTTTGTAACAGGCAAATAATGTTGATATTTTAAGACAGGGATGTGTGGCTTGGCCATGGCTTTTTAACTTATACATAGACGATTGTTTAAAAGATTTGAAAGAGAGTGTGTATGGATTGAGAATGAATGATTTGTTCATCAAATGACTTCTTGACGACAATGATCAGGTCATATTAGCATCATCTGAAGAGGAGTTGCAGGCGATGGTTAATATTATTCATGATGCCCTAAAAATCAAAGGGAAGTAAATGTAAGCAAGACGAAAGAAATGGTATTTGAAAGAGAAGAAAGCATGACAAACTGCGAGGTGATGACAGAGGAGTGCTTGTCTCTACACTTATGTATGGTAGTAAATGTTGGGTTTAGCAGAAGAAGCATGAAAATAAGATTAATGCTGCAGAGATGAGTAATCTAGAAGTATAACCGGATTGACTCTAATGGATAGTGAAGAATGGTAAGAAAGAGAACGTGGTATGAAATAAAATGCGGTTACAAAGATAAAGGAATGCTTAGATGGTTTGGACACGAAGAGAGGATGGATGAAAGAAAACACAAAGAAAAAACATATTTATAAGGCGAGAGTGAATGGGCAAGTCTCGATCAGATCGACAATGTATTAAAGAAAGACCAGGTCAAGAGTACCAATAACCGACGAGCATGTATGAGAGCAGTGATGAAAGAAGAAGAAGCGAATGGTGTGTGTCAGAACCGTAGCAGGTGCAAGGAAGTGATCTCTGCCTACCCCTACGGGAGTATATATGTATTGTTACGTTTTACTTAAATTTACACTCGGGGTTTGAATTTTTATGTATGTATATTTATTCATAACTTTCCTTTAAATTTATGTAAACTAGTGAACAATGATGATCAACTTTAAAAAACAGACTAACTCCCGCGATCCGCGGTCGAACATTTATATAATGACGCTACTGCCTAGAGAATTCGAGGTCTTTTCATGGAACACTCGCGATTGGACGTGACGTTTTTGGACTTTTCTAATAATTGGCTGTGACATCACTGTACCGCCCAGCTCGCTTACGTAGCGTATTCCAGAGGCGTTTCGCAAAATCGTTACAGTTTGTATATTATAATAGAGTTTTAGCGAAGTTTTTATTTATTATTATTAAGTAGACTTAATTATAATTTGAGTAATAATAATAATTATTATTAGGGACTTCCGATGAAATCTGTCGGAGTAAGATAAAACGTCCAAAACACACGACGGTTGCCGAATAACCCTGCATGAAGGTAAACAAAGAAGTACTCGCGAAACTTTTAAGCTGAAATATGTAATCATGTAAAAGGGAGTTATAGGATAGGTGTAGTAGTTGTATGAGTGTGTGAGTATACAGGTGTTTTTTGTTACTGTTATATTTTTCTATTTCAAATTGGTAGAAAAATAAGAACTACTCTGTGGAAACAAAAGAGGTAATAGCTAAAGTAATTAAATGTATGCAAAACATGGCTTGCAAGTTCAGATTGATAATTATCACAGGGTATTGGTTGCGACAGGAATATCGAGAAAGGTTTTTTGCAGTGTTTATAATGAGGCTGAAAGAGTAGAGACAGCTAAGCAACCTTGTTTTAATCTCCGATAACATCTAACAGAAGGCATTGCTTCAGAAGTTTCATTTCAGAAGAACTGGAGCAAATAATGAAATAATATACATACATACATATAGTCACGTCTTTTTCTCATAGTGGTAGTCAGAGACCACTTCCTCTACTTTCATTAATGCTTCCATACATGCTCGTCGGTTGTTGATAATCTTAACCTGACCTTTCTTCAAAACAATGTTGATCTGATCCAGATATTTTCGCCAAGGTCGACCTCTACCGACTTGTCCATTCACACTCACCTTATAAATTTGTTTTGTCAATCTTTCTTCATCCTTTCTACATTTTCAAACCATCTAAGCATTCCTTTATCTATCTTTGTAACCACATCTTCTATTACACCACAGCGTTCTCTTATCTCACTATTTTTTACTTCATCCAACCGAGTCAATCCGGCTATACTTCTCAAACTACTCATCTACCGACTTGTCCATTCACACTCGCCTTATAAATTAGTTTCGTCAATCTTTCTTCATCCATGCTTTCTACGTGTCCAGACCATCTAATTATTCCTTTATGTATCTTTGTAGCCACATCTTATTTTATACCACAGCGTTCTCTTATCTTACTATTCTAAACTTTATCCAACCGAGTCACTCTGGCTATACTTCTCAGACTACTCATCTCCGCAGCATTAATCCTATTTTAATACTTTTTCTGCCAAACCCAACATTTACTACCATACATAAGTGTAGGAACTAACACCTCTATGCACAGCCAGACGTGCCTTTTTTGACACTATGTCTGGCTGCTCATAAAGCTATGCAGTGCCCCATTTATTTGTTTTCCTGCCACCGTTCGCTCAATGTCACTGTCATACTTTTCATTTCTCGTAAACTTTGAACCCAAGTACACAAATTCATTTACTTGTTCCTCTCTTTTTTCCTTAATCAGAACTTTACAGTTTGTCAAAAACAAATAAAATAAATCGTTAATAATTTTCAAAAAACATCCGATAATAGAGATGTAATTGAAAGTTATGATGTAAGATTAAAGCGTTTAGAATAACGAGAGTAATTTTTTATTTTGTCACAGGCGAAAAGAGCATCCCCAATGATCTCGAAATTATTAACTATTAATATTAATACATTTTCTGCTACATAAATATTTAGTACAAGTTTCAAAATATTTACGGTAAGCCACTGGTACCCAATTCGGTCTGAATCGTCGGCACTGCACATCTGCTAACTTTGGAATATGGTGGGGACTGTTGACATGTCTCTTTAAAAATTCTAGTCTAAACCTGAATTAGTCAACCCCAAACTTTAAATTATGCGAAATTTACAAAAATTTTATATTTTTTGCAAATGCACTGTGTTGTGGTGCTTTCTTTGTACACCATATTTTTTGATGGCGCATTCAAAAAACGTTTGCTCAAAACAGGCTTTTGTCTGTTTGTTAATTCTCGGGTTAAACCCTATCATCATTAATAAATTAGGATTAATAATAATTAATTATTTCTATTACTTACTGACTGGTTTTGGTACTTCAATAATTTCAATTTCACTATCGTCATCAGTGTCACTTATAGTCCAAACATTATTTTGTTCTGTTGGTATCAAAACTGCTGAAAAATCGCCTAAAATTAATTTAAATTTAACAAACAAAATTTCCAGAGCTTCGTTTTTAATGATTTTTAATTGTAAAATCAGTTTACATTAAAGGCAATAAATGCTTAGTAAAAAAACACGATTCCTAATTAAACTTGATGAACTTTTACACATTCTACAAAAAATTAGTATTTTTAGCAATATCTAATAATGTCAATACAATAATTGTAACCATTCATAAATTACACAGCTCTAAAAAAAAAATTTTGTTGTTGCCCTGTATATCTCTGCGGATTTCTATGTTTTCAAGTCCACAGTATCGGAATAAATTCATGAAAGTTCTAAATTTTCTCTGGTTTTTATGATTTTGGCTCATTTTTTTATATTTTTAATAATTCACACTATAAGTTGGCTTTTTCGAACACGAATTATTATGAAGTGTTTGGTATCTTAGTTAAAATTCGGTTTCTGCGCTTTGATTTGACGCATCGACACATAACAAGCGACTTCCCTCCCCGCCGCCGTGCCACTCACTTCGTGTAAATGCCCGAAAACAGTGAATTGACAAGGTTGGAGGACGCACGTCTCCTTTGGGGTAAGTTGCTAATGCGAGGTTAATACTTTGTTATTTGTTGAATTTTGATTCTAATATACTTTATTGTTTTAGTTCATCGCGAAGAAAATGCAAATATAACGCTGATGTATTTTGTTATATTTGTGATGTTTATATTACAACCAACAAGATACGAAGTATCACAGACTTTGTTAAGGAAGTTTATACTGAATATTTTGGATTAGATATTAAAAACCTAGATAAGCTATGGGTTCCTCAAAGGTTTATAAATCTTGTGTTGTCTTTACGTTTGTGGAAGAAAGAAGAACGTAACGTAAGGCGTTAAATTTTGGTACCCCTATGATCTGAATGGAGCCCAAAAATCATTTCGATGATTGCTACTTTTGCGTAGTAGACATTAAAGGTTTCAATTCAAATAAAACGTTACAATATCCAAATTTAAAGACTACAAGATGTCCTGTCTTACACAATGAATATTTTCACTTTCCTCGACCTATTTATACTTTAAAAGAAGTTCGTATAACTTCGGAAACTATGATGTTGCCAAATTCACAACATTCATTACAGTCTACAAGTGAAAATGAATGTGAAGGTGGAACCTCTGCACCACAGTTATTTTCTCAAAATAAGCTTAGCGATTTAATACGAATTTATCAAAACAACCATCAGAACTGTTGGCGTCAAGACTGAAAGAAAAGAACTTATTGAGGCCAAATGTCATTATTACAGCATACAGAACACGGGAAAGTGAGATATTACCATATTTTAGTGAAAATGAAGAACTTGTTTACTGTAATAATATCTCATAGTTACTTCTAGACAAGGGTTTAACGGAATATAAATCTACTAATTGGCGGCTCTCCATTGATAGCTGTAAGAAGAGTTTAAAATGTGTTTCACTGCACAATGCAAATAAATTCGCATCAATACCAATTGCCCATTTAACAAAACTCAAAGAAAAATATCAAAATATTAAATTGGTTATGCAAAATATTAATTACAATAAACATCAATGGCCGGTTTGCGTAGATTTCAAAATTGTTACTTTTTTACTTGGCCAGCAAATTGCATATACAAAATACTCTTGCTTTATTTGTATGTGGGATAGTAGAGCGAAGCAAGTTCACTGGAAACAAGATGTGTGGCCCCTAGAGAATCCTTAATTGTTGGTAAAGCCATTGTTAAGTAGAAAAAATATCATACTTCCGCCACTACACATTAAACTAGGTGTGATAAAGCAATTCGTCAAAGGATTGGAAAAAGGAGAATGCTTTAAATACATTTGCAAGACATTTCCTAAGCTGAGTATGGAAAATTTCAAAGCTGGCATTCAAAGCTGGCATTCAAATCCGAAAATTGATGAAAAATTCAAACTTTATAAAAGTTATGATTCTGAAAGTACAGCTTGAAGTTTTGTGTTGGTGGTAGAAAATTTTCTAGGAAACTAGAAAGCACCAAATAATAGGGAAATTGTGCAAAAAATGTTGGAAAGCATTTTAGAAGCAAATACAAGCATAAAGTTGCACTTCCTCCACAGTCATCTGGATAGATTTCCTGAGAATCTAGAAAATTATAGTGGGGAACAGGGAGAGCGCTTCCACCAGGATATGAGTGATAAAAAAAAAGTTATCAGGGTAGGTGGGACCGTCACATGATGGCAGATTACTGCTGGTCTTTAAAAAGAGATTGTCCCCAAAAAAAATATAACAAAAATGCTACTAAAAGGCGTTTTTCTGAAGTTTAAAATAAATGTTATGATTTTTTTCTTCTTTTAAACTTTTATGTATGATAATTAAATATTAAAACAAATTATTAATATTGAAGAATATACTTGTTATGTCTTTCTCATTTTGACTGATTAAAAAAAAATGTTAAAAAGAAGAATTTAAAAAAAACCAGAGCCAATCTTCCAAAAGCATTCATAGTTTCATAAATTGTTGGCATAGAGGTACTAATTAACCCTTCATACTCAAAATAAGAAAAAAATAACGGCTTATAGTTTCACCAATAGGTAATAAAGCATAAATACATTTGTTTTTATTTAAAATTTTAAATACTTTTAATTTGCTTACCAAGTTGTTCTACCGTAGCTGTCACTTCTTTATCATCTGTTTTCTCGACTTCTAATTCTTTTATGTCCTCCTCATTCTTACGTTTATGTTTTTTTTTCTTACTTTTTTTTTCTGAAGTCGCCCATTTATCAACGTAAATACTTATGTCATCTAGAACATTATCATCACTGGCACTCAAATTAAGCAATCCAGTGCCAAAATCTTGACCTCGTTTCTCTAACCTAATCAACACAATTAAGTCACATTGCATTTAAGCTAACTAATTTATACAGAATATAAAACTAAACATAAATTGTTGAGATACCAATTTCACAATTTGTCGAATTCTTGGCTTTCACAATTCTGTTACAGAATAATTAATAAATTCAAACTCCCATAAGAATCAAAGTTAAAAAGTATGGTTATTATACCACAAATGTCAAAAGTGGTCATGTGCTGTACGCATAGACTGCGGGTCCCCGTGCTGAGAGATGGCTCCCGATGGGAAAGAGACAGTTGATCGAGAGGTTGTTTCGTGCTCTCTCTATTGGGCGAGGTTTACGCCCGAGAAGCACGTGGCGAGCTAAGTGGAGAGATCGGGTTCGAGAATCCGGCGTAAGCCCCGCTTATTAGAGAAAGCACGATACAACCTCTCGAGCGACTGTCTCTTTCTCATCGGGAGTTAACCTCGCATATAGACCCGCAGTTTATTCTTTTATGTCTATAGCTGCACGACATCCATTTACTGGAGGAGTATAAGGTTAACGCAAGCGCATAAATTTGAATACCGTACAAAAGCTTCAGGTTATAACAAACCTACAGCTCAGATAAATCATTCGAAATTGTGTATGACTGACGAAAAATATGGATAGAAATTATCCGATTATTTAACATACAAGTATAGTCACGCCATTTTCCTGTAGGGGTAGGCAGAGACCACTTCTTTCCACTTGCTACGGTTCTTACACACATCTTTCGCTTCTTCTACTTTAATTAGCACTCTCATACATGCTCGTGTCGGTTATTGGTACTCTTTCTTCAAAACAATGTCGATCTGATCGAAATACGTTCACCAAGGTAGACTTCTACCGACTTGCCCATTCACAATCGCAATCTGATCGAGATATGTTGTCCATTTACACTCGCCTTATAAATCTGTTTTGTCAATCTTCTTTCATCCATTCTCTCTACGTGTCCAAACCATCTAAGTATTCCTTTATCTATCTTTGTGATCTTTCACACCACGGCGTTCCCTTATCTTACTATTCTTCACTTTATTCATCAGAGTCACTCCGGCTATATTTCCAAACCCAACATTCACTACCCTACATAAGTGTAGTGACCAGCACTCTACATGCACAGCCAGTCGTGCACCTCGCAGTTTATCACATATCTTCCCTTTCAAATACTATTACTTCCATCTTGCTTACGTTCATCCCTTTTATTTTTAGGGCATCATGTATAATATTAACCATTGGCATAAAGGAGGCATTTGACGATCAAATCATTCATTCTAAATCCATACGCACTCTCTTTAAAATCTTTGAAACAACTGTCTGTGTAAAAGTTAAACAGCCATGACGACGCCACACATTCCTGTCTAACACCTTTTTAGTGTTAGGAATCAGAATGTTTCTGATTCTTTATTCGGAATCACCGATTACTACATCAATCTTTAATTAATAAAACAAATATGTTTTAAGCAATTAAAATACTATACAAACCTTTTAATGCTGTCCTTTTCAATAGATTCTTTAATTTGTTGTACAACAAGTCCTGCTCTATTGGCAGCTTTTTTAACTGTAGCTAAAATAACATCTGGAGCTAAATCAGCTTTTCCTCCAAGATGTAAACCACATAATTCTTTGTAGGAATTTAAACCGATTGCCATAAAGGCATCTGCAACTTCTTCTTCTAGTAAAGTTGGATCAGCTAATATAAATTCCCTTAAAATAAATATTATTTAAGCAACTACCTGCTGCGTTAATGGATTACATATTTTATTTTTATGTTTGATGACAAAATAAATTTTAAGTTTAATGTAGATCGAATTAAAATGAACAAATTTTTGCTCATTTTACATTATTTCTCATATTGCTGACATATCTTACCCTCCATTGAAAATTGAATAAGTTATACACACTGGATAATGATGAATTACCATAGGAATAGGATCCCTCTGTTTAATATCATGTATTATAAACTCTTCTCCATCACAAGTAACATCAGGTCTCCTAAAATGTGCTAAAGCAGCCAATGCTGCAACAGATGCACAGTCTAAAATATTTCCTTCATAATTCAACACATTGATGTCTACTCTAATAGCCCAAACCTTAAACATATTAGCAATGCACAATAATCAATGCTACATTACGTATATACTTTACTTTTATGATTTGATTTTTTTTAAAAAATTGTAACTCAATATCTCAATAGTTACACCTAATAAATACTACCACTTAAATTTAAATATTTAAACCGATTTTAATTGAGGTCCAGTGTTGTATTTGAAACTAACTTAAAACCTAAAAACATTTCCAAGTGCAGTGCCCCATTTGTAAAATTGGGAAGAATTTTAATGTTGGATTTAATTTCTTATTTTCTGACTTAATTTCTTATTTTCATTTTTTTGCTATAGTTAATTATTAACCAGTTTAAAATTTTATGAAATTGTTAAACTAGACAATTTAAAATTACCCTTAATACATATTTGTATTTCACCTGAAAATGGATGGATTTTAATTGAACCACCAGTTCAACATTACACAAAAAACTGAGGACTAACTTAGTATTATTTACCTACCCTTTCATTCATCTTAATACATAGTGACTCCAAATCAATTGCATTTGAATCCTTTAAACATTTTTCCAGGAGTCTGTTTAATTGTACAAATAAATCAGATTGTCTTTCAACTTCAAAATGAGGATCAGCTAGAGGATTTAGTTCAATGTTAAGATTTAGTATTCCTTCACTAGGTCTAGACGATTTTGCCTGTTGAATCTCACAAGAAACTTGAGCAAGAACCCTGCAGAAAGTAAATTCATTTTATTTTCAATTTATTACTTATATATGTTAAATTACTTTTGCCGATTTTAACATTAAGTAGTTGATCAAAATGCACATTGATGCAATCAATAAATATTTTTACCTAGTTTTTCCTAACGAAACATGACAGCACCCCCAATCCTTACCAAAATCTATCGAGACATTCCTAAACTCATCAAATGCTCTTTCATCCAATCTCTAAAAATAATTGCAATAACTAAGGATTGTCACTTTCTTATAAATTACTTACCGTACATTCTGAAAGATTTTTTAACAGAAATTTCTTTTCACAATTTGAAATTATAATTTTTCGCACATTGGACATGTTAAAAAGTTAGGTTAGAGACCCAAAAGAGTATATAAATAAACAGACCCGAGAAAGGACCCGATGTAAAGATTCATCAGCTCTATAAACAGTTGTCGAACTGTTTACAATTATTATTGAATTGTTCTGCTGAACTCTGGCTGAACCAACGAGGATATAAAGGAGCACACGGCATAGGGAATTATTAGGGAATGTCTCGAAAAAAAAATAAAGCCATAAGATGGCGTTATATGGCGCGTCAATGCATGTTCACAGGGCTGGGCTTAGTCTCGTGCCTAGAGCGGCAAAATTTAAAAGGTATCCAACATTTTTGAGACACTAAATATTTAATATTAATTTTTTTGCATTACCTAAGTAAAGAAATGTTATTGCTTTTTCTCTCAATAAAACTGTTACAAAAAAAGAGGCGTGCGTCTCGGGACGCCCGACAGAAGTGATAACTTCAAATGATTTACGTAGAAACTATTAAATATTATACTTACTTTATTATAAGAATTAAAATGATCATTTGAGTGAGGATTATGAATGAATACAAAATTTTTGGTAAAGTAGTGACATCTTCAAAAATGTTAGAAAGTAAACAGCTTATTTATTTAATATAAAATATATATTATGTACAATAATTAACATTCTTCAATAGATACAGTTGACTCGCTTTCATTTACATTATCATTATCTAAGCCTACAAAAGTAACGATGGGCTTATGGTATTTATAATGGCTATAATAGGAAACAAAAATTTCACACTCAATATCATCTAAAAATCTTGCAAATACTACATCAAGAGTAGTACCATGACTAATTATCTTTAATTGTAATTTAGAATCGAGAAATGATACTAGATTTTGTGCTCGATCAGAAGCAAAATTAACATTGAAATTTCTGCTTAAAATGAAGCAAGAGAGAGAGAGTGGGGTGAGCATCGAGTCGGGATAGGAGAAAGGGAATGGCTGGCGCAACCATAGAGATAATACAGATAGAGTAAGCATGCCTGTAAGTGGGAGCGTCCACCGAATGAAAAGTGAAAGAGAAACGAATTTGTATTTCTGTCTCTCTCTCTCTCTCTTTGAACAACGTAAATATTATTACACATATTACGTTCAAATATACAATGTGATATAAAGTGTGTTTGTCTTTTTGTTTCACCGCAGAATTACTAAACTACTATTTATCCTTTTCACTTTTTTATTGAGATTAAAGTGTGGATAATTCAACATTGGATAGTTGATTTCAAGAATAAAAAAAACGTTTATTAATTATCACAGGCAAGCGTATGGTTCTGCGCGACAAGACGAATGAGATTAATGCGCATGCTCCAGTAGACAGCCATACATACATATATACAGCAAAGCCAAAGTCATCGTCACTCTCTTTCTATCAAGCAGACGTTCCCACTTGCACGCGGGTAAATAGCAAGCCTACTCTATCTGTATTATCTCTAAGGGTGCGATAGCTTGGCGCCGTTACGCTTTTGGGAACGCGACCACGCGCCCGAAAAGTTAACAGCGTGCCATAAGAAGTTATCACTTAAAAAATTATGACTATTATTACTATTACAAAAATAGGCATTTTATATACCCAAAATTTATTTTTCAAAATCTTCACAGCAAAACAATGATTTATCTCTATTCATTTTGTCCACTACACCTAAAATATGCACTAACCGACAGATTAAGAAATAAAACTGCAAGATTACCAAAATAATAATAAAAGTTTACTATAAAGAGTTCACTTTATTAAAACACCTAACCTTATACGCTCACAGTCATGCTGATTTTAAAAAAACAGGTTTAGTTTAGTTTGTAGAGAGCATCGCAACCCGTGATCGCAACATCGCATGGCGTGCGCCAAACTTCTAAACATACCGATTTACATTGATAAAATTGTGATACGGTACTGTCTAAACTTTAAACTAAGCGTTAGCCTCTCAGCCAATTGGCGTTCAGTTATACAGGCGCCACTACTTTGCTGGATGCAAAAACTTGAGTCCAGCTGAAAAGTTTTCGGTAAACTGTTTTACAACAGGTGATACCACTTTATGTTTATTATGAATCCAAAATAAAATTATTTTACATTCAAATATTTATTTTATCAAAATACAATTGGTACATTCAGAACATTCCACTACAGATTCCTCTTCTTCTAAAACATCGTCTATTATCTCAATGTTATTTCCACATCTGCACAAAAAGTAGGCAAGTCTATCACTGTTAAAGTCTAAATCAGTTTTGTTTAGTTCTACATAAATTAAAGGATTTTCATTAAAACTGTTTTCTAGTAATAAAGCATCATACTCCTTTCTTAAATTCTTATCACTGAGTGTTTTGAAAGACTTGTCAATCAGAATAAACTGTTCACTTGAACAGGACCTTCCTTCTTGAGTTTGTTTATCTGGATGAAACTTTTTTATTAAATTACGATAATTCTGTTTCAGTTCTTCTAAAGTAGAATTTGGACTACATTGCAAAATAGAATAATAATTTATTTCTTGGCGTGCGTCATCTTGAAAAGTAGTGGTATCTTGATTTTCCATTATTTACTGACGTAAGTACAACTTCCTTTTATTGTCTATCTTCATAAAAACGTATTTAAATGATATTTAAATTAATAGTTTCTTAAATATTTCACTTAAATATTGTATTATTTTGATAAATATTTTTGAGGTTACTTTTAGGCACTTATTCGCGATGTAGTAGAAGCTGCTATTTTATGATACTGACGAATGTTTCAATGTTTGTCGATATTACACAGGGTGACTGTGTAGTATTAAACAATTGTATGCAGTTAATTTGTTCTAGATAGAATTTAATTAATAAAATTTATATGAATTATTTTTTCTGTTTCCAGTAATTGTCAACAATGCATTACCCATTTTTTATTTTTATTTTAATAATGGAAGCTTCAACTTTAAATATACCTCTGGTACTAAATACATGGGGATTTCAAAATGCAACCAGAGAAGGTAGGTAAGAAACTACACATATATAAATTATACCTATATGTATATGTCCCAATAGTGCTGTAAAATTATTGTATTCCGTTTTTATTTTATAGTAGATACGAAAAAATTATAAACGCAAAATTATTACCCATCTCAAGTTGCATAACCCAAAATTATGTATAAATATACAGGGTACTCTATATCTTCAAACCTAACCCAACATACCTTTTTTAAATGGCACCTATTTTATATTTTAACTCAGCTCGTTTTTACGAGTCTCCTGCTATGATGTTTTCTTGGAGTTACCGAGTTTTTTAAAAGTTATGGTCACTTTAATGTTACATTTGGCATAACTTCAGGACCCCCACAGGGTGAATCAAAACGCGAATCTGTAGTTTTTTCATTTAACTTATACAGAAAACTTTATGTTTTTCTATGCTCTGTGGAATGCCATTTAATAACCATTTCATTTTTAATAACAATTCTGAGATATTTATTTTTATATTTTGGAAGCCATGACCGAACCTTTTCAAAAACCTAACCTAACCTTTTCACGATCTATTTTTTAGCACAAATCAAGAAATTATTTTTCATTCCTGCCCATTTTATTTTAAAATAATTAATGTGCTATATATTAAACTAACTCATAATAAGATTCAAGTTACTTTTTATCACTTACTATTAAATTTTCCTGAAACTTATTTCCTTGGTAAATTTACTCTTTGAACTTTTGTAAGAATTTAAATATTTTGAACGTTTGTTTGTTTGTTTGTAAAAATCCAAGTCTTTTATTTAAATCTTTATAAACTCGAACCGTTATCAGTTGTAACATCAAATTTAAAAAGTAAATGTTTATTTTGTTTTTAGCTTGGAAAATTTTAGAATTGGGAGAAATAAATAAAAAAGATGTCACAGTAGAAGCATTATCAGCGGGATGTAAAGTTTGCCAAGATGAAAGGTGTGACACAACTGTTGGTTACGGTGGTTCTCCCGATGAAAATGGAGAAACTACACTTGATGCATTAATATTTGATGGGTAAATAAAAAATTACTTCTTTATTGCTGGAGATAGTACTTTTATTAAAAAATGAGATTTGAATAAGATGTATTAAACAAAAATATAAAAAATATTCGTTTCTATCTGATTCAACAACAAAGAGATTCAGATTTGTAAAGAACAACTAACATGAATTTGAACCACCAAAAAATTAAGTTCCCTTATTTGTAGAGATACGATTGATATGGGAGCTGTAGGAGGTATTAGGAGAATAAAAAATGCAATATATGTAGCCAAGCATGTTCTAGAAAATACAGAGCACTCACTTTTAGTAGGAAGTTTGGCTACTAAATTCGCCAAGAGCTTAGGTTTTCTAGAAGAATCGTTATCAACGAATTATTCTTTTACTCAATGGGAAGAATGGAAACATAATAATTGTCAACCAAATTTCTGGAAGGTTTGCATGATTTATAATTCGATTATGTCTGGTTTGCTTGTTAAAAGTATCCGCGATTTTCATTGCCAACAGATGACCTTGCAATGATATTTAGCAATAGGTTAAATATTTCTAACTCCAAAGGATATGTTATTTTTTTAAATTTCAATATATCATCCTTTTTTGAAATATTGCAGTCAAAAGCTGAACAAGATCTCCTACTAAAACTACTCATGTTTGCTTAATAGTGATAAAAATAATGATATTAATTATCTATTTTATCAATTTAAATCCGAAAAAATCAAAAAATGTATGAAAGAACAATCCAAAAAATCCAAGTAATTAACAATATCTCTTTAAACATAAATTTAAGTGTATTATGTAAACAGATATACAGTTCTTTTATTTCAAAACCAGCCAGTCGAAATAACTTTTGATTTTCCTAAAATGTAAGAAAAACTAACGTATTATAACTAAATATACTATTAATATTTTTGGAACAAAGAAACAAAAATGTCAAAAAAGGTGACATGTATTTAGAAGTGAGTTAATTGATCCCTAATTAGACATCTACGTATCCAGCAGTAGCGCAGGTCGTTTTTGTTATGGTCTCATGTTATTTCACAAAATTTGTTGTTATCAGCAAAATAAATTGATGGAATAAATTTTTGTTTATATGGCTGATTTGCATTTTTCTTGGATTTTAATTTAATGTATCACAAGGTAGGGGTTGCTATTTGACATTTTAAAGAAGGGGTGGGGGATGTTAAAGGGGTGCCACTTGAAAACGGCAGAATAACATTTTTAAACTTTCCCCTTGATTTAAAATCAACGTGTTTTTTGTTTTTCTTACACAACCAAGCAGATCCTAGAATGGAGCAGAAACGACCTGCGAATTTTAACGGGACTGCTTAAAGGACACTGTCATCTAAGATACCACCTCGGAAGGATGGGTCTGAATCAACAAACGGACTGTCGGTTTTGCTGCGTGGAAGACAAAACTGCTGAACACATACCTACTATGTTCATGCCCCTGTTTGGGAAGAATAAGGTTCTACATATTTGGTTTTACCAACTTAGAACCTACCGATTTCAGGAAAATCTCGTGAGAAAAGCTGGATTGTGCGGTGAACTGCAACCTCTAGGTGTGAGCCACAATAAAACTATTAAGGGTTGCAGTTGAGGGGCGACTCCACTCACATGACATCTAACCTAAGCATGAAGGTTACGATTATGCTGTTAGAAAGATTTAGTGGTCTCCCCCATTGCAGATATTAAATGCGTATCGCTTATCCTGATAATACTAAAGTCACCCGAAATATTAAATTTTTCAATTCAGCACACTTCACTCCGTTTACAACTGCTAAACTCATATCATACACCTTTGCTAACGTTAGTGCCATTCTGGTCGGTTTTTGAACTGTTCGTTACAGTTCACAAGTAAGCACTTTTTCAACTTTTCCCCCATATGAGATGGTTCTCCTTATCTTTACCCTCCATAATTTTCAAGTTACGACGTCTAGTGCACGTCTGCCATTGTTAGGTTAAGTTGTTTTTTTTAAAATACTACAAATTTATTCCCTTATTATTTAGACAGCGATGCTTCTTTGTAAGATTTTCACAAATGACGTGTTTCTAAGTATTGAGCAAGAAATTAATTATTATTGTTAGTGACCACTTCTTCACCTATTCACCTATTCTTCAGCAGGAATATGTTATCATGTTGAATAAAACAGGTGTGGTTGGGTGGTAACCATTCGGTTTGAATGGGCACTTGACATCTGCTTCGTTGGAAATAAAGTGGGGACCTTTGACAGGTCTCTTTCTTTAATAAATCATCAATGCTGTACCGAATGGCTTGTTATTAAATACTGCTCAAAAACACAAACCAGTGGGATACTAACCAATCAGTTGTTTCACATAATATACTGCTCTTTTGATGTAGGAGATACTGGTACTTCAAGTTACCGATTTAAATTTTATACTACATTATAAAGTTTATCACTAAATGTATAAGAAAAACAACTTTTAAATAAAAAAATCCTAAAATGTTCCCCTGTACCTTGTTTGCTAATTTGATCAGGCACAAAATTATCCACCACATTTAAAAGTTACAAGTCAGTCAAAGGCTTGAGTACCAATTTTTAGTAGAGTTAAATATACTTTTATGGTTATGGTTACACAAAAAGTACAAGATATGGCCAGAAAAGATATCAGAATGGGTATTTGCTAAAAAATAATAAATTAAATAAAATAAATTTCTCATTAAAATTAAAGAGTCTTTGAATTATTAAATAATAAATACTGTAAATGAAATTTACATAACCTATAACTTTATTTCAATTCTCATAAATGTTTTTAGAATGTTTCACCTGATCCTAAGTTATCCTGCGGGCCGTACGTGGTAAAAGACAAAAATATTTCAAATGAGAAGTATAAAAATATTCCGAGCGTATACAATTCTAAAAACCACGATACAATTGGAATGATTGTAATAAATGGAAATGGCCATGTAGTTGCAGGAACTTCTACTAACGGAGCTAAATTTAAAATTCCTGGGTAAGGCATTCAAAATAATTTCGTAACTCGTATATACTGATTTTCAAAAAAAAAATCCACCCAGAAAGAGCCGAACAATTACAATGAACTTTTAAATATTTGGACTTTAAAAGGTAACAATTTTATTTAACATGTTTGTATACTTGGGTTCAAAGTTTACGAGAAACAGAAAGTATGACTGTGATATTGAGCGAAGAGTGTTTTTAGGGAAACTTTATAAGCAGCCAGATCGTGTCAAAAAAGGCACGACTGGCTGAGCATAAAGAAGTTCTGGTCCCTACACTTATGTATGGTAGTGAATGTTGTGTTTGGCAAAAGAAGCATGAAAGTAAGATCAATGCTGAGGAGATGAGTAGTCTGAGAAGTATAGCTGGAGTGACTGATGGATAAAGTGAGGAATAGTGTGATGAAAGAACGCTGTGGTGTGAAAAATGATGTATTAACAAAGATAGGAATGCTTTGATGGTTCAGATACATAGAGAGAATGGATAAAAGATTGACGAAACAGATATTCAGGGTGTTAGTAAATAAGTGCGACAAACTTCAGGGGGTGATTCTGCATGAAAAAATAATGAGTTTGCTATATAAACGTATGTCCGCAAATACTTTGTTTTAGAGATACGGGGTGTTAAAATTTTTCTTAAAAACTGACGATTTATTTATTGCTCTGAAACCGGTTGAGATAAGCAAATTAAATTTGGTGGGTTTTAAAAGGTAGTTACTGCGCATTTTTGACATGCAATTAAGAATTGTATGTTCATAATTGGCGCGCATACAGGTAATGATACAAATTTTTTTAAAGAAAAAAATGGTACGCCACTGAGATATTTTAAATTAAAAATAAATTTTTGAATTCCTCGGTAAATTTGTAAACAAAAAATCTCTTTTCATGCAGAATCACCCCCTGAAGTTTGTCGCACTTATTTACTAACACTCTGTATAACGTGAGTGTAAATGTACAAGTCAGTAGAGGTCGAATTCGGAGTAAATATCTCGATCAGATCGACATCGTGTTGAAGAAAGGCCAGGTCAAGAGTACCAACAATCGACGAGCGTGTATGAGAGCACTGATGAAAGTAGAAGAAGC
This sequence comes from Agelastica alni, assembly GCA_950111635.1. Taxonomy (NCBI): domain Eukaryota; kingdom Metazoa; phylum Arthropoda; class Insecta; order Coleoptera; family Chrysomelidae; genus Agelastica; species Agelastica alni. The sequence continues at coordinate 21,945,088 of OX467714.1, forward strand.
GAAAGACGTGTGTAAGAACAGTAGCAAATGGAAAAAAGCGACCACCGGATATATGTATTTATTAGAAAAAATTATTGAGATTAAAGTTACGATATTTTACAGTTAATTACACCTCGTAATTATTTTTTCACTGCTCATATAAGAATAAATATACAATTATTGATGAAAAATAGTTAATTGGTTTAAAAAAACTTAACTTCAGCTAAGAGGTGATCCAGACATTAACCCTATTTAAAACAATTACAAAAAAATACATACAATAATTTCTACCGAAATAATTTTAAATGATTCCTGCAGTTTTAATTTAATTCAAATATTTAGGAGAGTTGGTGATTCCCCCATTCCTGGCGCTGGAGCGTACGCTGATAGTGAGTATGGAGCAGCTGCTGCAACTGGTGATGGTGATATTATGATGAGATTTTTACCAAGGTTTGTTGCAATTCGTAATTTGTTTAGTTACTGCTAAAATACACTATTCCTTTGAAGTTTAAAACGCTGCATCTCATAATACAATTTTATATTAAGGCGATAAAATTCTCAGTATCAGCTGAAGTGGGCATAGACAGAGTGAGCTAGGTACAGCAAGTTAATTAAAACAGATTTGACCTAAACTAGATTTACGTTGAACTAATGATGTTTTAACTCTATCCAGGGAGTCCATTGAAAATGCGATCTCGTCCATAACAGGGCACTAGACAGGTGGATCCCATGCACGGCGCATGGGAATCGCAGAGCTACGACATGACTTCTGTAGAAGCTGTCACGATGAGGAAGAGGAGGAAAAGGAAACAATGGTACATCTTCTCTGCCACTGCCCTCACACTTTTATTAAAAGTTCCAACTGGTTCTCACGGTAGAGTGGAAAGGCACCGCCGTCCATCACGGTATCACAACGGGGTAAAAGGCCTAAGTGGGTTCCATCCGAACCGCCGTTTTAACCCAACTTAATCTACATATAAGGAACTATAAATAATAAAAAATAAGTATCACTGATACAAATATAACATGAAGTATGCAACTTAATGAATAATCAGTTATCCGAGTTGTAATTCAAATTTACTAATTCCGCGCGTAACAGTCCTAATTAATCCGAATGCTGGTGAATATATTGCCAACATATGAAAACAATGAATTAAGTAATTCGTGATTAGTTTTCGTTTGAAAAATGCATGATGCTCTAATTCATAGTTAAATATCGAACCCGGTTCACTTAATCAGCGAATTAAACTTCCATTGAACAAACGGCCTTAAGTATAATTTAATCGACTATAAACAGTGTTTGAGTGGTTAAACGAATTGTTTTCTTCTAGTTTTTTGGCTGTAGAAAAACTTCGAGAAGGTGTTTCTCCAACCAAAGCTGCCAACGTAGCAATTGCGAGAATAGCTCAAAAATACAAAACATTTTTTGGAGGAATAGTTGTGGTAGATAAAAAAGGAAATATTGGAGGTGCCTGTAATGGTATGGAGAAATTCCCGTTTACGGTTGCAAATAAAAAGTATCCTGATGGTATTATCAAATATATTGTGAATTGTACCAACTATAACAAAGTTTAGGAACAAAAGTAGTCAAATTTTTTTTAAAAAAACTTAAATTTGTCAAATCTATAGCAATAATAATTGATTTATCCTTATTAACGTTTTTAAAACGTTTCTCTATAACAAATGTGCAATTTTCTTCATTTTCTTCTTAACACTTTTCCACGTATATTATTTTTTTAAAAAAAAACTCGAAACATGATCTTTTATAAAAATTTAATTCAATTATAATTCCCTAGAAAAAATATCATTAGAAAAGTAATAAATTTTTTTACATATCACAAAAATGTTGTTTATAAAATCACATTCTCAGCAAGTATACATTAAGAAAAATTAAACATATCATTGCTAACCAACCATACTGAGGCACAAGTATCGTAAATTATTAGTCATTTATATCTCTTACTTTAACCTAAAAACTTACTAATTTTCATTAAAAAATCCAACAATTTTTGAAGATTGATTTCAGAGTTTCTGCCCACTGTTGATGAAACGTTGCATAGAATCACCATAACAGTAGGTTGACACAATAGAATTATGATTGAAAGACATACCACGTGACTAAATTCAACGGAGTGGGATTACAAAACACGACGCTCACCGAAAAACTTTCTTGACGGTTACAAAGATGTATGCGCCTAAATTTTAGCGGGTCGGTGTAAAAATGTATGGGTTAAAATTTATTTGTGTTTTTTTTTGCTGCTTATATTTTATTTTTTCAAAATACAAATTTAAAATGGGCAGACCGAAGCGTCCTTAAAAAAAATTAAATTTTACAATTAATTTGGCAAGAACAACAGTTTTTAAAATTTAAGTTCAGATAAAAATGAACACAAAAGTTTATAATGCATAGTTTGGAAAATTTAAATAAAAACTTTTGGAGCAATCAAGGTAAAGTTTTCTCTTTAGCTGTTTATAATTTTTAATTTTCCTTCTAAATCCACTTAATGTATTGTGTTTAAAAAAGTCACAATTCGATGGGAAACATACAAAAATTGTGTAACGTATATCGTAAGAAAGTATAATGTATTTAGCTGACCACAAACAATAAATGTAAAACATGTCTAAAAAAGAGATTGAAGCTAATGTTAAAAAGAGAGAATAATGCCGAGAGTGGCAACACCATCACGGGTTGAACAACTAAAATTTGAACTATTGGTGAATGCGCTTGATACTGGTAACAATAGGCGAGGGACCAATTGCATTCGACGTATAATTACGCAACTTAGAACTGATTAGATTTTCAGCAAAATCCGTTAAGCTGTTTTTTATGGAGAATAAAAAAACTGAAAAAAATGATAAACTACCTGAATTTTGCAATTTATAAATTATACTATTTTTAATACAGAATTTTAAGATCTTTTGAATAATATGATTACTGCACGTTAGGAATATTTGTATGAAAAATATGATGACATATTTCATGAAAAGAGATAGTTTTAGAAAACAAAAATAGGAATTGGAGAATTTTAAACTTGTGTCAATATTGAGAGAATAGCATTGAAGACACTATAACAGTGAAAAATTATTGTTAGTAATAATCAAGCATTGTTTATAACAATTGAATATTGTTAATAACAAATGATTATTGATCATAATAATTAAAAAAAAATATTCAATTGTTATAAACAATTAAAAATAGCTCCCGCTTATAAAATGATAAGAAAAAGTTTGAAAGAATACAGTTGACATAAACAGAATATTGTTAATGACAATTATAATTTGTTAACAAATTGAAATCGTTTTTTATAATAGTTTTAATAATAATTATAACAACAAAACATATGGTATTTTTTCATTCATTCCACTGGGAAGTTGGTCGTGTGGACCTCTCGGGTTGCACCCAGACCACTGATATTTTGTGAAATTATTATTTGGTACCAATAATTTTTTTTATTTTCTTACTGGCAAAATAGCAACTGCTAATGATCTTAAAAGTATCCAATCATAATTTTTTTCATCTACTTTCAATTCCAATAAATTTTCTGATAGATATTCGGTATTTGGTAACTATTACAAAATACTTGAGATACGCCATTGGTAACCAATTCGGCAATTGATGTGCGCTTTTGTTAAAAGTGTAGTGAGGAAAGTGGAAGTTGTGCCTTTCAATAATGAAACTATTTTACACATACGAGGGTGGTCTAAAAAGTTTTCAAACTTAACAAGAAGATGGCAGCACTCGTTAATAAAAGCTAGGGAATGGGGTTGCGCATCTTTTGACAGGTACTCACCAAAATTTCATTCATTTAGGACATGCAGTTATTGTTTTTGACAATCGTTTGAGAAGGTTAATGTGTAAAAATGGAAAAAATCGAGTATCGAGCTGTCATTAAATATTTGTTTTTGAAAGGAAGTACGCCTGCGCAAATCAAAGATGAGTTGGACGCTTTGGAGCCCTAACAACTATATATTTGGACGGTATTAAAATCAAACAAATATATAAAATATTTTATGATTTTTTTCAATTTTGTATGTTTAGTACATTTTAAACATTTAATCATTTCATACGAACGAGTAACTGATTACAAAAAAAAAGTCACGACATTTTTAAGTTGAAACAAGATAAAAAACTGTAAAAATTGAATTTTTTAGTTGTTTTTGTCAATTCTTGAATTTTTAACAGTGTAACTAATCCCCGGCCCATTTTTACTTTACAAAATAAAAATGTCAACTAGAAAAAAATCTACCTAAAATTGTGGTTACATTTCACAGCCTACTTTCAAAATATTTAAATATCTTCGTACATTGTCTAGCTGTCCGAACATTTAGAGGTCAATAAATTATGACAATTCAACACTATTGTTTGACATAATTCTTAATAAAAACTTACTAAATATACATTTATTTACCTAGTTTATAGAAAAAAATTGTTTAAAAGAATAAACTAATATTTAAAGAATAATAAATTATTAATCATTAAAAAATTTGTCCGTCCGAACATAATATAGTGGTTAGGGCTCGTATACCATCATTTATTACCGTAAAATTTTGGGCAGCTGAATTTAAACGTGGCCGTACCGGATTGGGAGACGATGAACGTTTGGGACGTCCAAAAACTGCAACCACTGACGATAACATAGCTAAATTTTACCGAATGGTGGTAAACGACCGTCGAATTAAAGTGAGAGAAAGCAGTGGCTATGAATATGTCCAAAGAATGTGTTTGTCATGTAAGAATAATGCATGAGAAAGCTGTCCGCGCGGACGGATGTAAATTGGTCGCCAAGATAATCCCTTTACCTGCATTTTGAAAAGGGTCGCTACTAATGACATGTAAATTCGTCTCCGGCATTTTCTTGAGTACCTACCTGCATCGGTAGGTTCGGAACAATAGGTTAATGGTTATTGGGCATTTATACCTCAAATCTGAAATAAACAGTTTCTTGTCAATTTGCTTTCATTCATTGCTATTTCAACCTTCGAGCGAAGTGAATCATAGTGAAAAATGTCGGTGTCAGTTATTGAAAGTGAACGAGGAAGAAGTTTAATTTTGTGCGAAAATTTAACGTTTTCCAAAGACAAGGTCTTGAAAAGTGGAGAAACATCATGGAGGTGTTGCCAAAGGAAACTGCATTTTCAATGTAGACTGCAAAAATACAATGAAAACAGTAGACCGCGAGGGAATCTCGGCTTCAAAAAAAGTAAAAACTTTTTTCGTCTGGAAAAGTGATAGCGAGTGTTTTTTGGGATAGTCGTGTGGTTACCTAAATCGATTATCTTTAAAAAGGAAAAACCGTTACCGGAGCTTACTACGCATCATTACTTGACAAGCTGAAGGCAGAAATTGCGGAAAACGGCCATATATGCGGTTTAAACTGCTTAACCACCCTCTTTACTCACCAGATCTAGCCCCAAGCGACTTATTTTGTTACCTAATCTAAAAATTGCGTTCGGAGGACAGAGAATTTCGTCAAGTAAAGGGGGCCATCACCTTCTTAAACAATTATTTTGCAGAGAAAGACGCCGAATAGTATTTGGACGGGATTAAATAGATGGGAGCAACGTTGGTACAAGTATGTAGATTTAAGGAGACTGTGTAAGTAAATAAATCTGAAAAAAAATTGTTTTGTATCTTTGTTAGGTCGGAAAATTTTCAGACCACCTTCGTATAGTGCGAAATGGTAGACAACCAGTAAAACACTAGTAATAGATATAGATAGTTAAATAAAAACATAAGTAGGTAAAGTTCTAATCGTAAAAAAGTAAACGGTTAATGTACTACATAAATTATTAACAAAACGTAAAACAATAGTTGATGTACCTAAAAAACATAATTTGTTATTAGAAAATGTAAAAAAAACAAACACATAAAATAGAATATTATATAAAAAGTTATACGCCTCAATATTGAAAATAATCCAATTTCTTGAATAAAATGTAACGAAGCTGATAATCACAAAAAAGAATGGCGAACCAAAGAATTTCATTCATTTTACTTTAGTGTTAAATATTTGTATCACGTACTAAAGAGTTATATAAATATTAAATATAATTAAAAAGTAAATAATACAAAAAGAACATGATTTATAGCAAATTTCATCATATACGATGAAGATATTTGTTTGATAACTTGTGTTTTCCACCTTTTGCCTCATAGTCTGCATAATTTATTTTATAAGTGTCATTTTTACATTCTGATTAATAAGGGCCAGTTGTACAAAACGCAGTTCACTGATAGTTCAGTTGAACCGTAGATCACTGGTGAACGTGGTTCACATACCAATCGGTTGTAACAAGTTTAGTTCAGTTGACTGACGATCAATTTAGGTTGGTACATAAATTTTTTAAAACTGCTACTTCAGTTTTTAAATATACGGTGTTCTGTGAATTTTGATATTATCATATTTATTGTGTTTTGGAAAATAAGAAGTGTATTATGGATTTATTGAATGAGCTGACGGGAAGAGGAGGAATTTTTGGAGTTAGTTAAATAATTTTCATCGCGAAAGGCTGCCTTAAACATACAGGGTGGCCAAGCGAAAACGAAACAGAGCCATTTGCAGGAACCTCGTCAACATTTTAGAAAAACGCTTAGACTTGTCGATTTTTGATTAAAGGGGGACACTCTTTTCCGGTATTTTTGACTCCACCCCAAGCGAGGGTAAGAATTACCCCAAAATTTTTAAATGGCATTGGGGGTCGAATAAGATGTCTTTTGAAAGTTCTGACAATTCTCTTTACAATAGTCTTTAAATTTTACATTTCCGACGGATCTTAACGTTTTTCTAAAATGTTGACGAGGTTCCTGCAAATGGCTGTTTCGTTTTCGGTTGGCGACCCTGTATAGGGAACGCCTTAATCATTTTCCAAAATGGATTGATAGATATTTCAAATTTAGATTTCTACTTTCAAAAGAAGTTTTGTAAGTGTAAAAAGAACGCTATTCTCTTTTGGTGAGAAGTTAACTGACCTCCTGAACTTTTTGTAATAAAAAAAGTTAAATAAAGTATAGGTACTTGTTTAAGTTTATCTTTAAATTACAACTCAATTCACAAAATTCACAACAGAACGAACCGTAGAAATATTAATCAATGGAATGAATTTGCTTGCAAAATGATACTGATAACTACTTTTTGCAATAACTTATAAACAATAATCTCACGCCAAATTATATTTCTGACATTTTGTTGAGGTTATGATTCCAAGTTCAACGATTTGAACCGTGTTTGAATCACCGATCAGTTGACCTCGCTGATGATCGATAGTTCATCGTTGATCGGAATTGGTACAACTGAATTTGACTCATTATCTCGGTTCAGCGGTGATCTATCAATGAACTTGGATGGTACAAGCGGCTTTAAACGTCGCATATAAGGTACATCGAATATTATAGTAAAAACTCTACTACTTGCTTGCAACTTAGAAAAATTCTAGCCTGACTTAGACCGGTATTAGACTATAAAAGACAAAAATCTTTTATAAAAGTCATTAAATGGAAAATGTGGTAAGTAGTCTAATACAGGCATGGACTATCAGAACTTTTCAATGTCCCGTGGACCTAGTGCCTATGACAGGGCATGAGCTACGTTTTTTAAGTGAAGTTTATTGCCTGCTATAAAATTATTTTGAATAATTAATAATTAAATGATGAAAAAGTTTTGAAATATGCAAATTTTATCAAGCTACCTGTTTTCTATTTGCATATAATAGTACTTTTACATTAAGAGTTGTATAGTCCACACTGTGGTTTCCACAGCAAAAGTTAAGAAAATGTCTCTTAGGTACTAAATAGCTTAGGCCTGACTTGAGATGTTTTGTAAAATATTATCTTTGTAAACGTTCTTCTATAAAAAGTAGTTCAACGAAACGTGATAAAATAACTTTGATAGAAGATCTTTGTCAAATATCATTTCTTCTAGTCAATTCCGACCTTAGAATTTACAACAATTGTGCCGAACAACGACATTATCCAAAAAGGATTTATTTGTAGCTCTCAGTTTTCAGCTTTCAGTTTTTATTAAAATAGATTATATCCTAAAATTAGAATCAGTCACAAATAACTACCAATACCGAATCATGTAAAATGTATTTTTGTTTGAAATTTCATCTAAAAAATAACCTTAAATCAAAAAAGTGTGACTCACCCCTATAATATATTTTTTAAATAAACTACAACTAGGTATAGAATCAAATTAAAAACAATAACATAAGTAGGTACTAAAAAAAAACTATATTGAGCCAGTGGAATCTTCAGGAAAATGCATGAGGGTTTCTCCAAATGGAGTTGGAGAAGCACGACTAGTAGAATTAAAACTACTTACTGAGCTTCGATCGTCTTCTACTTCACGATTTGGTAAATCTACTAAATATCCTGCAAAGAAAACAACATTGGCTCTACTTCACCATTTGGTAAATCTACTAAACTTTCTGCAAAAAAAAAACAACAATGTGCATATTGAAGATATACAATACAAAAGTACGTTGAGAAAACGTTTCAAGTAAAGGGATGTAAGAATAAATATTAAAAATATTGATGTCACTCTGACTCAAAAAAATCAACTGTTTCATTATTTAAAAGAGTACTCCACTTAAAAAATATCAAATTATTCCCTAAACTACTTGATTATCAATTTTAAACAATTCTATTTTTAGCAAATAGTTTTAAATAACTATTTTGTTTAAAAATATAATCTGTTGAGCACAAGAGATTTGAATGAAACAATATAATATTTACAAGTAATAGTAAATCTATTATTGTATGTAAACAGATGTTTTTTACTTCATTAACACCTTGCTAATTCATAAATTCTGGTAATGTCATAATACTTGTTTATGATATCAAAAAGGTACCTACATGCGTCATTTCTGTCACATCATCAACTGAATCTTGAAAAAAGGTCAACACTCAAACAGAAGGAGATAAGGGTTGAATGAAATAATGTATTTTGTAAAATTCATTTATTTTTACGATTCTATTTAGCAAATAGATAAATTTATAAATGTTTCTGCCTTTTCCTACATAAAAATCTATTTTCAGATCTACTTTGATATAGTGTTCATTTTTAATTAACAATATATTGTTGATTCTAATCATTCAACACATTTTAATCATCCAGTTTTAGTTTGCATACCTTAAACTAATACCTAACAATGAATTCTCTACCAAAACCAGCTCCGGTACATTTTTAATTAAGATTATTTTGTATGTTATACGGACGTTTCTGTTAATAACAAATTAATGAACTACAATTTACTATTTAATTTTCCATATAAATAACTGAACTGTTAATATATAAAACCAACTATATAAAAAAAATGATTAGAATCAACATAACATTCAAATTCCTAAAAAAGTTTATTGTATTTGGTTAGCTGGAGAGATTGTTCACAAGCTGAATATTATAGTTTTGGTGTAGATTATTCTGCACACACATACATTACCACGACAATTTCTATTGAAGTAAATTGCAAGAAGCAATGCTAACACCTTTGAACATTATGTAAATTATAAAGGATATGTTTAATATTTATTTTAGTTAACATTCAAATGATCTTCCTACAAGCTTTTAAGTTTGTGTTTCCTTACGCACCAATCAGCGATGGTCATTTATTTATGCAATATGTCCTTTTAATTTTTTTTATTAAAAATACTTTGGAAAAAATATCAAAAAATAATGTTTTTAAAAGCCAACATTACTTTTTGCAACCATTCATTCTCTAATCAAAGTTTATGGATAGAGATAGTATCATGTTATATTATTAAACATATTTTGTATGATAAACCTTTTACATATTATTCATTTTAAGCTGTCGCTTGTTATTAAATTAAAAGAAAAAAAAACAAATAAAACGCAACAAGTTTTTACCGAAACAATCAATCCACAAGTAAAACTTCTAAACGAGAAAATTTCGTTACAGTAATAGGGCCAATTCTTAAATCATCAGCTTAAAATTTTTCAATTTGAAATAGGAGTGACTCCTAAATTTTACCAAAAATGAATTGTTAGTACTAAATATAATACTAATATAATTAAAAAAAAAATGACGCAATATAAAAAAACGTCCAAATGTCACCAATCTCCGACACTCTATACTGATTTGTAGAAATGTAAACCTTTTTAAGTAATTAGTTTCCAAATATAAATAAGCTCTACTTATCACGGCCAATTCTTGGGCTTACATTTAAACCGGCTTCATAATTTCAAATGGAGCGGTGTCACTACAAAACTGACCGTGAGTGGAAAAAATTAAATGGATGATGTGGAGTGACAGGACGAGTTGGATATCCAATCGGTCCAACATAAACATAAACATAAATGGAGAAATTCAAGTAAAACGATTCCGGGCCGTGGCGCTGTCACCTGATCGCCTGACTTCAAAACGTGGTCCATATTTAAGTCATTTTCATTCGTTTTTTTGTTCCCTCATTTTGCAATACAAGACAACCCCAGCATAGTAAAGTAAATATTCGTTTATTTATAACAATTTAACTGGATTGTAAACCAATATAATATAAACTATTCTAACCTAAAAAAGTAAACTCTTGAGCACTACAACCAGTATGGCATGACCCTGAATAAGGTCAACTATTTGGATGTCATCCAAACGGATGATGTCCATTGGATTTCATCCATTCGTAGCAATCGTGAATGGCTGGCTTTAGAGGGATTTATGGGCAGTTTAACTTTGGATGGGATCTGTTAATCTTAAACTCAGCTTATGACATAAGTATGACCTGTGGAATTGGTCTTGATTCTTTTTGGAATTACAGTTAAATTATTTTTGTGAAATACATGACGCTTTCCAAACCTACAGACACCTCACTGAAAGTACGATTTTGTTTAAAATGTGCCTCCTTGCTGTTAAACACCAAGACGTTAAAAGAGGTGGTATTCCTTTAGTCTGTAACTTCATACAACATTTAAAAATGCTGTTAACTCCTAATGATAAGACATAAAAAATACCGTTACAAATTTGATATAGACCAATCACATGAATCTAATAATTAAAAAAATGTGAAGCAAGCAGGAAAGACTCTCACAAACACCGATAGATGGTTATAGTGCAAATATCAGGGAGTTTCAATTTTTTTTGAGATATGAGATGTTTTATAAATTTTTCTATTAACTTATCAAGGTTTTTAAAGCGCGTACATCACCTTGCGATGTTTTAAAAGTCATTAGATTTTTTGAATAAAATATTAAAGGGGAAATAAAGTTTACTAATAGAATTGAATGATTTTGCCAATTGGTACTTTTCTAGTAACTTGCAGTTTATATTTAAATAATAATAAAGATTAGCGTTTAATTTGGGCAGAGATTTCTTCGGTAAAAACACAGTAATGTTATAAATATGTGCAAAAACAATGTACACAACACCAGAAAATAATTCCATTTTATACTTTTAAATTAAATTTACAAGTTAAACATAATCTATTCATCCTAGTGATAATACAACAGATAATTTTAGGTAGTGAAATGACATTTTTTTAAGTACACACAGATATTTGTTGCAATGTTTAATAAAAAACATACTAAATTTGATTTTGAACATTTTCGCACATATCCGTGTGAAAAATCACAAGTAGCTTGCAAAAATACTGGTATTATGTACAAATTATTAATTAAAATACTTTCGACATAATTTAAACTAACCTGCAAAAAATTTACACCTGTCCACTTTTTTTTGATCTGGGGAAAAAGTATAGTTACCTTAAATCTAATTTAATAAATTTTAAAATCATAAAGTGACGTTAAGCGTTTCCGTTATACATTTATTGTATAAAATTATTTTAGTTAGGTTATTGGCCAACGTATTTCAGATAATCTTAATATTAAAAATAAAATTTTTATCACTGTAAGTCATGATTTTAAAGCATAATTTCTCTTGCGAATTTCTTAGATACAAATAGTTACGTTATTTAAAAACGAAAGCATGTTTAAAATGCATTAGTAAGTAACGAGATAAATGAGCTATTTTTTACAACAAATTATTTATGTCGCATTTTTTAAAATAAAGTTGGAAATTGTTGCTTTCATGGGAAGCAGTGAAAATAGTATTTTGTGTTATTTAAAATTTTTTTCAACAATCTTTAACCAACCGGATAACGAATCGATTAAAAATTTTTTTTCCGGAAAACTGAAAATCGTGTTCAATAATACATAATAAAAACTATACTAACATTCCTCTTTTATAACGTCAGTTTTTGCTTACCTCGGTATTTACCTTCACGCTTCAATTTTGAATACATTGAAGCTTAATCAATTTTTTTGCTCTAAAATAATTTTTTAAACACATAAACTAAAATTTACAAAATTAAACTAAACGTATTAAATAAAATTATTTTATATTTTGTACTTAAGTATTTTTTAAATTTTTTTTACTGATTTTCCTAACGTGTATCAAATTAAGATACAACACTATTTTACAAATCTGCATTTTTATTCGTTTTATGGCCATTTGTGCATCTTATCAAAAATTAAATGTAACTATACAGAACTAGTTAAAGCAAGATATCACCCATCAAATTAGCTTAAAAATCAACTAAATAAGTTACAGTCACATCACATTTGTTTTGAGTCTTACTTTAACTAGAACATTAAATATTATTATTAATATTTTCATCATTAATCAAGTTTCAATATACCCTTTTACAAACAACCGAGTGTTATTTCTAAACTCTTACCCAAAAGCATAAAGAAAACTTTATGTTCATAAGTAATCATTTAAAGTACAGTTCTAAAATACTTATAACTAGATGATTAAATATGTTACAATAATGATACTAAATTACCATTAAAATTATATACACCCACAACTATCGTGGACTGTTTCTTATACAACGCCAGATTAAATAAATTTTTAAAAAGCAGTAGAGACCCTAAAATGACTTACTGTTGAGAACTCCTCTACTTACATAATTTAAAACTTTTTTTGTTTGATCCGAATGGGATATCACTTTTTAATTAATTAAATAAAATTTTAGAAGAGCGAGAAGTTTGTTTTCTTTCGTCCCAAACCCGCTATCCACCCCGAAAAATAATTTAGAAGGACGTAAACCAGAATAATACTAAATAAAACTTTGCATTTTTGAAATTTAATACATTGCTTTTTTGTGTAAGTAAAACTAAATTTGAAATATCTAGAAAATGTAACGTTCTGCAGAGATTGAAGAGTACCTTTTCTGTGGCAAGCTATTACGGAATATTTACACTGGTAAATACTAATGCCACACGAACTTTGATAGCTAATACTGTTTTAGCCACCTACCCTTATTAGTAAACTGCAGTAGTTTTGTTTCGGTTTGCCTCAGATTTCTTGTAATGTGTTGATAAGTATATAAGTAATTATTGAGATTGTGTGAATATGTCGGGAAAGTGTAATAACGATCCTGACTCATTTTGTTATATTTGTGGTAAATTAAGTTTCAAAAAACAAAGACGAAATTTAACTAAACACTTGAATTCCCCAAAATAAGTGATGCGAAGATAAAAGAGAGTATTTTCATTGAACTTCAAATCAGGGAGCTAATAAAAGATCCAGTGTTTATAGAGAAATTAATTGATCTAGAAAAACGAGCAAATTTAAGAAATTTTCTAGGTAACGATAAGAGTGATAGCTACAGAGAGCTATTTTTGCATTATAGCATTGGGCTGCACCATGTCATTTAAGATTCATTTTTAGACTCATATCTGGATTTTTTTTCTAAGAATTTGGGAGCTGTGAGTGACGAGCACAGAGAAAGGTTATATCAGGACATTTTACAGATGGAAAAGTGCGATAAGGGCAAATGGAACCCAATGATGTGGGCTGATGTCTGGTGGACGATAAAAAGGTATCAACCAGGAGCTAAATATGCTAGAAAATCTTAAATCGTTAATTCATATTGGAACTTTTTTGTATCAGACGGTCATTATTTTTTGAAATTACTTATTATTACCAACACTCACTCATCAATGTAAAAAATATAAGTAAAGTTCGTGTGGCACGACAAAGTTCAAATTTTGTTGCCCAGTGTTATTAGGAATTTTAATTTTTATGAAATACAGATTGTGCTCAAAATTGTTTGATTACTTACTTAGTTAGATTACTACATAGGCGTAGAATGAAGCTACGCCTATGTAGTAATCTAACTAAAAAAATATGCACCCTGTAGAATGGAAACGGGGATTTACAAGAAAACGATATTAAGAATCTTTTCTTAATAACCCGTCAACATTTATATTTCCTAATTTACGGTACTAATTTTATTCGAAACTTAATTAAAATAACTTTAAAATAAATAAATCAGAAGAATAAAATAAAACGCAATTCATAAACTATGTTTATCCGAAGTAATTTTTCAGTAAAAAAGAAAATAAAATTTAGTCACCAATTAAAAGATTATTGTTATAATTTAACAAATTATAAAATAAAAAAAAAAGTGTTATTTTTTTACATAGTTGCTATATCAAAGTGATTAAAATTTCAAAATGAATCAAACGTAAAGCCGACTACATAATAATTGACAAGTACTTGTTAAATGTCAAGTAGTGAGTAAGAATGTGAAAATCGTCATTCTACTTGTACTTGTTGTCCGCTAAACTGAGCAATATTTTCGTAGTCACGCCACATTACTAGACAAGTTTGTAAAAGTTAGTAAAATTGGTGGAGTGGTGGAAAGATGCCACCATTGAATTTTTGGATCTTTATGGAGAGCAAATAATTATCTAGGACTCCTCTCCACATTTCATAAAAACAGAAATAAAGTTTACGATGCATGAAAACTAATCCAGTCCGAATTTTCTGGAAAGATCTCGATGGTGGAGTTAAAGAAGAAAAAGGAATCTCTATGGCAATACTCAGAAATTGCTTGAGCAAAATTAAACAAAGTAGGAAAAGTGGAGTCAGTACAAAAACCTTATTGGTTTGCATGTGACCCCAGCTGTACGTTTACAAGTACTACTTGTAGTTTCCCTGAAACTTAGCTCCATCAATTTATTTCAATTGAATTCCCTTGAACGCTAAAAATACATTTTAACGGTTGCAAATATTTTTATGACACAAACAATTGGACGTACTTGATTTTACTTTTAACAATTAAAAACCCCTTTTCAAGGGTTGCAAATATTTTTATGGCACAAACAATTCAATTGGATGTACACTACCTAAATGTACTTCTTGGTGTTCGAACATGTGATAACTGCAATTGGCACAAACGCCTAGAAGTACAATCAGATAGGAGTCGAATTGAAGAGTAATTGGGTAAATTCGACTGGTAAAATAAATTATTAACGTTATATGAGGTCTACCTCAGCCATCATGAAATTATTGACGATAATAGTCAAGATACAATTAAACGATGATACAGCTGAAATACTTATTTTCGTGTAATGAAATTCTTGCTTAAAAAAATATTAATATAAATAAAAATTAATGAAAATACAATCAAGTACACTCAATTGATTTGTTTGTACGTTAAAAAATATTTCAAATTTTAAAAGGAAGGGCTTAAAAGTTATTCAAAATTTTATTTTTGATAAGGTTGGGCGAGCTTTAATACTTGCGATTGGAGGAGTTGCTATGCAGTGTATAGACCATTCTTGAGGATGTAGATGTACTTCACTATATTCTAGACCAGCTATTCCTAAAGTGAGTTCAGCGGAACCTAAGAGTTCCACGAAATTATTTATTTTTGGCATTTATCATCAGAAGTCAACCTGCGATGCTAACTGTTCTGGATTACTGGATTATCCACATTTGGGTCTGTCTCTGAACGAGTTTTGGGTTGGTGTTAGGAGTGAATACCCTGAAGTAGTCAAAAAGGCTGCCTTATATTTGCTCCTTTTGTTACAACGTATCATTGTGCTACAAGCTTTTCAGCTTACACTTTATAAAAAACAAATTCAGGTCAAGACTAGATGTTAGGTACCCAACCATGGGCATACAACTGTCGACCATAATACCGAACTATTAGGCAATTATTAATAAAATGTTTCACTTTTAAAATATTTCTAATAAAAGTTTTTGTTCTTATTTAAATTGCAGTGTCTTTCATTTGTAATCATTTGATGTGGGGTTCCATAACATAAAAGGGATTTGCTGAGTGTTTCGTTAGTTTAGGAACCACTGTATCTTGACAAGTACTTGTCAACATTAGAATAGTAAGCAGCCGGTTTTATACAATGTCAATGATTTAAAAATTTACATGATTAAAATTTTATAAAACTTTTTATAATAAATATAAATACAGTTTATTTTCAATTTCCGTGTTATATTAATTAATATTACGGTTTCTATCTAGTACATAAAAGAAGTTTCCAAGTATTCTACTAAAAAAACTTAACTAGGTACGTATTTTTTTTTTAATTACAAATTATAAATTTTTAAAAAGATTGTTTAAAAATATTTTTTATTGAACAAATCAAACATTTAAAGTTAAATTTTGATTGTTAAATTAATAAGACTTCGGTGAGAATGTTGAAGAAAAACAAGTGTTTAAAAAGTCGTTTGGAAACTTTTTTTCATCTTAAAGGTTTATAAAATACGTTGACACAGACAAAGAAATAAGCACACGTCTCAACGTTTTTTACCAACCCTTATATCGGAGAGACACTTTTAATAGTCCTGAAGATGAAACAATAAAGTTTCGAAACAGACTTTTTAACAATTCGTTTTCTTCAACATTCTGACAGAAGTCCTACCAATATAACAGTCAAAATCACATTTAACAGTCGCCATCCTTCTTCAAATTTAAAATAAATCTAATTCACAGACCAAGATTAATTTTTCATAATATGAATACATTTAAGTGCAGTGGCGTAACAATAGGGTGGCAGGATGGACAAAATGCTATGAGCACCCGGCTCGAGAGGGCCGTGAGCACAGGATGATCCAAACATTTTGTATTACAAAATTCAGTAAAATTCTATTAGTTTTGTATTCAAATAATTTAAGTTACCTACTAAAGTTGATATACAAATTAAACAAAAAAATGTATCAAGACTTGAACGTCAGCGGCTCAAGGAGCCTTGTTGCAATTTGTTTTTCTTGATTACATAGGTTATTCATTTCTTTTTAAATATTTTATTCGTTCTTGTTTCTTATGACCTTGTTATCAGACAGGATAAAAGTAATTCAGGTATATAAATGTGACGGA
Source organism: Agelastica alni (assembly GCA_950111635.1). Taxonomy (NCBI): domain Eukaryota; kingdom Metazoa; phylum Arthropoda; class Insecta; order Coleoptera; family Chrysomelidae; genus Agelastica; species Agelastica alni. The sequence goes on from OX467714.1 coordinate 21,962,204, forward strand.
ATTGGGAAAAAACTAAGGGTCGATGACTAGTAATCCTTTCATATATATAATATATCATATATAATTTGGTCCCCGCCATATACGTTCGAACCAGAAACATACATCGCCTAGTTTTAGAACGCATCCGGTACGTCCTCACCGCTTGTAGACGCAGCGCTGTCAGCTATTGAAAAAATGATTTGTCTATGGTTTTAGCATTTGTTATTTTATGTAAAATAGATATATTTGTGCATTTCAGTAATTTGTAATTATTCCTGTGATTACGGCTAGTGCCGAGCGATCAGTTTCAAAATTAAAATTGATAAAAACTTATTTAGGAAATTCTATAGGACGACAAAGGTTACGAAACTTAGCTATTCTATCCATCGAACATTTCATAGCCCCAAAATTTGAACTCTGATGTTGTAATTAACACATTTGCTCAACAGAAGGTCCGAAAAAAATAATTTTAATAATTAAAATTTTTAATTCCGCTTCACAAGGAAAAGGTTCACAGCAGGACTGTAACTACCGAGGCATTAGTTCAATAAGCATCGTCGGCAAACTGTATACAAATATATTGATTAAAATAATGACAAAAGATACTAATAAGAAGATATGGGACGTACAAGCAGGATTTAAAAGAGAAAGGAGAGGAGGATCAGGTCTTTTCATTATGAGGCATAGTCGAAAAATTATTTATTGGATTATTGAAGGTCTACTGCGCTTTCGTAGATTTAAAAAAGGCCTATAATAGAGTGGTGAGGAATGAATTGTGGTCGACATTGTCTATGTAAAGGTAATTTGATACGAGCAGTGAAATCACTTTACGAGGATTCCACTGCTTGTGTCATAATAAACGGAGCTTACACGGACTGGTTTAACATTGAAAAAGGTGTGATACAGGGATGTGTGGCTTTGCCATGGCTTTTTAACTTATACATAGACAATTATTTAAAATATTTAAAACAGAGTGCATATGGATTAAGAATGAATGATTTGATCATCAAATGCTAATAGGCTGATGATAAAAAGGGATGAAAGTAAATGTTAGCAAGATGAAAGTAATGGTATTTGAAAGAGAAGAAAGCATGACAAATTGCGAGGTGCTGATTAAAGAAGAAAGAGTGGAACAAGTGAATGAGTTTGTATACTTGGGTTCAAAGTTTACGAGAGACGAAAAGTATGACTATTATATTGAGCGAAAAGTGTTGACAGGGAAACAAAAGAATGAGGCCCTGTATAATTTTATGAACAGCCAGAACGTGTCAACAAGGCACGACTGGCTGTGCATAGACACATGCTGGTCCCTACACTTATGTATAGTAGTGAATGTTGGGTTTGGGAGAAGCATGAAAATAAGATTAATTCTGCAGAGAGTAGTCTGAGAAATATAGCTGGAGTGACTCTGATGGATAAAGTGAACAATAATGAGATAAGGGAACGCTGAGGTCGAATTCGGCGACCATATCTCGATCAGATCGACATTGCGTTGAAGAAATGCCAGATCAAAAGTACCAACAACCTACGAGCATGTAGGAGAGCACTGATGAAAGTAGAAGAAGCGAAAGATGTGTGTAAGAACCGTAGCAAGTGGAAGGAAGTGTATATAAATTTTTTACTAAAAATAAAATTATTTTAGTCCAATATGCTGTTCAAATTAAAAGTTACTAGACAAAGTATAATAACGTTTGAAAGTACTTTACGTGGACCCAATTCGATGAATTTGCCTTAACGGTATAGTTACGCCACTGTTTATGTGCTACATAAATATGGTACATTAATGTGACTAGATTAATATTAATTATTTAAAATATACAGAGTACCCATTTCAACTGTTTATAATTAGATGTGTAGTTGATTGAGTTTATTACAAATAAAACAGATTTGTAAAAAAAATATTATTTAAAAAAAAATATTGTATTTAAAGTAAACTTAAAACTACTTTTAAACAAATTTTGATATTTACAATTGGATCAAATAAATGTTGAAATCTGTAATCCGTTTTAAGATTTCCAATTTCTATTTTTAATCATAAATTAAACACCGTTGCCAAGTAACTACCAATTTAATTTGAAGCAGCATCCAAATTAGTTTTGAAAGTGAATATTTAAAAATAAACAGCGAACGAAAAGACCATTGCAACAAATTTTGATAATGCCATGATATATTAGCTGTTTTTTTCTTTTAAAAATCCATTTTCTCTAACGTCGAAACAGTTCGTCCAGCAAACAGTTCACCAAAACATACCGAGGGCATTTCCCAACTCACTTCCTTTATTTTTTCTTTTTTTTCCTCCTCGAAGTTTTATTTGCAGTGGTTACCTTGGTCTCTACAAACGCAGTATTGGTAATTTTTCCAGAATCGTCACTTTCGGTTGCGTCTGCAGGAGAACTACTCAATTCACACTTTTCATCGTCGGAACACCTGTGGGTTGTGGATAAGAAGGAATTATTAGAAAATATGTCTTTGTCCGCGTCAGCGTCTGCTGTTTCCTCTTCGCTGACATTAATATCGATAAAGTCTGATATGTTTGTAGAAGCTTGTGACGTCCTTTTGGGTAAATGAACGGTGAATTCTTCCTCGACAAATTCGATCTTGGGCGAATCAAATTCTGCTTCGACGTCTGCGCAATCGATTATAGTTTTCGCTTTGGGTTTGGAAGCGGCAATATTACTCCAAGACTTTTTCGGAGGAGCCGGCAAGGTAATTTCCTCCGAACAGTTGTCAAAATGTTTGTCGTTTTCGTTATTAGCGTTAAATATTTTCACGCCCAATTTAACTTTAGGTTTCCTATTCCGTTTCGAAGTAACTTTCTCTTCTACTACGTTCTCTTCGGAAGAGTTATTTTCCGACACGTTCTCTATATTACTTCGATCTATTTTTATTTTTATTTTCTTCTTGTCCGTAAATACCGTGTCGGGCTCCTCGCTAGCGTCCTCGAAGTTCTCGACCTTCGCTATATTTTCCAAAGAGAAGAAATCGTCGTTATCTACGGCGGGAAAATCCAGATTTTTGTTGCTTCGTTCAAAGTCGCTGTTCAATTTTTCCGTCAAAACAGAAGGTTTCTCGATATCCGCATTAATCGTTTCAATGTCTGCGTTTATTTTCGGCAACGGTTCGGTGTCCAACAGATCGAAGATAGGCTCCACTTTGACGTTGGAAATTACCCTTTGTTTCGATTTTTTATTGCCGACCGCAGTTATTTTGGCATTGTTAGCGGTTTCAGTTTTGTCCGTCGATCTTTTTAATATTTTAACGGCGACTTCGGTCGCGGAATTCAAACTTTTAGTCAGAATGCGATCGCCGTAGTGCACTTTGTCGTAATTCAGTACGGGTTTCGGAACGACGATGGGTCTGAACAATGCCTCGTCGCAATTTTCGTGTATGGCCTCTTCGAATACCTCGACGTCGACTTCGTCGTCGGATTGAACATTTACGACGGTGCCCAGCGGGTTTACGACTTTTGCCACAGCCGGTTTCATTTGAACGATTACACAACGCCCACCTGGACAGAAAAAACGAGTGGCAGTTTATTCATATTTTGCACTGAAACTATTTTGCGTGCGAAAATGTGGCCACACGTGCAAGCATGCTATGATATTATTATAAAGCGGTCACAAAACTATGAGCGATCAACTACAAATTCTTCAAATCTACGAACAATAATATCAAAATCACAGTCTCCTCCATTTTCTTTGATTCCTAAAATCCTTATCGATGATTGATTAAAATAAGAAATGAAATACGAATTTGCCAATAATATAACAATGGGAATAACTAAAAATAAAATGGAATTTAAAATGTGAAGTTAGTTTATATTCCGATCGGTATCTCCTGGATGATGCTAATCTTCGTTAAAATTAATCAAAAAAAATTTTGTACATAGCAAACTACTCAATACATTGATTGGTAAAACTAAACGAGATCTGATAAGTTCTATAACTCATTACCTGACTGGTGACAACTAAAGAAGCATGAAAATAGAATTAATGCTGTGGAGATGAGTAGTCTGAGAATTGTATAGCCGGAGTGACTCAGTTGGATAAAGTTAATAATATTGAGACAAGAGAACGATGTGGCGTAAAAGATAATGTGGTTACAAAGATAGATAAAGGAATGCTTAGATGGTTTGGCCAAGTAGAAAGGATGGATGAAGGAAGATTGACGAAACAAATTTATAAGGCGAGTGTGAGTGGTCAAGTCGGTAGAGGTCGACCTCGGCGAACATATCTCGATCAGATCAACATTGTTTTGAAGAAAGGCCAGGTCAAGAGTACCAACAACCGACGAGCATGTATGAGAGCACTGATGAAAGTAGAAGAAGCAAAAGATGTGTGTAAAAACCGTAGCAAGTGGAGGGAAGTGGTCTCTGCCTACCCCTACGGGAAAGAGGCGTGACTATATGTATGTATGTATGACAACTAAAATGTCATAATTTCTCCAGTGTGTTATGAACAATGGGATAAACGCATGGAGTGTAGCTTGTAGTAGCGTGGTTAGAGTTGGAAATGCCTTGTAATCCCCATTTTTGATAAACACCGGACTTAAACAGGGAGATGCTATGTCGCCACTACTGTTTAACATTGCTCTGGAAAAGGCAGTGCGATCAGCCCGCATAAATATGCAAATGTTTACAGCAGATGGGCCCAAATTACCGCTTGCCTTTGCGGACGACATTGATATAGTAGGGAGAAGCACCATAAAAGTAAAAGAACAATTCATTAAACTAGAAAAAGAAACTAAAATGGGTCTTAATATCAATGAAATAAAAACCAAGTACATGTGTGTAACCAGGCAAGGTCAAATAGGAAGTCTAAGAGACGGAACTGGTCAAATGTCACAATAGGTGAATTTAACTTTGAAAGAGTTCAGAGCTTTAAATAACTAGGCGCCACGCTCAATGCCGATAATGACATACTGGAAGAAATCAAGACTGGAATCGTTAGTGGAAATAGATGCATGTACGCACTACAAAAAGCAAGAATCTGTCACGAAAATCTAAGGTTCTCTTTACAGAACGGTAATTAGACCTATCATCATGTACGGAAGTGAAACATGGACACTGACAAAAGCGAGTGAGTATAGATATTGTACGTGAGATAAAATCCCGAAGGTTACGTTGGGCTAGACATGTACAAAGACAGTCAGATGAACATTTAGTAAAACTAGTGGATACCCAATTAAATACGAACCGAGAGGAATGGAGGCAAATAGTCCGATCAGCCAAAACCCAGTAGTAGTAGTAGTAGGAAGTGTATATTGAAGATGAGAATAGTTAGATTATACTATTGGGGCATTTCATATGAAGCAGACAGCGAAAAAATGAGAGGTTCTGAATTTCGTTGCATTTAGTTGCCAAGCTAAGGTTTCTAAGAAATTGGCGTTTTTAATGAAAGGATTTTTTGTAAGCTGTTTTACGAATTAAACACATTTGCAATAAAATATTAAACGTGCTGATTTGTATAGAAAATTAATTTTTATACATTTTTAAAACAGATGTCTCTCCTTAACTAATGCTGATCCCATTTTTGGTAAAATTAATACAATTTTTAGCCTTATTTTGTTGTTTTAATTATTATTATTATTAAAATTATTATAAAAAACGATTTTAAATTGTTTATAAAAAATTATAATCGTCATTAACAATATTCTGTTCATGTCAACCGAATCCTTCAAACTGTTTCTTATCATTTCATAAGCGGGAGCTATTTTCAATCGTTTATTACAATTGAAATTTTTTTTTTAATTATTATTATCAATAATCATTTGTAAGTAACAATATTCAGTTGTTATAAACAATGCTTGATTATTACTAACAATAATTTTTCACTGTTATAGCGTCTTTAATGCTATTCTCTCAATACTGACACAAGTTTAAAATTCTCTAATTCCTATTTTTGTTTTCTAAAATTATCTCTTTTTCTGAAATATTGTCAAAATATTTTTCATACAAATATTCCTAACATGCAATAATCATATTATTCAAAAGATCTTAAAAGTCTGTATTAAAAATAGTATAATTTATAAATTGGTTTACCATTTTTTTCAGTTTTTTATTCTCCATAAAAATCTCGACCAATTTCGCTGGAAATCTAATCAGTTCTAAGTTGCGTAATTATGCGTCGAATGCAATTGGTCCCACGTCGATATCATTTTTTGTTCTCGAGATAATCGAGACGAAAAATAATTCCGAACGCACATATGAACATACGCACATACGTACATACACACAGATGTCCACTTAAAAACAATTGTATTCGACTCTGGGGACCTTGAAATGTGGATATATGTCAAAATTCGGGATTCGTAAAATCGGACCCATTACTATAACTTCCCACTGGGAAGTTAACAAAACAGTTACTTTTCTAAACAGATCACTATGTTTAATATTTTATTGCAAATTTGTTTCATTCGGAAAACAGCTTCCTTTCATTAAAAACGTCAATTTTTCAAAAGCTCATAATTTGGCAACAAAGCTTCATACAAAAAAATTGCATGTTTACGTTCACACGAAATGTCCCCATTTCAAAAATAAAGTAACTCTATCTTACCAGTACTAGTACTTTATTGCTAGACCTCGTATATAAATTTTTAACACTATCACAGTGAAAGTGAAAAAACTATTTCAATAAGGTATTAACACTCATAAATGACTTTATGCTTAACTCATCATTCTTTTGATTTCCTTTAACATACAAGAAAATTTGCAAAAGTTAAAATAAACTTAGGTTGATGTAATGTCAGTTCAAAAAACCGAACAAAAAGAAATATAAATATCTGTCGATATTTTGTTAACAATAGGTAAGAAGATAGGTCTTTTAAGGTGTTCATTATTAATCACAAATAAAGTAGGCAGTATTAGGTAACATTTTGGAACTATAAAAAGTTTTAAAGGAATGGATTAGAGCTCAATACTAAAAAATAAATGTGCAAAAAAAACAGAAGTGATTACAAACAACAAAGATAATAGTCATAAAGCACATACAACAGGAAAAAGCTGATAGAACTAGCGATGAATGGATTAAATTTTAATTAAACATAAAGCAATTCATAAAAAAAAGTGATCTTAGTAGAAAGTGATACAAAAAATCACATTGGTCCTGTATTGCTAGAAAAAAATGCAGTAAAGAAAGTCAGAAATTACAAGGAACCAGTTAAAATTAGCACTAGCATAGACAAGGTATAACAAAAAAGTAAATAAACAATTTACTAGATGTACCTAATATAGAACTTCTACATGCAGAACGTTTTGAAGAAGACATAAAGGCGAGATAAAACGACATACATAAAAGAATCAGTACAAATGGAGATGCTATAATACTACTATATTGCTAGCTTGCATCTAAGGGTGATGTTTTACTCCGATCTGTGGCACTTTGAGCCTTTTATGCACGCATGACTATGCGTGTAAATGTAGAATAAAATTATTATAGAAAGGTACACCTCGTGGCTAAATTCGACAGAGTGATATTACAATAGACAATAAATTTTAGCAAATTATAATATATGGGTTAATAATTACTGTGGTTTTGTGGGTGTTTTTGATGCTATTTTTTAATTTAAAATGTTAATAAATGGCTAATATAATTAAATGTATGAAAAACGAGGCAACCATGACAAATTTCAATTGATAGTTATCATCGTCCAGTATTGGTTGCAACAGGAATATCGAAAAAGGTGTTTCGCAGTGTTCGCGATGAGGCTCGAGGAGTGGAGACAGGTAAGCAACCTTGTATTCCGGAAGAATTTAACGGAACGTTACTCTAGAGGTTTTATTTCAGAAGGACAGAGAAAAAGAAAGAAACTAAATATTTTTTTATAACACAAAAGCAACAGCCGACTCTACACAAGTAGGTTTTGAGTATAGGCAGTCAACTTTAAGGAAAGTACTCGTACTCTTTGAATTACATTAAAGGTTACAAAAAACACACGAAAATAGAGAATATAATAGAAATTTATGATGTAAGATTAAACCGTATGAAATTTTTAAACAGAATAAAACAGTGATGCATAGTTCTCATTCACAGAATATCCTGATAGAAGTAAATTTTTGCATTGTTAAAAAAAACTAGAATATTTGTCAGTGGTTACCAATGATTTCAACTATCGTTGGCAACCAATTCGATTCAATTCGTCAGTCTATGTGCGCTTCCGTTGAAAGTAGAGTGGGGAGGCAGCTTTTTTTTTCAACAATGAAACCATTTTACCAACAATATAGTGGTAGTACACCAAAGAAAGTGAATGCATAGTAAGTTGGAACACGTCAGTAAGGAAATTGTTGAAGAATTGTTTGATGGTGATTGTAAGCAATCACTCCAAACAAGGAATGAAGCAATAATAACAATTCACAAATAGGTATATAAATACAAAATATACTACTATAAAATACTTCACGAACTACTGACCTCATTAGCTAAGAAATTACTTATATTAACTACAAATAGAACAATGAATTGTTGCACAAAACTGTAAAGTCTAAAGGAAAAAGGATATTTAAATAAAATGAAGGATTTCTACACTCAAAATGAAATCGTTCGAAACCGATGCTGTGTACTAAAGATTTTTGGCTTTTAAAGATCTACACACATTCCAAATATAACAAAAAAAAAAAATGAACATAAAATATACTAATCTAAAACTTAAATCTAGCATTATATTTTACTGCTGTTTGATTACTACCAAACAAAAGTTCACTTAATTAAGCTTGATGAAGGTCCACATCTTTGATAATTTGTTAAAAACTAGATTATAATTCAAACAATAACAGCAGGCCCGACACCAAGAATTAGCAATCGAAAATGTTGTATGTGTTGAAATTAAACAAAAAATAGCAAATCTTTTATCTTTGATAAAGGATGTCTTAAAATTGTTTAATGATTTCTGTAATTTGCATTCCTGAAAATCAGCTTTCCCCACAAATTTAAACTGTTCTTTTTCATGTAGATGCTTGACCAAGGTTGTTTTATTACTACGCTGGATAGCTAACTCGTTCTGCAAAAGTGAGACCCGTGTGACTTCAAGGCGGCAAATTTACAGTAAGGTCAAAACAAACCAGATTATAATTGTAGATTATATACGTTTCCGGGAGTTTTTGACCTTACTGTAAATGGCGGTCGTGACGTCAGCATGCCTCAGTCTCAGATCTTTCGGATCGTGTTGGGTTAACTATCTTCAAACTTTGATGACGCTAGAACCCGAGTAAAAAGCTACGCGACGTTTAGCTTTGATGCTTCATTTTTTCGAGATGGCGTTCATGCGTTTTACGCATTTGACACTCAAATCCAGCGTTAATCGTCAGCATGAAAAAGCACCCTTAGACATTTAAACAATTAACATCAATTCAAAACTATTAAAAAGGCAGATACTCGAAAATCTCCATGAAATTTTTTTTAAGACATCCTCTGTTATAAAATACCAACATAAATGATAAGTCTAGGGGAAAGTTGTTTGGCATGTTTCTTTTTTTACAAATAATATTAAAATATGACATTTTATCGAGTACGCATATTAACATAAAAGTTTTAATTAAAATACATTTATTTTTTGTCATGTGAGTACAAAATTAAAAGACATTTGCCTCATTTGCAATCCAAAATAAACGAATTCACAGATGGAGTATAAATTGCTCTAAATTTAAAATGGTTAAATAGTGTAAACACTTAAAATGAGATGATTAAAGGTGGTTCAATTATGCAGTCATAAATGTAAAAAAATAAAGTTATAATCCAATTACCAATATAATATTGACAGAAATGACGATGTCAGCAGTAGTTAAAGATGTTATTAGTAATAGCAAATAATATAGGAGCGTCTATATTCGTTGATAATAGTTAAGACACAATAATAAAATTATACCTGTTAAAAATATTTTTTTGAATATTATTTTTCTTGTATGTCAACACTTTAATTTCATTTATTTTATTTTATATGAATAGTAACAACCATCATTTCAAAAGGACAATAAAAAAACTAATTTATAAGATTACTTGGTTAAAACCAATGTTTGAGTAATTTTTTTTATTGGGAAACATCAAATTATCATATAAAATGTCTCACACTTTGAAATGAACAGACTGACATTTAATTTAGAATTAACTCCATATAATAGCACAATCGACTATTTTTTAAATTGGTTTCTTATTATAAATTTTTTGTAACAAATTTTTGCCACATCATTATGTAATAATACAGCTCCAGGCTCTGACAAGATAGCAGCTGAATCAATAAAATTAATCTCCGAAGCACAAATATGTATATTAGTAAATTTGTTTAAGGACGTTCCCATGGAGCAGTCATGCTCAATTATTATTTTAAAAAATGTCTAGAGGATAATAATGATTTCGCGTTTAAAGAATGGGAGACTTGTTAAAAAAGATTGGTGATAAAATTGCTAAAGCCTTGTCTGAAGCTAAAAAACAAAAAAAAAAACAAGAAATACTTCATGAAACAGCTCAATGTGAAATTCCAGATGAAAACTGTAGTTAGTTTGAGAGAATTAGCTAAAAATCTTAAATGCTGCAGAAGTCTTTTAGACATGGAAACATTGTACGATTTCAAAAGAGAACATTTTTTACAAGAAAACAAATACCGCTTCTGTTTGTTATTTTTACAGAAAAATATTTGTTATATCTTCAAAAAATGAATTTCAGTTTTTGGAAACAGAAAATTACTATTGTTATAAAAAAACGAGCGAGTCTTACAGTAGTCGCATATGATGTGTAACATTTGACATCTCACCTTAGTAATAAGCAATTTTAAAATTATATTCTGAAAAAATGAGTCAGGTATTATTTAAAATGATTTTTCATAACAAACAATAATTCTTTTTAATTTACACTGACAGTGACAGAAATCAACCTCAAAATTTAAAAAAGCTAAATACTGAAATATTTTATTCGAATAATTATCTATTATTACTTACTTAAATTTTTTATCAATGATCTGGCACTTTATTGAGACTTATAATAAACAGTAAATATTTATTTATATAGTTTACGCATATAACAGCAAACTTAATACATAACGGAAAATTAGTTGACGTCTATCTGATGGCCAACTCTAACCGCGCGCTCATTCGTCAAATTAAGTCTCGGAAAATTGGTTGACGTCTATCTGACGGCCAACTCTAACCACGCGCTATTCGTCAAATCAAATAGCGCGTGTTTCCGCGACTTCCTGTTATTGTTACACATTTCTGAAATCACTCTCACAAATTGCGAGTAATCGAGAGGAAAGATGTTACACATGCAAGAAAGCGAGATCAAAGATGTTACACATAAAAAAAAACGTGCGTTACAATACTGACCGGGGTAGGGTTCCCATATTAAGTATGCAAATTTTAATAGTCAATAATTACAAATTTAGAGCTATTCAGCAAAATTCTTACGTGTAAAGGACATTCAAAAGTATGTGTATGTATTTGAAAATTGAAAAAGATTGTAAGAAAGATTGATTTTTGTGGGAACGTTCTTAATACCATTTCTCATGCAAGATAATGCAGAGCTAAAAGGAAAATTATCTAATGAGCTACACTTTGTAGATCCTCTAAAAAATAATCCATCAAATACTTGTTAGAAGATTGGAATGAAATTTCAATGAAACCTGATTTGCCTACAGAAGTGCAATAGAGACAAAAGAAGCATTATTCTTCTGTAATGTTCTGTCTCAAAGGTGCGTACAATAGAATTATTATTATTGAAAGGCACACAACTAACTTCTCATACTTAAAACCACATTTTATCGAAATTTGTCGAAGTGTTTCTAATGATTTATATTTAAAATCGTTAAAATTTTGTAATTTGTAAAATATAATTTTTAATGAAGGGAGTTGATTTTCTTTGTACGTATTGTAAACCGTTTGTTGAATCACATCTTTAGATGCATCATCTATCCGATGGCTAACGATACGTTTTCGTTTTTTATCATATTCAATCACAACGCCTAAATAAATTGTGGAATAAGTAATTTTCATTAAGTTGCATCTTGTTTTAATTATTTCATCTCGAGTTGAATTGACATTTTCAGCTTTTAAGCATGAATATATATTTAAAATTACTTGTTGAATTTGAATATGTAAATTTTGATTTTTAAATTCCCAAAATTGTATCTCATTTTCATTATTATTAATTAAAATTGCATTATTAAGATGTATTTCATCATTAATTTGGATATTATCATTACTTTGAATTACATTATTATCAGGAATTTTATTATTAATGTGAATATCGTCAATATTAAGCAATTCGTTAGATTCATCATTTACCTCAAACGGTCTCCAAAAAGCCATTTCATAAACAAAATAAAATGCAAACAAAAATCTCCTGAGACATTATTGAGAACCAGCGCGCGCTAATGTTTTGAAACGTCTAAAGAGATGGCCAACTCCTTTTCAAGTAAACACCTGCTAGCTAGATAGTCGACCGATGATTTGCTGAATGCGTATTAGCGATGATGATATTCAAAAATAAGCTGTGCTACCCGTAGCATATAAAAAAAGGCGGCCGATATGTTTTGCTAAATTTATCGGTATTACTCTGTATAGCTTATTACCGAAATATCGCAACGCCCTGGTAAAATAATCTTTTTTAAACTGAAATTGAAAATACTACACTTATTTTTCAATATTATCGGGGAGGTTAGAGATTTTCCGTAAGGGATTTTTTTGTTTTGTAATATTTTTGTACACTCATCGACAGTTTTTGCAATTCGTTAAAAGTTTCACTTCAATTTAAATATATTTTTGGATAGCTAAATATTCGGTAACCATTACAAAATATTTATAACTAGGAATTCTGTTCAATTCGGCAGTTGATGTGCTTTGTTAATAGTGGAGTGAGGACGCGTTGCAAGTGAGCCTTTCAATAATAAAACTATTTTAACTTATTCATTCCATACTTCTTTTCCTTTTGATTACAATAAAGCATTTGATAGAGTATTATTCAGATACTAAACACCTTCATGAAAATATTCGAATAGTAACTTGACTATATTTTAACCAGAACACCAATATAAATGAAATAAGCGATTTATGATGTGTCCTTATCTTTTTATAATTCTCCATAACGTACGACGTTGATCTCACGTAAGGTCAGATCATGCAAGTTAACATTTAAACTTGTATATCAATAAAAACTTGATCTTTAAAGGATACTAAGAAATACATTCTACAACTAAACATTTTTACCTCCCCTAAGATATAAATTTACTCTAACTGGATTAAGTTGTGCTAAGCTGCGCTATACGAAAAACTATTAAACACAAAAAAAAAACAAAAAAATGTATAATGCATCGACTTACCATTATCTCTTATTCCAGGAGATTCTAACATGGCATCCGCTAGATCTTCTTTTAATCGCAATTCCCCGATTCCTCCTCCTTCTTCCAAACGTCTCTGATAATTTTCTAACAAATGATTTTCACAACTCGACGCAGAACTCGATTCGATTAAAATGGCGTTCGCATTGGTAATGGGCATATTGATGGGCTGCGAATGACCTAGGTCGAGTGGCTGAGATTCTCCCACGGATAATGGAGACCTTGAAAGTTGACTTTGAATGAGATTAAGAACAAGAATGAAAAAAATAAATAATAGTTTAAAAAAACTAAGACAACACGCTTTATAAGAAAACCAAACTAAAAAATAATAATTAATAAAAAATAATTTCACAATCAAAAGCGTGGGGTGCTATTTATGATGTTTACTTTTTATTCTTGAAGACTTTACTTTTACCAATATCTGTTTATTATCAAATATATTAATTGATATAGCGCACCCTACGCTTTTGATTATAAAATTATTTTTTATTAATTATTATTTTTAGCTCGGGTTTTTTTCAATATCCTGATGATCCTGGCCAGGATCTTCGAAGAAATTACAAGTCAAGCTAATATAAAGCGTACAAAAAAACGCGAGAAGGTATTAAAATTACTAGGATTTAAAATTGTGATATGCGTTAGCGATATCTATTGGAGAGTAGTTCAAGCGTCGCCATATATTTAAATTGAATTCATGGGGGATAACAGCCATTTTTAATCCATATAAAACACTTTTTTTAAATATAACTGATCCTGGTCAGGATTTTTGATAAATTTTATGAAATTATTGTATTGTCATCGGTCCTTTAAAAGTATACAAAGTTTCAAGTCGATCCGATGTTTTTAAGTGGGTGAAAATCGTGTACAAAGATTCCGTTACATAGATAGATAGATTCAAGACAAGCTAATATAAAGCGTATAAAAAATATACTCACCTCGAGATAGTTTTGTAGGTTTTAAAAGTAAATTGTGGACCCATCCATAATCGTCTGTGAGGTCCAGCGTGGGTAATAATCTCCACTTGTGACAACCATTGTTCGTCATTACATTCTGGCTTTGAAGTTTTATCCTCATCGGGATCATGACTAATAAAACTAAGATTTTCTTTCGTCATTGGCGGAACCAAATCTACTCCGGAACTTTTTCTCTGTAGCACCCACTGTGCTTTACCGGTAACAGTAAGTTCGATGGGAGTATCACTGGAGACACGTTCTTTCGGGATGTTAGATAATTGATGGGGATCGAGATCATATTGAACTAGTGTACCCAAACAGGACATGATAAAAAGAGAGTCCACGGGTTTTAAATTTTTATTCAACGGATTATCACGTGATATATCGATGAGGGCACGTGGAGTACCAAAGCAAGTTACCACACGAAGAGAGACATTTTCTTCAGATGAAGATGATAATCTTTGGCGACCTAAAAATCAAATACAAATTGAGTTTGTTTTTAAAATTTCCACTTAAATGCCACTTATAATTAATTAATTATTTAAACGCCAATCGGCTTTATACAACAATACAAAATTACTAATAACAAAATATGGAGAAAGTAAACAATAAAGAAAAAATAATTAATCAAATGAACATATTATGATCTTATTGTGTCGTAATGTGTGCACTTAATTTTGACAAAAATATTCTCGACATTGATGTCATCAATAGTAACGGGTTCAACAATAATATGGCGTTTTACAGCAATAAAGACAATAAAGACAATAAAGACTAGCATCGCTAGTGTTTTTATCTCTTTATTCTAAAAATGTTGTTATCAACTACCTCGCTATCGTATACCTATTGAAAATGTATAATTCTGAGTTTAAAAACCAGCTAATTTCGCCGCATGTTACCTATACTATAGGCATATGTGGGTCGAATATATATCAGAAAACAACTACTTTCCTGGCCCTGTGCCTAACGACGAGCATTTCATTACGGTAAAGGTGAGCATTATTGATTTGTCTCTTCAAAGGGCAAATGTGAGTTTGCTAAGACCTACCATATGCTGATGAGAGCAACACCCCCAAACCAGTCCATAGGTGGTCACTTCCGGTGGGTAAATTTAATAATTCTTTCTTTTACTTAACAAGCATCTGAATATCACCCAAAATGGATTATGCACGATTATCTGTCAGATATAATTCAATGTTCGTCGTTAGGCACATAGCCAGGAAAGTAGTTGTTTTCTGATAGATAATTGACCCACACATGACTATGGTGTAGGTGCGGCGAAATTAGCTGGTTTTAAAAAATTAGATTTATACATTTTTATATACAGAGTGGACTAAAAGTCTGGAAACGGGCAATTATCTCGTTAAATGCTAGTCTGAATTGTACAAAATTTGGGATAAGCCTATTTTGAGATACAGAGATTCTAGATTTGACATTTGCAATGTTGTCAGATTTGAAGTTTCTCTGATATTATTAGTCACTTTGGTTTTTTAAATACATTACCCAGTATATTCAGTTATTATTGGAATCTCTTCTTCAATACGAGTTCAGCCATATGCAACACTTATGATTTTATGTACACTTAAAGGTCTAGTTAAGGTCTAAACAATCATGGAGAAATGTGGTAGACGCATTCTACCATCGATTAGGGTACTGTCAACTTACAATTTTGATCACTAGACGAAGTAATCATTATGTTAAAAATGTTATCTTTTAATTGTTACGTTTTAATTAAGACCTTTTAGACTACATAAAAACATAAGTGACACATGTGGCTAAACTCGTATTGAAAAGGAGATACCAATAATGACTGAACATACAGGGTGATGAATTTAAAAAACAAAAGTAACTAATAATATCAGAGAAACAGCAAAACTCAACATTACAAATGTCAAATCTGGAATCTCCGTATCTCAAAATAGGCTTATCCCAAATTTTGTACAATCCGGACTAGCAATTTACAAGATAATTGTCCGTTTCCCGACTTTTGGTCCACTATGTATATACATTGATTATGTATTTCCAGCAATCAATATACCAGAACGGTCATTGCGATTCATACGTTGAATTTAGGATTTTATTGTTTGAATAATGAATCGTTCAGCATCTTCCCATATTTTTATAGCTATTTTTTAAATGTCAACACAACGTCATAATCGTGTAGACCAGCATGATTTTTTCCTACATCTTCAACAATCATCGTCATATTTAAGCCAATTTACACCTAAACCTTACATATGAATCACTCCGTCTATTGGTGAAAATCGTATGAAAATCCGTTATTAATTTTTGAATTTATCGCATTCAGACAGACAGACAGGGGACTTTGTTTTATACACATACATATAGTCACGCCTTTTTCCCGTAGTGGTAGTTAGAGACCACTTCCTACGGTTCTTACACACATCTTTTGCTTCTACTTTCATCGGTGCTCTCATACATGCTCGTCGGTTGTTGGTACTCTGGTGTATATATAGATAATTTACGAAATAATGGGACTCCTTAGAGCGGTACTGGCAATATTACAGTTCGCGTGCCTACTTCGTATATTTCTTTACCTTTGGTGCTTCTTGGTTGTGAATAAACATTAGGTATGATTTCATTAGTGACTAGTAGAGTTGAATTATTATTGCTAGAGACCACTTCCTGTTAAATCTGTCGGAGTATGATGAAACGTCAAAAACACACGCAGTTGCAGAATAACCCTGCTTGACAATAAACAAAGAAGTGAATGTGTGGTTGGATGGTTGACAGGTCTCTGTAATAAATCAACTCTTATGTCGCTTTAATTATTTATTTAAAGCTTACCAGATTGTTGTCTTGGAAGAATAATTCCAGTGTTTTGCATTACTATTGGCTGTCTAATTTGTGCAAGAGGATTAATAATAGTCGGATGAGGAAACGGTGGAAATCTCGGATTGTGATGTGGATAGTGCGTGACACTTGGCATTTCCAACATTGATATCGGACTATTCGATCTGCCATCAACTGATAAGCCTAAAAAATATGTGACCATGAATATTTTCCTTGCAATGTATTAATTTCAATCAGCATGTATAAGTTACAACAATGACAATTTAACTTTAGTTACGACCTTGATGAATCCGTTTTAGAACTTGCCTGATGTTTGAAATGATAAGTCTAATTAAACAATTCATAGCAACCAAACGAGTGTTTAACTGCTTCCAAAAATATCGTCGTATGGTTTTTATATCAATAAAGATCTTACCTGCTGATCTATGAAACCTAGACATTTTATTAACAACTTGCGAGGTGGCGTGCGTTCTCATTCCAACATTTCCTCCATATGGTGTAACCGGAAAAACATGCGTGGTTCCTCTTAGTGTGCTGACACACACCCATCTCGAATCCTGAGAGAAGCTCATATCTTGCACAGTTGCAGAAGTATCGCCTCGATGCAAAATATACAGATGATGTACAGATGCGAAAGAAGATCCTCCGGGATGTGGATGGATGCGAAATAAATTGAAATCGTGACCGCGTTTGTCAGACGTTAAAAGTAACATACCACTGGGGTCAAATTGTAGCGCTACTATGGCCTCAGTGTGTGCGGGGAAATGTGCTATAACTGGGTCTCCAGAAACAGATGATTTGTCCTGGAAAGACGAGGGACTCTAAAAAATTAATACTTACATTAAGTATACAAGAAATAATTTTAACTCAGCATGGAATTTTAAAATTACAAACTTTTGTTCCATTAGTTTCAAATATTTATAACAACAGTTTAAGTATTTTAAATCAATATCCAGTTATTTTTTTAGTTATATGTTGTTGAACGTTGTTACTTACCCCAATGTCCATTATTGTCACTATTCCTTTGTGGGGAACATCAGCTTGTCCTCCAGCTCGAGGACTATTTGACGAAGCTCCTGGTTTAAAACTATTATTTCCTGTTAAACTACTAGCGACACTTTCTCCTAATCCTCTAAGTCCTCTACCCAAAGACTTTGCAGCATGAATTACAGTCGCAGTATAACTCTAAAGAAATATTTTTAAATACAACAATTAGACAATATAGAAGTAATGGAAATTCTTATGAAGTCTATAACACCGCCAACGTCGCAAACAAAAAAAATTAAAGTTAATTTCTTTAAATTAGTCACATTACTAAAAACATCGTGAAATCTGTTCCGAGGTTTAATCGCATTACAGTCAAGTTGAGTTTTTTTATGTTAGTTTTACAAACTGTAAAATTGTTGGTAAGTTTTTCTTTTCATTTAGTTTATTGTAGTTATAAAAGTTATTGTCATTGAATTAATTAGTTGAATATTATTACTTGTGAAAATGGTTTTTTCCTTAAAAAGACCACTATTTTCAGTGTCAAATTTTGCAACGTTGCAGGTTAATTAAATGCGCGCATTGTTGTAGCTTAAAGTCCAGGAGATTTTCCAAGACCTCTAAAGCGATATACATATAAATTATTACCACTACAAAAAAGACTTCACTTAATGGGTTTAACATATTTTATTAATATAGCATATTTCACGAATATACGGCATTTTCGGATTATCGTTAGAAACTCGATAACCAGTATTTAACTGTTCATTTAAGAAGTACGAAAGAAAATTCCCCTAATATTTTTAAACAAATTACGTAGGCAACGAATTTTATTTTATAAGGGACTTCTTATAAACTTTTATAATAATTAAAGAAACGTCTAATACAAATAGCTCTTAAAAAGGGAATAAATGGGATATATATTTCATAATATCATTATAAGTCATTCCTCACAAAAACGCCGCATTAACACTTTTTGCGCTCGACTCGAATATCTTTACACCATAGGCGGGTACCACAAGTTGCCAGTGCCTTATATCATAGGGCTGTTACTGCAATAATAAGAGAGCTAGGTAAGTAATCCAAACAAATTTCATAAGCTATTAAGGTTTAATTTGGCTTGTTGATTCGTTTATGATTACTAGCCCAAACCAATTCCACAACAATTAGATTTCTAGAAAAGTAATTAGTAATCCATTGTAGTGGGTACCTACATTAAAATCGTATAGTACCGTTTGTGATTTCAAGTAGTGTATGTATACCTAATTGACCGCGAAAATGCCGCGACGTGTTTTAGATGTAGATGAGTTAATGTTGAATGTACACGCTTATTTTACTGCGGAAAAGAACAATGGAGGTCCGTTTCTACCAGTTTTATCTATACGTAAACGTATGTGTGATGCGATGGGTATTGGTGAAACAAAATTAACCTTAGTTTTAAAAAGTGTAAAAAATGGAAAACGTGAACAAAAAGTTGAAAAATAAAACCCCGCCGACATCCAAAGACTGTTGACTTTCCCGAAGCTTACAAATTTGAAATCCGCAACGTTGTGTACAAAATGCGTGAAAAAAAAACATGTCTCTTTAGATTCAATATTAGAAAAAGTGAAAGGAAAAAATGTATTTAAAATTTCTAGAACAAGTCTTTGGAGAATTTTGAAACATATAGGGTTTAAGTTTAAAAAGGAAGACAACCGAAAGGCTTTGTGTAAAAAAGGTAAAGTCGTGCACAAAAGAATTGAATTTTTAAGAAATTATACCCACTGTAAACAAGAATGCTCTTCATTTGTTTACCTGGACGAAACTTGGATTTTTGCTAAATGTAAAATAAAAAGAATTTGGCAGGACAATAACATTAACTATATAAAACACAACGACGGTGAAGGAAAATGACACATTATTGTGTATGGAGGTGGAAAGCATGGTTTTGTTGATGGAGCGAATCTCTTATTTTTGTCAAAATTAAAATCGGCAGATTATCATGACAATATGAATACAGACATGTTTGTAAAATGATTAAAAGAAAAACAATTACCATCGTTACATGAACCATCTGTCATTATATTAGATAATGCTCCGTACCATTCGAAAATGTTAAATAAGCAACCAACAAACTCCTGGATGGTACAGAAAATAAAAGAATGGTTAACGAACGAAAATATTTTATTTCCACAGTATTGCTTCCAGCCGGAATTATTATCGATAGCTAAAAGGCACGAAAAAAAAAATTTACAAAGTGGATCAAATTATACTCAGTTATGGACATCGTGTGCTAAGACTTTCGCCTTATCATTGCCAATTTAATATCATTGGGTATATTTGGAGAATATTCAAATCTTATTTCGATCATTACATTGGATCTAATGGTTACAGTGATAAGGCTGTTTTGTAAACCTGGCAACGAGCACTTAATCCTGCCACTCCTGAAATGTGAAAATTTAATAGAGGAATGGTGGGTTCGTAAAAACCGCATCGCAGCAGTTAATCCGAATAAGGATAGCGACGATAGTGATTCCGATTATAATGACTATAAATCTGATGCATATTAAATTTGTATCGATAATTTATTTTAGTTGCATTCCATTTTAACATATGTAATTAAATATGTGCCTATTTTTAACCAAAAAACTCATCGAGAGTTACATCAACGATTTCTGTTTACAATAAAGCAAAAAATAAAAGTAAAACCTCTCAACAAAAGCATAATAATAAACAAGAAATATTCGTGTTTAAACCTTAGGGGAATTTACTAATGTGCCTCTCATCACAGTGCGCCCGTAAAGTCGATGCCTTGGTGACAAATCCGATACAGTCGTACATTGGTGAAATGAGCTTTAGTGCATGTGACAGTTAGGAATTGATTGATCTATATACTTTTAAAATTTAACAGAGTCTGTATGTTAATAAATAATATAATTACAATGTCAATATTCTACATCAAAGGTTCAGAACACTGGGGGTCACAGAAATTATAAAAATTTGTTGCAGCAGTTCAAGAAAACGTAGTGCCCTTATTGAGCCAGAAATAAAGTCTCAAGATCAACGTAAAATGCATAGAATTGGGAAAATGTTATTCAAGAGGGGTCCTCGTACTACACAAGTTTAAGAGCTCTTGTTCTAGATGATTTCTTTGGTATAAACACAATTAAAGATATGAAATGAACATTCCAATAGTTGAGATAAGAAAAAAAATCGTGCAAAATTATAAAAAATATCGTGCGACCCTCGATCCGGCCCCGCTGCTGAAACCTACGTCTTCCCCGCATTATCGGGAACGGAAAAGGAACTACGAGAACCGACTGGAAGAAGTGAGGTGGAAATAACCAACTATTTAAGGGGAAAACCACTGAAGTCGGACGATCTGTATATTCGAACTCATAATTAGGAGCGCACGGAACAATTCAGATAAAAAATTAGTGAATGGTTGAAAATAGTTTTGTTAATAAATATTTATTACTTGGAAGTGTTCATTATATTTTAAATAAATTCAGTTAATAAAAGTGTCAATATCGAAACTACTTCAAGTGCGATTGGGTTTTGTTTTATGTATTTTTACAAGTATTACCTGCACACCTTCTCCTTCTGTCCCCCCACTACTTCTTTTCGACAGATTTAATTTTTTTTCTGCATAAGCTAACCATTTCGCTCCTAGAGATATTGGATTCTGATTCAGTCCTGGACTTAAATGACAAGTTGTGATTGTCATGTGGTCTTCAAATGTGAAAGCATTAAATATAGCAATTTTTTCTTGAAAACTGACTACTACGAATTGTTTGTTGGCTAACACATCAATGACTGAATTTTTAAATTTTATAACTTTTACCTGAAAATAGAAAACACTTTATTATATTTAAATTGTGTTTATGAAAAAAAAACCTATCACTAAAAGAAAATTGAGTCAACTCTAAAATACCATACAGAGGGATTACAACAATCTACAGGGTATGGCACGAAGAGTTTTGATCAGCAGTTTTTAGGAAAAGTTTTTTAGGTGAAATATAAAATGTTACTGCATTAGGTTGTCGATAATGCTGATTTAAATGTAATGTAATATTTTTATTACTATTATTTTAAATAGAACATGGTTTTTTTTAATTTTATTTCCGATTTCTTGAATTTCTCAAATTTTAAATAAATTTCATATACCATGTCCTATACCAAAAGTTATAATTTTTGAGATATTTCGATTTTTTTTTACTTTTTTGAGAATAATAAATCACATTATTCCTGCAAACAAAAACGCTACCGACTTCAAATTTGGCACAGCGAATTATAAAACTTCATTAAAGTATCTCCGCTCTAAAACTGCACAAGTACCACTCAATTCAGTGATACAGTGATTAATATTTTATTGTGTTAAAACTTACTTGCTCCCCTGTTTTCAATGAGACAAAGTTTAGAGAACTAAATGGGGGTCCAGAGGATGAACTATCACAGATCGCAATCAGAGGCCTTTTCGATAAGAATAGATCTTTTTTATTATTTTTAATGGGTTCACCAACTTTATATGGTAAAGGTAAAAATTTTAGAACTTTCACGAAACCATGTCTCCAGGAAAGAATTTCCGTGGCTTCACCATTAGTCGGAATTGCCCAAACCTTAAATATAAAAAAATAACACTAATAAAAAATGATTTAAATTATACTGAAAAAAAATAGATATTTTCATAATTTTTTTTATTAAATATACAAACTATTAGAAACGGTGCAAAAATAATTTAAAACATTTAACAAACCTGTATTCCAGTTGTATAACCCAAAGTGAGAATAATAGTAGATGGTATGTAAAAGGAATGGGTACCACATTGAGAATATGAGGCTCTATCAAGTTCTCTTTCTTCAAATCTTGCCCACTGTATCTGATCTTTGGTATCAAGTAGACCTAAATTAGACGATGGAACTACTTCATTTATAAAACCAGCAACGCTATCTAAAATCGTCGGATCGTTGACATGTCGTGGGAGAATTTTAACAGGACCAATTAATACTTCAGAGCTGGAGTTTGTTGGTGAATCCGACATTTTGAATAATTAAATTACTTAAGCTATGATAATGACCTGAAATTAAGCTGTACCTATTAGATGGGTCATATAATTATAAACCAGAAATCAAAAAGTTATTAAATAAAAATTAAACTAGGACAAAACATTTGCCCACCATTATATATTTTAACTGACCACAAAATATAGATTAACATTTTAGTGGGCGCGTTTTTTGCTGCCATTGTATTTTTTTGTTTAAAATACAAATTTAAAATGGGCAGACCGATTGGTAAGAAGAACCACACTGCGAAAACGAAAGAGGTAATTGCTAATTAATTAAATTTATACAAAACGAGGCTAAACATGGCTTGCAAATTCCAAATGAAAGTTTCCGTATCCGTCGTTAGAGATGTTTTTTTTTAAAAAGAGACCTATCAAAGGACCCCACTTTATTCCAAACGAAGCGGATGTCGAGTGCCGATTTAAACCGAATTTTTTGACGTTTCATCCTACTCCGACTGATTTAACCGGAAGTGGTCCGTAACAATTGACATTTTAACCTTTATTTTCCCGCGCTGTCATTCTGTCGTTTTTGACGCTAAGTGTCATGTTTACTAAGGGAAGTGTACAATTTAGTGAAAATTTCGAAAGCTGTTCTGGCAGCAAACCACGTTATTGGTTGTGGTGTCAAGGAAAAAAAGGATGATGAGTGGATTATCAGATACAATTTGTTCTGCTGGTCAATTTCACTTTCAACAAATTATTAGTCACTATTAAACAACTATAATCGTCACACAAATGCACGCATGTTCGCGATGAGGCTCAAGAAGTAGAAAGAGTCAAGCAACCTTGTATTTTATCTCCAAAAACGCGTCGTTTTAAAGGTTTCATTTCAGAAGTATAGGGACAATTCCAATACATTTTTTGATACTTAAATAAGTATGTATTTGGTAACTTTTACAAAATATACGTCATTATAACCAATTCGGTTTAAATATTCACTCTGAATGAGGGTCTGTTGAATATGAAGTGGAGGCACTGGAAGTGTCTTTCATTATTAATTTATCTCTACATGATTTACTGAAGTTACAGGTAAAAAGTTATAGGCACTTAATTTTCTGTCTATGGGAAAAAATGTGTTCACATTTTTCCATGAGCCATGAGACCTTGTTCACATAGCCATTTGACTCTCTTCCTTATTAATCTTAATCAGTTGGAAGAAAATTAGGTTAGTGCAGCAAGAGTAGGGAAGCTCTGAGTTAAGGTCTTTAAGAAATCGGTATAAATTTTGTCTGCAGCAGGAATCAAACCCTGGCTTCACTGTCGAAGATCAGATGCCTTAACCATTGAGCTATAGAGGGGAATACATTTGTTTGGGTTCCAAACATCTACATAATAATTAAAAAAAAATCCCACAGAGTTAACATAGCCCCTGTAAAAGTACATATAACTTTGCAGATTGCTCTTCAGAGCAAACCATGTACATGTATAGGCGTCTCATAATTTTGGTGGGCAAATTCGGTAGTCTAGCCTAAAATTTTAACAAAAAATAAATAATATTTTGTATAATAAAAAAAGCAGTGAGCAAATTTAAAAAAAAACATTTGACAATTATTAACCCTCAACCCGACACAACGGGAAATTTTACAGTAGCGGCCACCATCAGTATGAGGTACCGCTATTGAAATCTAAGGTACATTTCTTGGTTCTGGTATTAGTTTTTATTTAATAATTAATGAAAAATGTGTCGAACTTTAAAAAATAAAAACCAAGGTTTAAAAAATTAAGTTATAAAATAAAAAATGTCCTACTCGATTTCTCGAATAGAAATACATTGTTTGCACAATTTACTTGTGTGCTCTAAACAAATTGGCTCATTGATAAAAAGTCTTTCTTTTTTTTTGATACGGACATACTGAGCAAGTTTTCATAACTTCTAAACGCTCATCTGATGAAGTTGATGGCTGGATATCTTGATCTCAACCAAGAGATTTTTTATACAGGCATGAAGTTCTCCGTTCAATTTCGGGTTTTGAAGTCTGTCGACCACGGGAAATTTATCAACATCCTCAGATTATGAACTTATATGGCAGAGACGTCCGCATTATAAAAAATCTGTATGCGTTATGCGGACGACACAGTTCTACTGGCAGGAAGTACTGATGACTTGCAGGCGTTACTAGATAGGGTTGTGGCTAAAAGCGAAGAAAGAGGGCTCAAATTAAATATCAGCAAAACCAAAGCTATGGTTATTAGCAAAATTGGTGAGCTTCCAGCAAACCTGAGTACAGGCAACCAACAGATTCAGCAAGTCTCCAGTTTCATATATCTGGGATGCTTATTAAACAGTAAGTGGGATAGCACGCAGCAAATAAGGTCCCGCATCGAGCAGGCTAGGGCAGCATTTAACAACATGAAGAAGGTTGTTACATCTCGAGGCTTGTCAATACGCCTACGTATTCGTGTACTACGGTGCTACGTATTTCCAATTCTGTACTATGGAATGGAAGGGTGGACTTTAACAAAGGCAATGTGTAACGGAATAGAAGCGTTTGAGATGTGGTGCTACCGTCGCCTGCTACGGATATCATGGGTAGACAGAGTCCGAAACACAGAGGTCCTTGCCCGTCTTCAGAAGCAACTATAAGTCATGCTTACCATCAAAAAACGTAAGTTGGAATATTTTGGACATGTTATGAGAGGGGAGAATATCATGCAATGCAAAATCCAAGGAAGAAGATGTCCAGGAAGAAGACGCACGTCCTGGCTGAAAAACCTGAGAGAGTGGTATGGTGTTAATTCTACAAGCCTGTTTCGTGCCGCTGCTAATAAAATAAAAATCATAATGATGATCGCCGACGTCCTAGGAGGACATGGCACGTGAAGGAGAAGAAGAAGTCTTCCTTGCATATGTGGAGTAATAAGTTTCATAGCAAGTTCTTTAATAAATATTCTTCGAGGTACAGGTGTTCCATCCTTGTGGTGAATATGCAAAATATATGCATTATTTACGGATATATCGAGGATTTTATAAATCGTAGCCAAAGGTTATCTGTGGCATCGGCGAATTGACGAGTAATTAGCACTTTGTATCAACTCCACCTTTTGTACCGTTATAAAACAAAATATATAGGACAATATCGTAAAAGGGTCAGCTGAGAAACCATACATAAAGGATCCAATAAGGCGTCTGGGTGAAGGTAGGAATTACTGAGGGATCTCACGTATATTTTTTTTAGAGTACCTGTGTAAGTTACTCCCCTTTTCTTTGAACATAAACCAATTACGGCTGTAACATTTCTCTATTTGTATTTTCTAGTGCGACACGATCGGTATCAGAGACCGCTTACTTTTCGAAATCCTTTCTCTTGAAAGCGTAGAATGCGACTTAATGGTATGGCCGTATGGCCCTTTAATGTTGATTGAAACACAGTTAATCCAGAAGATAGATGAACGCCAAAGGCCACAAGTTGGAGGTGGGCGATATTATTTATATTTGATTATGTAGCGGTATGAAATACCGTCATGTCGGGTTGAGGGTTAAAATGAAATTTCAATTTTATACATACAATTCTAAAAAAAAATCCAAAAGTTTTTTATTATGAAGATTATCTAAATTTCTTGAAAACAAAATTTACTAAATTAAGCAATTTTGTAAAGATAACTTCATTTATAACATATTATAAGTTACCCAAGACATATACAGGGTGGCCAACCGAAAACGTCAAAAATACCCTTTAATCAAAAATCGAAGGGTCTGAGCGTTTTTCTAAAATGTTGACGAGGTTCCTGCAAATGGCTCTGTTTCATTTTCGGTTGGCCACCCTGTATGCTATGATAACTGATTAAAGGATTTAATCCAATTATTAATAAATAAATAAACACACACAATCTATTTTTTTTTACAAAGCTGCAATTGCTTTTTTAGATAAACATGCCTAAAAAATAATATTTAGAATTTTATACACCATTTTAGTTGCATAAAATTCAGAATACAGTGTAAAATTCTAAACAAATGAGGGTGATTAATTTTACATTTTACAATATAAGCAAAGCTATTGATAAAATGAAGTAACAATGCAAAAAAGTAAGCATTAAAATTAAATGCATAATGTTTCTTTTAATTTGAAAAACAATTAATTAAATTACATTCAATCAAAAATAAAATATTATATTTAAAGCATTTTACCATTGGTAGTAGTCAATATTACACATTGATAATAATGTTCACACTTCAATTATATTAGACATTAACCTGATATTTAAGTGAACTGATGCTGTAATTTAATTAATTTAAATGTTTAATCCGAGGTTTAAACACTAGTTCACCATTCCTACATAACTGTAATAAATTTCTATTGATATTTTTACAACCCAATATTAAAAATCAACTTCATTTTACATTAAAACTGAAAAATAAAACAATACACAAATTAAAAGTTCATTAAGATAAGCAAAACAGTTATTTTATTTCATATTTAGAGTGAATGTTTTATATTAATTTTTTATTTTGATAATTAATTTAGCTATAAATTAGTTAATTATTATGCATTTATTTGTGGAAAACTTGTAACCCTTTAAATGGAATCTAAAATATGAGTGTTTTTAAATTGATGTTACTAATTTGAGATTAGAATGAGTTTTAATAATGTAGGAATTTTAATTTTAATTAGAACTTAGCTCTTAAATTAAATATTGTAAATAAACAATTATCAGACATAATTTCTACAATAGATATGATATTAAAGGTAAGAAAATACAAGTAACTAATTTAATTATTACGAAGGAGTAAAAAAAAGTATTGTTCCCTAAATTATCAAAATTAGAGGTAGGACATAATTTAATTTGGTTGTATGATTCTTTTATTTTAAAAAAATTTGATTTTTTAGATTAACCAATCAATGTAAGTTACAAAACTACCATAATTCAGAACTATGCATTACTTCACAATATTTAATAATGAAATATATTTTTAAGCAGTTTCAAAAAAGTTAATTAATTTTTTTACATTTTCTTTTTTAAGTACCTTTAAAAATCAACAGTAAATAACGGTTTTATTAGCTAATTGTAATATTTTAACCTAAAACAGTTACTTTTATTGTTCACTAAATTTAAAAATGTTTTAATATTGTCAAAAACCTAGTTGATAAAAATGTGTTATTTTATAATCAACTTAGCTACCCTTAAAAATCATTGCTTTTTAATCCAGATGCTTTGCAAATATAAAATATAATAAAAACAAAATTAAAGCGAATGTAAATATTTATTACAGTTGACAATTTAAACAAACAAAACGTCAGTAAATTACTTGACATCGCCTTCTGTGATAAAGCAAAACAAAGCAAATTGGCAACAAAGGGTGTGGAGAAAAAACAATAAAATAAGCAATCATAATAGATTTTTACAAAATTATATGTTTTAACGCATTTTTATATTTACCTGTACCCCTTTAAACAAAAAATATTTACTTACCTTGAAATTCTTAACAAAATATTGCTTTATTATAAAACTGCGTCATTTCTCAATATACTAAAGATTCACTTAATGTCATTTAAAACTAATTTAGATGAAAAGTTTTATGATAAAAACAATAACACACATTATAAAAAAATTACAAAAAACCTCTAAAGTAAAAAGCAATAAGTTTTTTAAGTATTTACTGACTTGAAAATAATAATTAAACAACAACCTTCACGAATTATGACATTTACATCGGACACAAATCAGCTGGTAGGAAAACAAAACACTCCCACCCTTGAAAATAAAGCCTTGAAAAAGTGGGAGCAGCAAAGCAACATTGCCGATGCAAAGGAAATTTTTACTGAAGTTTCTTGTTTAACCTTTTTTAGATGTAAAATAAATTGCTATTTTTAATAAATGTTACAAATTTTTTACAGTTACAGATATTTATTCTTCCTATAGTATTAAAAACATTTTAATTACAATTTTTCAATAAGATGATAACTTTTTTTTCCATATAACTATGATCTTTTTAATAATATTTAAATAAATAAACACATTCCCAGTAATGATAAATCCTCGTGATCATTTTTACCAAGATTTATTTACCTTTGTTAGATGTATTATGTACCTGACACTGGTAATATATTATTGACTCAAATATAGGCAACACATTATACAAACATTTTTAAAAATTTCAAGGTCGCCTTTAAATGTTTTTTATTTTAAATATGGTAGATAAACCTTTGATTTCTCTTTATAAAGAATATTTTCATAAAAGTGCTTACAATTTTGTCAAACTATTCTACAAATGATACAACTGGAATTTTATTAAACAAACGATATTTGTAAATATGGCAACAACGTAATACAACAAAAATTGAATATTGAAGAAACCAAGTGAAGTGAAAGGCCCAGGTAAAATTATTAAATCAAACAGGGTTGAGGAGTTGAAAAAATTTATAATGATGAAAGTTAATATACGTAACTTTTAATATAAATAAGCCAATTGTATGTTATGGTTCTTTGGATAAGTAATTTTTTTTAATTATGCCTTCACAAGCAGAACGTTCTAAAAACAAAAGTAGAGGGCTTACTCAAACTCAACAAACTTCACAAAAATTAAACCTCAACGTTGATGAGCAAGTTAACGATTTGGTAAGATATTTTATAAATAGAGCTGGGGCACAAGCTACTTTTAAAAGAAATGAGCTAAAGAAAAATGTACTTTCTAATGCTGGACATAACTTCCAAAATATCCTCGAGAAAGCTACAGATATACTGAAAAAGGTAAGATAATATTTAAAAACAAATTTATAAAAATTATGCTGTGTATACATTTTAGGTATATGGTTACAATGTACTTGTAATTGATGCTGCACAAAATTCAACAAAGGGATATGTTGTTACCACTTCTTTACCATTTCTTCCTGATCCTACAGAAACTGTAGCTCAAAATGAAAACCCTGAAGATGTAAACAAAGTATTAATTTTACTAATATTATCCCATATTTTTATGAGTAATAATTTAAGTAGTGACAGTAAGTATGTTTTATAGTGTTAGTTAGAATAATAGTTGTTTATTTGTCTTCAAGCAGTAAAATATTTTTCAATTTCACTATACCTACTTGTACATTTAAAAAAAATAATTTATAAATTGTAACAAAACTGTTATTACATTTAGGTAGCTACACAACATTAAGTGGTAACTAACTGTTACCATAAATGTTTTAGATTTTTGATACTGTTTTATGAATGCATATTTCAGTTTCATCAACTCTCCTACTGTTACTGCTACAGAGAACTAAAGTAGAATATGTTTGTTTTTTGCTTCACTAATTCTTTCTAGAACTAGTTTAACACCTTGACTGCGACCTTCTAAAATGCCTCCTTAGTGTGATGCTGACTTACCTTTTTTAAAGCATATGATATTATTCTCATGCAGCTCCTTGGTAATATATGTAGGGAAGGTATGACTGTAATCATTATGAACAAAAGGACTGTGACTGCCAAATCCGTCATGCGCACTGAGGCAGTGAAACCCTATCTTGGTGCTGATGACAGAGGAACTATTCTCTATAAAGACCAGGTTTATCCAGGTATCAATTTTGGTTTGTTTTTGAAGTTTTTTAGATCTGTTATACCTGAAATTCTTGTTGCGATGCCTATGAAAGTCAAAATATCAATTTTGGGCATATTGTATTTGTCATTTTTGGATTTTGTGGTTTATTAATACCAATTCTTCACAAAATATCATTTAAATATAACATTTTTAATGCTTAAATTACTCAAAATAAATAAAGTTCACTTTTCACCCATATAAACTTTTGTCAGGATAAACGGAGCTTACATGGACTGGTTTAACATTAATAAAGGTGTGAGAGAGGGATGTGTGGCTTTGCCATGGTTGTTTAACTTATACATAGACGATTGTTTAAAAGATTTGAAAGAGAGTGCGTATGAATTGAAAATGAATGATTTGATCGTCAAATGTCTTCTTTTGGCCGATGATCAAGTCACATTATCATCATCTAAAGAGGAGTTGCAGGCGATGGTTAATGTTATGCATGATGCCCTGAAAATCAAAGGGATAAAAATAAATGTAAGCAAAACGAAAGTAATGGTTTTTAAAAGAGAGGAAAACATGACAAACTGTGAGGTTCTGATTAAGGGAGAAAGAGTGAAACAAGTAAATGAGTTTGTATACTTGGGTTCAAAGTTTACGAGAGATGGAAAGTATGACAGTGACATTGAGCGAAGGGTGTTGGCAGGGAGACAAATGAATGAGGCACTGTATAGCTTTATGAACAGCCTGAAAGTATTAACAAAGGCACGTCTGGCTGTGCATAGAGGAGTGTTGGTTCCTACGTTTATGCATAGTAGTGAATGTTGGGTTCGGCAGAAAAATCATGAAAATAGGATTAATGCTGTGGAGATAAGTAGTCTGAAAAGCATAGCCGGAGTGACAATTGGATAAAGTGAAGAATAGTGAGATAAGGGAACGCTGTGGTGTAAAAGAAGATGTGGTTACAAAGATAGATAAAGGAAATCTTAGATGGTTTGGACACGTAGAAAGGATGGATGAAAGAAGATTGACGAAACAAATTTATAAGGCGAGTGTGAACTGTAGCAAGTGGAAGGAAGTGGTCTCTGCTACCCCTACGGGAAAAAGGCTTGACCATATGTATGTATGTATAAACAAATTATAACACCAGGTACATCTTCTAGATACAACCTTTTAAGTAGGGCCTGCAGGGTTTTTCTTCGGTAGGTGATTTTTTTTTGTGAGTTTGTGGAGCGGCTGGTTTTTTGGGAAACAACTCACCAATTATCAAAATTCCAAAATCGTAAAAAGGCATCCTAGATTTGTTAGTTTTTAAAAAATAGATAAGCATTTAAGAGAAACATTTGTAAAATGTGTATTTATAATTATAAATTTACTCACACCCTTTCAGTTTCCTTATATGAATTTTTAAAATCGATGGGAATAGATATAGAACGACGCCATGAAATATTTGGAAACGTAAAAGAGTTTATAAATGGAACTTTAAAAAATAAAAAATATCTAAATATTGAAACAGATCAGATGTCTAAAAAAGTTTCATTTTCTTGGGGAATTAAAGCTGAGAAGGAAATATCTAAACATGAAATCTTGAAGTTTGTATGCAATGTAAGTAAATTATTAGTATAGTAGTATAATTAAATTATAATAATTTAGTACTTTAAGTGCATTATATAATTTGCTTCTTAGTTAACCTCTTTTATGGATAATTAGTAAAATTACATTTTAGATGTATAAAACTTCTACGCCAAATTCATGGGTCACCCAGTACAAATCTGCAAGTGAACAACATTTTGAAAATGAAGAAGCATTTGAGGATGACATAGCTACTCAAAATACCCAGGAGTAATTTTTTTATAATCAACAAATTTATTCATTGATTTACTTGTATATATTATTAAATATTGACTATTAGTTTATTGAACATTTATTTGACACTCATTACCCTAAAAAAGTATTTTTTTAGTATTATTGCCTCCATTTTTGTATTTGTCCAGTTGACGGTTAGCATTGCTAAAGCCAACACTGGCGTTTGGTATCGTTTTTTGTTAGATAATTTTAAAATAAATTTATTTCCATCTCTTGGATTTGTGTCATGTGAAATATTTTATTTTGAAAATATCGGTCTTTTCCAACCGGAGTTTTAAAAATTTTGAAATTCGATTGATTTTGAATATTTCTGCTACAGATACAAAATATCAAATATGGGACTATCAGACTATTAGATTAGTCCTAAGAAGTAGGACAAAGGGAGACCGGCCTGTACAAAGATTTAAGATATATTGGTTAATCAAGTATCTACTACGAATGACTGCTTAAAATCGTCTCCTTCGGAATTTTTTTTTGAAAATATCTATTTTTTTTTTACTTTCATAAGTATTTTATGTATGCATTATGTAAGTTTTTGTTCTTATTTAAATTGCAGTGTCTTTAATTTATGATTTGGTGTGGGGCTCCAAAACATAAAAGCGATTTGGTGAGTGTTCTGTTCTGTTTAGGAACCACTGGTCAAGGAAGTGAGCGTGGTTTACCTTCCGCTCTTGATGTTTCTCTTTCGCACCGTTGTCTTTCTTGCTCGCACTGCTAACACTCGTAGACTTGAATTATTATTAATAGGTATCACCTCCGGTAAAATTAGTCAGAACCACGTAACGCAAGATGGCGCTGTCAGTGACAAAATGTCGGATCGAGGTGTGAACAACATATATTCTGTCATTTGATCTCTTGTAAAACCAAAGTTTTTATTGAAGGAAATTTTTATTATCTCAGAGATTTGGGTTAATTTTTTGTGTTAAACTATTGGACTGAAGCTGGATTAAAGGTGTGTTTTCGACGTTTTAGTTTTATTGTCGCTGGATTCTTGTTAAATGCCAATAAAGACCAGGTGTATCCAGGTATCAACTTTGGTTTGTTTTCGAAGTTTTTTAGTTATGTTGTACCTGGAATTCTTGTTGCAATGCCTATGAAAGTCGAAATATCAATTTCAGACATATTATATTTTATGGATGACCCTGTTCCACCAATTAAGGAAGGTGAAGAGGTTTTTAAGACTGGCCACATCATTTTGTGTGGAACTGACGGTCTCAATGAAAAAATCATCAAAATCATCTTTTAAACGCTTTCTCTATGTTGTTGATCAATTTCTAAGCTGCCTTCGGATTTGAAGGAATTTTATGCAAAGATATAATCGAATTGCTATGGGTAGAGTATTGTGGAACAGAGCGTATTTTTCGCGATTTTATCTCCATATCACCTTTGTTAATCCCTTGCATTTTCAAAGTTTGTGGCTTATTAACACCCAATTCTTTAAAAAATATCGTTCAAATATAACACTTTCAATGCTTAAATTTCTCAAAATAATATATAAAGTTCACTTTTCACCCATATAAACAAATAAATGGTTAGTTTGTTGTTCACACTTCGAGAAGTTCATACGATCAATCATAGCTGTCGCCCACTCCGTGATTTTTCCATATCTCCAGAAGTTTCATTTCAGAAGGACAGGGATAGGGAATTAAAGAAATCGTTTATAACAAAGAAGTTACAACCGACTTTAAAAGCAGTGTATAGAATTTTTGAAAAAAATAAAACAGTATAGTGAGGAAGGAAGAGATATAATTTATACCTGCATCAACACAAAAAAATACCTGGGTAGACACTGTAATTTTGGAAAAACAAAACTTTACAGTAAAGGAAAAAGGTTAATTATAGTGCACTCCGGTGGTGCCATGACAGAAAAATTGCCAGTAAGTAACTGTAGAAAGGAGGGTACGGTAATTTTTTATTCTGTCACCGGCGAAAAGAGCAACCCCTAATAATCTCGAAACCATCAATTTATATATATATATATATATATATATTATTTACTTTTAACTTTAATACATTTTCTGCAACAAATATTAGGTAACTATTACAAAATATTTACGATACGCCACTGGTACCCAGTATGTATCGCTATGAATCGGCACTGCACATCTGCCGACTTTGAGAAAATGGCGGGGGGGACCGTCGACATGTCTTTTTCATTAAAAATTCAAGTCCAAGTCCATCCTACATCATGATCATAATCACGGATGCTAAAACTAAAGCTAACATACGCGATAACACCGCTCGTGGAGTCAAAAGTAAACACGCCCTCCTGCTCGACGGTATACGCCACGATTTTTCACTACGATCCTACATGTTATCCATTTATTTAAAGACGCCATTTTATGATCCTACCATGTTATCCGTTTATTTAGAAACACAATTTTATTCCGACCAATTAAAACGATAAATCATGACAACCAGTTTAATTAAAGGTGTTTGGACTATTCCTCGTATTATTTATTTAAAGACAACGAGTACTTATTTGCGTAAAAAATTTATGTGTTTCATCTTATTACGATAATTTTATGAATGTTATTGTATTCGTACAAAACTGACCTAAAAATAATTAATTTTTGATAACATTGTTTATTTTATTTTTAAGGAATAAACATACCTATTTAAAATAAAAGATTTTTTTATTGTGTAATTTTGTTTTCTAATTCAATCCTGTTTATTTAGGAATTTAAATCCACTACTTTATTTAAGCAACACAATCGACGGTATTTATTAGCTTTCTATAGTAAGTACGCGTGGTACTTCTTTTGAAAAATGCTCATTTATATACAGGTACAGTTAACGGTTTGGATACATAGATTATCTTTAGCAAAAATATAATCGCGGTGGGTCAATTGTTTTTTTCGAATTTTTGCTAACAATCATATTGTATCTTTCACTGATGTTTAGAATGTTCTTTCGAAATTGTAATTCCAGTTATCGATAATTATTGTTGACGTAAAAAATGTTTAATTGCACATGCGACTGTCACATCCGGTACGTATTTACTAAACAATTACACATTTTAAGTACACTTATTTATAGTAAACAACTATTTTTAGTTTAGGATTAGTGATGTCAACTTTCTGGTAATTAATAAAAAATATGTCTAATTACAAAATATTAAACAGTAGTTATATTTAATTTATTTATACAAATTTCCGATAAAGGATTGGATTGCAGATAATACACTATTTTTGGAGAGATTTCTACAAGTTTGTCTGGCACACACTTCAGTTTATTGTGATCTAATCTGATCCATTCTATGGTTTTGAGAGATCCCAGACTATTTTCACTGATTTCCCCGATTTCGTTCCTGTGCAGAAACAGCCATCCCAACGTTTCAGGGCCATTAAAGGCGCCGTCTTCAATTTTGTGTATCGTGTTATCGTTCAACATGATATTCGTTAGGACTGTGGCATTTCTTATTACGTGCTCACCGTTTATATTTTGGAGAATCTTGTAAGGAATAACTGATATGTAATTTCTTTCCAAATTGATGCTGGCCACTTTGGGACTTAATTTAAACCAGTTGTTGGATAAACTTGTTATTTTATTTTCATTTAAGGACAGCACGATCAAATTTGGCATGTGATCAAAAGCGTTAGGGTGAATGATCTCGATGCTGTTGTTCATCAAGTTTAATTCGGAAAGCGGTAGATCAGCAAACACACCGTCACGGATCATTCTAATGTTATTGCTTTTTATTTTGAGCAAATAAAGCATTGTCAAGTTCTGGAAGGCTCCTGGTTCCACGTCAGTGATGTTGTTTTCTTCTAAGATTACGTCAACTAGCTTCGGCAGACCGTTTATGGCGTTTTTTTTTATAACAGGTATCTGTTGATTTATTATTTGAATATAGGAAACTTTTACCAGCTCCTCTGAAGGTTCGAAACATCCCGTTATTTCTTTTACGTCCTTGGCACCTTTTAGAGTAACATTTACGCTGTTAAAGGTGATCTCACTACAGGATTTTACAGCAGCCACAGCACAAATCAAGAAAACAACACTTTGGAAAAACATTGTGTACATAAACTGAGAAATACTGATTTTACTTTTCACATGATGATCGAGTTTATCACAGATCAAAGGTCAGCAATGAAATAATATTAATACTTCTTAACACAGAGTGGTCTCTTCGTTTTTTTTTATTAATTCCATTTATGTTAATGAATCGCAAAAGATACACAGATTGTTAAAAAAGCGATAAGACCTTGGGCGCCACTTTTTAAACTTAAATAAGTGTACATATTTTGAATATGATTGAATGTTTGTTTGAGCAATTTTTTTATTTTTCATAATATTGCATAATTTATATATTTAATATGTATATTGTTAATGTTAAATGCCTTTACGTGTTTTTAATTTTATTTTCCATATTATATTTTCTTTTCACTTAACTTAATTTAAAAAAAAATCAGTTGTCGTAAAAGGCACAGAGGAAAGGATAGATATTTCAGTAGATTATACGCCATCATGATGACTAATGGAAAAACCAACAATACAGTGGTGATCACCTGTACCATCCTTTTTTTCATGGAGGTACTTCGTTATAAAATTTGAGCTTAACAAAGTTAATATTAATAATTGATAAATACAAAACAAAATACAATGCATGTCATTGATGATACAAAGCAGTGATACCACATATTCAGTTTATTAAACGTCCATGACGATCTCAAATTCTTGTGGAATAAATTATTTAAAGTAAATTGAACACATTGTTCTATGACAGTTTACTGTCTATTTATTTACTAATAGGAATAAAAAAATATGTCGTCACGGGACGCCTGGCAGATGTGAACCATCGAAACTATTTCGTATAGAAAATATGTATGAAAGGATGATTTAATAAAAGAAATAACTATGGCATGATCAAAAACAAAATATTCGGATAAAACTAAAAATTTCATAAATAATGAGACACTGACGGTCGCCACGCCAGCAGCCTCTTTAACTCTCACCCGCGGCATTAGATGTTTCACATAAAAAATATAATGAAATTTATCCATATTAGCACCTTATATTACCGTAAAAATACGATATTCATCAACTGTAAAATGTAATACCGTAAATTCATGATACATTTTCATGCACTCAAAACATATGCAGTTGACGGTTTTTCAAAATTCATTGTTGTGCTTTAATTAGTATCATTTCAGTACAGAGTGTTTTGGTTATGTCAAGATCATTAAGTTAACACAAAACTTTAAATTTTGAACAATTTACAGATTCTCCTACAGTTCTCACAACTTGGTAACGATGTCTAGCTGTGACGAGCATCGGGTTTTGTTTTGTATTAACTAAACATTACGTTTTCTCTATTGGGGTTACTTGTTCTGAGAAGTATAGCCGGAGTGACTCAGTTGGATAAAGTGAAGAATAGTGAGATAAGAGAACGCTGTGGTGTAAAAGAAGATGTGGGTACAAAGATAGATAAAGGAATGCTCAGACAACAAAAGTTCAGATGCGTTCAGATAAGTAATAGAATAATAGAACTTCTTATCGTAATACCGTCGCACTGTAAATTGTTAATACGTTTGTTTGATACAATATGTCAGGAATTATATGGATAAAAACATCGTCTCGTTTTGTTGGAAGTTCTAACGTTTAAGTGTGGTATAGTTCTTCCATTATCAATTGCAGAAAATAAAAACGTTCCGAACCCTTACCGACAATAGTGTTCTTTTGTTGACAATATTGCTATTTTTAAAAAAACCTGTCTAAATCTTCATTGTTAAATTCATGTCTTTATTCTCACTACACTATACAATTTCATTATTTTCATTAGCTCATGGTCTCCAAATCGCCAAATTTCTAAATTCAGCACACTAAGCTACCCACTGTGTTCTGCATTTGATAATGGAAGAACTATAAAAAAAAGAGACACTGTACCGACCGAGTGAAAAAATCGAATGCCAACAAATGTTAACACAGGTGTACAGACATAATTGCAAGGCACGCTCAGCAATTTGTATGTGTCACAAAAGGTTTTTGAAAGGCCGAGGATCATCTGTGGAAGCCGATGAACGCGAGGTACTTCTCTCGTCTTTAAAAATGACGACAGTATAAAAAATCCGGAGAAATCAACAGAAAAAATTAACGAGTATACAAAGATTTTACACGAAGATTTTAACATGAAAAAGGATTGAAACGAGGACGGTTCCAAAAGATCTTTCTCGCAGAAGATGCCCACCAACAGGTTTGCTCGGACATTCTTGAAAAGATAGAAAAAACCCATCCATGAAAAATGTGACTAATATTCCAGTATTATCCATAAACCAAGAGGCAATTCAGGCATTGGAAGTCATCTTCATCACCCAGAATAAAAAAAGCCAGAATATCAATCAAACTTACTACTTGGAATTTCTTTGGAAGCTTGATTTGTGACGGGAGAAAACTCTAATCAGGACAATGCACCCGCCCACAATGCCTTTTCTGTGAAGCAGTTTTTAGTCAAAAAACAAATACCTATCATCGACCACCCCCCTGATTATTCTCGTTCTCAATAATAAAGGAATCTTTAAAAGGTACCCACTTTCAGTCCATAGAAGAAGTTATGGAAAAAAACAACATCTAAAGACTTTCTCATCAGCTGTTATGAACAATGGGAGAAATACATGCAACGATGTGTAGTAAGCATGAACGGAAGGAGAGCAAAGTTAGATTTTACAATTTTGAAAATAAAGTAGCTTTATCGCACCAATACTACTCCTTATTGTCAAACTTTGTGAATCAAACATTTGTTACTTCTGTATTTTTTGGCATTAAGTTAAAATTTAATATATTCCATTCGTCACCTGGTTTGTAGGTATTTTTTGGCTACACTAGAAATTACGTGAATCTCATCAATTATCTAATTACAATTTTTCTAACTAAGAATAATCTCGACAAAGTAGTTTACTAATATAAACATTTTATTTCAATTATTGCAAATTTATTAAATTATGGCTAAGCTATTAGAGGTAATTTTAATGCATCTTTGTCACAACGATTATTTTTTCTTGTATACTAGATCAAAGTTTTTTACTTCGACGCCTACATTGTATTAATCGACCTTTTTATTTGTGCATTAATGTTTGTTCAATAAATAAATATAATTTTTGTTAGTTTTTTGTAGACTTTTTTCAGTAAATGACACTTATTTCATAGGTTTTTATATTTTATACAAAATATGCCGCCAATTGTGCCATTTTATCTTTGGGAGGCCTTCCTCTACCTCCTCTTCCGCCTCTACCTCTTCCATTAACTGCTTTTCCTCCTCTAAAAACTCGCGGGCGAGAAGTAACTGCTGCTTTGGGCCTATCTACTAATTTCTGGAATTGCGTACTACAGAAAACGCACCCTTTGCCCTCATTGGATCCATCCAGTTTGTTTTTTTCCTGTTTATATTCGACGTGGACTATTTGAGCGCCGCAGTCACAATTTTCTTCGAGAACTGTCACTTTTTGAGCGTCGTCAAATAGGTTTATTATCGTATCGCATCTGTTGAAATAAAACATAAAGGCATGAGGCTACAACATTTTAGGAACTTTATAATGTGGGGTTGCTACCATTTCAAAAACTGACTTATGGCCCACTCTGTATTTGTTCTATTTATTACTTTAGATCAAATTACTTACTCATTTATTAGATGCTAAACATAATTGAGAATTAGAATGAAACTAAATAGAAAAAGGGACAATAGAAGGAGAAAATAAAAGGAAAATAATAAAATAATTACCTATTACATCCCAACTTCCACTTTGGTCCCGACGAAGGATCCAGAACAAGAATACCAAATTCGCATTCAGCACAATTACACACACCATTTGAAATTAAACTGTACGAGCAGCTAGGATGTGAGCAAGCATTGCAGCCACTGCCTTTCCGCATATCCCTGAAAATAATCATGTTAATAATTAGAAATTTAAATGCTTACACTCAGTGCCATATTTTAGGGGTGGTTCTGGGGTTTCCCCCTAAAAAAAAGAGGCGACTACCTAATACATAACAAAGAAAAACATATTTTGCACTTTTCTGATAAAAAATACAAATTCAGCAATCAGTGCAGTAATGATTACATTACATTTGTGTCTTCAGGGCATCAGAATTCCAGTCCGGTGGTTTTGACAAACCGCAGGATTTCTGTTGGCCCTCTTTCATTTAGATCACTTGGATCCATTATCATGCAGCCCCAAGTTTGGTAACTGTACACCGCTAGCATCGGGCAGCAACACAGAATGTGTATGCTGCTCTCTTCCTCTTTGCAGCATAGTCGGCAGTTTTTCTCAGCTGCCAGCTTAAGTTTGAAGAGGTGCGTCCTTAGTGCGTCGTGGCCAGCGAGCAGGGGTGCTTTTTATGATGTTTACGTTTTCTTCTTGGAGACTTTACTTTTACCAATATCTGTTTATTATCAAATATATTAATTGATATAGCGCACTCAACGCTTCTGATTGTAAAATTATTTTTATTTGTTCGATAACTCTAATTTTATATTCTAGATGTGTTGCAAATGATTTTTTTGTTGGCTACTCTAATTTTATCCCAAGCACGTAGATTATTTTTATTTTTTAGTTCGGTTTTTTTATAAAGCGTCTTGTCTTAGTTTTTTTTAACTATTATTTCTTTTTCATTTTTTAGTTAGGGTTTTTTTTTATTTACTGACGACAGTGATATCCGTTTCTCAGGTTCCCTCTTCAGACGCTAAAAAATCGATATGACCGCAATCTATTATATCGCACTATATTTTTTTAATATCCTGATGATCCTGGCCAGGATCTTTAAAAAAAATTATGAAATTATTGTATTGTCATCAGTTCTTTAGAAGTATACATGGTTTCAAGTCGATCCGATGTTTTTAAGTGGGTGAAAATCATGTCCAAAGATTCCGTTACATAGATACAAGTCAAGCTAATATAAAGCATATAAAAATGATAGAATTTAATAGAAACTATAATTTACATTAGAATTAGTTGTAACGCTAGTCTTTTTTAAAGCCGTCTCATCAGAGATACTTCTTAAACCTTTGGATACCAGTGTACCTTAAACCTTTGGATACCAGTTTACTAACGTCCCTAATCTATGTAGAGAACCTGCATGACCTCGATAGTTAGACATTTGCATTCATGATAGCGAAAACTAGAGAGTGTGTAGTAAGAGAATTTAGATTACTATTCTTGTTGCTGTATTTATATTGATTTCTTGATTTTTGTAGATCATTTTCGAAAATGTTTGTCTATAGGTTATGCATTTTTTTTTAAAGATATTGGTGTAGTTATAGAAATTAAGTTTTTAGCCCATATTTATGCCTAGGTACTTTGCTGATAATAAATTGGGATTGTGTCAGGGTGGGTTTCAAATGCAAAAAATTGAACCATTTGACCACTTTGTTGATATTTTTGTACCGAAAACCTACGTCAGGGTTTTATCATGTGAGATTAATGCGGTGTCATCTGGGTATTGAAATATGTTAAGGCTCTTATCAAACTCTCTCTTATTCAGTAGGTCATAGTTACAAGATATTGTGGAATTAGATATTGTAGAGGAATAATGATAGCGGCGAACCCGTTTTAGTTGTTGCGAAAAGGTATTTCCGGTAACCGTTACAAAATATTTACGAAACGCCGTTGGTAACCAATTTGGTTCAATTTGGCAGTTGATGTGCACTTTTATGTAAAGTGCAGTGGCAACGCTGGAAG
Organism: Agelastica alni; assembly: GCA_950111635.1. Lineage (NCBI taxonomy): Eukaryota > Metazoa > Arthropoda > Insecta > Coleoptera > Chrysomelidae > Agelastica > Agelastica alni. Next base: position 22,004,297 of record OX467714.1, read on the forward strand.
TGTTCCTTTCAATAAAAAAAACTATTTTAATTTTTTAAAGAACTTACTTAAATGGGGGGTTATTGTAGCAGTATGGGCAGAATACGAAGCTTTTTCCTTTATTTCCCATTGTCCAACACAACAGTTCAAAATCATCCAGTGGACATTTTAACTCTTTAAACAATTTAATTGTTCCACTCTGTGGTAAATTGTAAGTCTCATCACACTGAGAACAATGTAGTCTTGCAGGTTTAGCTTGAATGTATTTCATATATCTTCGACATTTACCGCACCTAAAAACATCATTAAATGAAAATGGTTATATTTCTTTTAAATTTAGAGTACTTTATTTAATATGCAAACTTCCACTACATGGATATTTTATTTTGATTACATGGGGCATTAATTTACAATTTATTTAAATACCTGGAATGTGCTTTTCCTGAAGCACTTAAAGGCGAAAATGTCACTTCAAATAGTTGATCCATGCTATCAATGGACTTCACAAAATACTGAAACTTAAGTTTAAATATTTCCACAGTATGTTTGAGAACATCCTGAAAATTAGCTTTTCCCAATGCTATTAAATTAAGCTGTTCTTCTACAGCTGATCTCATGGTAGGCAGAACAAGTTCTTCATCAATCTATGCAAAAGTTTCGTTATGTTAATACCAGATACTTCACGTGGCTAAATAAAATTCTTAAAAATACCGACCTTTTGATATCCATGTACCAACACGATTCCAAGAGGTGTTGGTTTTAACTTTCTCCCACTTATCACAGTTACATAGTTTCGTTGACAAATATTATTGATGTGAACTGGAATGGAAGCGTCGGTACCGATTCCATGTTTCTCCATTAATGTTATAAGTTCCGCTTCAGTTAAATAATCTGGTGGTTGAGTTTGATGTTCACTAATTCGTGAATCTTTGATAGGCACTACTTCGTTTGTGTTTAAATCTGGTAATATTTCGTTCTTTCCAATTGCCTACAAAATCAATCAAATATTTGATCAAATTTACTAATAGAGCTGAACACTACTAGTTTTTTAGTTTTATAAATTATATTTACCTGCCAAGACATTACTGTTGTAAAACCAGGTTCTACCAATGCTTTTCCCGAAACTGAAAATTCTTCATTATTTATTAATACCAATGCTGTAGTTACAAGATAACGACAATCTTTAGCCAGAGTTCCAATGAAATGTCTAGTAATGTAGTCATACAGTTTCCAAGAATCCCCATCTAATTCGTGTTTTGAAGCAGTTTTCATTGGGGTTATAGGAGGATGGTCACCTTAAAGAAAGCAAAAATAAACTACATATTGTCGTGCAAGCCAGTACTCTCGAAATTTACAAAAAAAAATTGTAAATATTTTTAAAATTGTATATAAAATTTACTTATATAAATAAAAGTAACTTGTTTTATAAATCTGCCAACACCCTTCACTCAATATCACTGTTCCGTTCTTAAAATAAAAGGTGGCAATGCTGCTTTTCATGACCTGCAATTCACATAAATATTTGTATACTTATATATAATTTCTAGATTGTCGTGAAGGCTATGCAGCCTCTCAAGCACCTCGACCTATTAGATCTTTTGTGCATAACCCTTAATATATTCGAGGCCCGGAATTACGAGACTTCGTACAAAGTTTATCAGTTTCCTGTGAGCTAAGTTCCTGACATCGGACGGTTTTAAGAAGGCCTCTTACAGAAACTTGAGCCTCTTGCAGAAAAACGCTAGGCATTCGCAATATATATGATTTACTATAACAAAAGTACCTATTTGTTTGAAATCGTTAAATATTTTGGTGAAATTCGACCCCACTTAAAAATCTTTACAATGGCTTTTAAGGATTTTTGGTAATAATTGTCCAATTTATTATAATCAGAGTTTTAGAAATAATTCAAACTAATGGTGAGAAATTAGTTTATTCAGTCCACAATCAATTTATCAAATCGAGAAGAGAAAGTATCAATGGAAATCTACCCATTGACCATCAATCACAGTCATACTTTCCATCTCTCGTAAACTTTGAACCCAAGTATACACTTATTCACTTGTTCCACTATTTTTCCTTTAATCACACCTCACAGTTTGTTCTCGCAGTTCTCATTCAAAAACACATTACATTCACTTACATCGCCTGCAACTTCTACTCAGCTGATGCTAATATGACCTGATCATCGGCTTGATGATTGTCATAGGACTTTCCAAATCTACCAAAGCGCAGTAGACCTTTTGAATTTTATCCGAGAATTTTTTGACTATGCCTCGTAAGGATCTATAATTTCTTCGACTCCTAAATGCCGCTTGCAAATCACGTATCTTATCATCTGTTTCATTTACCACTCTTTTAAACATTATCTTTGTATTCAGTATGCCGACGATGCTAAACTAATATCTCGGTAGTTTTTGTAGTCCAGCTGCGAATCTTTTCCTTTGTAAAGCTGAACGATAACGCCCTTGCAACAGTCTCCTGGTACACTGCTGCTCTTCCAGCAATGGTTAAAAAGGAGGTACAGCAGACTAGCTACCACGCCCTGTCCAGCTTTCAGCATTAAGCCCATAAGGCTATTCCATCCCCAGATAGACATTTGGGATAAAAACCTGATCCCTGACTGTCTCGATTATCGGCAAGATGGTTCTAGAGAAGGTCGCCGATGGAATTTTGAGCCATCGAAAATTTTTGCTTGAACGAGAATGATAAGAAAATACCATGGTGTCTTTTAGAAATATATAAAGCCGCCGTAGAGAGATTTAAAAGAAATCACAGTCACAGACAATATGTTATGAATAAATAGTTATAAATTAAAGTATACATTATGATTTTAAATTGATTAAGTTACAATATAAATAAAATTAACAAATTTTAAATACCTGCATCATGTCCTGACTTAGGTCTATTTATTCCATTTTTTAAGATTTCCTTAACTTCTGCTCCCCATTCACTATTATTTTGTTGTTGTTGCAACGTTCCTCTAAAAATATTATATAAAAAAAATCATAATACTAACAAGAACATGCAAAGTATTTTATGGACCCTTTTCCTTAAGCTAAGTAAAGCTGGAGAAAAAGAACTGATTAGTTTCTGATTGAAAGCATGATGAAGCTGAAGCAAAGAGTGTTGGCAGAAAAATATTTTGCAAAAAAATTTATTGCTTAAATTTTATTATTTAAACAAAGGCACCATATTATTGTACACAAGAGTGCGATTATAATTCACACTGAATTTTGCGAATCAAAATATTAAAAGATTATTAAAAGATGCAAGACAGAAAAGAAAAACCCCAAATTAAATATTTTGAAAAACTATTAATGCATTTACATATAAGCACCTTTGGTGGTAAAATATACCCTAAAAAGTTTGATGTTTTTTAGTAAAGTATGTTTTGTTATAGTCTTTGTTTATTTAGTTTATATTTTTATAAATATGCTGTGTTGGAGACAACCAAAAATAGCTTATTTTTATTCATTTATGATTATTTTTTGTGTTAAATAAATGCACATTTTATTTACTAACCATGGCTTTTATATAACTAAACCACATTTGTACCTAAATATAAATAAAGTTCTCAACTAGATACTTTTCAAATGAAGGCGTTTATTTGGATTTCTAATCTTTTGAAGCGCCCCTCGTATTTTTAATAAATACCTAATGGAATCATTTCACTGAGCTGTACCCCCGTAAGTGACACCAACCAAGCAGTTTATGATTTATCATTTGATAGTTTTAGGAATTTCTTTCTGTCGTGGCAGAGCCCTTTATAGCAATAAACATCAAAGCTGTCAGAGAGTGATTTAATTGTAGTATTCTTTAAACTGTGCCTACAGATGGCAGTGAAACGGTTAACAAATCTCAATTGTGTAGCAGACAATATTAATTCAATATTAAATAAGAAAAAGATACATGAAATATTTCTTACAACAAATCAAAGTTTTCTGGGTATTTAGTGGTTTCTGTCCTAGGATAACTTATATAACCTTGTGTATAAAGTTTTTCAGCAATTTGCATAGCATGATGTGGCCCCATTCCTAATCCAGAACTTGCTACTCTCATCAATTCAACTGTGTTTAGGGCTGGAGGTCTAGGCTTTACTTTTTCTTTAGAAGTTACACTGACCACCCTGAAACAAAGATAAAAATTTTAGTAATCATAATAATTTTTCCCAACTTTCCAATAATTAGACTAACTAAATGCAGTTTAAAATAATTTTAAGATATTTCTACACATATAAAATGTAAGAAAAACTTTACTTGGCTTCTCTTTGGTCTTTAACCATCTGCAAAAACAAATTGGCTATTTCTTTATCAAAACTCCTAACTCTATGCCAATCAAGGTTAACTTCTTGACCTTCTTTTGTACATACAGTAACTTGTAAACACCAATATGCTTCAGGTTTAAATGTTTGAATGTCATCATGGCGTTGAACACAAAATCCTAGAGTAGGTGTTTGGCATGGCCCATAAGATATGAGAGTAGAATCCAAATCCCCATAACGCCCTTGGAAAAATTTTGTTTGAAATCTTGTAAAAGCACAACCTATTCTTAAATCTAGTTCTTGACGAGCATCTACACTTTTAGCTTCATTTTCATTAGGATATCCTGCAATATTTAATATAGAAAACAATTTTCTTTAAGTACCAAGGTATATATTTATTTTTATATTTAATTTGAAACCAAATAAATGAGCTACATAAAAAGTAGTTTATGAACTCAAACAACCAACCTAGATTGTTAAAAGCAGCCTTAATATCTTTTTCAGTAATTGCAGAAAATTTTGCTCTATATGTAACAGTTGGAGAATAAATGTTCCCCAAAACACTATTAGCAATGGCCCCCATAACTTCAAAACAAATATTCTCTCCCTCTTTATCGCAGTCCAACCATAAAACCACATGATCAGCTCCTTTTGACTCCTGAGCTAAAAATGCTGGCATTTTTAATTTTGCCATTGCTTCTTTCTTTTCTATGGAACAGGAAAAAAGTTCCACTGGATCTACCCTGTCCCAGTTGTTGTATTTGCTAATGAAATCTACTCCAAGAACATGACCACATACTGAGGTCATTTTGAATTTAGAAGGAGCGTTTAAAAATATTCCATTCCATTCATGAACAGAACAAGCTCCATTAAATCCTACAATAAATTAATACACACACACAAAGATGTTACACATATTGAAAAGTTTATTCGATTTTTTTATAGAAATTTAACATACCTTTACGAGAAGTATTTTTACCATTGCTTAATATATTTGCTAAAGAAGCCGCTAAAGACGGCTTCTCAGCAACCATAAATACCGTTTTCATTGTGAAATCAGAACTAATTGGACAGATATTGGGCAACTGTGTACTTCAAATCCTTATTTAGGAATAAGCCAACATCTGCTGTGGGAATTAGCAGAGTGAATAAGTTCAATAAGTCACTAAATACTTTCGCCAAATAGTAAATAACCTAGATTGTCTCTGATAACCCTAAATATAGTCATTTTATTCTAATGTCATATTGTTTTTTTAGAAAATTTTGTGTTTTGTCAGATTTTATAATTTAAAAGTAGGCAATATATATTACGATTTCTTGTCATATAAGTGGCCTAACATTTCCAAAAATAATATTTATTAGATTAAGAGCATAAACATAGTTCCCAATGAATGCATATGAAAATATATACTTATTTTCATATATTTACATTACGTTTAGTGATGTTTTCGACATAATTATTTTTAACTACCCTCGGGATGAAAATTATGTTCGCGCAAGATGATGATAACATTGATAACGTAGAGTTAAAAGTGAAAAGTGACAGAATTTCCATAAAAAATATGAGAGTTATAGTTATTTTATGTTTACTAGTTATTAAAACTGTTATTTCTAAAAGCCCTAATGTAATATTTATAATTGCGGATGATTTAAGGACTAGTTTAAAATGTTATGGTGATAAGGAAGCTCACAGTCCAAATATTGATAAACTAGCTTCCAGTAGTTTTGTATTTCGTAACGCATTTTCACAGGTATGTGTTCTATAATTTTAGTTTGTTTATATTTTATTTTATTTTATCACATTTTGTTATTATAAACTCCTTTCTAAAGCACTATTTTATGTTTTATTTGTTGAGCTCTTTGACTTGTATTCACTCCAAACTATTTAGTTCGGGTTGGTACGTTAGACACGACTCGACATGAGCGCTCAGCTTTTTAATTTTAAAGATTGTTTTATGTAGAAAATGTGCTAAAAATTAAAAATATTAAACCTCTTATTTTAAGTATTACTAAAGAATGAGTCAACATCCACATATAAAATTACACAAATGTTTATTATTTTACATTTTTAGCAAGCTCTATGCGCACCGAGTAGAAATTCTCTTTTAACTAGCAGAAGACCGGATACTCTTCATTTATATGATTTTTATAGTTACTGGAGACACACAGTCGGTAATTTCACTACACTCCCTCAACATTTTAAACAAAACGGTTATTACACCTATTCAATTGGAAAGGTGTTTCATCCTGGAAAATCCTCTAATTTTACTGATGATTTTCCATATAGTTGGAGCACCAATACTTTTCATCCTAAAACAGAAGCCTACATGAATTCTAAAGTTTGCGTTGGTAAAGATGGCCAGTTACACAAAAATTTAATTTGTCCGGTTATTACGGAATCTCAGCCAGGTGGTACTTTGCCAGATTTAGAAACTCTCGGTGAAGCGATTAGATTCTTAAAATATAAAGATGAAATTTCTCACAATAAACCATATTTTCTTGCCGTTGGGTTTCATAAGCCGCATATACCTTTTAGGTTTCCGATCCAATATCTAAGTAAGTACTAAATAAATAATATAAAAAAATTCATACTTAATAATTATTTAGTTTATCGGTAAAAAGAAGTGTAGTTTGAATTTTACAGAATGTTTTAAATTTATTTTTAAAGACTCTACGTCTATGTTTTTGCGGCCATAAAAATTAACTTGCAAGGTAAATATACTTTTAGGTTATATTTACATTTTTTTTGAAAGTCTAAACAATACAATTATTAATTTATTATAATAGCTACTTATAAGTAGCTATTTTTAAATTTAAAATATGAAAGGCATTAGAAGTGTATCTGCGATAAGAGCAAATTTACTATCTAATCCTATTGAAGATAATGTAGCAGAAAGTATTCTGAAAATCTCATTAAATGGTGACTATGCAACATTAGAATATCAAAACATTGGACGAAGTTCTTATGATTTAATAAGTACGAATATTCCCGATAAATATCAGGGATATGGATTAGGAAAGATTTTTGCTCACGTAAGTATCTGTTTTAGATTCATTATACCTTAACTGCATTTTATTTCTACTATATAATTTTTAGAAAATATTTGAACATTTGTCACATCAGAATATCAAATTCAAGTTGACCTGCGAGTTTTTGGAAAAAGTATACAATGAAAGTGGACAAAAATATAAAAATTTTATCGTTTCTAAATAATTAATAAAAAACTACCAAAACTTTTTGTTTTAAAATTCAGCATAAATGCAAGATAAATTTCAATCAAAATAAAATTGCATAAATATTTAAGTACATTTCTTGATTTAATTTTTTTTTAAATAATTTTATATTAATATTAGGAAATGGAAATATTGTGTCATAAATATAAATGTTACAAAATAGATTTTTTAAGTTTTTGGTAATTGGAATTATTAAGTAACATTCATGTTGACAATAAATTTTTAGTGTGGGTAATGTCATTTGTTCACATGCTTCACCTAATCTAATTCAGTAAAATAACTGGATTTTATTATAGACTTCCATTAATATTCACTGTTTTTCTCAATGTAGAAATGTAAGTTATTGTAATTAATATAATAAAACATTCATTAAATTTACAATTTGGTGTAATATAATAAATAATGTTAAAAGGACTACTCCTGAGCATGTTTATGGTTTAAATATTTTAACTATAATTTTTTTCATATTTCCCTTTTTACTACATAACTATTTAGCTCAATATGTATATAATTTGGTACATATATATGTAAATTGAATAAACTCTTTTCAAAATAATTATTGTTTGTTTCTTTTGTAACTTCGAAAAAACCTTCCAGTTCCAAATATACAAACCAAGGATGTGATGTTTACTACACTATCATACATCATACACCTCACAAGTTATGTTTCACACTTATCTGGAAGTACGTTGCAGAAAAGTTTCAGATGATAATTATGAATAAGCTGACCATTTTTTGTGACTTGTGGGAGTCAGAACAAGAATTAAACATATTTCTACTTAATCCCTTACATTGTTTATTTTACAAAAAGACTTAAATCTCTATAAGTCATGCATTATTATCTCCAATGCAACAAGAATATGTATTTTTTTTTAACATCAACATATTTACTGACCCTAATTCTTTTTACTTAAAATATTTTGTTGTCAATAGTGTAAATGCCAAATATATTATAAAAAAAATAATAAAAAAATGTCATGACATTTTTACAGCATGTTTTTTACAACAAAACTTCAAACAAATTATTGACATTTTATTGTGCAGTTTAAATTTGTTATCTCAAAAAGGAAGCCGCTTGGATATTAATCTTTTGACCACTGGACTCTTTAATTATAGTACATTATGTTAAAAACATTCTGTGTCATTCAAAACTGCAAAAATAAGCCTTTATAAGTACCTAGTATAAAGTATTCCTTTATATAATAAAATTTTCAGATAGTTGTTAAAGTTGATAGGTATGTCTATGTCTAGTTTTTTTTTTATAAAATGAACTAATGATAGAGTTGTTGTTACATTGGTTCTAAAATTGTGATACAACATAAAAATTTTATTTTTGGTATAAAATTTATATTACATGGGAACGCTACGAGTGGTATTTACAATGTCGGCGATGTGGTTCACCATCCGTCACGTCCTGTTTCCCATGGGGGCGAAAAGTGGACTGCAGATAGTCACTTTGCTACTTTGAATGTAAGAGGTGGATTGAATGATAAAATTAAAGCGATTTACGAAACTATAAGGAAAAGAAGGATTGGTGTTCTATGCGAAGTCACTACGAATGGACCATATACAGCCTACTGGTCAGGAGTTCCGGAAACCAGCAGATGTCAGGGCATTGGTGTGATACTTTCTACTAGAATAAATGGGTGTGTGACTGACTTCAAATGTTTGAGCCCATTCAAGACTTCTCTGGGTAAGTATCACCTGAAAAAGATGGGCAAAACAGAGAGTGATAGTTGCCGCTACTGCGACAACTTCGCTGAAACTACAGAACATTTGCTTTGCGAATGCCCAGCGCTTTCTTAAAGGCTTCTGGTGTTGGAAACTGGAGCTCCCAGGAAACTGATAAACTTTGTACGAAGTCTCGGAATCCCGGACCTCGAATAGATTAAGGGTTATGCACAAAAAATCTGATAGGTCGAGGAGCTTGAGAGGCTGCATAGCCTTCACGACCCCGCCTATAATCTACAATCTACAAATCTCTGGGTAAGGTTTAAGGTTGGTTTTACTCGCATCCTTTTACTAGGTATTTATGCCCCACAAAAAGCACAGTGGAACTGGTCTTCGAAAGCCCAAAAAGAGAGGCAGGAGTTGTGGAAAAATGTGACAGATATTCTGAATAAGTGTAACCAGAATGAAAAAATAGTAATGCTAGGCGATATTAATAGTTAGATAGGAGTGAAGTGTGATGGATTTGACAGTGTTCTGGGAATGTACGGTGATGGTAAAGTGAATGAAAACGGAGAAAGTCTACTTGAAGTTTATTTGGAGTGGTAACAAACACAATGATTAACCATAAAAAGATCTACTTGTACACAAGACAAGAAGGATGCCAGAGAAGTATAATTGATTTCGTGATTGTGGATGAAAGATTAAGAAAGAAAGTGATGGACACTTGGGCATACTGCGGTGCAGACATTGACACAGATCTCTTCTTAGTAATAAGCCGAATAAGAGGTCTTTTTAAGGGTTGGCGGCATCGTGTGCAGGAATTAAGTAGTGTAGTAGAGCGTATAAAAGTTGGGAAATTGCAAGAAGGTGTAAAAGAGAAGTTCGTAGGTAAATTGATCGAGAAATTTGACAGTTCTGATGAAGCATAGCATATATATATATATATATATATATATATATATATATATATATATATATATAAATATATATATATATATATATATATATATATATATATATATATATATATATATTATCATTGATAAATCCAGTGTTTGGGGTTCATTCCCCAAGATTTGCCGCATTTTCTTCTGAGATTCTAGAGAGAAAATCTGGCTTTGCAAGTATTTCACTTACGCCGCTAATGGAATGCTCTCTTCGTATAGGACACGCTGCCGAATCTTATCTAGGTTTTTCCTTGTTGTAAAAGGAATAATTACAGTTTTTCGGGGATTAATAGTCATATGTTCCCTCTCGCACCATCTATATACTGTGTTGAGGGCTTCTTGCAGGACGTTTGAAATCATCGCTTCAAATTTCCCTCTAACTATATAACCAAATCATCAGCATAGCATTGAAAATCTACTCCCCGTATGGAAAGTTCGCTCAGCAGAGAGTCGACTAGGAGTGACTACATTAGGGGGGAGAGTTCCCCAACTTGTGACACCCCTTCGCCGCCCTGAACCTGATCGACTCTCCAAACAGTGATGATACTACATATCGGTTTTCAATCATGCCTTTGATCCAGTTACATATTTGACAGTCGATTCCTCTATCTCTAATTGATGTAAAGAGTGACTGTTGTGGGCATTATTAAACGCTCTTTCTATATCTAGAAAAGCTGCCAGCCCAATTTTCTAAGGCTCAAGGGAATGGCTGATCTATCCTACTAGATTTTGAAGTGCTAAATTCGTAGATTTGCCTGTTTGGTGAGGAACGAATTGTCGTCGACATTGTCTATGTATGGGGTGAGCGGTAGTTTGTTACGAGCACTGAAATTACTTTTTGAGGATTCCACTGCTTGTGTCAGGATAAACGAAGCTTACATGGACTGGTTTAACGTCGAAAAAGGTGTTAGACAGGGATGTGTGGCTTCACCATTGCTGTTTAACTTAAACATAGATGATTGTTTAAAAGATATTAAAGAAAGTGCGTATATATTGAAAATGAATGATTTGATCGTGAAATGCCTTCTTTACGCCGATGATCAAGTTACATTAGCGTCATCTGAAGAGGAGTTGCAGGCAGGTTAATGTTATGCATGATGCCCTAAAAATCAAAGGGATGAAAATAAATGCAAGCAAAACGAAAGTAATGGTTTTTGAAAGAGAAGAAAGCACGAAAAACTGTGAAGTTTTAATTAAGGGAAAAAGAGTTGAACAAGTAAATGAATTTGTGTACTTGGGTTCAAAGTTAAGGAGAGATGGAAAGTATGACAGTGACATTGAGCGAAGGGTGTTGGCAGAAAAACAAATGAATGGGGCACTGAACAGTCAGAAAGTGTCAAAAAAGACACGTCTGGCTGAGCATAGAGGTGTGTTGGTTCCTACACTTATGTATGATAGTAAACGTTGGGCCTGGCAGAAGAAGCATGAAAATAGGATTAATGCTGCGGAGATGAATAGTCTGAGAAGTATAGCCGGAGTGACTCGGTTGGATAAAGTAAAGAATAATGAAATAAGAGAACGCTGTGGTGTAAAAGAAGATGTGGTTACAAAGATAGTTAAAGGAATGCTTAGATAGTTTGAACACGAAGAAAGGATGGATGAAGGAAGAGTGACGAAACAAATTTATAAGGCGAGTTTGAATGGACAAGTCGGCAGAGGTCGACCTCGGCGAACATATCTCGATCAGATCAACATTGTTTTCAAGAAAGTTCAGGTCAAGAGTACCAACAACCGACGAGCATGTATGAGAGCACTGATGAAAGTAGAGGAAGCAAAATATTTGTTTAAGAACCGTAGCCAAAGTGGAAGGAAGTGGTCTCTGTCTACCCATACGGGAAAAAAGCGTGACTATATGTATGTATGTTTGCTAGTATACAATTTCGTGTAGGTATCTAATCAATTATTATAAAATTAAATGAGTAAAAACTGCATCTCTAGTCCTTACATTTTACTTTTTAAACTAATATTTAATTTTTGATGTATGTCGTAAAATGTGTTAAAATATAGAAGGTAGGTAAGTTCAATTTTGCAGTAGTTCCTGTTGGTTTGAACAAAGTAATGATTTTAAAATGTATTCTTAATGAAGGAAAATCAAAGTAGTTAATTTATTTGTTTTAGAATATCATCCAATTGAAAATGTTACCCTTCCAACTAATAGATGGCCTCCATCTAGTTTACCTACTGTTGCGTGGAATCCATGGGTGGATGTAAGATCAAGGGAAGACATAAAACAATTAAATATTTCTTTTCCTTACGGACCAATGTCCGATGAAACTATAAGGAAAATCAAACAAGCTTATTATTCGTCAGTAACGTACATAGACGATTTAGTTGGAAATTTAATGAAATATGTGGATATCAAGAATACTATTGTAGTATTCACATCGGACCATGGTAACTTTATGTTTGGCAATATGTTATTTTAATTAGCCACAGCGAATCTACGATTTGAAATTACTCAGAACTGCGAAAATAACTGTTTTTCTTAAAGTACCTAATAATAAAAAAGTTTTTCTTGATTCAAGTTCGGTACAATCCATACAAACTCTTTAACTTTATTTTAAGTTTAATTTTAAAGGTATTATTTTTTAAAATAGTTCTCAGTGACAATTATTGTAAATAAGTATAAATGCAGTGCTAAAATTAGGTCATTTGGTCTTGAGTGTACATTCATTAATAAACATGTAATATCTATTAATAAAATGGACTCTGTTCATCCATTTATAAATTTGGCTAAACGTAAGATTCAAAAGTTATTTGGTTTGACTGCTTTTGAAATAAAAGCACTGCATATGTTTCTTAATATTTCTAATATAAAAAAAACATTACATAAATATTACATACTATTTTAAAATCACTTCGCTGCTGATACCTACCACTATATTGTTTTCTATAAATATGCACCTAAGTGATTTAACACTTGTTTTGTGCAGAACGTATTTATTATAGTTTCTTTTTCTTGGTATGTAATATCTTTTCCATACTATTAAACAATTTTATAATTATAAATACAAAATAAAGTAAATTAATCAATCAGTTTTATAAATGCAATATGGTTGTCATTTATAAACGTCTATAAACGTCACTGTATCTACTGGACGGAGCACCTAGGTATAAAACATTCGATCTAGGGGCCATCTAGGAAACCGCCAAAAAAATTCCTGAAGCTTGGACGAAAAAGAAATAAAACATACAAAAAGAATCCTTGCATGAGCAAGGATCTGTTGCATGAGTAAACACCTACATGAGGCTTAAAGAAAGCCCGCTTTGTAGTTTCTGTGAAGACGAGGAGACTCCTTACTACCTATGCTACTGCAAAGAACTTTGGTTTGCAGAAAAAGAAGCCTATCAACATCATAAGATATGCGGACGACACAGTCTTGCTTACAAAGAACATTGATGACTTACAAAGGGTTGTTCATAGGGTGTACACAACATGTTCTAAATATGGCCTAAAAATGAACCTGAATAAAAAAAAATGTTTGGTATTTTTTAAAACGGTAAATACAAACGTCCAGCTGACCATAAACAACCAAGTTATAGAAGGAGTTTTTACGTATAAATATCTAGGAACTGTAAAAGACTCCAGCAATGACTCTTCAAAAGAATGAAGATCAAGGATCGAAATAGCGCGTAACGCGTTTCTAATGAAGAAGCAGTTCTTTTGTAACCGATCGTTGAATCAAAGACTGAAAAGCGAAACGAAATGTGGTTACATAGAAGAATATTTAGAATATCGTATGTAGACCGAATCACTAACGAAGAAGTACTCAGACGACTAGGGAAAGGGACAGAGCTTGTGAATGAGACAAAAATCCGAAAACTACCTGGGCCACGTTATGAGAGGAGAAAGATACACTCTGTTACAAGTGATTATCAGGGTAAAATTGTTGGCAAACGCACCGTTAATTCGAAGACGAATGTCGTGGCTGCGCAACTTGAGAGAGTGGTTCAACTGTTCGTCAGTCCAATTTTTTAGGTCAGCGGTGTTAAAATAGTCATGATGGTAAACAACCTTCTAAAGAAGACGGCACCCTAAGAAGAAGAAGATTTTCATTCTACAGAGTGATAAAGTGAATTTCACCATAATTAATGGATACTCAATATTTCTAGAATTCCTTATCGTAGAATCGTGGGTTGATTAAAATTTTTTGAGCTACTTTGCATTTATTAAAACTTAAACGTTATAATTATTCAATATGCATACTCATGTTTGTTACAAAAAATTATTTATCAGCATGAATTGTATTAATTTTGTTTTGCATTTAGTGAATTTAAAATTTTTAGGTTGGTCGATAGGAGAGCACGGCGAATTCGCAAAATATAGCAACTTCGACAAAGCAACAAGAGTGCCCCTTCTAATTCACATTCCGGGTCTCTCAGATACCGAAATAATTTTCGATCAACCTGTAGAATTGGTAGATTTGTTTCCCACACTTGTAGATTTAACTCAAATTTCGGAACCGCTAAATACTTGCTCCTTGAACAAATCTGAAATGCTTTGCACAGAAGGTCGCAGTTTGATACCATTTATGGTTAAAAAAAGGAACAGAAAGGTATTTATGATAAAAGTGTAACGAGAAAATGTCCTTGTCTGCATAATAGGTTACCTTGTTTGGTGTAGGTGCTGTAAAAATTTTAAGGCCCGGGGGTAGTGAGGCAATTAAGGGGAATATATTTAGTAAAATAGCAATACATACGAGTAATCTGGAATGTTCCACAATGATTTGGGATGTTCCCGAACGTTCCAGACTATTATCGAACATTCCACAATGTTCTGGAATGTTTTCGAATACTCTCGAATGTTCTGGACTGTTCTAGAAATTTTTAGCCCTTAGACCTTTAAAAGCATGTCTTTCAGGTAAACATTTTTTCATGGATAGAGGGCTACCACACCATATAACTACCTTGATTGTTCCAGGACTCGTTTCTGACTCATCGACATGCACATTTTATACTTACTTTTATAATATATATTGATTACAGAGAACGTAGATATTTATGTATGTATGTGTGTAAGTCTATGCTCCAGCATAATCTTGGAACGCCTGTTGGAGTTTTAAACAAACTTTATGCATACAAAATATAAAAATTACAAAAATGGCCGATATTAGTGTCGAATTCATAGTCATCGGGGTCGCTGAGTTTGATAGTAACATTTTGAATTATGTCCGATGCCGACATTCCAGAATGTTCCACCAGGGTTGAAGAGCCTTCCAGAAACCATTGACACGAAAACTTGGTTACAAAAATTTGTCTGTGTTTTAAAAAAATTATTAATTAATAGAATGAAATTATAAAAGAAAATGAAAAATAGGATTTTGTTGTACAACAATCAAGGTTTGTGATTAACAGAAAAAGAACAGCCCAAACACAATATTGAATATCCAATTTTCTTTTGTAGTATCTCACTCGCTTTGCTGATTTAAATACTGGCTCAATATTTATTTATCTCGCTATATTTGTTGCTGTCACTCTAGTTTGTTTGAAGGCTGTCATTTTCTAAATATGAACAGTATTTTTAAAGCAATTCAATGAACTTCACTAGATCAAGGTTTAATGATTGACTTGCATTGCCGACAACATTAGTTTGGAATAGGATATCATACCATGTTGTTAAAGAAACAATGAAACCAAAATCTTTTAGTTATTCGGCAAGTGTGGTTGTTAAAATTAAATAATTAATTGTTGATAAATTTAAATAAAAGTGGGATTTTTGTGGCGCCAAGCCTTGCGCCCCTTAAAGCCGGTACCCTATATTTGTTTTGTAGAGATAAATGACTAAAGAACTTACATAAAAAACTATAACCAACTTTTAGCCAACTTTTACAACTATTGAACCAAAAAAAAAATGTTTTTTTAAAGCACTGTTGATCCTATCACAGACTTGATTAAGACACATTTTTATGGCTATTTCAGTGGCTGTTCTGTTGTAGGATCTTTTTTCTTTTTTCTAGGACTTAATTTAAAAGGTCTGAAGGTATTGTTATGAAAACAATTATACTAACAATGGTTGAAAATCATCCCTACTCTTTATAATACTCTCCAAAGCAGCAATTTTATCCTCTCTGCTCAATGGGGATTAACGTTGATATAAACGTTAGTATAAAACTTCAATTGGGACCTCATTTAGCTCTTCAGTTTGTTCCTTAATTAGATCCTTAATATATTTCACTGTAAAAACGAATCTTAACTGACCTAAAACAAAATCTATAAGAATGTGGTAAAATAAATCAGTGTTTAAGAGAAATGAATTGGTTATAACCAATTTCTTTCAAAGATAGAGAAAAATTACTAATGAAAGGGACAAGTCCAAGTTCCCCACTTTATTTCCAAGGAAGCGGATGTCCCAACCACAGCTTTACTTCTTCTACATGATTACATATATTTCCGCTTAAATTTATTTGCGCGAACTTCTATGTTTATCGTCAAGCAGGGTTATTCGGCAACCGTCGTATTTTGTTGACGTTTTACCCTACTCCGATCAATTTTGTCGGAAGTGGTCTCTTTCAATAGTAATTCATTTTTAAATTTTTAATCGATAATATGTAAATTTTCAGTCACTGCCGTCACTCACATCGTTCACTCAATACCCACGGCCCGGGGTATATCCAACGATAGAACCCTGCAGTGATGATCCGAAACTGACTGAAATAAAAATAATGGGTTATTCAATGAGAAACGATAGGTATAGATATACGGAGTGGGTGAAATTTTCTACGGTTACTTTCACCCCGGATTGGGACACTGTATACGGAAAAGAATTATATGATCACTTCTTAGATCCCGAGGAAACTGTGAATCTTGTTGATAGAGATGTACTCAAAAATCTTACAAACGTCCTAAGAAGAAAGTTAATTTTAGGTTGGAGATATGCTTGAGTGTATTTTTAAATGAACTAAAAATCACAAATAATAAATAAATTATGAAGAGGTTTTTATTTTTTGACTTTGTCATGCTTTCATCTCTTTTAAAAACCATTACTTTCGTTTTGATTACATTTTTTGTCATCCCTTTGATTTTCAGGGCTTTATGCATAACAATAATCATCGCCTGCAACTCCTTTTCAGATGACGCTAATATGACTTGATCATTGGCGTAAAGAAGGCATTTAAACAGCCATGGCGAAGCCATACATCCCTGTCTCACACCTTTTTCGATGTTAAACCAGTCCTTGTAAGCTCCGTTTATCCTTACACAAGCAGTGTTATCCTCGTTAAGTGATTTCAGTGCTCGTATTAAACTACCGCTCACCCCATACATAGACAATGTCGACCACAATTCATTTCTCACCACTCTGTCATAGGCCTTTCCAAGTCTATAAAAGTGCAATAAACCTTCCGACTTCTAGCCAATAATTTTTCGACTATACCTCGTATTGAAAAGACCTGATCCATACATTCTTAAACCTAGTTGTTAACGAAACTTGAAGAGCAGTAAATGTTCTGTCTAATAACGTTATAAAATACAGGGTGATTTAGGAAAGTTGAGAAATCTCTAAATATGCGTTTTGAATCACCCTGTGTAATAATAATCATTTTATTAGCAAAATGATCAAGTTTAGTAAAAATACACATTACTAGAAAAACATAATGCAAAAAAATACACAAATAAGAGAAGAACAAGACATAGAAGATATTATTTCATTCATAGAACAAAAACAATATGGATGGTGAGGACACATACAGAGAATGTCAAACAGTAGACCTGTTAAACAAATATATGAAGCAAAAACACAAAACAAGAGAAAAAGAGGAAGACCTAGTAAAACCTGGAACGACATAATAGGAAAGATTTTACAAGGAAGAAATAAAAAATGGAGCGAAGCAAAGACATTGACAAGAGACAGAAAAGAATGGAAGAAGTTTATAAAACAAGAATAAAATGATAACCCGACACCCTAAGGGTAAAAGGATTTAAGATTATATATATATATATATATATATATATATATATATATATATATATATATATATATATATATATATATATATATATATATATATATATATATATATATTAATAATGTTATTAATTTATTGTATTTTAGAATAAAACTGAATATAAATTTGAGTTTTATGATAATTTTGGTTATTTTTAAGCTTTTCTACATTTTTGTTAAAAAATATAAAAATTGGTTTTGATTTAAGTAAACTATCAAAATGAACTTGTTTTAATTTATCGACTGCAAACTTCTCATCATTACTTTGTGACACAATATGCTGTGGATACAAAATAGACTTATCAGCTTTAGATAAAAATAGAAAATCTACATATTACTAAAATAATATATAGGTAATTGTTACCTTTTAATTCAATTTCTGTCGATGTATGGTTTCGTCTAAAATAAAAAAATACTCGTCTTGAGGTTTATGCGTGTTTTAAATTAAAATGCATCAAACAATATAACAAAACCAGATGTGTCCAATCGTTTTGATAACGTTGCGTACGTTTCAAATTTATTATCAATCATAAATGCATTGTTAAGAATGTCCTCGTCGCAAAAATGTATCTACAACAGTGAAAGCTGTTGTGAAAGCGCGCTCGTTTATCGGCCTAGAGAGGAGGTGTGATCGCTACGTAACAAACCCCATCTATTTATATTTACGTATATTTTTGAACCCACAGATTAAAGGATGCCACCGAATGTTAAAAGAGGACAGCGTTCAAACGAGCAAATTGACCTCTAAACGATAACTCTATAAGATCGAACGCTCCGACTGTGGTACATTATATATATCCTTATCACTCTCATTTGCTAGAAATGATTTCGGATAGAAGACTTGGAGAAATTTGGACTTTGTACTGCGGTTAAAAGTTTAACTTCACGCTGCTCGTATATGTATATACAATTCGTTTATAATTTACAACAAATATTTTAAACCCGAACGGTGTGTATGTGTATATCAGAGAAACGGTAAACATTTTAGTTTTGTTTGTGGCCGACTGTATTTATTTTTCATCGCCGTTTACAAGCGGATAATTTGATCAGCTGTCAATTACCAGGTGAGTTTTCTTTATTCGTTCCCTTCGGTAGCTGCATTTTTTGAAATAGGGGTTCTAGCAGCAGATGGCGCGAATTGGATTTGAATTATTATTTAAGCGTGTTTACTCTCTGCGTAGGATTGTTTATTCGCGTTATTTATAATGATATGGGTACTGATTTCCTTTTGCGATTGCTAAAAATAAAATTCCTTTTAATCTTTGAATATTTTCCAACCTTTGGAACCGCTTACGAAATCAACAATTAACTATTAGTTTTCTGTTTAATTAAAAACAGCGTCGATTTTTTATTTTTATTATTTCCTACATTTTTTTTTAAATATTACAGACGTAAACATCATTGCTGTTATTTTCACAAACATCAAAAATATTTTTCGTTATATATGATCCAAATAAAAATAAACATATTAAAATACACTCTTAACTTAATTGTTTTTGAATTTGTTGATTACAAAACAAATACATTCGTCACAAAAAGTATTCCATAATTTAAGTCATTATTTTTTCATCTTTTTATATGTTGTTAATTATCAAACAAATAAACTCGTCACAATAGTATGGCGTAATTGAAATTTGTTTAGGTACCTTTTTATTTTTTTTAATGATATCCGGAGTACACATATTCATAAAGTTTAAAAAAAGTTTGGTTATTGAAAATGAAAAATTCAGGAAGAAATTGCGAAAATATCGTTTATTTACTAAATACAGAAAAAGCTTTAGTAACAAAAACAATTCTTAGAACAATGAATACGATTTTCAGTATCTGGTATTGCATCCATAGGGTTTAGGTCTGGACTTACTGCTGGCCACTCTATCGTGCCCTATTCTGATGAGTACATTCTCGTTGGTAGTTCACGGAATTTTGAGCATCCTTCTGTACAGCCACATCTCGAATGCACTAAAGCGGTCAATAATTTTTTGGTGAAGCGTTCATGTTTCAACAGAATAGACCATACATAGCACTCGGTAAACCTTTTCCACAGATGAATGTTAAGTTGCTTGGCACAGAGTAGCGGCTTGAGTTTCAGAAATGCTCTTCTAGCTATTTCTATTCTAGCCTTTATTTCTTCGTCTAGATCCATCGACTGATTGATCCAGCTTCCAAGATATTTAAAGTACTGAACTCTTTCTATATTCTCACCATCAAGTTTTATTCTTTCCGGGCCAACATTCATTTTGCTAACAACCATAAATTTAGTTTTTTTGACATTGATTTTCAGTCCCCATCTATTACTTTCTTTGTTTATCTTGTGTAACATACATTGTAATTCTTTCAATGATTCAGCTAGGAGCACAGTATCATCTGCGTATCGAATGTTACTAATGGTTTCGCCTCCAATCTTTATTCCTTCACCAGATTGTGTTGCTCCTTTAAATATATTCTCCGTGTAAAGGTTGAAAAGTGTAGGAGACAAAATACAACCCTGTCTCACACCTCTCTTTATAGTGATCTCCTTTCCATCTACTGTTACCGTGGCAGATTGATTCCAGTAGAGAGAAAATAACAAACGTATATCATTATTATCGAGGGGTATATTCTGCAGAGTTTGTAAGACAACTATCAGTAAAAAAAGCTAATTCCAGTGGTCTATAAAGTAAGATGTCAAAGTGACAGGAGTGTGACTGTTGGTACCACCCTGGTGATTTCGTTGCTCACGTGTCTTTACTTAGATTCTACTTAAAAATTAAACAATATATACAATTATCTACTTTATTTACTCTACTTTATCTAGAATACACTATTTACATTAAGATTATCTGAGTCGCTACGATTGGTTTACCCCCTCTGAGACATACGGTTCTGGGACGGTTATTATAAACAATGGTCAAACTAAGCTACGCAAAAGCAAGTGCATCTAACTACGCTTGTGCATAAAGCAATGCTACCTATCAAACTCGTGAAGAAAACTACACTCGCAAAAGCTTTATGCATACATGCTAGCAAAATGGTAACAGGTGGTATATCCCGCCAGCATCTCGTCAACGACTTTCTCAACGGCTTTTGGATCGCATAAGTATCGGAGGCCGTGTTGAAAAGATCGGACGGGTTTCCGTGCCGAAACTCCAAAAATATTAAATATGTTGCGCTGTGGAATTGGGTTTAAA
The DNA here is from genome assembly GCA_950111635.1 of Agelastica alni. Classification (NCBI taxonomy): domain Eukaryota; kingdom Metazoa; phylum Arthropoda; class Insecta; order Coleoptera; family Chrysomelidae; genus Agelastica; species Agelastica alni. The sequence goes on from OX467714.1 coordinate 22,025,501, forward strand.
TCGCACAAGTTCCAACACAAACTTCCTGAAAATTAAATATTAGTAAATATGTTGCGCGGTGGAACTGGGTTTGAACCGCACAAGTTCCGAAGCAAACTTCCTGAAAATGAAATGCTAGTAAATATGTTGCGCTGTGGAACCAATTCGTTTATTAGCTTATATTACGTGGGCAGTTTGATAAGTCAGTGACTTTTTGAATTTCCCGCGCAGTTACTCCAAATGCAACAGTGCTGCCGTCAACTATAATCTATCAGTGGGCAACTTTCTAATTTTGAGCAAGTACGTCGTGCAGTTGGTGTTTGATAGCCATTAAAAGCAGACAACCTCGTGAATTTTTACGAAAATGGAAAAAAGTGAATTTCGTGTGCTGATTAAGCATTACTTTTTACGTAAAAAATCCATCACTGAAACTAAGGAAAGACTTGATAAATACTACGGGGACTCGGCACCATCAATTTCAATGGTTAAGAAGTGGTTTACAGAGTTTCGTTGTGGTCGTACCAGCACTAGTGACGCCGAACGTCCAGGTCGCCCAAAAGAAGTGATCACGCCGGAAATCGTCGATAAAATCCATGAAATGATATTGGATGATCGGAGAATGAAAGTGCGTGAGTTGGCTCATGCTGTAGGTGTATCTCAACTGAACGGTTACATCATATTTTACACGAATATTTGGATATGAAAAAACTCTCTGCGAGATGGGTACCGCGATTGCTCACACTCGACCATAAGCGCAATCGTGTGACCACTTCAAAAGAGTGTTTAGCGATGTTCAGCCGTAATCCGGACGAATTTTTGCGCCCTTTTGTTACTGTAGATGAAACATGAATCCATCACAACACGCCAGAGACCAAGGAACAATCGAAACAGTGGGTTGCTCGGGGGTGAACGTGGACCAAAGAAGGCGAAACAGAGTCTGTCAGCCAACAAGGTCATGGCCACAGTTTTTTGGAATGTACGCGGTGTCATTCACATCGATTCCCTCAAGAAAGGTAAAACGATCACCGGCGAATATTATTCAAAGCTTTTGAACAGATTCGACGCTGATTTGAAGCAAAAACGGCCGCATTTGGCGAAGAAGAAAGTGCTGTTCCATCAAGACAATGCACGTGTGCACACTTGTCTAGTCACGATGGCCAAAATCCACGAATTGGGATACGAGCTGCTACCCCATCCAGCATATTCTGCAGATTTATCCCTCTGCGACTATTTTCTGTTTCCAAACCTAAAGAAATGGCTGGGCGGTAAGAGATTTGAGTCGAATGAAGAAGTCATTACCGAAACAAACGCGTATTTTGAGAGCTTTGAAAAAACCTATTATTTGGAGGGAATAAAAAAATTAGAAAATCGCTGGACTAAATGTATCGAGCTAAAAGGTGATTATGTAGAAAAATAAAATGTTTATTTGCGGAAAAAAATTTGTTTTATTCAAAAAGTCACTGACTTATCAAACCGCCCTCGTATATTATAATATAATAAGCTTCTAAAACATATTCGTATAAAATTTCATTGCAATGTTTCCAGTAGTTTCGGAAAAATCATAATAAATGTGTATACATTTTTTTCTTCAACGCCCTTTATCTTGAATACGGATGGCGTAACGAAAATTTTTTGCTGAGCAAACCCCAATTATTTTTCAGTTTTCTACCTATCCTGGAGACGGGGTCATCTTATTTTGAAACACCCTGTATAGTAACAAAATACAAGAATTAAAACAGCAAATCCACGTATTGGATGTTAAAGTTGAGTTAAAAGAAACTTTAGGGGTCGAGAACGTCGTTTTAAATTGATCGCCTGACTTGAGCTCTTTTTTTAAATCATTGGTGTAAGTGTCCCCAAGAATCACAAAAGGCTCCGACCGTTTGTATCCGTACATCATACAGGTTCAGAGCTCTAGGAATTTCTAACTGAATTAGCCACTCGTGAAAAGTGCCTTTAGCTTATGCCCAATGCAAAGCTTTTTTTTCATTTTCCAATCTTCAAATCTTTACCTCCGTATTAACAAACTAACATTATTTTTACCTCGAAGTATATTATTTATTAAAACTTTCTTGGTATGTTTATTTAATTTACGAGATTATTTTTAATATTCTGGTATTTTGTTTTTGTAACTTATACCTCACTATCTCAATTAAAGTGTATAAATAGGTAAAAAAAAACAGATTAACTTTTGTACGATTTCTCAAATTGGATACATTATCATGTTTAAAATAATTCTTGCTAGCTTTCTCAATATTTCCGTCACCAACTCTTAATAGTTAAAACAACTAAATTTATCGGCTGTTTTAAAAATAAACTCATAGACAAAATTAACGCAACCACATATTAAATCATACAAATTTCTATAACGAATTAGTTTATTGGTTACATTAAAAATTAGAAAAAAGTTATTCGGATACTTTAAACGTGAATTAGCTTAGGCATGCTTCTAATTAAATTTCAAGAGGACTTTGTTCCCATGCTGTGATAACTGCATTTTAAGTTCCCCCAGGTTTCTAGGTGCAGGTATTTGACGATTTACATTTTTCTTGAGGTGATCTCTTAGATCATCGTTCTCATCACGAATCGGGTTGATAAAGCCAGGGAGATGCTACAAATAGGACTCGCTTGGGCCAGATTTGTCTTTGAAGCTAATATCCCTGAGGGTTTGAAAAGAAAAGTCTACGAGCAGTGCGTTTCCTCAGGTTTCTAGGTGCAGGTATTTGACGATTTACATTTTTCTTGAGGGGATCCCTTAGATTATCGTTCTCATCGCGAATCGGGTTGATAAAGCCAGGAGATGTTATAAAGACTTAACGAGGTCTCAAACTCAGTAGGACTAAAAATAAATGGCAGCAAAACACATTTTATGACAAATCTGGTTACGACCAGCGAAGGTATAAATTCAAATGGATCAAATCTTGAACTAGTAAGTTCCTACAAGTACCTGGGACATGAGTTACGCATTGGAAGGGGCAATCAAATATGCGAGATAACCAGGCTTGGGTCAGATTTGTCTTTGAAGCTAATATCCCTGAGGGTTTGAAAAGAAAAGTCTACGAGCAGTGCGTTTCCTCAGGTTTCTAGGTGCAGGTATTTTACGTTTAACATTTTCCTTGAGGTGATCCCATAAATCAAAGTTGTGGGAGATCTTGTGCGTTGTGGGAGTACCTACTCATCTGGTAAATCTCATGAAAAAGTTATATGTACAAAGTAGAGCTTCTTCTTCTCCTTCTTTATTCTTGATTTTAGGCGAGTCGCCTGTTTAATTATCGTCCACTTGCATGAGGCTATCGCTCCATCGTTTCTTGCGCCCAACGTCTCTTCGTCCCAATGGGGACTTGTCGCGAGCAATTCTCACAAGTCTGCGTTTGTCCATTCTGCCTGTGTGTTCGTTCCATTCCTTCTTCCTGTTTGCTACAGAGTCATTGATGTTCTTGACCTTACAGGCTGTTCTGATATTCTCGCTTCTCTCTCTATCCAGCAGTGTCTTTCCAGTGATTCTACGGAGTATCTTCATTTTAGCTGTCTTTAGGAGTCTTTTGGTTTTCGATGTTTCTGGCCTGGTTTCTGCGGTATATGTCATCACCGGCCTCACGACGGTTTTGTAGATCCTCGATTTAGTGTTCGTTCCCATACTCCTATTGCACCATATTGTATTCAGGTTGTCAGCTATTCTAATTGCTTTTGTTGTTTGATCTCTCACCTCTGCTTCAATATCACCAAAGCCTGAAAGTTCCATGCCAAGGTAGTTAAATTTCATTTTCTGCTCGATTACTTTACCGTCAAGCTCAAGTTGGCATCTTAGAGGGGTTTTTGATGTTGTTAAGCACTTTGTTTTGGTCGGTAATATTTCCATGTTTAGAGACTTGGCTGTTAGGTTAAATAAGTGTAATAACCTTTGTAAGTCATCTTCATTTTCTGCAATGAGAGCGGCATCGTCAGCATAACACACTATTTTGATTTCTGCATCCCCCATTTTGTATCCCTTTAGTCCTCGAACACTTCGAATAATTTCTTCCATTATTAAATTAAATATACAGAATGTTTGATGAGAGAGATACCTGATGAGTGGGAAGGAGGCTTTGCCATAAATGGGAAAATCATTTCAAATCTTAGATATGCCGACGACACTCTTCTGATCGCTAACTCAGTAGAAAAACAGAATTGATACAACGACTCGAGAAAACATCAAAAGAGTATGGTCTAAAAATCAACTATGCCAAATCTAAAGTATTAATAGTTGATAGATCGGATGAGACAGCAAACAGACCACATCACATTACCAACTGTGAAGTGGTAGATCAGTTTATTTATCTGGGTGCCCTTATGCACTCCTCCGGCAGCTGCAATATAGTGATCCACCGTCGAATTCAACTTGGCCGAACAGCAATGGGCCAATTACAAAAAATATGGAAAGATCGACATATATCCATCAATACCAAAAAATCACTGGTCAATGCCCTAGTGTTCTCCATTTTTTGGTACGCTTCCAAGACATGGGTTATAAAGGCCATCAACAGACGTCGGGTTGACGCTTTTGAAATGTGTCAGTGCTGAACGAGATTGGACCATCAAACCGTCTCAGTATCTTGACATCAGCGCGAATACTAATCTTCTTCGGACATACAACTCATCACGACAAAATCAAGAGACTGATTGTCCAGGGCAAACCCCTTGGCAAGAGGAAATGTGGACGCTCCCCATCTAGATGGACAGACATTGTAGCAAAAGTAACCGAGCGTCCACTAGTGGAAGCCATTAGTACTGCTGCTGACTGTGGAAGATGGCGGGAGACTGTAAGAAGAGTTCTGAGTAATAACACCTGACATTAACTTGTAATCACTACACGTCGTTCTCGACGTTAGACTAAGAAGAAAAAGAAGATTCCAAAAATGCTCAAACCGATTCAGATCCTGGCTCCTACTCAATGACGCAATGCTTCCGGTAAGGTCTTCTTGGAGAGAATTGCCTCTAAGGGGCCTTGCCTTTGGTTTCAGTTTTGCAGTGCATTTAGCTCTATAAGAATGGGGTATTCAGATACCGATAAAAACGGAAAGAAACTAAAATAATGGGCTGAACAAAATAACCAAACACTCATTTACGACTCAAAAATACCATCATCTTACAATAGTGTCGGTTTAAGAAGAGAGTATAATAATAAATTAGGTGACGGGTTCTTCCGGATCTCGCCAAAGGCACTCAGACAATGTCCATTGGGTCTACCCGTGGTAGTAATTAGCGATCTGCTATACCTATCTTTCTCCAGAATAGGAGCAGGTCGCCGCAACTGCCTTAGTTGTTTGGGTTTAATAAAAGCAAAGACTAGCCATAGGTACGTCCGACATTAGCCAAGGATATGCAGGCTGCTTTTCTCCTCTCCTCACAATCCACAATTAGGGCTATTGGCCAGCTAAGACAACGGATGACTGAATGTTATATATGGTCAATACTGTTGTAAGGTACGGTGACGTGGAAACTCAAGATCAGTACAATGAACCGACTAGAGGCATTTGAGATGCTGTGCATACCTTGGACGAGCAATATAACAAATGAGGAAGTCCTCAGAAGGGCTAAATTAATGACCACCATAAAATGCCGCAAAATTGCATACCTCGGTCACATACTAAGAGGAGATAAATATCAACTGCTCCAAATTATAATGAAGGGGAAAATACAGGGGCGCCGTGGACCTGAAAGAAGCAACAGTCATGGTTGAAGAACATTCGTGAATGGACAAATATACGTTCAGTAGGAGAACTCATACACTTAGCAGAAGATCGAAATGCTCTAGCCAGAGTGAAAGCCAACGTTCGGGATACCGGATAGGGCACATGAAAGAAGAAGAAGTAAGCATAGACATCTAATTTCGTTGTTAATTATTTTGTGTAGCGTAATGACACCAGAACATTTTCGCTAAATAAAACGTCTAACTCTTCCAACAAAAAATTAACTTTAAAAAGACCAAACAGGAAGACTTTGATTAGAAAAGCAGTCACTATGTACAATTAGTTTAATATTGTTTCCCAAGTAATTAACAGGAATAAAACCAAGTAAATACATGCTAGCAACACCGGAAATACCAAGAGAAGTAAACCCCCGCAGAAACCTAAAGATAGATGGCGACGATATAGAATCGGTTAACGAGTTCGTGTACCTAACCACTCATAATGACACAACAGCCGAAATTAAACGTAGAGTCCTTCTTGCCAACAGATGTTACGTCGAACTCGCCCACTAACTCAAATCCCTTAACATCTCCAGAAGCACAAAGTGTAAACTCTACAAATAACTGATAAGACCGGATTTAATGTACGGCGCCGAAACATGGACACTCACTGAGAGTGACGAGACCATCTTGGGGTGTTTTGAAATAAAAGTACCAAGAAGAATTTACGGGGCCATTGAGGAAAATGGGATATGGAGAAAAAGGTACAACTTTTGAGCTGTTTAGGCTGTTTCAGGGACCTGACATAGTTGGGGAAATAAAGTTGCACCGGCTGCGATGGATAGGCCGTGTTATGAGGGCCTGGAGGGCGCTGAACAGGGACGCCTGGAAGGAAATACTTGAGGGGGCTAAGGCCCACGAAGGCTGTAACGCCGTACTGAAGATAATGATTGTTTCCCAAGAGGAATCATTAGTAACGATTTGGTAGTTGAATTAAAACTAACCCTGTATGTACATTTTAATGTTCTTTCGATGTATCTAAATCCCTGTAATAAATTAATTTACTACAAATAACAAGTTTTTGGAATTTTACTCTATCAAAATATTTTTTAGCAAGATACCGTTATCACAAAATATAATGTGTCCTAATTTAGTCATATGTGTTTTTATAGACAATACCGTCTTCGCTCACACTGATAAGAATAATATTTTATTGTTTATCATTGTTGCAAGGTTAAATAAATGTTTACATAATTATTATTATTTTAGATAGATAAGTTTATTTATAGGGTTCGATTCAGGTATTTAAACTACTTTTGTACGTGATTATCGTATGATTACGGATGATGCATAAACAAAACTCTTTGTTTCATATTAGAACAATACACGTTTATAAATTCCAGTTAATAATAAAAAAATAAAAATCTATAAAACTGATTTTTACAGTACCAGTTAATTTCGCTGCACGTCAACCATACTATAGGTATATGTGGGTCGATTTTACATCAGAAAATAACTACACTCCTGACTATATGCCTACGACGAAAAAAAATTTTTTTAAATGCCTAAAGTCGCGTCCACATCATACCGGTATATGCCAAGTGGCAAGGCCAAATGGCAAAACCAAAAGTAATGTAGACGTTTTTGTAGGCCGTGCCAGTTGGCAAAATAATGCCGTATAGCATGCCAACTGAAACCCGACAAGTGTCGGTATCAATCAAAGGAAGTCACGCGGCAAGTGTAGTGGGGACGTGAAAATTGGCCTTCCGCGGCCTCAGTTCATTTCCGACCGTCGTAGGAAACTGTTATTTACTGAATATACAGATTGTCGACAAAATGGAGTGGTCAAATGACCGAGATTTAACTCGTCCACATCATCCAAAATTAAATCCTTTATCATTTGACTCCCTCCATATCGAGCTTTACCTCTGATCTTTGTAAATCAATTACTACCACGCAAGCAAGTCCTCATTGGTATACATACCGCGAGTGAATGCGACTTCCAATGTAGACGCAGTGAACCGCTTGTGGCAGCGCGAACTGGCTTTGCCACTTGGCATATTTCGGCACAATGTGGACGAGGCTTAACATTACATAAAAAAACTGACATTAACAAGACATGAATCAATACTGCTATTTAACAAACTAAAGCTCAAATAAAAAATAGCAAAATATATTTAGAAAAATGTATAATATGATAACTAGTATTAATTTTAGGTTTTAATACTTGAACATATTATAAACTTACCACACATTGTTATAAACTAATTTAAATTACTTTTGTAAACCATAACAAATGAATGGGGCACTGCATAGCTTTATAAACACCCAGAAAGTGTCAAAAAAGGCACGTCTGGCTGTGCATAGAGGAGTGTTGGTTCCTACATTTATGTATGGTAGTGAATGTTGGGTTTGGCTGAAGAAGCATGAAAATAGGATTAATGCTGAGGAGATGAGTAGTCTGAGAAGTATAGCCAGAGTGTCTCGGTTGGATAAAGTAAAGAATAGTGAGATAAGAGAACGCTGTGGTGTAAAAGAAGATGTGGTTACAAAGATAGATAAAGGAATGCTTAGATGGTTTGGACACGTAGAAAGGATGGATGAAGGAAGATTGACGAAACAAATTTATAAGGCGAGTGTTAATGGAAAGTCGGTAGAGGTCGACCTCGGCGAACATATCTCGATCAGATCAACAGAACTTCCGAAGATTGCCTGTATTCATTGACCCAATTATCTCTTTCTTTGATAAATCATCTCTACTAATGTACATTGTTACGCAACTTGGGTCCGTTTTTATTTTTAGAGGAACCAGGTTAGAAACTAAATTATAAGTAGAATTTTTAACATATTATTTTGATCTAGTTTATTAGACCATGAAAACAATAATACGACTGGATATTTGTCGTAGTAAATAAACTGTTCATGAATTTTATGATGCACACATACGCGATTAAATTATTTCTCTTGATTAATTGCTCGAATTTTTTTTTTAATATTATCTCCTTAAATGTTTATTTGACCTTTTACAAAAGATAATGGAAAAATCTATCTATAATTCGCAATTGTTACTGCATTTAATTCTTAAATTGTGATAAAATTTACAAAACTAACAGTTTTACTTCTAAAATAGGAAAAAATTTGCTTACATTCACTTTCGTCTCTTTGATTTTTAGGGCATAATATTAACCATTAATTTTCTCGTCTGTAATTTTGTTCTTATGTTAAGAATTATTTTTTACTTTTTAGTTTGATTAACTCTAAAAGCGCGTTTTTTAGTTTTTTTAATTTATTATTAATTTATTTTTTCATTGTTATTGTTTGCAATAAATTTGAAAACAACATTTTCGCATAGACAGTTAAGAGACCTTTAAAATGATGTGAGTTCAATGAAAGCAACTTCATGTCCCGTACACAGCTTTGCCGATGATAGTACCCTCCATACCGCTTTCTCTTCCAGGGCCCCTATATCAGCCCGTGAAACCAGAAATGAACGAGGAAGAAATGTTAACAATATAAATATGGACTTAGCAACAATTCTCGAATGGGGATCCAATAACTTGGTAGAATTCAATGCAAACAAAACACAAGCATGTCTTTTCTCTAGAAAAGCCGATCTCACTGTGCCTAACATAACTTTGTCAGGAGTAACCATACCACTGAAGTAATCCATATCGATGCTTGGTATTACTATCAGCAATAACCTTTCCTGAGAAAATCACGTGAGGTCCATTGCCAAAAGTGCATCCCAAAAACTTGGTTTTTTGTTTCGTGCCAAGAGCTATTTCACCTCCAGTCAGCTGCTTATGATCTATTAGGCACAGATCCGACCTGTACTGGAGTACTGTTCCCATATTTGGAGTGCAGCACCTAAACATATCCTGAAGCTACTGGATTCTGTCCAAAAAAGGGCAATTCGTCTCGTCGGTGATGCCTCGCTTACAAACTCGCTCACTTGTCTGGAACACCGTAGAAAAGTTGGCGATTTGTCTCTATTTTATAGATATTTTCATGGGCGATGCTCTTCTGAAATATCAACAATCGTTCCTCCTTTGGCAGTCTCTTCAAGATTAACCCGTCAAGTTCAGTCTTCACACCCCTTCGTGGTCACTTTGGAGACCTGCAGAACATCACTTTCCAAAGACTCATTCATCCAACGAATTGCAAGGCTTTGGAACTCATTGCCTAGGGAGGTGTTCCCCGAGGCATACAACCTCCAGAAATTTAAGAAGAACACCAACTCCTACCTTCTTTCCCTTGGTTCCCACGATGTTCTCTGAACATTACAGGATATCTCTTTTCGTGGGAACCAGAACATAAAAAAAAAAATGTAGGCTTTCGTTGCAGGATGTCATTTCATAGTCTATAGTGTTTTGGATTTTTTTTATAAATATGCACGATAATTGAAATAATGAATTTATTCCATTTGGTTGTTCCGCACTGTATAAATAATTTAAATGAATTAGCATAAACTAATAAATTTTAAAATATTTTTAAAATAAATAATTTTAATATATTACGCAAATCTAAAAATAGTTTCTTTAAATATTGTACATATTTGAATTCATTTTTAATATAACTAACGGTGTATTTAAAATAAACAAATGTTATTTGTACATGCAAATATATTTTATGATAAAATTAAAAAACCACTTGTTTCCTATAAAAAAATGTACTCGTAAAATACATACATACATAAAGTCACGCCTTTTTCCCATAGGGGTAGGCAGAGACCACTTCCTTCCACTTGCTACGGTTCTTACACACATCTTTTGCTTCCTTTACTTTCATCAGTGTTCTCATACATGCTCGTCGGTTGTTGGTACTCTTGACCTGGCCTTTCCTCAAAACAATGTTGATCTGATCAAGATATGTTCTCCGAGGTCGACCTCTAACGACTTCCGTCCATTCACACTCGCTTTATAAATTTGTTTCGTCAATCTTCCTTCGTCCATCCTTTCTACGTGTCAAAACCATCTAAACATTCCTTTATATATCTTTGTAACCACATCTTCTTTTACACCACAGCGTTCTCTTATCTCACTATTTCTGACTTTATCCAACCGAGTCACTCCGGCTATACTTCTCAAACTACTCATCTCCGCAGCATTAATCATATTTTCATGCTTCTTCTGCCAAACCCAACGTTCACTACTCGTAAAATAATATGTATATTTAAATTTCAATGTACATTTTTTTATTTTTGAACAAATTTTAATATTGAATAATTGTATGGTACCCATTACTGCATATATCCAAAGAAATTATATCATCATCATCATTTTCAGCGTGTCTTGGTCCTTCAAGTTGTCTCCATCCGGTTCTGTCAGCTGTTCTACTCATCCATTGCACTTCGATACTGTAGCTATAATATGTTCTGCCCATCTCTTATGTATCAGGAAACCCACTCCTTCGGAGGTATTATTTTTGCTTACGTAGTAAAGTATATTTCCAGATTTCAGGTGCACAAGGTCCTCGCCAATTTTTCTTCAAGTTGTAGAATTCTGTCTTTTGTTCTTATAGTTTTTAAGTTAAGTATCGCAAAATTTATTAGTGTTTTTCCTATCGAGTCTTTGCCTTCCCCAGAATCCTTATGTCTGCCCTTTTTCAAGGGGTGGGATTTTGGACATCTAGTCTTACCCACCTGGGTTACATCCATATCTGTTTTGCTACTCGACATTTGCTTGGAGGTTTATTGGCCATGGAGAACAGACGTTGTTTGCAGCCGCCCACTTTGGATCAGTCGCTGCGCGGGAATCTTTTTAGCTTCATCTTCATCATACGGTATTAATTCCCCTAGAGAGGGACTATTTAAATTCCTTCTCTGTTTACTGCAGTTTTGGTTGGATCGTTGCTGCTCTAAACTGACAAATATTCGTCCACCTGTTGTCGCTCGCACATTTGGATCATTCTACAAGTAAACATGATATATTATCTAAGTATTTTGAACTTTTCTGAAAGTGAAACCAATATTATTTGTGAATTGCTGCAACAATCGCTCGAATCTTTTAAATCGCACAAAAGTAAAAAGGTTGATATTCATTTGAATAATTTATAAGTTGGTTGAACTTAAAATTTATTGATTGGAAAAAAATATTGTAAAAATTTTGTTGTTGCTAAACGTTTTCGACAATTGTTAATAAAAAGTAAATTATTTTTTTCAGATATAGATTTAAAAAACAACTGATAACTACAATGTCCATGATGATTGCAAGAAATAAAATCACATTATTAGTACAAAATTATCAAAATGGAGTGATTGCATTGCTTCCAAATGCGTTAGGAAATAAAAGAATGTATAGTGTACAACTAAACGGCTCAAGAAAAAAAATTATTCTAAAGAATAACGAAAAATTGGGAAGATTTGTCAGAAATCTCGGTAGTGGAATCGTAAAATCTCCATTGGGAGAATGTCCACCAATACCAAACCAAAATTTAGTGGAATACATCTACAACAAATTGGATCAGTGGACAGATGAACCAGCTACAGTAAGTATGATTTTAACAAACATATAATGAAGCAGTTTTAAATTTAAACCTTCGGTAATTTCCAGGCACAGCGTATCAAGCCTACTTCACTATCGATCAGATCAGTGGTTCTCAAGCTTTTTATTTCGAGCCCCCCTATATGGTTTAACTACAATGTGTATATAACTGTCATTTTTTATAAAACGTTTACGGGTTATTCTTATTTAAGTTACATGTTTAAAGCTTATTCCTATTGGGTTCAATGTTAAAATAAATTAAAATAAATCAGGACATGTATTTTTAATAAGTACATAATAATTGACACTACAAATGTGATGGATGAGCCTGATTTTTCTTGGCACAAAGCTTGTTGAAACGTGCAGTCAGTTCCGACAGTGCAACTCTAAGTTCTCTTGTCACATCTAATCTTGAACGATATTTGCTCTTCATGGCAGCAACAGTAGAAAATCCAGTTTCGCAAGAATAAGTAGTAGGAAAAGAAATTAGCGCTTTTAAGGCATTTTCGCTCAAAAATGGATATTCTCTTTAAACACTGATCCAGAAGGACGCGAGCAAACATTCCTTAAATTTTGTTTTAAAGGCAGTGTCACTTTGAAGAGGTTTTCCTTGCCTATCATGTTTAGGGAGAAATTTTAAATTGAGGTTTTGAATGGATCTCGTATCTATGCCAAGCCTTCCAGATTTAAATATGTTTATGTGATTAAAGGCCGTTATCGTGCCGCTTTACAAGGGAAAAGGTTCGCAGCAGGACTGTAAGAACTACCGAGGTATTAGTTTACTCAGCATAGTCGGCAAACTGTATGCAAAGATATTGATCAAAAGAGTAACGAATGAAACTGAGAAGATGATATGGGATGTGCAAGCAGGATTTAGAAGAGGAAGGAGATGTATGGATCAGGTCTTTTACTTACGAGGTATAGTCGAAAAATTCTTGGCTAGAAGTCAGAAGGTCTATTGCGCTTTTATAGACTTGGAAAAGGCCTATGACAGAGTGGTGAGGAGTGAATTGTGGTCTACATTGTCTATGTATGGGGTGAGTGGTAGTTTAATACGAGCACTGAAATCACTTTACAAGGATTCCACTGCTTGTGTCAGGATAAACGGAGCTTGCACGGACTGGTTTAACATCGAAAAAGGTGTGAGACAGGGATGTGTGGCTTCGCCATGGTTGTTTAACTTATACATAGACAATTGTTTAAAAGATCTGAAAGAGAGTGCTTATGGATTAAAAATGAATGATTTGATCGTCAAATGCCTTCTTTACGCCGATGATTAAGTCATATTAGCGTTATCTGAAGAGGAGTTGCAGGTGATGGATAATGTTATGCATGATTCCCTGAAAATCAAAGGGATGAAAATAAATGTGAGCAAAACGAAAGTAATGGTTTTTGAAAGAGAAGAAAGCATGACGAACCGTGGGGTTTCGATTGAGGGAGAAAGAGTGGAACAAGTTAATGAATTTGTGTACTTGGGTTCAAAATTTACTAGAGATGGAAAGTATGACAGTGACATTGAGCGAAGGGTGTTGGCAGGAAAACAAATAAATGGGGCACTGCATAGCTTTATGAATAGCCAGAAAGTGTCAAAAAAGGCACGTCTGGCGGTGCATAGAGGTGTGTTGGTTCCTACACTTACGTATGGTAGTGAATGTTGGGTTTGGCAGAAGAAGCATGAAAATAGGATTAATGCTGCGGAGATGAGTAGTCTGAGAAGTATAGCCGGAGTGACTCGGTTGGATAAAGTTAAGAATAGTGAGATAAGAAAACGCTGTGGTGTAAAAGATGTGGTCACAAAGATAGATAAAGGAATGCTTAGATGGTTTGGACACGTAGAAAGGATGGATGAAGGAAGATTGACGAAGCAAATTTATAAGGCGAGTGTGAATGGGCAAATCGGTAGAGGTCGACCTCGGAGAACATATCTCGATCAGATCAACATTGTTTTGAAGAAAGGCCAGGTCAAGAGTACCAACAACCGAAGAGCATGTATGAGAGCACTGATGAAAGTAGAGGAAGCAAAAGATGTGTGTACGAACCGTAGCAAGTGGAAGGAAGTGGTCTCTGCCTACCCCTATGGGAAAAAGGCGTGACTTTATGTATGTATGTATGTGATTAACAAAGCAGATTTTCTCACTAGATGGGATTGTATTGTGGTCTAATTCTTCATCCATGGTTTGTAGATTTAGAAATAGCTCAAAGTTTTCGCTTTTAATACCAGACTCATACAAACTTAATTTTTTAACAAAACTTTTAACTTTTTCAGTCCATTGAAAAATGTTTGCGTCTTTTATCTATAAAGACTTGTTTAGTATATTTAGTTTCTCAAAAATATCTGCCAGATATGCTAGTTTTGGCAAAAAGTAAAAGTTCATTTATTTTTTGGGGGATTTGCACTTTAGGATGGTTGGTGTTACTTTCATAAAAGACCTTTGGTATCAGCATTTCTATACCATAACAACAATTCAAAAATTACGAATCAGAAAGCAACTCTTGTTGATCATTCGTTTTGCTCCTGATCTTCAACTCATTAAGAGTCGTAGTAACATTTTTTTTACAAGGGAAAAATCGTTTATAGACACCGGTGGCTGTTGACTGTTCTGAAAAAAACTCACGTCTCGGCACGGGGATAGTGTGTATGTTATCCAGTAAAAAACACTTGTGTTTTAAGACTCGTAGTGACCATTCAATGCTTACATCTATCTATAGATGTGCCGTACTTTTTTGTCTATATTTTACTTGAATTTATTGAGGTTTGCTCTGATTTTCTGTAAATAGTATGTGGTATGAAGATAGTGTATATAAATTATTTTTATAGACATGTGCTGCGACCGGCAGAAGCTACAATTTCGCGATGCTACGAATGCTTGTCAATAGATTTGCAAAAGTAGTGTTGGGGCATTGCGGAATGAAGCCCAGGGAAACAGTAGGACTTTTATTACCTAATATACCAGAGTTTGTGATAGTGTGCCACGGCGCCATTGAAGCTGGACTAGTAGTTACTTTCGTGAATCCCCTTTACAAGCCTGGTAAGATCAAAACAAATTAATAAACTGTATAATAAATTTACAATGAAAACATACTATATTTTATAATACGTATTTTTACACTGATGTTAATTGATTACCAGTGGCCGATTTTACGGGTCAGCATTTAGCATTACTGACCTGGAACTATGTTTTTTAGACTGTTGAATCAAAATGTTTGTGTTTTTTAAATTCGCGCGTACGTCCTTGCAATACAAGCAAGACTGTTCGGCAATTGTCCTGTTTTGTATCATTTCCAATCCTATTCCGCCTTTTAATAGTAATTCATTTCTGCAGAATTATGTGGTCACCAAAGAGGTTTTGTTGATCGGACTATTCCTTTTTAATCCGCCTTTGGCGAATATTATAGTTGAAGTCAGAAATAACTTTTTCTGTTTCACGAATTCATTACCTCAAATAATTTAGCCGATAAAAACGAACAATTTTGATTGATTAATTACTCCATCCTTTTTTCACAATATCATGAGTGACGTACCAAGTTTAATCAAGATAAACTTTGAATCTACCTTGCCGATGAACTTCATCTGTTCTACTGAGGTTTTCACCACGTAAAATAATTATTTTTATTTAAGTTACGATATCTCAAACCCAAAATATAGAGCACTTTTTCTGTAGTATTATTGGATTTTTATGGGAAACCCGATACCAAGTTGATTTAATTTTTAATCATGTGAAAAGAAGGAACAATGTTATTGGAATAAAAATTATACACCTTTTTTCTTTCTAATTTTCTCTATTATACAGTGATCTACACTGACCAAAAATCTCTGATTCCTCTTATTTCTTGGAAGACATAACTCGCTTGTAATTAGTTTTCTGATGGAGGGTTTTAAAAATTTTGTCAAAACGTAAATCCTTTTCGCTTTACCAAATTGGAACTTTTTAAGTGCAGGATGACATTCAAATGAAAATACCTAAAGTAGGTTAGGTATCATGTGAGTGGGGCGTAGGTCGCCACTCCACTGCGACCCTTAATAGGTCTATTGTGGTTCACCCCTAAAGGTTACAGTTCACCGCACAATCCAGCTCTTCTCACGAAGTTCATGGTTGTATGGGGTGAGATTTTCTTGAAATTTGTAGGTTCTCAGTTGTTAAAACCAAATATTTTAAACCTTATACTTTCCAAGCAGGGGACATAGTATAATGTGTGTTCAGCAGTTTCGTTTTCCACGCAACAAAACCGACAGTCCGTTTGTTGGTTCAGACCTATCTTTCTGAGGTGGTATCTTAGACGACAGTGTCCATTAAGCAGTCGCGTTAGAATTCGCAGGTCGTTCCTGCTCCATTCTAGGAACGCAGATTCGGCTCCCTGTTTTTCGAGGATGTCGGCTTTTTCGTGTCACTCCACCCCCTGGAGCCCAGGTACCCACAGCAGAGTCACTCTGTTGTTCGCAACAAGGATATCCAGGGATTCGATGCAATTTCATACAAGTTTAGAATTTACCTTGTTGGAGCAGAGTCGTTTTAAAGCAGCCTAGCTGTCTGATATTATACTAATGTTTTTGTTTGCTAGAGTTCATTTAGTCAGATCTCTTGCACACAATTCGATAGCGAAGACTTCAGCCTGAAATACGAAAACATCTAAACATTGCACGCGACGTTTCAACGGATCGACGGACGAAGCGGTGGGAGGATGATCCTCTGCGCTGTCGGAGCTCCGGTTGCGACGTCGTGCGCCACTGCAACGCGTGTGGCATACAATGCGTTAATCCGTTGCAACGACGTAACGTTACATACTAATGAGGCCTCACCCTAATGGAAGGCATTGCTTCAGATGTTTCATTTCAGAAGGACAGGGACAAATAATTAACGAAATAGTTAATGATTTTCATATATTACAGAAGTAAAGGCCGACTTTAAAAGTAGTTTTCGAACTGAAAGATACATACCTGTAAGGACTGGTAGATATTTCAATCTTTGGTTTCCTGTTGAAAACACCGGCATCACTTCCATATGGGGTTTTTTAAGCCATCTGTGTGCATTACGAATTCAGTCTCTGGGAAGAGGATTTCTACCCTCATCCATTCATCTCTCTTCGGAAAGAGGACTTTGCAGGACTTTTTTACGTGTATTTTTGTGGCTAGCATATCAGGAACCATCTCGATGATTTGATGGTTATTAATTTCACTTGGTATCCCGGAATGTTCCCCGAGTTGCTGTCCTTTAATTTGCCTTTCCAGAGACATCTGTAGAAAACTATCCTGTAGGGAGATTTAGGTGTTCCATCGCTGCCGTTGGTGTGCTGGACATAGCTCCAGTTATGGCCAGGCATATCAGCCGATTAAGACCAGAAAGCTTTGTTCTAGCTGAATCTACTGAATCATACGTGACCATAGATATTGTTTGATAAATCCAGTAAATCTGTATGGGGTTCATTTCCCAAGATTTGCCGCATACTTTTCTAAAATTCTGGCTTTGTTTATTGTTTTTTCCAGATGGGCGTTCCAGGTAAGTCTTTTATCCAAAACTACACCCAGGTATTTCACTTCCACCGCAAATGGAATGCTCTCTTCGTATAGGACAGGCTGCCGAAGCTTATCTAGCTTTTTCCTGCTTGTAAAAAGAATAATTACAGTTTTCGAGGGTTGATAGACATCTGTTCCCTCTTGCACCATCTGTATGCTGTGTTGAGGGCTTTTTTTTCTTTTCTTTTTTTGGCCAAGCTTTTGCTCCACCAAGGTGTACCTCTATGGTCCCTCTTCAATAACTCTTCTTATATATACTCCTCGTATATATACGTATAGAGGCGTTTGGCACCAGGAATTGTTAAGTAAATTATCTGCCTACGGTCTCCCAACCAAACTGCGCCAATGGCTCTTGAGCTTCATGCAATATCGCTCCTTACATGTAGCAGTTGACGGTATTTCTTCTGATGCGTTTAAAACCAATGCCGGGGTCCCCCAGGGTTCCATCCTGTCCCCCACCTTATTTCTTTTACACATCAACGACCTCTTGAAAACCACCACGAACCCCATTTACAGTTTCGCAGACGATAGCACACTTGTCTCAACTTTCACATCCTATCGATCACTTTCGGTAAATGATACAAATAGACTCAGGCAGGAACAGGTTGATTCCATCAATAGAGATCTTAAAGCAATCGTCAAATGGGGAACCAACAATCTTGTTCAGTTCAACGCCCAAAAAACACAAAGTGCCACGTTTTTCAAGAAAGTGAATTCCTCAAATCATCCCATCACAATGTCCGGAAATACCCTTGACCCAAGTCCCTCCATCTCGATTTTGGGAGTCAGTCCAATAATATGTCTTGGCATGACCATGCTGCTAACATCGCAAAGTCGGCAAGCCAGAGGCTAGGTTTTCTGTGGAAAGCCAGAAAGTTTTTTACTCCTGATCAACTGTTGACGACGTACAAGGCTCAAAACCGACCTCTACTGGAGTATTGCTCGCACATTTGGGGTTCAGCACCAAGGCATTCTCTTCGTCTTCTAGATTCCATTCAGAAAAGAGCCATTCGCTGGATAAACAGCTCAACTCTCACAGATACCCTTCACCCTCTAGAACATAGAAGAAGAGTTGCAGATCAGTCATTGCTCTACAGATATTTCCATGGCAGATGCTCCAGAGAAATAAAAACTCTTGTGCGCCAAAAATCCAGCCACTTAGGAATAAAAAATTGCAACGTTTTACTTTTTTTTGCAGTTCAACAACTGTGCTCTTAGGTTATGAATGCAGTGACTTTGTGAATATATATAGATATATTAATAATACTTATAGGTATATAATTATAAAAAGAGAAAAATTAAATCTGACTTCAACTATACGTTGGTGTAATTGCGCATGATTTGATGTTTTAACTTTACTATTCGAATATATTTATAAATTGTTAAAAATAAAAACAAATTGTTATTGTAACATTGAATATTTAGGTAGGTACTTTTTATCAATGTTGTCTTTCAGCGTGTTATTAATAATTAATATTTTTATAATTTATTTTGGTTCTTCGTAAATATTTTTATTTAAATATAAAATTTACTGTTTGCGTCAAAATTTAAATAAAAACAAGCATTCTGAAGTGGGGTGTGAATAATGATAGATTACTACCACTTATGGAGTAGTTTTTAAAGAAATAAAACAACATTTAATATCAGAATCATTTAAATTCAAATCAGAGAGATTAAGTCTAACGATGGTTATTCAGCCGAAACGTTCGTTACCACAGTACATGATTTGAGTATAATCGATTGCAGTTTAATCATTTACTTCAATATTGTTAAATAACGAAGGTTCATTCACTTTTTCCAAAACTCGTATAATAAAATTCCTCTTTCCTGGATATTGAAAAATTAGTTTTATAGTATAAGAAAATGGGAATAAAAAATTGCAACGTTTTACTTTTTTTGCAGTTCAACAACTGTGCTCTTAGGTTATGAATGCAGTAACTTTGTGAATATATATAGATATATTAATAATACTTATAGGTATATAATTATAAAAAGAGAAAAATTAAATCTGACTTCAACTATACGTTGGTGTAATTGCGCATGATTCGTCGATTCTAAATATTTAATCTAATTGTAAACATTGTTTTCCAGACGAGATAAAACGACAATTTGAAAATGCCGGCGTTAAGATGATCATCACAATTCCTTTACTTCTTGATGTAGCAACGACAATTGCTCCCTCTCTGCCAGGTTACAGGACAACAATTTGCATCGGAGGAGATGATGACGTTGTTAAAAATGTTCATGGATTGGAAAACCTACTTAGAAGTAAATCTAAAAAATTTTATGACTACAAAATTAACTATCCTCTATTCTTTGAAGTTTCTTAACCTATAATTTCAAAAGATTTTTATTGCAACACTGTTGAAATTAGGAGAAGGACCACTGTAGAAAAAAAATTATGATATATCCTAAAATACTAACCAAACTGATATGGAATCACCCAGACATTTTTTTATCTAAAAACATAATCGGCGAACAAAACATAAATGTGTCCACTAACAACTAGATACAGTCACAGCCACGAAAAGTTATAGGAACTGTTGCTGTTTTTTTGGTGTAGTTGTAGCTATTCAGTTGTAAAATTGTAATTTAGATGATAAATATTTGACAAAATACTTTGTTGATTTATCAGAAGTACCTACAGAAATAAACGTTGCAAAAATTGTGGGAGTTGGACAAGAAGTTGTATCAAAAACGTAGTCAAGATTTTTAGAGTTGGACACCTTAGCATACATTTTTAACTTAAAAAGGAAAAAGAAACCACACTTGATTCCATCCTGAGCAACAGCGGCAACCTTTGTAAGCTATAGTTCCTGAACTATCAGGATAAAATAAAACTGGCTGTTTGAATTGATGTGTGGATCATCAAAATTGGACGATGCAAGATTGGCAAAATGTCTTATTTTCAGATTGAACACATCAAGGCCAATCGCATAAGATGGGCAGGACATGTCCCAAGATCGCACGATGAAAGACTCCTCAATACTGCCTTTTGGAAAAGGCCAGAAGACCGACAAGAGTGGATGGGAATAGTAAACGCGGCCAAGACTCACCAAGAGTTTTAGAGCCATAGAAGAAGAAGAACCCATACTAACTAAATCAGATAAGCTACGTAATTTGAACTGTCTGAGGTAGAATATGGATATTGTCTCACCGTGCATCTTCAAATCTCGAAAAGATGGGACAGTTTTGTACCCACCTAGCCCCTAAGGAATAATAGGTGATTCCATATAAGTTTGGTTGTGTGTATGTAACATTTTTTATTTTATCATCCATTTTTTTTAGATGGGGAGGAAGGAGAATTATCCGGTACAAATCCTAAAGAACTAGCAGTACTTCCATATTCAAGTGGTACAACGGGTCTGCCAAAAGGAGTAATGCTGTCACATTATAATTTAGTTGCCAACTTAGTTCAAGGAGACAGGGATGATTTGATGTCCAGAACAAGGCGAGGTAGGTACACTTATTTAAAATGCTAATAGTGTCACCCTAATCCAAAATATTAAAACCTTATTACATCCATAAATCCCGCTTGCTTTTCAAAGAAAGGAAAATATTAGTTTCTATAACGGATATTATGTTGCTTAACCCTGTTCATATAGACGTCTATTATTAGAGATGCATCAGGAATGACCAAGCAGGTAGACAAAAGCAGTAGACTGAGTATTTTAATTATTATGAAAATTTTTAATTCGATTTAATTAGTAGAAGTGACAATTTTCGTTATTTAGCAATTGAATTATTGTTGATTTCAGATGGCGGTCAACAGCAAGTTCTTTCTGTTCTTCCGTTCTTTCATATTTTCGGTTTTAACGGAATTTTAAATATTGCTCTTAGAGATGGCGCTCATATGATCACCCTTCCAAGATTTACGCCTGAAGATTATGCGAAAGCGTTAGAAAAATACAGGCCCACGTTCTTATTTGTCGTTCCTTCGTTACTTCTCTTCTTGGCCTCACATCCTGCCATCACCAAGGAGCTTTTATCTTCCGTGGAAGGGATCCAGTCCGGAGCAGCTCCATTAACAGAGGGGTTGCTGCAGAAATTCAAGACGAAGATTGATAACCCTAACGTACTAATAAGACAAGGTAGGTACTAGCGTAAAATTAGTAAAACAAAGACATTTGAATTTTAGAAACGCATTGAACGTAAAATTTATTAATTTCAGGATACGGAATGACTGAAAGCTCGCCAGTAACATTTATTATGCCAAGGACAACCCCTCCGTCTAAATTGGGAACAATAGGACTTTTGTATCCTGGAACCGAAGCTAAAATTGTCAGTTTAAAGACGGGAGAAACATTAGGAACACACGAATCGGGAGAATTGTGCATTAGAGGTGACCAGGTATGATTCAATATAATACATACAAACATACACCTTTTTCCCTTAGGGGTAGGCAGAGACCACTTCCTTTCACTTGC
The DNA here is from genome assembly GCA_950111635.1 of Agelastica alni. Classification (NCBI taxonomy): domain Eukaryota; kingdom Metazoa; phylum Arthropoda; class Insecta; order Coleoptera; family Chrysomelidae; genus Agelastica; species Agelastica alni. The sequence continues at coordinate 22,047,569 of OX467714.1, forward strand.
TACGGCTATTACACACATCTTTTGCTTCCTCTACTTTCATATACATAAAAATAACGTATCCCATTATAAACTAATACGTTCGCTAATCAACTAAAGATAAAGATAAATAAATATTCGATAAAGTTTTTCATAAATACGATTAATACATTGGAACATAGTATTTATTACTTATTTCTAAATCTAATCTATACATATAAAATGCTTTGTCCCGAATGACTGACTGACGGATTAACGCACAGCCTAAACCGCTGATCGTAGAGACCTGAAACTTGAAGGGTGTGTTCTTTGTATGACGTAGGCATCCGATAAGAAAGGATTTTCCAAAATTCTGCCCCTAAGGGGGTAAAAAACAGGGAGAAAGTTTTGCATAAATATGCAAAAATATGCCTTAGGTATTCCTGGACTAAATCGTCCAGATGTGTAACCACTTATTTTAAATATTTATCCAGATGCGCAGCGATTGTTGTATTAGGACATTTTAAGCAAAGCGAAAAAATTAAATATAGCAGAGTTTGCTTTTGTTACAGGTGATGATGGGATATTTAAATAACGAAGCAGCTACTGCCGAAACTATAGACAAAGATGGGTGGTTGCATACAGGAGATGTTGCTTACTACGACGAAGATGCTTATTTCTACATCGTAGACAGATGCAAAGAACTTATTAAAGTCAAAGGAAATCAGGTACGTACTTTGAATAATTTATTAAAAAAAAATTTTATACATTTTCTGCTACATAAATATTTGGTACCCGTTACAAAATATTTACGATACGCTACTGGTATGATTCGGCGCTGCACATCTCCTGAATTTGGAAAATGGTGGGGACTGTTGACAAGTTTTTCATTAAAAAATCAACTCCACTCTACACGTAACTATACCGTACTTATCAGAAATTTCACCTTGAGCTATTTTATGAAGTGCATTTTGGACTTGTTTTTTAGTACCAGGCATACTTGTTAAGACTTATTAATTTTACCAGCCTTTTTTTTAACGAACCTGCCATTTTTTAATCGCGAAGTCATTATTAGTAAACTATTTGAAATCTCCAATTTAAATGTAACCTCAAAAAATATTCAAAGTATTAAAACTCTCCACAACACGTGTAACAGTGCTACGTTGCCAAGTCGAAGAAAAAACGCAACGATATTATTATTGTAAGTACTTCTGCGCATGTGAGAGTGTATTGCATCTCAACTACTTTTTATTGTAGCCATCGCACTCGTGCGGAACGTCCTTAATAATTTCACTCCTTCAACATTTTCTTGTACAGTTTTGCTACCGAAAAATAATATTTATAATACGAACTTGTAACGAGAGCCGTTTCTTTACATGCTGGACGAGTTTGATAATGGTCTGTAATTGTTTAGTTCAGTAAAATAAAGATTAAACGTATAACAAAAGATTTTTTTAAAAACAAAATGACCAGTCACTTGTCTATTAACTGTTTTTTCAGTAAAAGGCTCAGAGCCAGTTGGGTACAGGGCACAATAATGTTTTAATTTATGCGTATTTTAATGTTAGAGTGGAAAATAAGAAAAAGATGTACCCATTCATTAGAGGTGCCGTGTAACCTTTAAAAAAAAGTTATATTAAGTGTCTCTTCGAGACCAGATTTTGAGCGACGAGTCACCGTTCATCTTTTCGTCTTCTTCGCCCTTTAGGCTTTATAGTTGTTTACTCATACAGCAGCTTCTCGTAATGATCCTTGTTGCGTGCAATATTTTATTTCGCCCAAACTTTAGGAATTATTTCGCCGTTTTTGTAGGAATCGCTTTTCCTACATGGAAGAAATGATTTCTCAACTTTGATATAGTGGACTGAAAGTAATCACAATCACAAAATATAGGTATTTCTATCTTCAAAATGAAAGGAAACTGAACGAATAGAACTTATTGCAAGTAGCAAGCGAGGTTTAATCGCCGTGAAAAAAGGAACCGTGTGACAGCCGCTCACTAGGACTGTCGGAACAATACTACAGAACGACCGTCATTCTTGACGGTCGAAGGAATACTACTGTTGCGTCGAATCGAGACGGCGCATTGCGAGGAAACTTACTACTGCGCCGACTCGACACTGCGCATTGCAAACAAGGGGGGAAAAAAGCCAGCTGGGGTGCCAGCCGGAGACATCGCGAGTCCTGCCTGGGAAAAACGGTTTTAAGACATTGGCGTCCTTAAATAATTTAAATTAGAATAATTAAAATTTAAAACGAAGTCTTGCGATCTGTGATCATAACATTTTTCCTAGATGGCCCTCAGATAAGAGATTTCGAATGTCTTAAACCCAGGTGGTCTGTCCAGTATTTGCGGTGGTTGTTTCGTTACCAGCTTCTAGTTTACTCCCTAGCAGTTCTGTAAGCAATAGTTCAGATTGGATCTTTTGTAATCTTCCGGTTCTTAACAACCTGTCTGCCTCTTCGTTGACATGTACTGCCTGATGTCCTGGTATCAAACAGAGCTTTTTTGTTCCCCCAGTTTCCTGTGGCATTCTAGTTTAGAATCGAATGGTAAGATGTCAGATGTAGATTCTCCTGCTTTTATAGGACCTCTGCAACGTGATATGGGAACAGGTAATTGCTGTGATTTTGATCTGAAACATTCTAACAAAGTGGCCCATGTTTATGCTAATGGCATTGCCCATTTCTGTCTTGTAAATGCTCACACCTAATCCATTTTCTGATCTAAATCCGCTTGTGATGGTACAGTGCCAAAGAATCTCTTGCCTATTATCATTATCAAATATTATTAATTAACCGATTGATAAAATTAGAAACTCTTAGGTTGAATTTTTCAATATGAAAACGTAACGCATACAAATAATAAAAATTTCGTTTTTACACTTAATAGAATAACCTTCAAACGAGAAAATTGTAACTTGTCTAAAAACATAAATTCCTAAATAAAAAACGATTATATAAAAATCTTATTATTTCTAAAAATTATACAAATGACATTTAAGTGAAGACAACTCATTAACTAGGGGAACATTACAAAACAACTTGCAACAATGTCTAATAAAAACTGAGACAATTTCAGGCTGGATCCGGTATTACTGGTATTTATAATGGCAAGCAACAATGCGATAATTTTTAAAATAACTATGATAAGAACCGCTTTGAACATTACTAATCAAATTTTAAAAAAATATATGTAGGGCATTCTTTTAATCCATTATATTATAAATGCGAACCAACCAACAATAATATGAAACATATTTTTTTATATTGCAATTTTCTCCTTAATACTTTATGAAAATCCACTCGAAGTGTGATTGAATGTTAGATATAAAGGCAAAATTTTCGTTATCAATTATCCTTTTCAGATTTTGACAATGAACCAGTATAATTTTGAAAGAGTTTAAATATTTGGAAGCAACGATCACCTCTGACAACAGTATAACACACGAGATTAACAACAGAATAAATGGAGGCAATCGATGCTGGATTGCGCTACAAAAAATAATGAAATACATAAATGAATCACGCCTTAAATAAGAATATATCATTCTTAGAGTGATATAAGAACCAGTCAAGGACAACGCCACACAAAAATACAGAATGAGAACTAACGGGGAATTGGAAAAACTATATTACCAGCCAGATATAGTGAAAATAATAAAGTCAGAAAGATTGAACGGGTCAAGTGGGTATTTATATAGCTAGGCGCCACGCTAAATGCCGATAATGACATACTGGAAGAACTCCAGACTAGAATCCTTTGTGGAAATAGATGCATGTACGCGCTAAATAAAGCATATTAAAGCAAGAATTTGTCAAGAAAATCAAAGGTTCTCCTGTAGAGGACGGTAATTAGACCTATCATCATGTAAGGAAGTGAAACATGGACACTGACAAAAGCGAGTGAGTATAAATTACTGTATTGCGAACGGAAGATTTTAAGAAGAATCTTTGGACCACTATTCAACCCGGAGACGCAGAGATATCGCATAAGAACTAATCGCGAACTAAATCAACTCTACAAAGACCCAGATATTGTACGCGAGATAAAATCCCGAAGGTTACGTTGTGCTGGACATGTACAAAGCAACCCACAAACAATAAGGCCCCCCGGAAGACGACGGCTAAGATGGCGCGACAACATCAATAGCGACCTCGAAACCAAGAGGTATGCAATGGATACCAAACTAATGATGAACCGAGAGGAATGGAGGCAAATAGTCTGGTCAGCCAAAACCCACCAAGGGTTGTAGTGCTACGGAGTAATAGTAGTAGTAGTAAGTAAATGGGTCTGGGAAGACACCCCGAAAGGAAAGCGGCCGCTGCAAAAATCGAGGATGCGGTGGAGAGAATAATATCGGACTATAAACATCGAACGAGCAGAAGAACTAATGACAAACCACAGCAAATGGAGGCAGATTGTAAAGTCAGCAAAGACCCGCCCTGAGTTATAATGCTATAGAAAGAAGAGAAAGAGGAGAAGAGGATTTTAATTTTAAAGGCAATGAAAAACGGCATTTTTAAAGATTGTTTGGATACATTTAATGATTCGTTCGGGCAAATTAATCAATCTCAATTGATATTAGAGATTTTAAAGTATTTAACAATAATAATTTTATTAAACTACATTTAGGTAACTAAGATAAAAAAATAATTCAAATTTGAATATTTTCATCGTCACTTTCGGGTGTTGTATTAGATAGAAATATATTTTTGTACAAAAATAAAGCATGTAATACCAAATCCATTAATTAAAATTCCAATAATAAAATAAATGGTCGTTAGTGGAATACAAAACATATCAAGAGATCATTAAATTCCTATTATATATTTGTGTTTATTATAAATACAATTAAATACGAACTGAACGCCCAAAAATTTCCTGGAAATTTCGAGAATTTATTAACTAAAAACAATAATACAATTGACTTCGATAATTACATAAAAATATTGTAATTTTTCATTTTTTAATACATATTTTATCAAAACTTTTTCATTGATAATATTTTAATTTTAGAATTGGGAATATAAAATACACTAATATCAATGCAAATGTGTGGTTATAAAATTAGTTTTTTTTTTAAAATATTCACTTAATAATGTTTAATTATTTGCTAAAACAAGAATATCCATTGCTACAAGTTTACAATATTCTTGTTGATTTTTCATATTTCAACTTTTTTGTAATTCAAACTGCTTCTCAATATTTTTTAGTAACTAAGTAAGTTTTTTCAAGTTTTAAATGTTTTGATAAAATATATAGGAATCCAAAAAAATATCCCAAAATAAAACCAACTATTATTTGGAAAAGTGACCTTTTTTCTTTAAGGATAGCAAACATGTTTCCTTTTCATCATTTCCTCGTCATATTACAATTATTAAAAATGAAAGATATTGCTTTACGTGCATTTTTCGACTAAACACTAACAGATTTAATTAAAATTTTTAGAACCAAAACAGGTATAAACAATAAACTAAAACGAACTGGAGAAATCACATCAAATAAATGTAACATAATTGAACGGGATGGGATGATAGAAAAACATGTATGCACACCTCTTAAAAAAATTATTTAATCTCGTAAGACACAATTTATACTACAAATGGTTCTACAGAAGAACTAGGTTCTTCAGCTTCTTCCTTTTTATCAAGATTAATATCAACTTCCATGGGAGACTCTTCATACTGTTCTTTATTTTCGGTTACATCATTTATAATAGTCTCTACATCATTGACTTCAACTTTATCTAGCTCGGTAACTTCTTTGTGCGATTCTTTGGGCAATTCTTTATTAATATCAGTAGAACTATCAACGATATTTTCAGATTCTTGTGGAATAGGCGTCGCTGGCTCAGAAACTGTTTTAAGTTCAATTGTCTCTTCTTCCTTTTCTGGCAATTGTTTAACTTCTTTTTCTTCAGTTTCTATTTTTTCTTCTGCCTCTGAATTTGTTTCTGATACTGATGTTACATCAGATTGATGAACATCAGGTGAATCCTCTGTTATAGATATGTCTTCAATAGTTTTTTCTGAAACTGCTTCAATTGGAGATTTTGTCTGAGAAATTTCAAAATTTGAAGATTCTGAATTGGGAATGTCTAAATTTGAAGGTTCTGAATGTGAAATTTCAAATTGACTTTCTTCATTTAGGGGCACTACAGGTTCTGGTTGGGATTCGGGCACATCTACTGGTTTTTGTATTTCTTCATTTTCTTTAGGCTAAAAAAATTATATAAGGATAGTGCTTTCACTTTTAAATATTTTTTTTTACTTTTTTCTAAATATATTTAAAAAATTAAAAAACATCACATTGATCAAAATTCTTACCACAATGGTATCTTCTTTAACTTCTGATGTTTCTTCGTTAATTTCTTTTTCTTCAGAGGAAACTAATTCTTTTGTTTCTGAAGTAGATGCTGAGCTGGAGGAATCACTACTATTACTATTGCTTTCTTCTGATAGATTCTGATAGGAAGTTTCTTGAGGCTCTATTGACACATATGTTTCTATTGTCTCCTCTGTGCTTGTACAAGTAATTACAGTCTCTTGGGGTCGTTTTGGTTCTTTGATAGTGCTGCTTGATGGTTTTTCTGACAGTTTCAAATTTATTACATCACTCTTTATACAAATTTAATAAACTAACATTACTAATTATATGATTTTTAATAGTTTTTAACAAACTAAAGCTTTCATTGACTCAAAAAAGTTATATTTTGTATGTCCTCATAATGTTCATAAAGATAAATTTTGTTGCAAAAAACCTATTTGAGCCTCCGCCCTACTTAACTGTAAATTCCTTTACAAGTATGTAGCTTACATGATATTTTACTTAAATAAAACGAGTTAATTGTGAAACTTCAATGCCAGCAACAATTTATTGATCGCTATTTATAATAAAAACAAATCATTTAAAAAATGAATGACCACTGAAACATGTAGTAGTAACAATAATTGCTGAACCAGGGTAAATTATTTACAATAATTTATAATGATTAGTAGAATAATAAAATTCTGCATTGATCTTGAGGACATTTTATTTTTACCATCTTATTTAATTATTGTAAATTTAACAGGTCAAAGAATAATTAAGTCACAATTCATTATTCATTTAAAGGTACCCAATGTGTAAAATCTTTAAAAAATTAATTTTAAGAAACTCAAAATAATTTTTATTTACTTACATTGGTATTTCAAACTGAAAAGAATACTTTGTAAATGGGCAAAATAAAGACTAGTTAGCAACTTGGGATCACATTTCAAATTTATGGGGGTCATGTTAATGGGAGTGAGTATTTAATATGTGGTTGGAAAATAATACAAAAATTAAAAATATTCATTGTTTGATTGGTAAATATCTATGCTTGGTATTTGAAACCAAAATTGCGTATTTGTAAGATGAACTGGTGAAATGTATGGTACATTACAAGTTAACTCAAAACTTAACTTAAAATTTCCACGAGTTAATTTTTCAAGGGCTCACAATTATTTTTTGTTATGTTAAGTATATTACTTTAACCTAATAATTTAGGTCAAAATAAAAGAAAGAAATAAATCAATAATAAAATATCTTAACTAGTAGGTCAACACTATTTACATGAATTAATATGATAAAATTAGTCAATGTCCAATCATACAATGTCATACTTAAAGATAAAGTATGTTCACATATTTTGTTTAATATAGAAGGAAATTTTATTTAAGTGTAATAGTGTAATTATACATAGTACCTATTATATTTATTTTGTCATGTGCTGTTAATTAAAAAAATGTTTTTATTTTTACAAACCAAAATATATTTCCAACAATTTTCACTATTTTCTAAACACAAAAGTACAAAAGTACTGATCTTAATTCTTTCCTAACTTTAAAAATATAAACTAAATACTTTTTTTTTTAATAAGAACCAACTTTTGTTCGAGGTAAATACTATTAAAAATTCATATAAAATTGTTGAAAAAGATTTTATTTGCTACGGAAGAGATTCAAGTATTTATATTTTAATTTGGTTAGCTAATTCTTAAAAATGTATACATTATTTGAATACATGAAGGTATACACAATTATTTTAAAAATGAAAGTATTATAATGTGGTAAACTAACTTACCAGTTTTTGAGTCATCACTTTCAAAATTTGTTGAAATATCTGATACAGGTTCCAATCCATTTTTCGACACATTTTCAGTTTCCACATTTTTATATGAAACTGGCATAACTTGATCTTGTTTAGTCCAGTTTGAAGGACTTTCGTCCATATCTTCAATATTAATATCATGACTAGAATTACTACTTTCAGGAAGATGTTCAGATTCTACACCATTCATGATACTTTCTTCACCATTCTCAGTCGATCTTCTTCCTGGTTCTACAGTACTCACAACTAAAATGTTTTTTTCTAAGGCTCTCATATATTTGTCTATCCTACTGTATTCTTTCCGAGGAGTTGTTAACAATTCGCAAATTCTTTGGACTGTGAAAGGAGCTGCAGCGAATGTATCAAGTTTTTCGAGTATAAAATTTTTCATCATGTCATAGTTGAACATTTCTACATTTGGACAAGGTGGAATATCCATCGACGGACAAGATTCATAGAATTCTGTGATAACATTAATTAACTTTTCCCGGAAAAGAGACTTAATAATGGGCCATTGATAAATTGGGTTGCCTGTTTTGGCGACAAAACACAGGTACTCTTCCAACTCGCGCGGAATGTCTTTTGGCTTCATTTTTGAGAATTCTTCTAAACTATGAAGAATTTCTTCAGGATTTTCCATAATGAAACACTTTGAACTTATTTATTTCGGCTTAATCACTAAAAACAAAAGATGCAAACGGAAGGTGTCAACGATGTTATCCTTTTTTATCTGTCTGTCATCTCATTTTCAGTTGTCAAGCTGTCAAGGACGAGTGACGAGTGTTTAATACCAACATTGAAATAAATAAAATTACTAAATTGAAATTTAACTGGGTCAAAATTGTATTGTTGCTTGCCTATATAGTAGGATTAAACTTATGCTTAGCTTCAATTACCTGATGCTCGTACATACATGTACGTTCTAAATAAAATTAAAAAAAACAAACGTTTTTATTTGATTGCTTGAAAAATTGATTTAAATATTTTAATATTATTAAAAAAAATGTTTGGCAAAAAAATTTAAACTTTCTATTCATAAAAAATTACTTTTGCCATATTTGTAGATATTCTAGGATATTTCAACTACTCAACTATACAGGGTGATCCCCACTAAGTCTATTTGTACCAAAAATACATTTATTTTTATAAATCTATGTACCTACATTTTTATTTGCGCATTATCATTAATCAATAGAAATATATCAAAGATTCATTAAATTATTAGGGCTACCTGCATTTACTAGTTTATTAGGGCAAAGTAAAAAATTAATTTCAATAATTTATTTTTTCGAATATTTCAATCACGATTAGCTCTAATACAGTAAATTTTTTACGAGATAACACCTTACATACCTTTGCTATGTAGAAATTATTAAAAATTTATTTTTCATTATTCAGTTTTCCAAAAAATGTGGCATAAAAAAGTAGGTACATTTTAAGTTACTCGGTATAGCGTACGTAGCGCCCTCTGTGTGCTAGAATCAAACTGATTAAAGATCATGATTCCTCATCACAAAAAAGCTCTGTTCACCAACTGTTGTGGAAATATTTTAAACTCTGTTGAAATTATAAAGTATTTCAATAAAAAAATTTAATTTTAAGGCACTCTATCTTTTTTAATATCAAGAATTGGACTTAGGTAAATTGTGTTTTATCGCAATATTTTTATACAAAGAATTCGTAGTTGATCTGTGTCCCATTATTAACAGACCACCCTGTATAGTCCTTTCTCAACTAGTAATACTATGTTTTGTTTCAGGTGTCGCCGACAGAATTAGAAAATCTCATTCTGGAAATTGAAGGAATTATAGATGCAGCTGTAGTAGGAGTGCCAGATACCCTGGCAGGTGAAGTACCTAGAGCTTACATAGTACGACAATCTGGTGCCAGCATTTCCGAAGACGATATTCAAAGATGTGTTAATGCCAAAGTGACGCATTACAAAAAATTGGCAGGAGGTGTTAAATTTGTGGATACAATTCCCAGAAACCCAAGTGGTAAAATTCTTAGGAATGAATTGAAATTGAATTAGGCTACTCCAATCAATTTAATAAATAAACATATTTTTCATTATTAATTAATTTAATTGTTAATAATTATGTTTTTACTTATTTATGTAATGTGGCTGAAAATGTGTTTTTTAATTACGAATTTTTACTATCCACCATTGTCTCAAATACATCATGTTTATAAAAATAAATCTTAAATGTCAATTCAAATACTGGGCTTGTCAAATATTTTATTAGGAAACGTTCGCAACATTTTTCGACAACATCAGCACTTGAAGGAGCCAATTTTGCTTTTAAATTTTTACTGCTACAATGCTCCTACATAATTTCCTTCTCAGTTTGAGTTCATAAACATTGTTTTTTTATTTTTGAAAATGTGGCTGTGAATTTTGACCCTTCCACTTCTCGATGTAACCGTTTCACCTTCTCTGTTTGGATGTTATCAATTAAAATGTTTCTTTGTTAATGGAATTTTTAGGAATTTACGTATACGTTTTAATCTCTTAAAAATAATTTTATACAGGACAATTATTATTAAGTCTTAAGAATATCTATAAATATTAAAAAAGAAAAAGTGCTTTTTAATTAAAAATATAATTGATAGATTTTGTACTAATTTTTCAATAAATGATTGTATAAAAGGGCACTAGAAAACTAAAGTGTTAATATAAAATTTAATTTTTTAGGTTTACAATATAAATATACAAATGTTATAATATATAAATATTTTGTACTGGGTAAAAGGAACTTTTATAACCTAAGGAATTATGTATAGTAATAAAAATGGTACTTTGTAATAATTATATATTAGTATTTTATTCTGTACTTACACATACATTTAGGTATGTTTTGAAATAAATTTTTCTAATTTGTATTGTATTTTTTCAATTACGTATAAAGCTATAAAGCAACTTGCAGTTGAAAAATCGTGTGACTAGAAAGCGCAAAAGGAGGCCTAGCCATAGAGAGCATAGAAACAAGTTTATTACATACAGAGCTGTAAAGTGGGGATCATTTCCACAGTACATAATAATCCAAGTACTTAGTTATATGAAGAACACTGGAATAAACCTGTTGGTAATTTGTGAGACCATTGCTAGGAAATATTAAAAAAAAAATAAAATTAATGATTTACAATAAATAAGTGTTAAGTAAGCAAAAATAAATAAAATATTTTTTTTTGTCAAATATTCATTTTATTGAACATTTTATTATATTACAATCTGGTCAAAATAGACCAATGAGCAATTCTATTCTAACTTAAATTAATACTTTTAAGTCTTAAACTAAAGTATACTCATTAGTGTTCCTTAGGTTCTGGCAGATGGGGTTACACTTAACTTAACATGTAAAATGCACTATGTTCTGCTTTTAACACTTTCACTTCACTAACTCAAATGGTTTGGTCCTTTTAAGTCTTCTTTCTATTCCTGTGTTGTCTAACAGCTGGATTGCTTCGACGTTCACATGTTGATTAAGCCTTTCTTCGTGTCTTTTGGCTAAATTAATAATAGTTTGTTCAATAGTTTCCATCTTCGGGTCCCTGTGAACATGACTATTACGAATATGCCAAGGGGCATCAACAATGTTCCTTAATACTTTATTTTGGAATCGTTGTATTATATTAAGATTTGTCTGTTTGGTACACCTCCATAGTTGTATACCTTAAGTCCATACTGGCTTTAATATTTGCTTGTATAGCAAAAGCTTATTATGTAATGACAAAGTGGAGTTTCTCCCTATTAGCCAATACATTTTCCTATATCTTATACCAAGTTCTTCTCTTTTTTTTAACATGAGCTTTCGTGCGGAGCTTTGCATCGAGCGTTATACCTAGGTGTTTTGCTGTGTTTGAAAATGGTACATCTAGGAACACTGTAGAGCATACCATTTTTTCCTTTAAAGATTTTTCTATTATGTCTATTATTCTGTGAACTTGGTCTATTGTCGAACAATTTTGATAATACAGACAGTAGTGATATTGGTCTGTAGGACGTTATTTCATGAGGAGGTTTTCCTGGCTTGGAAATCATAATGATTTCAGCCATTTTCCAAAATCTAGGGACATACCTTAATCTAAAAGCAGCATTGATTAGGTGCGTTAATTTAACTATAGCTTTTCTTGAAAGCTGTTTTAATACTTCCCCAGTTATTAGAGACATATCTCATTTTTTTCTTAAACATGGAGACTTACAAGACTACCTATTTTTGGGAATTTATTGAATTGAAGTCTGGATAAAAAGTACCCATAATTTTCATCACAGCACCAATGGCGTGGGCCATTGTCGCCCGGGGCGGAATCATAATTCGCAGCCCCTTTTACGTCATAAAAATAATGATGTTGGTGTTGGTGAGAGAAAAAAAGTAATCATATGAAAGAACTGAGCGAAAAATATTTATTCCAAAACCATGTAATATAGTACGTCGGCGTCGGTATTCCAATATAAAAATAACGTCTACAATAAGTCTAAAACTCAACTTTTCGGGCCTTACGCGCCAAAATCATTTATAACTTCGTCGAAGTTAATTTCGTCCGTCACACTTTGTTCTATTGACAAAATGGCCAAATCACTCAATCTTATATAGCTCATGGTAGACCTCAAGTAATTTTTATATTAATTTCAGCTTTGAGAAGATACGCTCGCATAAAGCAACACTGATAGCTATAGTTACTGGCATATTCAGTGATTCGTTTTGGGGCATCGGCGTTCGTTTTGTTCATATTTTCCGTGAGACATAATAAAAAACAAACTAAAACCTACTTACTATTTAAACGGCAGCGTGCGGAAAACAAAACTGCGAAATACTGTTGCACTTGAAGAGTACAAAAAGGGGCAATGTTGCCGCCCGGGGCGGTCCGCCCCTCCTTGGTACGCCACTGCAGCAGAGGGCTGACGCACTCTAGACGATGGACCGGAGTAGACTAAGCAGCACGCTTGGCCTGCTCACAGGACACATCGCACTAAGGGCGCACCTCTTCAAACTTAAGCTGACGGCCGAGAAAAACTGTCAACTATGCGGAGAAGAGGAGGAGAGCAGTATACACATTCTGTATGATAATGGATCCAAGCGATCTAAATGAGACAGGTCCAACAAAAATCCTGAGGTTCGCCAAAATCAGAGGACTAGAATTCTGATGGCCTGAAGACACAGTGGTAGTCACAGAGGATCAAAAGATCTAGGTGATATAGGTGTCGATACCAAAGTCCCAAGCGCAAGATTGTAATGTAATGTAAAAAATGGTTGAATTGTTTTTTTTAAATTAATGTATTCGCGTCGGTATGGCGGGCTGTAAGTCACACCGCCCTCTTCTTATTTTATCGACTACAAGAACTACAAGAATTTTTGTGGAACAAATCGTTCGACACTCGCTATGACTATACTTTCCTTTTTTGTCATTACGTAATTAGACCCCTGAAGAACCGCCATACTGGTACAAATGACCAAATATTTTGTGTCCCCATCTCTTGGTCTACTATCTAGTGTTAGGAATTAAATATATGTATAAAAATATTTGTTCTGACATGTTCTACACCCCATTAGGTGGATTTTTATGGGACCAATAAATTCTATATATCTATCTATCTAATAATCTAATAATAATGTTGAAATAATTAAGTCCGAATATGCCGGTATTATAATATGAAGGTTTGAACGCCCCTTGTAAGTACTTTGTGTACTTGAGTTCAAAATTTACGAAAGGTGGAAAGTATGACAGTGACATTAAGCGAAGGGTGTTGGCAGGAAAACAAATAAATGGGGCACTACATAGTTTTATGAATAGCCAGAAAGTGTCAAAAAAGGCACGTCTGGCTGTGCATAGAGGTTTGTTGGTTCCTACACTTATGTACGGTAGTGAATGTTGGGTTTGGCAGAAGAAGCATGAAAATAGGATTATTGCTGTGGAGATAAGTAGTCTGAGAAGTATAGCCGGAGTGACTCGGTTGTATAAAGTAAAGAATAGTGAGATAAGAGAACGCTGTGGTGTAAAAGAAGATGTGGTTACAAAGATAGATAAAGAAATGCTTAGATGGTTTGGACACGTAGAAAGGATGGATGAAGGAAGATTGACGAAACAAATTTATAAGGCGAGTGTGAACTGTAGCAAGTGGAAGGAAGTGGTCTCTGCCCACCCCTACGGGAAAAAGGCTTGACTATATGTATGTATGTATGAATAAACAAATTGGGGTTAGTTTGTTGTTCACACCTGGAGAAGTTTATACGATCAATAATAGATGTCGCCCACTCCGCGATTTTTCCCTATAGAATGTATTTCCGAGGTCGACCTCGGAAAACATATCTTGATCAGATCAACATTGTTTTGAAGAAAGGCCAGGTCAAGAGTACCAACAACCGACGAGCATGTATGAGAGCACTGATGAAAGTAGAGGAAGCAAAAGATGTGTGTAAGAACCGTAGCGGAAGTGGAAGGAAGTGGTATCTGCCTACCCCTATCGGAAAAAGGCGTGTATGTATGTTGTAAGTTACAGTATCGATTGACAGAGTAATTGTTGCCAAGCAATGGATAATACCTACAAATAATAAATATTTACAGCTTACAGTAGAGAGAAATATAAAAAGTAAACTATTCAAGATTGTAACAAATAATGCAGCGGTCATTTTCAATAATAGACGTAAGTTTATTTTATATATATAAAATTCATATGCTTCAGTAGGTAAATAATTTTTTTAAAGTTTGCACAGCTTCAATGTATGACGAAAAAGTTAGCTTACCCGGTAAAAAATTAGATACTATGTAAGGTTTTTTAAGGGTGAAACAATGTTTTTGTCATAAATGTTTTACTGTCAAATTTTTTTTTCCTTGGAAATGAAAATACTTTTGACACTTTAGACATCCCCATGTTCTAAAATACCCATAAGTTATGTAGGTACTTTCAAGTGACCATTTTCTTGAAAGCAAAAAAAAAAATTAAAAAGTAAAACGTTAAGACATACCTTTAAACATATAAAAAATGAAGTTAATTTTTTTCGGGTATGATGCAGTGTTTTCAAATAGCAAATAAAGTTTATAGGTCACCAATTGAATGTTTTTATTTTTATAAAGTCAACATAATACATAGTGGACTAAAAGTCTGGAAACGAAAAGTTATCTAGTAAATTGCTTGTCCGAATTGTACAAAATTTGGGATAAGCCTAATTTCTGATACAGAGATTCCAGATTTGACATTTGCAATATTACATATGTAATACTTATGATTTTATGCATTCTAAAAGGTCTAGTCAACGTCTAAACAATCATGGAGAAATGTGAAGACGCATTCTACCATCGATTAGGGTAGACCTTTAAGACCTTTTAGACTACATAAAATCATGAGTGACACATGTGGCTAAACTCGTATTGAAGAGGAGATTCCAATAATGACTGAATATCTAGGATGATGTATTTAAAAAACCAAAGTGACTAATAATATCAGAGAAACGGCAAATTTTACAACATTGCAAATGTCAAATCTAGAATCTCCGTATCTCAAAATAGGCTTATCCCAAATTTTGTACAATTCGTACTAGCAATTTACGAGATATTTGCCGTTTCCAGACTTTTGGTTCACTCTGTATATTGTCCTTTAATGCTAAGCAACACGCCATCTGAAGGAATAAACTCGCATCAATATAACGTGATGAACAAGTGTGATTGCTTTGTGTTTATATACCCTGAAGCTCGCATTTGTGCGAAGATTATAGTTGTTTAATAGTGACTAATAATTTGTTAATAGTGAAAATGACCAGCAGAGCAAATTGTTGTGTACCTGGATGTAACTCAGTTTATAAAAAAAAAACCCAATTTGACTTTTCATTATTTCTCAAATGAGGGTCAAAGAGTTGAGCATATTAGAGAATCGGGAATGGTGACTATGGTTGATAGAAAGAAACTGTGGGAGATCAAACTAAAAATAGGGAAGTGAGTTAACAAAAACATGAGAGTTTGTTCTAAACATTTATTTGGAAAGGATTTCATAACTCTTAGTGATTGTAAATATTTTGTTTTCTATATTGTTGACACACTGAGTTAGCCTTACCCAAAAATTTTCAATCACCATTAGGATTTTTTCAGGCTACATTTGCTGGTCCTGCTGCTATCCTAAGTCGACCAGATTTTGTTTGACACCTATTTACCAATTGTCTTTTTATCGAGAATCGGATCATGTCGCCCGAGCTCGAAGTGAATGCGAAAAAAACACTAGTCATTATCATTTCGAATTAAATCTTCAACGACGGAAGCGCGGTGCTGTCCCGACCAAGCAATGGTTTACACTAAAAAACAAATACAAATGTGAATACACGTCGAATGATCTACTCACCATTGCGCTACCACCACCATAACCGAGGCTAGAACGTTTCCAAATCGGGGAGGTCTTTCTGCCCCATCCTGTATATGTTTCCAAAATTTTAGTATAATAATGTCCACACTTCGATCATGTTGAAGAATTTTAAAATGTAGTACTTTAACTTAGTTTTGTTACTACAAATTTGTAAATTTCTACAAGTACTGATTGATTGTTTTTAAATATTTATTTTTTATATTTTTTGACTTGAGGAATAGTTTGTGTATGAATTAATTGCTGAACTTGAAATTAAAATGCGAATTTCTAATTATTATTTAGGCAAAAACCGTGCAGCAATAAAAATCCATATATTACAAAAAAACAAAATAAAATATGTTTAAGGATGATGATGATGATGATGATGAGGTTTTTCTACCAGAAGAAAACAACAAGGCAAAGGAAAAAGATGACGAGAAAAATGTATATAAACCCGATGATTCCGATTTGTCATTATCCGAAGAAAACAGCATGAGTCCGAAACGTTCTGAAGATTTTCAGAAGTTGAAAGAATTGGATTTAGTAAGTAAAAAACGAGATCTCGATGCTTGATCCGATACTTATCCTTAATAATATTCGATTTAAACTTGTAACGCATTTTGGTAAATAATCTTGGGTTTTTCAGAGTCCAAAACATGAAGAAAGAGAACCGCTAGCTTCTGAATCTACCAATTTACCCAAAGATTTAGATCTTGCTAGTCTCGGTAATCTCTCCGGGAGGCAAACTGCCGTATTAAAAAGGAGAAAAATAACAGAACCCAAAATTGCACACTTGTTGAGCGACAGTGATGAAAGTGATAATGATGATAAAGACAAAACTCAAATACCAGGAGAATACGATCCAAAAATGTATGACCATTTAGAAGTTGATCCAGATACGAAAGAAATATTCCAATATATTTCAAGGTAATTATAATGTCCACGTTGGACGTCAAAAGTGTGACGAAAAATTTACAATGTGTATTGAGAAGTTTAAAAAGTGTTAATTGCTATTAATTTGATCTTTTAGAGCAAAAAAATAATTATGAACTCTTCTCTGGGAAGAGATCCTGATTTCTGGAGTTCACTTTAACTCGAGAAAATAGATAAAAATCTGTAGGAATCGGGGGTTTATAATTTCCCATTTTCTACACGGAAGAAATGATTACTCAACTTCAATATAAAATCACAATTTGACTGGCTTTTTAAACGATTTTAACTAACAAAAAATAAACACTATTTATATCTTCAAAGGACAGAATACACTCGTCCCGACTGCTGCAAGCAATGAAATTAATTCAAAGCCATGGAAACGAAATTAAACAAACGAAAATAAAAGTATAAACTGAATAAATGACTCGTCACTATTGACAGTCGGAGGAATACAACTTATTGCAAAGTAACAAGCGAGGTTTAATCGCTGTGGAAAAGGAGCTGTATGACAACTGTCGGAACAATACAACTTTTAATAACAAGCGATCTTAAATCGCCATGAAAGGGAAACTGAACGACCGTCACTCACGACGGTCGAAACAATACTACTTATTGCGTTGAATCGAGCCGGCGCGTTGAGAGACGAAACTTGCTAATGAACCGACTCGAGACTACCGAGACGTTAGCCTGTCGGGTTATCACTAAGTAAGGTAACCGTAAGGCCGCTTGTTAACGACGACGGACCGATTTTTATAACGGGTGACGGTCCGACGTGCAGTATTCAATAGGTTAGTATGGGAGACCGCAGAGTCTTTGGCAAGATATGGGGTCTGAAACCAAAAATGATATACTGGTCATACCAAACGATCATTAAACCAATGGTCACCTATGCTTCATTGATATGGTGGCCAAAAATGCAATAAATTTCGGCTAGCTTGTCTGGGAATCACAGGGGTAACATTCACGTGCTCTACTGCGGCCGTAGAGGTAATGCTGAACCTTCCACCATTGCACTTATGTGTAATGAAAGAAGCAGCAATTAGTGCCTTCAGACTGAGCCAGACAAAAAATAATAGAGCAGGAAATCGGAATGGACATTTGAAGATTTTGGAAAATATTTCCCTAGAATCCATGTCTAAGACGACAGATATTATGCCAGTTAGGTACGACTTCGAAATGCAGTTTGAAGTGGTTCCAAACAACCACCAAGTTTGCACAGAGAACGGACCTCAACTAGGAAGGAATGCTGTAGTGTGGTACACTGATAGATCCAAGATGGGTCGGTTGGAGTGGACGTTATAGGGCCGAATTTTAGGCTCTCAAAACCCCTTGGTAACACCACAACCATCTTTCAAGAAGAATTACATGCCATAGAGATATGTGCCCAGGAGTGCATCGAAATAAAAACCCGAAGGGCAGAAAACTATATTTATCAGATAGCTAAGCAGCACTAAAAGCTCTGAAGTTATACACTTGTGAGTCCAAGCTGACTTGGGACTGTAAACAGTCCCTGAGACAACTGACAGCGAACAATCAGGTTACTCTGATGTGGGTTCCAGGTCACAAGGGAGTTAAAGGCAACGAAGAAGCAGATTGCCTTGCCAAAGAAGGCGCAAATACACAATTTTCCGGGCAAGAACCCTTCTGTGGACTTTCCAAAAACCACTTGAAAGAAGAGGTTCGACGCTGGGAAACAGATGAAATGAAATTTCACTGGCCAGGACAAAGACAGGCGAAAAGGCTAGTAAGCTTTTCGCCAAGGAAAGCTAAACAGCTTCTCGAGTTGGACAAGAAAGACTTAAAACTGGTGACGGGGCTCCTTACTGGACACTGCCCTCTGAGGTATCACCTTAAGAAGATGGGCAAAACAGAGAGTGATAGTTGCCGCTACTGCTAGAACTTCGCTGAAACTGCAGAACATTTGCTTTGCGAATGCCCAGAGCTTTTCTACAAGAGACTTAAGTTTCTGGAAAAGGCCTTCCTAAATCCCTTCGATGTCAGAAACTTAGCCTCTAGGAAACTGATAACTTTGTACGAAGTCTTGGAATCCCGGGCCTCGAATAGATTAAGGGTTATGCACAAAAGATCTTATAGGTCAAACTGCTTAAAAGGTTGCTAGCCTTCACGACCCTCCCTACAATCTACAATATACCATCGTTATTTGCTAGAGCTGTTACATCGAGGAGTGGAGGTTTCCTGGATCGAAGTCTATTTTTTCGAGGCCTTCAATACCTTGATGGATAAGGAATTTGCCCGTGCTTTGTAAGAAGTTGTTTTAAAATAGCTCCAAATAAATATTATTGGTATAACACAGATATTTTGTTTCAGATACATACCACAACAATTACATTTCAACTACAAATTTAAACCCTTTGTTCCTGAATTTCTACCCGCCGTAGGTGACATCGACGCTTTTTTAAAAGTTTTACCTCCCGAATCGACCATTAACGATGAACCGTCAAAAGAAAAATTCGAACATTTAGGTTTAACCGTTTTGGATGAACCAGCTAGCAATCAAAGTGATCCCGCGGTTCTATATTTGCAGCTGAAAGCTGCCTCGGGAAAAGCAGGAAAGAAGAATGACGAGAATGTGGTAATTTTTGAGTATTAAAATGGTTGAATTATACGTCGTTCTTTTTAGAAGATTCTGTAATTAGTTTTTTAAATATTACGTAGCTGGACTGAAAAAAATAAATGTTTTACAATTGTGCAAAAAAATACTGGGTGCTCCAAAAAATAAATAGATTCTAAAAACCACATACAATTAGGTTAAAACTAAAAAAATTTTGAACAAACGATGTCTGAAAATAAAGAACTAGTAAAGTTACTTTATTTTTAGTAAAATCTTCTATACCTATACTACTACTATACCTTCGTGCTTTTAGGTTGTAAAACAAATAGAAAATCTTGAAAGGAATTCCAAAACGATCGACAAATGGATAAAGGATATATCTGATTTGCATAAAAGTAAATCTTCAGTAGTAGTACGTTTTTCAGAGTAAGTAAATCGAACATTATTTTTTGTCACTAAAGCCACTTTAAGACTAAGAACTAAACTACAAAACAACAAAAAATTAAATATATATATATATATATATATATATATATATATATATATATATATATATATACAATCTAATGTAACGTCGACTGAATGCATGTCTGTTATAAATGTATGCATAATATGAAAACGTAAAGCTTGTAATAATGTAAGGTTATGCACGTGTGTTTATCACGCAGCGACGTAGGACCTTAACTGACTAAACCAATTCGGTTTGTATCAATCTGCACTTCAATTCCTATCCAGATGAAACACAAGCAAATCATATAAGGTACCAAAATGCTTGCTCCCTAGATTGTAGATTGTAGAACTATGCATCCTCTCAAGCACCTCGACCTATCAGATCTTTTATGCATAACCCTTAATCTATTCGAGGCCCGGGATTCCGAGACTTCGTACAAAGTTTATCAGTTTCCTAGAGGCTAAGTTTCTGACATCGAATGGCTTTAGAAAGGCCCCTTCCAGAAACTTGAGCATCTTGTGGAAAAGCGCTGGGCATTCGAAAAGCAAATGTTCTGCAGTTTCAGCGAAGTTCTCGCAGTAGCAGCAACTGAACAAGGAATGGTGCATTTCCTTACTGGCCATGGACCCTATCCCCATACTTTAACAAGATTGGGGATACGGGAAAACCCTAGATGCGACCGTGGAGAATTGGGAACTTTAGAGCATTTAGTGTTTGCATGTGTAAGGCATGTAAATGATAATATTCAAAGACTCAGGGAAGAAGTAGCTGGATTTGATCTGGATTTTTTTTTTTTTTTTATGAAAATAGTCGCAAAAAGGGTAGACCTATCGTGTGGGCGCACTGCAACTATTAGAAGGGGAAGGAATTATAGAAAGGAAATGATTGTGGACACGCTTTTTAAAAAGTTGCAGGTCATAGTTCTCTGGAAAAACTGATTTTGGAAGCTTATTCCATTCCGTAGCAGCACTGTAAAAGAAAGATTCTTGATGAAGATTGGTCCTTGTAGTGTCAATCTTTAGAGTAAATGGGTGAGACTGATCAGCGTGCCGAGTTCTTCGGTCGAATGTGGCCAATGGTGGTACAAGAGTTTTTATTTCTCTGGAGCATCTGCCATGGAAATATCTGTAGAGCAATGACTGGTCTGCAACTCTTCTTCTATGTTCTAGAGGATAAAAGGTATCTGTGAGAGTTGAGCTGTTTATCAAGCGAATGGCTCTTTTCTGAATGAAATCTAGAAGACGAAGAGAATGCCTTGGTGCTGAACCCCAAATGTGCGAGCAATACTCCAGTAGAGGTCGGATTTGAGCCTTGTACGTCGTCAACAGTTGATCAGAAGTAAAAAAATTTCTGGCTTTCCACAGAAAACCTAGCCTCTGGCTTGCCGACTTTGCGATGTTAGCAACATGGTCATGCCAAGACATATTATTGGACACCGTCACTCCCAAAATCGAGATGGAGAGACTTGGTTCAAGGGTATTTCCGGACATTGTGATGGGATGATTTGAGGAATTCACTTTCTTGGAAAACGTGGCACTTTGTGTTTTTTGGGCGTTGAACTGAACAAGATTGTTGGTTCCCCATTCGACGATTGCTTTAAGATCTCTATTGATGGAATCAACCTGTTCCTGCCTGAGTCTATTTGTATCATTCACCGAAAGTGATCGATAGGATGTGAAAGTTGAGACAAGTGTGCTATCGTCTGCAAAACTGTAAATGGGGTTCGTAGTGGTTTTCAAGAGGTCGTTGATGTGTAAAAGAAATAAGGTAGGGGACAGGATGGAACCCTGGGGGACCCCGGCATTAGTTTTAAACGCATCAGAAGAAATACCGTCAACTGCCACATGTAAGGAGCGATCTTGCATGATCGTTTTACGGTAATCCGTCAATTGTGGAAAACCCGGTACCAGGACAAAAAGTTTAATAATTAAAAAACGTAACCCAGAAGAGAAGATAGACAGGATTATTTAGGAGAGCAAAATTAATAGTTGATTAAGACTTTTAGAACTAAGTTAGAACTAGAGTAAATTTAAGGGCATGTTAAAATAGTAGTAGATCGCATGTAAAAATAGTAATAGTAGAAATTTATTTGCTGAAAAGCTAATAAAAGTCGAGAAATTAGCTGAAAAGCTGATTTCGAGACTATCTGCATGTAGTAGCAAATAGAAATGTTACGGTGCTTATTTTGCATGATATTTTAGCATGTTTAATTTTAAGTTAGTTTTTAAGTGTTTTTTGAAAAAAAAAAAAAAAAAGAGAAATGTTTTTGAGCATAAATAACGTAAAAATGGACACCAAATATCACCTCATCGTGGTTAGGGGCGGTAACGAAGCAGGGGTCACAGCTTTAGGCTGCAACAAAAATCCCCTGCACGGCTAAATATATGTGGTGTAACTTGCAAATCTAGCCAGGCATAAATTCAATTAGAGGCCTAGCTAGAAGAAATAGTTCAATAATAATAAAAAAAAAATGTTGCAGCAACTATCATTTGCAACTAGCATTTTATTCGTAAAGTAACTGCTTGTTCCAACATATAGTTGTTAGGGCTCGTATTTAATCAATTAAACAATTATACATCAACAATTACAATTTACATACATTGTTTCATATTTTTAAAATAAGAGAAACTTACAATTCTACAGTGTTAACCTTCGTTATCGTACTAATTTTTTTAAAGACGTTTTTTAATTAATTGGCTCTCTTGTAGGCCAATGCCGGATCTGGACGATCTGATGCAAGAATGGCCCGAAGAAGTAGAAGCGGGGTTAAAGAAAAACGGTTTTCCTAAGCCGGATGGAGTTGCATTGCAAGATTACATCGAGACACTTTGCAAAACTTTTCAAATACCTTTAACGAAGAAACGTGTGCAATCTTTATATCTAATTTTTTGCCTTTATGGTGCTATCAAACAAACTCAACTATATAAAGCTACATCTGGCGAGGCTGAGGTAAATGTTAAAAAGGAACCGGATCAACTGGTGTTAGAATAAAAGAGTATTTTTTGTACGTTAATGAATAATGTAAATATGTATTAATAATAAATAAATAAGAAGATTTGTTAGTTTTTCAGTGGTCACGTTATAATTTTTTTTAAATTTTTTTTTTCTGCTTGTGTCAGGATAAACGGAGCTCGCACGGACTGGTTTAACATCGAAAAAGTTGTGAGACAGGGATGTGTGGCTTCGCTATGGCTGTTTAACTT
The DNA here is from genome assembly GCA_950111635.1 of Agelastica alni. NCBI lineage: Eukaryota > Metazoa > Arthropoda > Insecta > Coleoptera > Chrysomelidae > Agelastica > Agelastica alni. The sequence continues at coordinate 22,071,146 of OX467714.1, forward strand.
ATACATAGACAATTGTTTAAATGATTTGAAAAGAGAGTGCGTATGAATTGAAAATGAATGATTTTATCGTCAAATGCCTTCTTTACGCCGATGATCAAGTCATATTAGCGTTATCTGAAGAGGAGTTGCAGGAGATGGTTAATGTTATGCATGATGCCCTGAAAATCAAAGGGATGAAAATAAATGTAAACAAAACGAAAGTAATGGTTTCTGAAAGAAAAGAAAGCATGACAAACTGTGGAGTTGCGATTGAGGGAGAAAGAGTGGAACAAGTAAATGAATTTGTGTACTTGGGTTCAAAGTTTACTAGAGATGGAAAGTATGACAGTGACATTGAGCGAAGGGTGTTGGCAGGAAAACAAACGAATGGGGCACTGCATAGCTTTATGAATAGTCAGAAAGTGTCAAAAAAAGGCACGTCTGGCGGTGCATAGATGTGTGTTGGTTCCTACACTTTTGTATGGTAGTGAATGTTGGGTTTGGCAGAAGAAGCATGAAAATGGGGTTAATGCTGCGGAGATGAGTAGTCTTAGAAGTATAGCTGGAGTGACTCGGTTGGATAAAGTAAAGAATAGTGAGATAAGAGAACGCTTTTGTGTAAAAGATGATGTGGTTACAAAGATAGATAAAGAAATGCCTATGGACACGTATAAAGGATAGATAAAGGAAGATTGACGAAACAAATTTATAAGGCGAGTGTGAGGTAGCGGTCGACCTTGGCGAACATATCTCGATCAGATCAACATTGTTTTGAAGACAGGCCAGATCAAGAGTACCAACAACCGACGAGCATGTATGAGAGCACTGATGAAAGTAGAGGAAGCAAAAGATGTGTTTAAGAACCGTAGCAAGTGGAATGAAGTGGTCTAAGCCTACCACTATGGGAATAAAGGCGTGACTTTATGTATGTATGTATTATTTTCTATATTATCTATTTATACAGTATGGAAAAATATTTGTGGAACATAAAAATTTCAATGCAAAACGTTGAGGTGCACGATATCCAGTCGACCAGCACAATATTTAATACATATAAATAATCAAGTACAACACTTTAATTTAAATTGTCCCCACTTCGTCGACATGTGTTTGCGACCTTAAGGTGCGTTTCCTTTGTGGCGGCTGATAATTATTTACTTATGACTTCAATAAAAATAACCAACAAGAGAACTTGCTTGTCTTCTTTCAATAAGTTTTTCATATCTTTTCTTTTCCTCTTCTATTTTCAGACTTTTGAACTTTGTTATAATGCTGGACACAGGTAAGTTTTTACTTGGTATAGCAGTGATTTTCAAGTAAAGTTTTAAATAGCCCCTAATAGATTGATAGGTAATTCTATCAACCACATAAAATATAGAAAACAAAATACTTACAATCACTAGAAGTTATGAAATCTTTCTCAAAAAAATGTTTAGAACAAACTCTTATGTTTTTGGTAACTCTCTTTTTTATTTTCAGTTGGATCTTCCACAGTTTTCTTCTATCAACCATAGTCACCATTTCCGATTCTCTAATATGCTCAACTCTTTGACCCTCATTTGGGAAATAATGAAAGTCAAATTGGGGTTTTTTTTACACACTGAGTTACATCTAGGTACACAACAATTTGCTCTGCTGATTATTTTCACTATTAACAAATTATTAGTCACTATTAAACAGCTATAATCTTTGCAAAAATGCAAGTTATATAAACACAAAGCGAATTTATTCCGCCAGATAGCGTATTGCTTAGCATTAAAACTCAGTAGGTTCAAACAAACCACCTTGTTGTGCCAAACAATGGCCAAATCTGTAAAACATGGAATTTTGTGAAACCAAAATGATATTTTTTTACAAAACATATTCTTTACATAGGAAACGCAATCCATCGGTTGTAAGATATAAGTCTCGGAAAAATCAGCATTTGAGTATTTAGAAGACTATTTATAGGTCACTGCTTTATCGATGGTAACCTAAACGATGCCAAATATCTAGATTCTGTTGGATCAAATAATTTCGACAGTTTAGCTACTTCCTATTAATTTTGATAAGGCTGTTTTGGAAATCGGCAACGAGCACTTAATACTGCCACTCCTAAAATTTGGGAAAAATGTGTCACAAAATGTGAAAATTTAATAGAGGAATGGTGGGTTCGTGAAAACCGCATCGAAGCAGTTAATCCTGTTATCATTTACAACCCGAATAAGGATAGCGACGACTGTGATTCCGATTATAATGACTATAAATTTAATGCTTGATAATAACGTTAGTACTGCATGCTTAAACATATTTATAAAATTTGTACCGATAATTTATTTTTATTGCATTCCCTTTTAACATAATTAAATATGTGCCTTTTTTTAAATAAAAAATCATCGAGAGCTACATGAACGATTTCTGTTCACAATAAAGCAAAAAATAAAAATAAAACGTCTCAACAAAAGCATTATAATAAACAAAAATTTTTCGGGTTTAAATCTTTGTTAATTTACTAATGTACTATCAACACAGTACGCCCGTTAAGTCGATGCCTCGGTGACTAATCGTATATTGGTGAAATGAGCTATACATATATAAACACATCGATTTTTTATTATAGGCATGACTTTAAGAATATGTTAGGTTAGATTAGGGTTACGTTATCGTTTTGTTAGGTTAGATTAGTGTTACGTTAGGGTTTTGTTAGAGTTTTGTTAGTGTTTTAGATAACTTTTTTCTTTAATTTCATTTGTGTATGATATTTTGCTTGACTTTTGGGACGAAGAGAGGGTATTTTTGATAAACGCAAAAAATGGGGTCATTTTTAAATCAGACGTCAACATTAAGTTAAATACAAGTGTCAGAACTATATCAAGTTTGCGTTTCCCGGTGTTTTTTTACTGCAAGACTGAGTTGACAGGTATACAAATCTGACAAAAATTAAATAAAATTACTCTGGCATTAGATCAATTACAAAAAGTATATAAAGCTTCTCTACCAATCACAAACATCTTCTAAATGAAATATAGATTTAGTTCTCTGATCCACAACTTTTTTGAAGTGAAATAAACGAGGTTGATAGACATTTATAGTCAGTGCCAAAAAACTGCATCTCTACTTGTACTGTTTCAAAACCATGACGCATAATATTTGACAATAAACTTTCAAACTACGCTGCAAAATTATATTGTGTAAAAAGTTTAGAAAACACGATGTTAACCCTTTAAAAAATTTATAATGTCAAAAAATGTATCTAAATGTTATTGTTCTGTGGACAAAAGTACGAATAGGCAGACGCAAGCTTATTTTATAGGTAAATAACAATTTTTATTACCAGGCATAGTCAAAACATTCTTGGGTAGAAGTCAAAAGGTCTACTGCGCTTTTGTAGACTTGGAAAAAGGCTTATGACAAAGTGGTGAGGAGTGAATTGTGGTCGACATTTCTATGTATAGGGTGAGCAGTAGTTTGATACGAGCACTGAAATCACTATACGAGGATTCCCCAGCTTGTGTCAGAATAAACGGAGCTAACACGGGCTGGTTTAACATCGACAAAGGTGTTAGACAAGGATGTGTTTAATTTATACATGGACGGTTGTTTAAAAGATTTGAACATGAGTGCGCATGGATTGGAAATAAATTATTTAATCGTCAAATGCTTTCTATACGCCAATGATCAGGTCATATAAGCATCATCTAAAAAGGAGTGGCAGGCGATGGTTAATATTATGCGTGATGCCTTAAAAATCAAAGGGATAAAAGTAAATGTAAGCAAGACGAAAGAAATAGTTTTTGAAAAAGAATATTGCAACAAACTGCGAGGTGGTGATTGAAGAAGAAAGAGTGGAACAGGTGAATGAGTTTGTATACTTGGGTTTAAAGAGGTTCGGAGTTCAGAGCAATAATGAAAATAATAAATGTTGAATCCGAATTTATGTGTGTAGTTGTAAAAAATCGTGGCAATAGCGCAAATAGTCATGAGATTGGCAATGAAATTAGCGTGTGTTTACTTTTATTAGCAACAGCAGACAGCTAATAACCTCAAACGTTTAAAATGGATAAGCAACTACGTTAAATTGAAATACCCAAATCGCAAAGAAAGTTTTAAATTAAGAAGTTTAGTTAGTGATTTATTATCAGTGACAGATGATGGTGCACACGATGCCTGTTATGATGTAGAAATGCTACAAACTCTGTCATTAACTTATCTTAAAGTAGAATATATTATTAACCACAAAAAAACTATCCAGGATGTTTTATTAAGAATCAAAACTATTAAGAATGTGAAATACTTACTAAGTTCTTATTCACCGATAAAAAATGTTTTAAGCTTGGTTATACAAAAAAGATTATGCGAATCTGGCATCAGTTATGATCAAATTCTAAAAATTTATGTTAATAATGGAAAAGAAAAAACCATTTTATTTAAAAAAAATTATGTCGATGGTAGGGCAACACTGATTAAGAAAAATACTATTATAGAAAAAGTTTTACATCTAACATCTTTCTATGATAGCAAAAGTGTTGAAGAACTATAATTAAAAATTGAAACAAGAATATTATAGCTTATTTTATTTATTTAAAGTACAGAAAACTTTACACTAATATTAACTTTATATAATTATTACTTATAGTACACTATATTTATTGACTTATCACGTTCACTAATCATTATTTTTTGGTTAGTGCAAAACACACAGGTTATTTACATGGGTGACTTGAGACTTGAGTCGTCTGCACAAATGCGCTGTTGCCGTCGCTTCTTTAAAGCTTACGTTCTTACGCCGTAAATCAAATTTTTTCATCATTAAAAATAAAATATTTCAAAGACTACATAGTCGATAATACTTTTTAAGCACCCAAACTCTTTGTTATTAAATTTCCTACACACACGTATTCTTTTTTTCATCGAATTTTGCATTTTTTACAATGTTTTTGTTTATTTTAGTATCAAGAACTCATGATTTCTCGTAAGAACCCATGTTAAAGAAACGAAAAATAATTTTAATTTTTCTAATAACAATAACAGGTTAAAATTATAATTTAATATATAATAACCAAGTTTAAAGTATATATATTTTTTAAAAACTTGGCTGAATTTTTTCTTTGACCCCCAAACCTCCATAAAGTATGACTGTGACATTGAGCGAAGGTTGTTGGCATGGAATCAAATGAATGGGGCCCTGTATAACTTTATGTGCATTCAGAACGTGTCAAAAAAGGCACGTCTGGCTGTGCATAGGGGATGCATATTGAGTTTGGCAGAAGAAGCGTGAAAGCAAGATCAATACTGCGGAGAAGAGTAGTCTGAGAAGTATAGACAAAGTGACTGCTGGATAAAGTTAAGAATAGTGAGATAAGAGAACGATGTGGTGTGAAATAAGATGTGGTTACAAAGATAGATAAAGGAATGCTTAGATGTTTTGGACACATAGAGAGAATGAATGAAAAAAGATTGATGAAACAAAAATTTATAAGGCAATGGTAAATAAGCAAGTCGGTAGAGGTCGACCTCGGCGAACGTATGTCGATTAAATCGACATTGTTTTGAAGAAAGACCAGGTCAAGATTACCAACAACCAACGAGCATGTATGAGAGCGCTGATGAAAGAAGAAGAAGCGAAAGATGTGTGTAAGAACCGTAGCAAGTGAAATGAAGTGGTCTAAGCCTACCACTATGGGAAAATAAAATAAAATTCATAAAAAATATTGTTAAATTATCTATTTAATTTTCTTCGTTTTTAAAAGATCCAGAACCGAAATGAGTTTTTAAAAAATGTGTGCGATAAAATGAATTTATTTAAAAATTGTATTGCAGGTGTAGATGTTGGAACAGGAAGTGTGCGAGCTGCTTTAGTCACGGAGTTGGGGGAAATAGTAAAATCCAACACAGAAGAAATCAAAACTTGGAATATTAAAAATGATTTTTATGAACAATCAACAGAAAATATTTGGAAAGCAGTTATTGTTTGCGTTAAGGTAATAGCCGATTCCGAACTAAACGTAAAAATTATAAATTAATTGTTATTTACAAAAAAGAACAGTTAGAAATATATGTTACCGGTTAAATCCGATTTCAGGCCATACTGGTTTGTCCGATGCCAAAACGGTTCATCCTAAGCGTGTCAGGATATACTAGTTTAACCCAGGACAATCTTTAAAAAAAAATTTGATATTAAGTAAGGTGAGGGATGCTAATTTCACTCCCTCATAAAGTACGGTTATTACAAAACTTCAATTTCTATCTTTACTTAAATTTAAGAAAAATAATTATAATTTAATTTTACTCACCACCATTTAGGGGTGATACCTATAATGCAGTTGATGAAGAAGAGTTGGGAATACAACAAAACACTGCATCAGCTTTTTATAGATTTTAAGCAAGCATATGATAGCATCCTAAGAGTGAAATTATGGAATACCATGGCAGAGCTGGGCGTACCGAAAAAGTTGATCAGTCTCACAAAAGCTTGTGTAGAGGGATCTACAAGTGCAGTAAGATTTAAAGGAATATTGTCAACCTTCTTCCCAATCAACGGTGGTCTCAAACAAGGAGATGCTTTATCCCCACTCCTCTTTAACATCGCCTTGGATGGCATCGTACGAAGGGCAAACATAGAAACGCTCCTATTTGGAAATCAGAGTCCGCGCATTGTAGTAGCTTTCGCTGATGATTTAGATATAGTATCAACGTTAAGGAAGAGTTCATTAAACTGGAGAATGCTGCAAAGAAGGTTGGCCTACAAATAAACGAAGATAAAACAAAATACATGACTACAACAAGAACAGAACAAAGAGACAGGGTAGTACAAAATGTGACAATGGACCACTACAACTTTGAAAGGGTCCATGAGTTTAAATATTGGAGCTACAATCACCTCAGATAACAATATAACACAAGAGATTAACAACAGAATTCAGGGAGCCAATCGCTGCTGTTTTGCACTACAAAAAATAATTAAATCGAAAAATGTAACCCGCCGTACGATGTAACGTGCCTTTTTTTTTCCCTTCTACAGATCCATTATAATTGGGTCTCTGATAGTTTTGTATTCCTCAGGTACTCGTAAATAGTTTCGCTTACCGTATTTTGTTGTAATTTAAATATATCATTCGTTGTAAATAGTGTTGCATACCTTGTTGTGATAGGATTCGATTGTTAATGGCTGTGGCATTTTTGTTGTTCGCTGGAGATTGAGTGGGGGTTTTCGTTATTAGATTTTGCTTTGGTTTTTGGCCTCGATTGTTGTGTGTTGTCGGTTATATTATTGTTTGGTTTGCATTTCTGTGTGGATGGGGCTGGCTATCAACACGGACGAGCGCGATTCTGAGTGTGGAACATAGATTTGCGAATATTGTTGGTTGACGTCGGTTCCGTGTCATTTTTCTTGATATCCGGCCTGGGAAGTAGTCAGTCGTTTATTGGCAGTCTTGGGAGTGGTGTGGTGAGAATTTTTGGGACGGTGTGATATTGGCAAGTGTGCAGAACCTCTACGGTTTTTTCTTTCATATCTGGCTGTATTTGGGCCATCTTAATTGGATTTTGAAGAAAAGCCATTTAATTTTTAACTTGACCATTCTATCTTACCTTTGTTGTTGATATTTTGGATTTTGGTGTCGAGTTAAAATAACCGCATGCGGGATTTGATTGAGGGAAGCCATTGTTAATTAGCAGGTGCCGTTCCATAATCAAACCGGCCACAGGAGTAGTGAATTCGTATACCCAAAGATTACAAGTGATTTATTTTAGAATATTTAAACGACGTGACTTATTTTTGACACCACGATTAAGTTTTGTTTTAATTTATTAATATGGTACATTGTTGAAAACTATTTATTGCATTGGATAATATGCCAAGGCTGAACTTTGATTAAAGTAATCTTCTCAATAGTTCTTTGTGTCCAAGTAAAAATGTTTTCTTCATACTTATTTGTAAATATCCTACAATATTGATATTTTGAAGGACAGCCATTGTAAAAAGAAATATTTTCAAATAAGCTCGATTGTTTTAACAGTGTAAATCTTTATGTAAATGGTAAAAACATGAGTAAGTTAGCAGCCTTATGTGAACGTTTGATTAAGTATTATTAAAAAGTTGACTTGTATACGTTTTTTTTTGGTAACTTGGTAAAGTTTGTTACTCTTACTTTTGTTTTGGTTATTTTATGGAATCGTAAACTTTGGATTTTTGATTTATTGTTAGCTGTTGATTTTGACTATATTTGTTATAAGTTTATCATTGAACTGTGTACTTTGATTTATTGTAGGAGTAAAGTATCTAATATATTTTAGCTATAATTTTATTTATTTAGTTCACCATAATCTCAGTTGTTTATCGTGTGGCTCTGCTAGTGCCTATAAGACCTAGGGGTTTCCGGCTTGAGCCGTCTAAGTCGGTGGCGCGGCTCACTTTTATTTTTTTTTCTTCTACCCTCTACGGCTGAGCTCGGGCATAATTTGCCAGTAGAGAGACCGCTGGCAGAGTACTCTATAGAGAACGAAAAAGACGTGGCAACGAAAGTAACAATTTATCATGCAATTATAAGACCTATAATGACATATGCATGTTAAACATGGACGATGACAAAACAAAATGAGAACCGATTAAAAATCGCAGAACGAAGAATTCTTAGAAGGATATATGGATCAATCTAGGACAACGCCACACAACAATACAGAATTAGAACTAACAGGGAAGTGCAAGAACTATATAACCAACCAAATATAGTAAAAATAATAAAGGCATGTAAAGAGACAAGACCAACGTGTAGTAAAACTGGTGTGGGAAGAGACCCCGGTAGAAAAGCGGCCGCTGGGAAGGCCAAGGATGCGGTGGAAAGATAATATTGCGGCGGACTTACGGACCCTAAATGTCCAACGACCAGAAGAACTTATGATGGACGGCAGCAAGTTTAAGCAAATTGTAATGTCAGCGAAGACCCACCCCGGGTTGTAAGCTCCGGAGAGAGAGAGAGACCTCGGAAGAGGATGGGCTTTGAAAATTTTGTTATAGGAAAGATCCATCATAATTTCACCTCCTGAATTCTTTCGCATGAATTTAGAAACACCCTGTATGTCTGAATAAATATTGCTCTCCTAATTTATTGCCCCTTTAATTTTGGGCAATAATTTACTTAATAATTTAAAATGTTTGGTAATGAGTGAATAGATAACGAGTTAACGGGTTCCGACGTGTTTATTTTGTTACTTGCAAGATTTAATCAGTTCGGCCTAGGCCAAACTAGTTAAGCCCAAAGTATTTAGGCCAAACCAGATTATTCTGTGCGAAACTAGTATATCCTAACACACTTAGGATGAACCGGTTTGACCTGAAATCGGGTTTGGCTGGTAACATATATAATCTTTTAGAATGTGACATCGGGTATACAATCTAAAATGATAAAAGGAATTGGATTTGATGCCACTTGCTCATTAGCTTGTTTTGATAAAAATGAACAGCCTTTATCTGTAAGTCCTACTGGTAAGTTAAAAATATATTTTTTCTAAATAAAAAACTCTACAGGAAAATTATTAATCCATTTATGAAAAATCTTATTTGGTTTTAATTAAATGGGTGAAGGTAAATTCGACGTATTTCTTGTATAGAGGAACTTATTGTTGCATCTGCAAGAGTGCGATCCCAATGGTTATCATCTTCCAGTAAACGGCCCAGAAACGTTAACTAACAAAAAACGCAAAAAAGCATTCGCGTTGCTTTAGATGGACTGTGCGTAATCGGCCTAAATTTTTTTAATTGTTCGTTCCGTGTACAATAGCGAGGCACATCAGATTGAAAAACTCGGTTAGTGTAGTATTTGGAAAAGTTAATGCTTGTTCTTCTTCTTACAGAGTCTTGCTTTCTCAAGCGTTGACGACTCCCATATTGACTACTTTTTTATATCTATCTCTATCTTGAGTTGCGTGGAGAAGTTCCTCGTACATTCTCGTTGGTAGTTCGGCTTGTCCACGGAATTTTGAGCATCCTTCTGTACAGCCACATCTCGAATGCACTATTGCGGTCAATAATGATGAATGTTAAGTTGCTTGGCACAGAGTAGCGGCTTGAGTTTTAAAAATGCTCTTCTAGCTATTTCTAATCTAGCCCCGATTTCTTCGTCTGGATCCATCGACTGATTGATCCAGCTTCCAAGATATTTAAAGTGCTGAATTCTTTTTATATTCTCGCCATCAAGTGTTATTTTTTCTGGGCCAACATTCATTTTGCAAACAATCATAAATTTAGTTTTTTTGACATTGAATTTCAGTCCCCATCTGTTACTTTCTTTGTTTATCTTGTCTAACATACAATGTACTTCTTTCAATGCTTGTTAGTACACCAATATTAAATACTTGTACACTGGAGGCCACAGCAAACAAAGATGCATTTTCCAAGTCTATAAAAGTGCAGTAGACCTTCTGACTGCTAGCCAACAAATTTTCGACTATACCTCGTAATGAAAAGTGATCAAATGACAGAATATTTGTTGTTCACACCTCGATCCGACATATTGTCATTGACAGAGCCATCTCGCGTTATGTGATTTTTCCCTACAGCAGTTGCAATGCTATATGAGTATATGCTGTGACACTGTTGTGTCATTTTTGAAGATGACGAATGTCCCTCAAGTCGCGGTAAAACCAACCGAGATCCTTTCTGAACGGTCGCTACAACTTTCTCGACGGTTCCGTGAATTTTCTAGTCTAGCATGTGATGTTAGTGGCATCTATTTTAATGCGTTAATCAGGGCCTTAATCTGTATTTTCGACTATAAAGTTATGAGTTTAACGTCCGAGGAATGCTTATTGCTTATTTTAGGATAAATATATGTGCGAGCTACCCAAATTAAAGGGTTAGAGACCCCTGCTCTACGACCACGAGCCCTAGATCTTTATTGCACATTTCGTTTGTTACGACACAATTTTGATTTAATTAAATTATTACTTTCGTTTGTTAACTAATAACGAGAAATTTTTTAGGTAGCAATGAACAAAATATAATTCTTTGGCTAGATCATAGAGCTGTGAAAGAAGCTGAAAATATAAACCAGTTAAATCACTCCGTTTTGCAATACGTGGGAGGTAAAATATCACCAGAAATGGAAACGCCGAAACTGTTATGGCTCAAAAAAAATTTAAAATCTGAATGTTGGGATAAGGCGGGATATTTTTTTGATTTACCTGATTTTTTGACTTGGAGAGCTACAGATGCAGATTCGAGGTATTTTATGATTACAACATTTTAATCAGATTAACTTATGAAACATTCTTCGTGGACATTGTGAATTTTACTGATGGTTATCCTTGTACCGTAACGAGCAACTAGAATTATAATGAAAGCGGCAAAAATATAACTTTTTACTACTTATATATTTAGATAATAAAAAAAAATTAACAGTTGTAGAGACTGCCTATAGAAGTCAAAACTTAAAACTGTTAGTATTAATATTTGAAATTTTATAATGTTTAAATTAAAAATCAGGTCTTTTCATTACGAGGTATAGTCGAAAAACTCTTGGCTAGAAGTCAGAAGGTCTATTGCGCTTTTATAGACTTGGAAAAGGCCTATGACACAGTGATGAGGAGTGAATTGTGGTCTACATTGTCTATGTATGGGGTGAGTGGTAGTTTAATACAAACACTGAAATCACATTAGGAGGATTCCACTGCTTGTGTCAGGATAAACGGAGCTTGCATGGAGTGGTTTAACATCGAAAAAGGTGTGAGACAGGGCTGTGTGGCTTCGCCATGGCTGTTTAACTTATACATAGACAATTGTTGGAAAGATCTGAAAAAAAGTGCGTATGGATTAAAAATAAATGATTTCATCGTCAAATGCCTTCTTTACGCCGATGATCAAGTCATATTAGCGTTATCTGAAGAGGAGTTGCAGGCGATGGTTAATGTTATGCATGATTCCCTGAAAATCAAAGGGATGAAAATAAATGTGAGCAAAACGAAAGTAATGGTTTTTGAAAGAGAAAAAAGCATGACAAACTGTGGTTTTGATTGAGGGAGAAAGAGTGGAACAAGTAAACGAATTTGTGTACTTGGGTTCAAAGTTTACTAGAGAAATGGAAAGTATGACAGTGAAATTGAGCGAAGGATGTTGGCAGGAAACAAATGAATGGGGCACTGCATAGCTTTATGAATAGCCAGAAAGTGTCAAAAAAGGCATGTCTAGCGGTGCATAGAGATGTGTTGGTTCCTACACTTATGTATGGTAGTGAATGTTGGGTTTAGCAGAAGAAGCATGAAAATAGGATTAATGCTGCGGAGATAAGTAGTTTGAGAAGTATAGCCGGAGTGACTCGGTTGGATAAAGTTAGGAATAGTGAGATAAGAAAACGCTGTAGTGTAAAAGAAGATGTGGCCACAAAGATAGATAAAGGAATGCTTAGATGGTTTGGACACGTAGAAAGGATGGATGAAGGAAGATTGACGAAACAAATTTATAAGGCGAGTGGGAATGGACAAATCGGTAGAGGTCGACCTCGGCGAACATATCTCGATCAGATCAACATTGTTTTGAAGAAAGGCCAGGTCACGAGTACCAACAACCGACGAGCATGTATGAGAGCACTGATGAAAGTAGAGGAAGCAAAAGATGTGTGTGAGAACCATAGCAAGTGGAGGGAAGTGGTCTCTGCCTACCCCTATGCGTGACTTTATGTATGTATGTATGTATGAATTAAAATTATCATGTAGATGTAGAGCTGTTAAAAATAATCAAGGAGAATATACCAGTCATTTGTTTTTTTTTATTAATATTAAATTTTAATTTAAGTTTTATATTTGCCCTTTTTAGGTTATTTTCAGGTTTTCTATATTTTTGTTAAAAATATTTTTTTTCCAAAAAAATAAGGTGTGGTTTGAAAAAACTTTGTCAAAATCAACTTTTTTAATTTATCAACTGCAATACCTTGAAAATTTCCAGTCTAAAGTAAAATATCCATAGATTTTTTCCATGTTTATAGTTAAAAGATTTGTATGTTCGTTTAGATCTTCGTGCTCGTTGGTATGCAAGTGGACTTACGAAATGAATACAGCTGGTGTAGAAAGTTGGAACAAGTCTTATTTCGAGCAAGTAGGTTTAGAGGATCTGTCTGAACAAAATTGGAAAAAAATAGGTAGCACGGTGTTGGCACCGGGATCACCCGTTGGAAATGGTTTGTCGAAAAGAGCAGCGGATGAGTTTGGTTTGGCAGCTGGTACTCCTGTTGGTGCTTCTATGATAGATGCTCACGCAGGTGGTTTGGGACTCATTGGCTGCAGAGTGGAGGGCATCGATCCTGAATTTCATACAAGAGTCGGTAAGGCAGGTTTTGTTAACATTTTTTTGGAAATATAGGAATTGTCTAGGAGTGTTTGATTATTTTTTTATTATGCATTTATTCGTTGTTAAAATTTTATTTAATGTCTCCATGAACCAAACAAACTGATGTTCAGAGGTGAATAGATATTTAATTATTTGTTATGTACGTTAAGATTTTGTATTGTTTCTTTTCCTATGTTCATATTTTTGTAAAATAGTTCTTATCAAATGGATGGGCTGGTATTCTACGAAATGGGATATTTGCACCACTTTTTATTGACCAAAACCTAACGGTAGAATTATAAGAAAATAAAATCAATCCACTTATAACTCAGTCACCGGAAAGACAAGTTAATAAACAGGGAACTATAGTGCTAGATGAACAGAATATATACATTCAACACGATGGAACTACACTACATTACGCACTAGCTGTAAGACAATGGCTAGACGAACGATTTTCAAGACATTGGATTTGCAAAAGGAGTTTTATAAAATGGCCGACAAGATCTACAGATTTAACACCACTTGACTTTTTTCTGCAGGGCTATTTCAAAACATTAGTTTATAAAACTTCTCCCGAAGACATTAACGACTAAAGCCTAGAATAACTAAAGAATGTAGACAAATTACTAGCGAAACTTTGCAAAGATTTCAAGAAGAATTTTAAAATAGGTTATATTATTGCCTACAAAATAATAGAGCACAGTTACTGTAAATAAGAGCTGTTTGTAATTAACTTCATTTTAGTTTCCGTTGTAGTTTCGCTATGGTGTTTCACAGGGATCAATTCTAGCACCAACACTATTTCTACTTTACATCAACGACTTGTTGGAAACAACTTGTATAGAACACAGCTTTGCCAATAATAGTACCCTCCATACTGCTTTCTCTTTCAGGGCTTCTATATCAGCCCGTGAAATCAGAAATGAACGAGGAAGAAATGTCAACAACATAAATATGGACTTAGCAACAATTCTCGAATGGGGATCTAACAACTTGGTAGAATTTAATGCAAATAAATCACAAGTATGAATTTTATCCAGAAAAGCCCATCTCACTGTGTCCAACATAATATTGTCAGCAGTAACCATACCAATGAAGTCTTTAATCTCGATGCTTGGTATTACTATCAGCAATAACCTTTCTTGGGAAAATCACGTGAGGTCCATTGCCAAAAGTGCATCCCAAAAACTTGGCTTGCTGTTTTGTGTTAAGAGCTATTTTACTTTCAGTCAGCTGCTTAGGATCTATAAGGCACAGATCCGACCTGTCCTGGAATATCCTGGAATACTGTTCCCATATTTGGAGTGCGGCACCTAAACATATCCTGAAACTATTGGATTTCGTCCTAAAAAGGGCAATTTGTCTGGTCAGTGATGCCTCGCTTACAAAATCGCTCACTTCTCTGAATTACCGTAGAAAATATAGCGATTTGTCTCTATTTTATAGATATTTTCATGGACGATGCTCTTCTGAAATATCATCAATCGTTCCTCCTTTAGCAGTTTCTTCTAAATTAACCCGTTATGTTGAGTCTTCACACCCCGTCGTAGTCACCTTGGAGACTTTCAGAAGATCTATTTCCAAAGACTCGTTCCTCTAACGAACAGCGAGGCTTTGAAACACATTGCCTAGGTAGGTGTTCCCCGAGGCATACAACCTCCAGAAATTTAAGAAGAACACCAACTCCTACCTTTTTTCCCTTGGTATTCACGATGTTCTCTGAGCATTACATTTTCGAGAGAACCAGAACACATGAATGAATTAGAAGTAAAACGAAAGTGAAAGACGCAGGAGAACATGCCGCCCGACTAAAATGGAGTTTCGCAGGACATAATGCTTGTCTGAAAGACAAAAGATGGAATAATAAAATACAGCAATGGAGACCATGGCTAGGTAGAAGACATAGAGGAAGGCCAAAAATGAGATGGGGAGTTGATAAAAAAGATTGGCGGACTCCACTGGAAGCAAATGGCGCAAAATAGACGACAGTGTATCGAAATGGGGGAGGCCTATGCCAAAAGTTGGATCACTTGAGGCTAAAGAAGAAGAAGAAGAAGAAGAATACAAAAAAAATTTGCGTTGATATTTTTAAAGAAAATTCATGCTTTTCTGTTATTTAATGTTTAATCTTTTCGCTTACAAAAAATCCTGATTTTTTTAAGAAATATTAAATTTAAAGCCGATATCCATTAATTTTTTAACTAATAATTTTAAAAACATTTTTATACGCAGGTTTGATTTGCGGTACTTCAACTTGTCATATGGCAGTATCGAAAGAAGCAACGTTTACACCTGGTATATGGGGTCCCTATAAGAATGCTATGATACCTGGTATGTGGCTAAACGAAGGAGGACAAAGTGCCACAGGCAAACTTATTGATCATGTTATTGATTCCCATCCTGCTGCTATTGAAATTAAAAATAAAATTGGGGATAAGTAAGTAGAATTTAAGGCGTTTTAATGTTTTCGTTTTTTCGTTGCAAACAGATAAACACAAGCATGATATTTTTATGATCTTGGTTTTGTATCTGATCGGTAATTTTGATATCAAACTCTTTTCAATTTCGAACAATATCACAGCCCCTTACTGTGCCTATATATATTTTCAATTATTTTTAAGGCACATTCAGAAACATCTGACAGAAATCTTAATGGAAATGTCACAAAAAAACAACTTGACCTCAACAGCTTTTCTGACTAAAGATTTACACGTTTGGCCCGATTTTCACGGTAATAGATCTCCAATAGCTGATCCAACATTAAAAGGGATTGTAAGTTATTGTTTGGAATATTTTTTATTTTATTTTGCCAAAAATAATAACATTAAACGGGAAATTTCAACTTTTTACACCAAATTTCTTTTCTTCACAACTGTTTTATGAACTAAAAAGTAAAGAAGTCCTTATCTTATCTTTATGCATTTCTTGATTAATTTTTTTTTGTAGATATCTGGATTGACACTTGCATCTGATGAAGAAAGTTTAGCTTTACTATATCTTTCCACTATTCAAGCATTATCAGTAAGTAAATTTTTTTTTTCTGTTTTCTCACAGGATTTGTAGTGAACAAGTGCCTAAGACAAGGAGGCTGTGTCTCACCTACTATTTTTAAAATTTATATTGCAACAGCACTTAATAACTGGAAAAGAAAAGTTCATGGAATGGGCATTGAAATGAATAATAACTCTATATAGATCGCTATCCGCCATCGCACTATCAGGAAAATCCTAAAAGGAAAGAAGACTATTTCTGCGAATTATCGCCCTATTGCATTGCTCTCAGTCATATCCAAAGTTATGGAAAAAGCGATTAACACAGAACTCATCAAATATCTGGAGAAATTTGAGATAATTCATGACAGACAATATGGATTTCGACAACTTCGGTCTACTGGAGATTTGCTAGCTTATGTTACTCAGCTCTGGACAAACACTATTGAAAAGTTTGGTGAATCTCGTGCAATAGCCTTGGATATATCTAAGGCCTTTGACCGCGTTAAGTAAATTATCTGCCTACGGTCTCCCAACCAAAGTGCGCCCAACTGGCTCTTGAGCTTCATGCAAGATCGCTCCTTACATGTGGCAATTGACGGTATTTCTTCTGATGCGTTTAAAACCAATGCCGGGGTCCCCCAGGGTTCCATCCTGTTCCCCACCTTATTTCTTTTACACATCAACGACCTCTTGAAAATCACCACGAACCCCATTTACAGGTTCGCAGACGATAGCACACTTGTCTCAACTTTCACATCCTATCGATCACTTTCGGTGAATGATACAAATAGACTCAGGCAGGAACAGGTTGATTCCATCAATAGAGATCTAAAAGCAATCGCCGAGTGGGGAACCAATAATCTTGTTCAGTTCAACGCCCAAAAAACACAAAGTGCCACGTTTTCCAAGAAAGTAAATTCCTCAAATCATCCCATCACAATGTTCGGAAATACCCTTGAACCAAGTCTCTCCATCTCGATTTTGGGAGTCACGGTGTCCAATAATATGTCTTGGCATGACCATGTTGCTAACATCGCAAAGTCGGCAAGCCAGAGGCTAGGTTTTCTGTGGAAAGCCAGAAAGTTTTTTACTCCCGATCAACTGTTGACGACGTACAAGGCTCAAATGCAACCTCTACTGGAGTATTGCTCGCACATTTGGGGTTCAGCACCAAGGGGATGGAAATTAGGCGTCGGACAACGTCGAAAGACGTTCTAAACCGGCGTATATATATATATATATATATATATATATATATATATATATATATATATATGTATAAAAATTTTTTAGCTAGCTAAAAATATTTAACCCTTTTATAAAACATCTGGAAGGAGCATAGTCTCAGATAAGTTTTGACCGGAACGAAGGTTGCATATGGCCGACTACTGCTTCTGTTTTGGCACAGGCGTAGGGCTTTAAAGTATTACAAGCAAAACATAAATTAATAAATAATCATTTATCGTGTAGTGAGGTAACAGTAACAAATAGATATAAAATTAGCATATTATTAAATATTTTCTAATGGTTATATTGTTATATTACATACTATATACGGAGAGAGCATTCCATTTGCGGCGGAAGTGAAATACCTGGATGTAGTTCTAGATAAAAGACTCACCTGGAACACCGACCTGGAAAAAACAAAGCCAGGTTTTCTCTCTGGAATCTCAGAGGAATATGCGGAAAATCTTGGGGAATGAACCCCAAACAAATTTACTGGATTTATCAAACAATAATAATATCTATGTATCATTAGGGTACTTTTTTTCGTGTTAAACCCTGTAGTTATGTGTTCTACAATTCTTGCGAGTTGTGATTCTGTAGTCTTTTTAATATTTTTCTAATATTTTGCATAAACATGGTTGTAGGGTGATGGGCCGCCAATTTTGTGGATTTTGTAAATTTTTGTTAAGCTTTGCTAAGACTATTATTTGTGCTTTTTTTTCCAGATGTTTGGAAAATAGCTTGAGAGCAGGCATTCACTGAAAATCTTCGCTAAATAATCGATTGTGTTATCGGGAAGATTTTTCAATGCTTTATTTGTGATTCTTTCCTCTCCAGCGGCTTTTTTAACTTTCAAGTTTTTAATAAGCGCTTTTATTTCGATGAAATTTGTAGTTGGTATTTCATCTACTTGTTCTTGGTTGAATGACACACGGTACATTCCTATTTTAAATTAAGTGGTTGGGGAAGTGAAAGGGAGGAGGTTGACAAATGACAGTAATGATTTATTTACGTAATATCAAGAAATTTTTTTTTAGTATGGTACTCGTCACATATTGGAAACGTTAAAAAAATCTGGTTACAATGATATAAAATCAACTTTAATATGTGGTGGTCTAAGTAAAAACGAAATTTTTACCGAAGCTCAAGCAGATGTATGCAATTTACCGACCGTATGTCCAGATGAAACTGAATCAGTTCTTTTGGGTGCTGCAATCTTAGGTGCTTGCGCTGCAGGATATTTCGGAAACATGCAGACTGCTATTCAGTCTATGGGAGGAAAAGGTATCAGATATATTTATGATTTTGTACAATATAAATATTTTATAGTGGCGAATGAAAATAGATTTTTCACATTATAGGATGCAACTGCATTTATTCGTTTTATCCACAATAAAAAACAGATCTAGAATTGATTATTCTTGAACAGTAAAAAAAATTTCAGCTATGCAGATTGACTTCTATAGACGTCCATTTTAGCATTTCAGAAAAGGCTGGACAGGTACATAAAAGCAGAATATTACAGCCAATTTTAGTCAGTCAGTCCAGTTTAATTTTGTTTTTAATTTAGTTTTTGATCAGTGGCGTAGCTTGCCCTAGACGAGCCCTGTATCAAAATTTGTCAGGAGGGGCCTTATACTCGATTGAGGCGAAGTGCAAATGAAGGGGAAAGATATTTCACAACAGAAATAAAAACACTCGCACTGAATACAATAAATATATATTGATTATAAGTAATTACTTAGAGCTTGTCGATTTTCTTACCAGCTATGTTTCATACAGGCGCAGAGTTACATTTTTTACATTACAATCTTGCTGTTGGGCCATTGGTATAGGTACCTATGTCACCTAGATCTTTTCATCCTCTGTGACTACCGCTGTGTCTTCAGGGCATCAGAATTCCAGTCCGCTGGATTTGGAAAACCGCAGGAATTCTGTTGGCCCTGTCTTATTTAGATCGCTTAGTTCCATTATCATGCGGCCCTAGGTTTTATACTTGTACACCGCTGGCATCGGGCAGTTACAAAGAATGTGTATGCTGCTCTCTTCCACTTCGCTGCATAGTCGACACTTTTCAGCCGAAAGGTTCAAATATCGGAAGCGGACTATTATTACCTCCGGAAAACTGGATGCAAGGCTATTGACTTTTATCAGTAATAATTTAGTGAGTTCCCTAATGGAATGAATTTCTTGAATTTCAGATTTTACGCATGTTTTCAAAGCAAATAATTGTTCATACTAACTGACATATCTATATCAGTCAGTTTTCCGGCTTTACTTTTTATTATTTCGTTTAAAAACGATAAGAGTTTCTCCAGTTGTAACACTTCGAACGTATTACTCGGATCAAAGAGGATCTAAGGTCTTTGTTAAGTTTAAAAAATTAATATTTCCAAACAAGTATAGTACACATTGACTTCAAAGTACTGTTACGATTTCTTGAGTCCGTCTCTGTTGACCCTTTCGGTCGCGACAATGCGTCGGCCACAACTGGGACTGTCGGCGCGGATACCAAAGAAAAGTTACCGCAAGTTTTTGACGAGGTGTGTAGTAAATTCTTACCGTTTCGAGAAGGGGTCTTTCGCCTTCGCGAATAAGGTCGAAGTATGATTTACAGGTATAAAAAGGGACACCAGCCGCGGACAGAGACAATATTAGTTTTAAAAGTGTTTATGATTTAAGAAATATTAATAGTTATAAAAAGTTGTAAAAGTTGTATATCTAAGTGATTTATATAGGTAGAATTTATTATATTGGAATAAACCCACGGAAGAACTAAAATTCGTAACAGTACGATTTCGGGTTCGAAATTCAAAACGCTTCGTTATATTCCATCTTTTATTCTACTCTTTTCTAGATTATTTAAACTTATTTCAAAATTTTTAGGAAAGGCTGTGGAACCAAATCCTGAAGTTGTCGAATATCACAATAAAAAGTATGAAGTATTTTTGAAAATGTACGAACACCAATTAACCTACAGAGAAATAATGAAAGAAAAGACAAATGATTGTCTTTGTTAAGTTTATTAACCCACTTGAATAATTTTATGCAGACTTGGTAGAATAAATATTTTGATTTATTATTTATCCCAATTCTCTGACAAAAACATGAAAATTATATTTTAATTTAATTCTGCCGTATGAAGATAAAACTATGCATTTTTGTAATCTATATTTTCCGTTTTTATTATATAATTTTTATTCTTTTTGTTATTTTTTATGTAGTCTTTTTTTAAGCATCTTTTTCTTACACAATAACAAAAATACAATAGATTCCAAAATAAACACTTTCAAGATATTTAACATTGAAAAAGGTGTGAGACAGGGATGTGTGGCTTCGCCTTGGCTGTTTAACTTATGCATAGACAATTGTTTAAAAGATCTGAAAGAGAGTGTGTATGGATTAAAAATTTAATCGTCAAATGCCTTCTTTACGCCGATGATCATGTCATATTAGCGTCATCTGAAAAGGAGTTGCAAGCGATGGTTGATGTTATGCATAATGCCCTGAAAATCAAAGGGATGAAAATAAATGTGAGCAAAACGAAAGTAATGGTTTTTGAAAGAGAAAAAAGCATAACAAACTGGAGTTTCGATTGAGGAAGAAAGAGTGGAACAAGTAAATTAATTTGTGTACTTGGGTTTAAAGTTTACGAAAGGTGGAAAGTATGACAGTGACATTGAGCGAAGGGTATTGGCAGCAAAACAAATGACGAATGGGGCACTGCATAGCTTTATGAATAGCCAGAAAGTGTCAAAAAAGGCACGTCTGGCGGTGCATAGAGGTGTGTTGGTTCCTACACTTATGTATGGTAGTGAATGTTTAGATGAATGCTTAGATGGTTTGGACACGTAGAAAGGATGGATGAAGGAAGATTGACGAAACAAATTTATATGGCGAGTGTGAACGGACAAGTCGGTAGAGGTAGACCTCGGAGAACATATCTTGATCAGATCAACATTGTTTTGAAGAAAGGTCAGGTCAAGAGTACCAACAACCAACGAGCATGTATGAGAGCACTAATGAAAGTAGAGGAAGCAAAAGATGTGTGTAAGAACCGTAGCAAGTGGAAGGAAGTGGTCTCTGCCTACCCCTATGGGAAAAAGGCGTGACTTTATGTATGTATGTATGTTTTAGAAGCTGATTCATCCCATAAATTTGTTTTTATATCTGACTCTCATAGAGGGCGCTAGTAACACGGTTCGTACCAAGTAGTATTGAACATAATGTTTTTGAGGTTAGATTTATTAATCAAAATTTTAATTGAAAATCATTCAATCGATACTGTGTATCGGTTTCGGAATATTTTGATTTGAAAATTATGACGTAATAACCGATGCTGGTTAAAAGTAATGATAAAGTTATTATAAATATTATTATTAATTAGTATGCATTATGTTAATTTAAAGTAATATATTATATATATACACTAGCTGACCCGGCAAACGTTATTTTGCCATATAAATAATTTCCTAGTAATTTCTAGTGTAGACAAAAAATAGCTTACTTATTGTAAGTATGTATGTATGTTAGAATGTGTATATTGTATGTATGTAAGAATGTGATTGTCGTTGTTCTAATCTTCTGACTTCATTGCGTTCAGCTCGTGTATCTTCTGGCTCTTCTTGCTGCAATTGCGCCATTCTGACACGTGCATCAGTATTTTGTTGCTGGATTTGTTCTTCTATTCTTTCGGATCTGCTATTTCGCAAGTTTCGAGCTTTACTTGTACTGCGGCTCAAATCAGCCCCTTTGCGTTTTCTTGGCATTGCTCACCGTACAAAACATACATAAATAGAATTAATGAAATTATTTAATGATGAAAAATGTTAAAAGTATAATTAGGGCCAGGATTTTTGCCGCAGTTTTGAAATGATTAGTTTTAATTTATGAAATTATAACAAAAATATAAGTTTTATGGAAAAAATTTTCAAACAAAAGTAATAAATAAATTTTATGAAAACATTATCTCTTATAATTTTTTCATGCAACCAATATTTCCATTGACATTTCAAAATAAAGATTCATAATGATTGATTTTTTGGTAACTATGAAAATCTTAATTGTTCAATTACATTTTTTTAATAAAATTAAATTAAAATTACATTTTTATAAGATCAACAACATTTTCGATATAAATAAAAAAAAGTATACTTACAACACAAAATCCGTTGTTATTGGAAGCTCGTGTCACGTGTTGAGTACTTTTGAGGTTATAAAATCAGTTGATTAACTAATCGTGCAAAATACACTCAAAATTGATAATTTAATTATTATTGATAAAATAGGAATGATTAAAAGTTAATATGAGAGTTACACTGAGATAGCAAAATAATAATTGTCAACGTTACTACTACACTTGATACATAAACAATAATGATGGCCGACAACTGTGTAGGGAGTGAGAAAGAAAGGAGACCGGCTTCGTTCTCATCCCTACTCCGTGCTGTTTACTGGGTCAGAAGTGACACCTGTAGACATCTGGCGGGGATAACTAATTAAATGACGATTGATCAGTTTTCGACCGGAGAGGAAAAATGATTAAATTACTAAAATGGCTATTAAAAAATAAGGGTTGATCGTAGAAGGGTGAAAATTGAGGATTGTATGTATTTTTGTATGTTGTATCATAAAAAAATAGAAATTAAAAATTTTGTCTAAAAAATAAAAAATAAAATTTAGGGGTGGACTACCCCTAACATTTAGGGGGATGAAAAATAGATGTTGGCCGATTCTCATAGATACCGGATAAGCACAAAAAATTTCATCAAAATCGGTCAAGCCGTTTCGGAGGAGTATGGTAACTAACATTGTGACACGAGAATTTTATATATTAGATATAAAATATTATTTTTTTATTAATGGTTCTTGTTGTTATTGGACTACCAGAATTAATTTTTTTTGGTCTTACAGTTCAAGTTTCTCGACAACGTCGTTCAACGGCTCTAAATATATTTTTACTTGGTAAGTTTCCTCTAGGAAACTTTCCTGCATAACGCTTAACAGCTGCACTAGAGTTTCCTAAACACTCGCCTAAGGTTAATAACAGTCGAAGTATTTAACATTTGAATACATTTTGATTAACAATATCTAATTTTACAAAAAACAAGGTTTTAAAAATCTCATTATTGGTGACTTATCGTCATAGCTATCAATAAATGTCAGTTTTCCATGACAAAATGGAAGTCACACTGGTGACTGGATCGTCGTATATTCGAATGATGAATACCTAATATTCACTAATTGAATTACAAAATACCATGTACACTGCAAATTCCATAAAATAAGCCAATAGCCAATGCCCAATCGCCCCAATTATAAACAAAATGACAATTTTAACCTATATCTATCAAAAACCGCTCACTCCGCTGTCAAATTTTGCAGCAAGAACCCAACCTAACCCAACTTCAGTTGGAAAAAATTAACCAATCAGCGTTCTGAGATCTCAAAGATATCAGCGACATCTAAATTCTCGATCTGGAACCTCAAAAAAAGTATTGCCAATTTTAGTACGAGAAAATTATATCTTAGTGTGTATCTTATCTCTAGTAATGATGACTCTACAACTTGAATAATAATGTAAAATTAAATCGATTATGCGGATTAAATTTTTAAAATGTAAAATTAAATCCATTATGCGGATTAAATTTTTAAAACTATTATTTTCACTTGTTAAATAAGTGATTAATTTATGTTGATAATATCTTGGGGTTTAAATTGTATGGGTTTTTTAGTGACTGGAAAATGACCAATCGCTGATGTTTGATAAAAATGTAATAATAGACAGTAAAATCAGGCTTTAATGACGTTTAATAGCATACAGTTTCTCTAAAAACACGAATACCTTGTTAATACTCATTTCTGTCAAAATCATTGGTGGTACTTCATCATGTAATTTTTCAACAAAATTTCAAGTAAAATATGTTTAACAATATCATCAGAAATATAAATGCAAATGGAGGTACTTTTAATATCGCTCTTCTGCATGGTTGCAATAATTTTTTTTTAAACATTATTTTCAGTCTTGAGAAATTGCGGTAAATCGTGTCAACCATCAGAAAATGAACCAACAGGTCCTGATATCAAAACGCCCACCATCCCCGGCCCTAAATCAAAACAACTTTTATCCAGATTGAAACTATTTCAGGTAATTGTTTCCAAAATTAAGATTACCGTGTTAATCACCAAATAAAATTATGCAGGTAAGTACCTAATGTTAAATATCATCAAATACTGGTATTTTCAATTTTTTTACCAATTGTAAAAAGTATTATTATCCTGCAGACTTACAATTAGATATTCTTAAATTTTTTTTATTAAATTAATGTTCAAGCACATCTATAAAGACAGCGACGCATGCTTAGTCCAATGTTGTTTAGCATGTACTCTGAGAAAATATTCCAACAGGCACTCGAGGGAGTGGAAGAAGGCGTAAAGGTTAACGGACTGGTAAACTACTTAATGTATACTGTTGATACCGTCATAACTGCTGGTAGTCCTGAAGGCCTTCAAAGACTTATCGATAAAATATCAAAAGTGGGCGACCGGATGGGTCTGCAAATGATTTTTTTTAAATATTTTATGCTGAAGACTTTCCAATATCCAAATCCCTAGATAATAGCACCCATGCCGACCAATCCAGTGCGGAATAATCTGCGCATGCTCCATGTTTGGTTTAGCTCCTGTTTTCCGCGTTTTGAGTTCAGTGATTGTCATGATGTTGATGTCAATTACTTTTTGCTTTTTTAAATTGCAATATAACCTTTTTAGTATCACAAACATAAGTATTAATTACTATTAATTTGTGAAGCAATGAATGAAAAGATTTTTTAACCCCAAATTTATTTTAGCGATAAATTTCGGGTCTTTTCTAATACGTCCCCGCATTTTCAAACTTCACCAGGTACTGTTGGTGTAAGGTTAGGATGTTAGGTTAGGTTAGGCTAATTTTTTTACTTTTACTGCTTCAATTAATAATGGTTATTATCAGCCTAAAAATCTTGCTCACTTCGTAGCGCTACAGCCCCTGATGAGCTTTAGCTGACGCGACGACTTGTCTCCATCCAACTCGATCGGTCATGAGCTCCGTACCATTTTCGACGCCCAATTTTCTCGGATCCACAGCAATGTTGTCTCGCCATTTCAATATGTGTCTTCCAAGTGGCCTTATCCCCTCTGCCATACCAGTCGTATTAGCCTATCTTCGGGTTGCCTAAGTACGTGTCCTGCCCATCCAAGCCGTTGAGCCTTTATTAAGTTGCACAAATCTGGTTCGTCGTATGGCTTTCTCAGTTCTGCATTCGTTTTACTTTTGTGCTGCTGCGTCTGTGGATCCTTTGTCGGGCCGTATATTCGTCTTTCGAATCTTCGGATGACCTCCTCATTTCACACCGATATCGTCCATGATTCGCAGCCGTACACGATGACAGGTCTGATGACAGTTTTGTATATTTTGATTTTTGATCTTATAGTAACTTTTTTGGATTCAAATACGTTCTTAAGGGCATAAAAGCAGTTGTTTGCGGTTTTTAGTCGGTACTTTATTACATGTCATTGCCGGATGTAATGATCGAACCCAGGTACTTGAACTGCGTGACATTTTCAAAGTTGTACTCATTCATTGTCACAAGAAAAAGCGACTAAAAATCGACATATTAGAAATATACACCACGAAAATGTTGAAGAAAACAGGAGCGAAACCAAACATGGAGCATGCGCAGATTATTCCGCACTGGAGTGGTCGGCATGGGTGTAACCTTTAATGTATTATCTAGAAAATCTCCGCACTGTAAAGTGTGAATCGTCTACTGCCGACAAAATTATATCTTGTTAAATATTTGCCATCCCACGCGCATTGTCATCTCCCCCACGAGCCTTGACGACGTACAAGGCTCAAATTCGACCTCTACTGGAGTATTGCTCGCACATTTGGGGTTCAGCACCAAGGCATTCTCTTCGTCTTCTAGATTCCATTCAGAAAAGAGCCATTCGCTTGATAAACAGCTCAACTCTCACAGATACCCTTCACCCTCTAGAACATAGAAGAAGAGTTGCAGACCAGTCATTGCTCTACAGATATTTCCATGGCAGATGCTCCAGAGAAATAAAAACTCTTGTACCACCATTGCCCACATTCGGCCGAAGAACTCGGCACGCTGATCAGTCTCACACATTTACTCTCAAGATTGACACTACAAGGACCAATCTTCATCAAGAGTCCTTCTTTTACAGGGCTGCTACGGAATGGAATAAGCTTCCAAAATCAGTTTTTCCAGAGAACTATGACTTGCAACTTTTTAAAAAGCGTGTCCACAATCATTTTCTTTTTATAATCCCTTCCCCTTCTAATAGTCGCAGTGCGGGCCGTCCGCGGCCCACACGATAGGTCTACCCTTTTTGCGACTAAAAAAAACTAAAAAAAAAAACTAAAACTCTGCGTATTGTCATCTTCCTGCGCAGAGCAGTGTCCCCATCGCCCCCGCATAGTGCCATCTCCCCGTGCAGTCCGCCAATCAAATTCGGTGCATGCGCAGATCGGATTGGGCCAAAATTAGCGATTTCCCATGTTATTTTATGTAAGAAATGAGCCAAAATCAGTGTTGCACATATACTTACGCCAGTTTTTGCTAAAGTATTGAATGCCATTTATACCTTTTAGGATGTAGAATCTGTGGAATTGTTTGGAAACTATGCAAAATCAAAAGGGAATTACCTAGTTGACGTTGACAATAATGTTCTCCTTGATGTTAATATGCAGGGTTCCAGAATCCCGCTGGGATACAATTGCAGTGAACTGGAAAAAGTACTGGCGGACGCTTTCGTAAGTTAAACGAAGATATTATCAAATAGGTACTAACGAAAATAAGGTGTATTAAAGTGTATTTATACTTGTAAAAAGCGTGCAAAAAGGATCGATTCTTTTCTTAGTTAATATCAAGTTAATTTAAAAAAATTTCAGGGCGCAGTATTAAATCCGATAAGTATGTCTGTATTTCCCGATGAGTGCTTACCAGAAAGACTGGAAAATGTTTTGAGGAGGGTAAGCATACTTTGCAAAAACTACATTCAGTTATTTATACAAATAAAATCACATCATTTAGCGCTCACCCTAACTCGATCAATTTTAAATTCACTCACTATTATGGTATATTATGACACTAATACATAATCGGGCCTTTAAAGCACATTTGCTTGCGATGCAAATAAATGGTTTATGATGCATGCAAAGCGATCATAATGTTATATCGGATTTTTAGAATGACAACGGTGGAAATGAGTTGTAAACAGCGTAGGTAAGAATTATTTAAGGCCCAAAACCAAAAATACTTAAGCACGTCACTGTGTACTGCAATTCAAACCTATACTATACGAAAAAAGGTAAAGGATTTAATGAAATAACCATTTATTAAAAGAAATTTTGGGAATTTACGAATAAGTAGGCTTGGCTCAATTAGCGAAAGGATATAAAGGGGTGCCTGCGGTGCCTCTTTGTGGCCGGTGCTCTGAGCTGTCGCCTCACCACGCCCTACCCTAACGACGCTACTGCATATAGTGACGCCTTTTTCTCGTAGGAGTAGGCAGGGTCCACTTAGTTCCACTTGCTACGGTTCTTACACACGTCTTTTGCTTCTTCTACATTCATCTGCTCTTTCATACATGCTCGTCTGTTGTTGGTACTCTTGACCTGGCCCCTTTTTAAAATAATTTCGTTCTTATCGAGATACGTTCGCCTGGGTCGACCGCTACCAACTTGCCATTCTCACTCGCCTTATGAATATGTTTCGTCAACCTTCTTTCATCCATCCTTTCTACGTGTTCAAACCATCCAAGCATTCCTTTTTTCAATTTTTGTTACTTTATCCTCTTTTACAATAGAGCGTTCCCTTATCACTGTATTATTTTTCTTCGGATGCATATCACTAATGGATTTGTGAACGCATATTTCATTGCTTCTCTGTCTCGCGCAGTGTGAATCAGTGATTGTATATCACGTAGCACTGTCCATTGTCTGATCTTCCGAAGCAAAGACAACTTCTTTCTCCCTATTCCTATTCTGCTTTCAATTTTTTCCTCGATTATCAACTGCAGGAACCTATACTTTTCATTACGCATGATATGTCCCAAATAGGCCGTTTTTCTTTTGTTGACTGCATTGAACAATTCACGTTCTCTTTTCACACACATAAGAACTTCCTCATTTGTGGTTCTCGCTGCCCATGGTATCTTGAGAATTCTGCGATACAGCCACATCTCGAAGGCTTCCAGTTTCTTGATACAACTCATCCTGAGGATCCAACCTTTCACACCACCAAACGCAGCATTCTGTAAACCTTATCTCAACCCTTTAGAAATCCACTTATTAAATAAAATAATTTTATTAGCATCAGGATTAACGTTTACATGAGCCCATCATAGTTTAATAGAAAATAATTTTAACCAAAGACTTCAAGGCTGAATTTTTACAGTAATTTTAGAAATTTATTTTTCTATTTTACAAGGATATACATATATAAAAAGCTTCTTTTTCAATTTTATATTTAGCTTATGGATCACTGTATTCCTGACTTTATTCATCAGAGTAACTCCATCTATACTTCTTAGAGTATTATTTATCTTCGCAGCATTAATCTTATTTTTATGCTTTGTAACGATGATACGGATTAACGTCTAAAAACGCACGCCTATGTTAATAGCCAAACAGTTCTTCTAACGCTTTTATAGAACTTAAATTAGTATAAAAGACCGACCAATTCCTCGTAAAGGCAATTGATCCTTACTCGTTGAATTTGGATTAGTTCGCTCTCCTCCCTACCGAAACGATCGTGTTAAAATCGTTTTAACTACCCACCTTACCACACATTACGCGTTGAGTTCTGTGGAGGAGGATTCCTACCGCTGAGTTTTCGCGTTGACATTTCTCAGATCATCTTCTTATTTTATTTCTTTTACGTGTTGAGTTTAAGAAATAAACACTTGTCTCAATTTTCCGAAATACCGTTAACCTAATAAATCGGAATCATAATTACTATTCTTGTATTCTTGTATTCTTCTATATTCTTGTTTATATTCTGCGACAAAAAGAAATATTTCAATAAAACGATGTCGCTTGTCCATCGGAGCTAAAAGCATTAGGCCAGGTATTGGTTTTTTTTGTAACATTTGTAAACCCTGCTTCTTCTGCCAAACTCAACAATTACTACCATACATATGCTCATAAAGTTATGCAGGGTCCCATTCATTTCTTTCCCATTGTTCAATATCACAGTCATACTTTTCGTAAACTTTGAACCCAAGTATACAAACTCTTTTAGTTGTTTCACTCTTTTTCTTCCAATCAGCACCTCGCAGTTTGTTATGCTTTTTTTCTTTTAAACATGTATACGGTTTAACCAAACAGGAGTTTCAGTAGGTATCCCCGAATCTGCCAAACGTTTTTATATCTCCCTGTGATTCATCGGCAGTGGAACAAGGCATGAAAGCTATGATGGTCGGTTATCGAAAACATGAAAGAGGAAAATCTAAAATCAAAAAGAGGGATCTTAAGACTGCATTGCTAAATCAAGCTCCAGGTAAGAAATATATTTTTTTTTTTGAAAACTTCTTTAAGCGCGTTAAGCATAGTTTGGTAGTTGGCATACTTATAGCTTCACGACACCTGACGTTAGCGTCAGTTTCTTTTTATTTTATATGTCTGTCAAAAAATGGCCTCGAGCTGACCTCACACATTTATTAGGTTATTTATTATTCAAGAATTTTAATTTCTTATGAAATTTTAATTTTCAAAACTACCTATAATGATTTGAAAATCCAAAAAAACCTGTTATTTATAGTTTTAAATTTTACTTCTGTTGGCAGTTGCAGTACCTATTATTAGGTATGTATATATGTTGGTGAAGTTAGTCTATATTAATTAAGAAATGATTCAAAGTAATTAAAGTTATTTTTAACGGAGACGAACTCTTAAAGCGTGAAGGTGTAATCGATGAAAAACTACAAAAGACTAAATAAAAAAATATTTGCAAGAACTTATCCTAATTATTGGGAACTGACGAATTGAAATATGACATCTGGTGGTAGAAAATTGGTATGCACTTAGGTATATAGTCAGTTCATGGTGTTTATACAGTGTGTACATAAAGTAACGTAACTTGCTAATATTTTAATTTCTATAAGGTTTACAAAAAAAAATTGAATAAAAGTTTTTTCAAATAATTCAGGCCATCTGCATAAATCAATTAGAAGTTTTAAGGGTGCATAGTTACTCCAAAATAACTTATTGACATAATTTTTCAAATAGTAATATAAATATATTTTCAGTTTTTTATAATCTATTAAATTACAGATACAACCGTCAAGACCTCATAATTATATTCCTATTTAGTCTACAGTTATTGAGAAAAATTATTTGCAGGAAAGTTTTTATTACCAAAATAATTAACAGGTGCAAATAACTTATTAATCTCATTTAATTAGATGTTCAAACTGTCTTCCTTCTTCTATTTAACAGTATCCAAGTCTATAATAAAAAGCAAATATGGTATTACGCAATTGTTGATTTGTTATTTGACGGTCTATTAACAGTATTCTATTTCTCAATTCATCCCGATTATCAGGTTTTGTCTTGTATGAATAAAAAAAGACGTGGTCGGATGGTCTTCAATAAATAATTTTTTTTGTATTAATGCCACATTTTATCAGATGACCGACTGATAAAAGTCGTTCGAAGTCATGTATATTTTTTGGATTTGCGTTATTGTCACCTTAATTTATTATAGTAGGTACCCATATTTCACGAATATACGGTTGTAACGGATTATCTTTAAAAACTCGATAACCAGTAATCAACTGTACATTTAAGTAGTACGAAAGTAAATTCCCCAAATATTTTTAAACAAATTTCGTAGGTAACGAATTTTATTTTATTAGGGACTTCTTGTTTGGAAATTAAGGGTCAATAGGGTTTAAGTCGTGAACAAAAGAATTGAATTTTTGAGACATTACACTCACTGTAAACAAAAATGCTCTTCATTTGTTTATCTGGACGAAATTTGGATTTTTGCTAATGTTGAAACAAAAAGAATTTGGCAGGACGATAATATAAAGTATATAAAACACACCGACGGTGAAGGAAAAAGGTTAAAAAAGAAACTATTACCATCGTTTCATAAACCATCTGTCATTGTATTATATAATGCTCCGTACCATTCGTGTGCTAAGACTTCCGTCTTGCCAATTTAATCCCATTGAGTATATTTGGGGAATATGTAAAACTTATTATGAAAATCACATTGGATCTAATGGTTACAGTGATAAGGCTGTTTTCGAAACCTGGCAACGAGCACTTATTACTGTCACTCCTGAAATTTGGGAAAATGTGACACAAAATTTGAAAATTTAATAGAGGAATGGTGGATTCGTGAAAATCGCATCAAAGCAGTTTACCCTGTTATCATTTACAATCCGAATGAGGATAGCGACGATAGTGATTCCGATTATGATGACTATAAATGTGATGCTTGATAATAACGTAATTACTGCACGATTAAACATATTTATTAAATTTGTACCGATAATTTATTTTTGTTGCATTTCCTTTTAACATAATTAAATATGTGCCTATTTCTAACCAAAAAACTCATCGAGAGCTAAATCAACGATTTCTGTTCACAATAAAGCAAAAAATAAAAATAAAACGTCTCAACAGAAGCATAATAATAAACAAACATTTTTCGGGTTTAAATCTTAGGGGAATTTACTAATGTACAGCGCAACAGAAGTAGCTTGGCGGGCGAGAGACCACAAAATCTGCGCACAACGAAAACATTCGAATAACGATCCGATCGGCGGCGGCAAAATTTTTAGTAATCGTGAGTCTCAAGTACAATTGGAGGAAGAAATCTACGAATGTGAAGTATATTCAGCCGAATATTTGTTATTTTAGAGGCTAGTCGCCCGCCAAGCTACTTCTGTTGCACTGTACCTCTTAACACAGTGCGCCCGTTAAGTCGATGCCTCGGTGACTAATCCAAAACCATCGTATATTGGTGAAATGAGCATAAAGAGTTTAAATTACATCTATCAGCCACACATAATCATCATCATCATCATCATTCAGCCTTTTTCAGGTCCACTGTTGGACATAGGCCTCCCCTAGTTCTCTCCATTCGTTTCTGCTCCTGGCTGATTGTAACCAGTTTGTGACAACTCTTTTTATATCGTCCGTCCAGCGCGTTGGTGGTGCATCTAGAATCGCGTAGTCGAGTGGTATGACCCGCCCAGTTCCATTTTAGTTTGGCTATACGAACTATGACGTCGGTAACTCCCGTTCTTCTCCTAACATCTTCGTTGCTCACTCTATATCTAAGAATTATCCCGAGCATTGATCTTTCCATACGTCTCTGTGTTACCTGCAGCTGATTTTTTAGTAAGGGTTGATGTTTCCATCCCGTATGTCATCACCGGAAGTACGCATTGATCAAAAACTCTTCGCTTCATGCTTAATGGGATGTTGCTCTTAAATACATCTCTCAAAGCACCATACGCTGCCCATGCCAGCGTTACGAGGAGAGTAACACACATAATATCCTAAATAATTTAATTTTGTTTATTAGAAATAAATATTTTAATATAGTTTTACAGGGGGGCTATCTTTTTAGTTCCCACAAACGACCGCTACGTTTGGCTAGCAAGATTCGATGTTACTATTTCGTAAAATTTGACATTTTTTTTTTATTGTTGAGGCAGTGACTGGTCAAAACTTATTTAGCAAAACAATAAATTTCACATCTATGTTTTCTAAATGTATTTAATACTATGTGAAGGTCCGTATTAGATTTTTTTGTACTGAACCATACATCACGGGAGTTTCGTCAGGACTTTGTACCGAGTTTATTGGATAATTTTATAATGAATTGCGATTTGAAATTGTTAATGTAATATTGCTGTTAAATGTTATTACAGGTTCTGCAGATTTATCTATTCTATCTTTTACTAATTCACATCACGGGTCAACGCTGGGTGCCCTCGCCGTCTCCCATTCCAAGCCATGGTTGAAACTTGATTTACCAGCTTTTGATTGGCCAATCGCTAGCTATCCGGATTACAAATATCCTTTAGCAGAAAATGATGAATATAATAATTATCAAGATACTAAGGCGTTAGGCATGGTGGAGGATCTAATCATTAAATGGAATCAAAAAGGTACGTGATTCGTAAAGTTTTAATAATATAGTTAATTAACTAGTTGATGGTTACTCGGTCGTATTTCTCTCTCTGTCAGTCGTACTCTCAAAGCTGAGAGTTCGCGATTACATGATTTTCAATTTGTGTTGTTGATGATCTGCTTCCAAAGTGTTCTATCTTCTATGTCTCTTATGGTTGTTTGTAAAGGTTTTCCTGTAATTTTCTTTACCTGGTCTACCCATCTGGTGGGAGAGCAACCCCTTGTCCTCTGGCCTTTTATTTTTCTTTGTATCATCAATTTTTTCATGTTGTCACCTTGTCTTCTGTTTATTTGCCCATAATATTAAAGAATTCGTCGTCGGCATATTGTTGACAGTCGATCTTTTATGCCTATTTCTTGAATAACTGATACATTTATCCTCCGTGCTATCCAAGGGATGCACAGTAAACTTCTTCAGCGCCAGAGCTCAAAGAAGTCAATTCTTTTCCTGTCTGCTTTTTTGATCATCCAGCTTTCTATACCATACATGAATATTGCGAATATTAGTGTTTGTACAAGTTTTATTTTTGTGTTTCGCATATTCTCATATTCTTTCAATGTCTGCTAAGTTGTTTCCATCTTGCAACTGTTGTAGCTTGTTTCCTCTGTCTACTATCATTATCTTGGTTTTTTTTTGGATTTATCTCTAATTTCAGCGCTCGGCTTTCTTCTGCTAATCGTTGTAATAATTGTACCGTTTCCTGTTCGTCGCCTGCTATTAGCGTGGTATCGTCAGCGTACCTGAGGTTGTTAATTCTCTTGCCTCCGATAGAAATTCCTCCATGCCAGTTTTTTGTTGTTCTGCGCATAATGATTTCGCCGTAAATATTAAATGGCATAGTCGATCATATACAGCCCTGTCAGATACCTTTTGCACCTTTGAAGGGCCTGGAAGTTTCTATGTTTACTTTAAGTGGACTGGAGGTTTAATAATAGCTTTGAGAGAGGACAAGAGTGTAAGAAGAATACGCAATCCACACGCTGGCCAGGCTTTTTGTGTTACAGTTTAATACAATTCATTAGATATCCATACGGCAAAATAAAAAAACCGGAGTCATGGAGGCAAAAAGATCGACCATGTACCATTTATGTTGTATATCGTCGGTGAGACTGCAAAACCTCGTAACAGCACTCTGCAATACCGCTTATCTACAAAAGACGCAAATTGAGATTTGGCGCCAGTGGGTTCAGAGTGTTTATTGACTCCTAGTAGAACTCACGCGATTGAAATTAGCCAATAAGCAACGTCTATTCAGCCGTTAAAACAATTCCGCGTATCATTAGTTGGCGTTACGGTTGGCAAGTGTTTGGCAGCAAAGCCGCGTATTTACCGAATGCTAGATTGATTGATTGTCCCAATTGTTAATGTCATTATAGCTAAGAACTATGAGATTTTATTTTCAGTGTTTTAAGCTTAAGTCTAGTGTAAGTAGACATTAAATGATTTTAAAATGATAATTTATCATTAAATGATTATAAAATAATAAAATGTTTAATTTTAAAACTGCTAAACTACTAAAATTAGACAACGTTTTCCCTATCTTGTAGCAGCAAAAACGCGTAAGTAATATTTCTCAAAATCTAATAAAGATATTGGTAAATTTAAGTCACATTCTAAATATAATAGTCATAGAAATCACGAATACGTTTAGTTAAAACAATGTTTATTAATAGCCAAGATAATCAGTTTTTTCTTCCTTCTGTAAATTTGCGAAAATATAGATACGCGATATTTCAGACTGGTGTTACGTGGTTTTGCAGTCTCACCGACGATATCCCAAATAATGGAGAAGAAAACCTCGTTTAACGAAGAGATCCACCTATTGTTTATTGACCTAAAAAGCATAAAATAGTGTACCTCAATAGTTATTTATGTACCAAGGGTATAAATAGATGTTTATACCCTGAGGGCGACGTTTTACAAACCCGAGGGCCTCTGGCCTGAAAAATTATTAAATTGGATGCAAGAAAACTACGTAAAAGATGTTAATGAAACAGTGTTGCTTGGATACTTCGGCGATCTTGCTAAAACATTTTCTCCGAGTTCCTTGTGGTCCAAATATTCCATGGTAAAGAAGACTTTAATAGTAAATAAAAATATTAATATTGCTAATTACTATAAGTTATTGGAATATTTGAAGCAAAATTTGAAAGGCTACAAACCAAAGAAGTATAAGATTCTGTCTAGAGAAGATGTTTTAAAATTTATTCATATGGCACCGAACGAGACGTTTTTAATGAACAAAGTTGCATTAATATTTGGAATATTTGGTGGATGTCGACGGCAAGAACTTGTGAACATGTTAGTTATTCATGTAGAAGATAGAAAATCGGTTTTTGTGGTAAATGTACCAGAGACAAACACCGATAAAAAAACGCATTTTTACCATTATAGATGAAGGAGAAATGAACAGTTAAAAGCTAATAAGAGATTATATGTCACTACGGCCACGTGGTTGCTCAGAAAGGCTTTTTCTGACCTATAGACAAGGTCGATGTACTGTACAGCCAGTAGGAAAAAACACGTTTGGAAAAATCCCGTCCGTTATAGCGGAATATCTGGGTTTGAGTGATCCTGAGAAATATACAGGTCATTGTATGCGTCGAACGTCAGCAACTCTTCTTGTAGAGGCTGGAGCCAGTATGGCCACGTTGAAGCGCCATGGTGGATGGAAGAGTATGTCGGTTGCTGAAGGATATGTAGAGCATAGTTTATCTTCAAAAAATGAAGTTTCAAGAATGCTGGCAGGTGTACCTTCCTGGTCTGGCGTTTCGGTGCAGAAATTTGATACTGAAACTATGAAACATGAATCGTTTTCTGCGGGCAACTTAACTATCACCGGATCCTTTCAGAACTGCCAATTTTATGTTAACTCAAAATAATGTCAAAATGGTCAAAATAATGTTCATCGAATATTTACATATATTACTATATTCCGTTTGTAATTTCATTAATAAAGGTTATTAAATAAGTTAAACAAAAAAGTTCTTTATGCCCGCGCGGGCCATAAAGTGAACTGTATGCCCGCACGGGCATAAAGTACGACATTAGATAGTTGGTAACTAAGTAATAAAAACACAATAATGAACTAGTATGACATAAAATAAATTATGGCAAGCCCTACAGACAACAAATATCAGTGCGACTCTTTTAAAAGAACCTATGCGGTTCGTTTTGGTTTAATCATACTCGCTGAAACGAGCTATTTTATTTGAGCAGCACGGGTCCTCTAGTTATCAAGAAATTTTTTTGTCTAGGACTTGAACCCGCGCATTTCTGACTATCAGGCATATACTTGACTACTAAATATTTTTTATTAAAAATAATTTAAGATTTGTTTAAATTTTTCACATTATGTATTTACTTTTGCTTAATTTCTTGTTTTACATTTTGAGTGCTATATTTCTTTTGTGAAAGAGAGGGGTCCCAATAAGAAGAAAATGTATAGAGCTCCAAAGGGGGTTAATCCGGCCCTGAGTCCTATATCACACCTCGTATTAAGGATTAAAATGAATTGATGTATACCAGGGGAAAATCAGCGACTGCTAACGCTGCTATTTTTGTTTGGGTGCTTGATTGGTTGATTATTTATAAAAAAAATTATCTTTATTAGATTGTCCCGTTGCCGGCATCATCATCGAACCCATTCAATCCGCAACAAATAACGTGGCATCTGCATTCTTCTTTCAAAAACTGGAACAGCTGTCATACAAATACGGTGTGTATTTCATGTTGGACGAAACGAATACCAGTTGCGGCCTCACTGGAAGATTTTGGGCGCACGAACATTTTTGCCTCAAGTGTCCACCAGACCTAATAGCTTTCGGCGGAAAAACACAACTATCCGGATTTTTACACAACACCGATTTGATGTAAGATATAGAATATTGTTTTTTTTTTTATGAAAGATAACTAAATACCATAGGCATATTCACATGGATTTGCAATCAGTTATTGAGAGTTGACATCATCTATTTTTAATCAACGTAAATACATTAATTTAAACTTACAACAAAAATAATAAGTTGTCTCAGTAAACAGCAAGACAGATTTTGGTACCCTGAAAGTATGGTGAGCCAAGATGGGGTGCCGACAAAGATGAAGCCAAATGAGAAGATCCCAGCAGGTATTTTTACACCTGTGACCAGTGTGGCGATCACAAAAAAACCTTCGATTCTTCAACAGTGACGTAAAGTCTGTACCTCTATATTCTTGTAATAGTCACCAAGCAAGTGGCGAAGAAGTTGCAGACTTTCGTCTACAGATGTATGGGGAATGTAATGGGGATATCTGGTGACAACGCTAGATGTTGAGCTCTGCGTGCAAATTAACCAAGACTCAATTGACTAGATCATCAAGTGTTGGAAATGGAGGGGACTTGGGCATACCCTTATGCCTCTGACACATGTAGATACGCGATATCTGGTTTAGTCGCTACCTTTACCTTGAACGTCCTTGTTTTCGCTGTCCCACTGAGTTCTAATTCAGGCTCTGGCAAGTAATATAGATGTGCCTAGAGTGATAAGGAAAATAATGCCTGTGTGTGTGTGTGTGTGTGTGTGTGTGTGTGTGTGTGTGTGTGTGTGTGTGTGTGTGTGTGTGTGTGTGTGTGTGTGTGTGTGTGTGTGTGTGTTTAATAACGGTTAACATTAGCATTGCATGCTTTCGTGTAAATACTTACCTAACCATTATAGACATCTAAATAAATTACTTGTGAAACATTGTTACATTACTGTGGCAATAACGACAAATATGGTTAGTTGTTTATCTTGTGGGTGTTCCTCCCTGGCGTAGCATTTCACAAATAAGTGTTTTTAATGCTAAATTAAATATTTAAAATTAAATAAGAATGGTATTTTAATGTAATTTACCCACCAATTACAAAGTATCTATGCATTGGCGTAGCTTAGGGCAAAATTATAGATTTGTAGTATTTTTTTTTACATATATTTTTAAGACTTTTTCACCTAAGAATTTTAGGTTAGTTTTAGGATTTAGGTGGTAATTAGTCTGGGAAGACATACCCAACATTATTATGAATGTAAAAATAACATTCCGATATATTTACTTAAATTTGAGAAAAAAATTAAAACTTAATTTTACTCACCATCTTTTAGGGATGATATCTCGGAAGGGGTGGGCTAAGGAAATTTTGTTGTAATATCATACGGGCAATACCTTCCGAAAGACGAAATTGTTATAGAGGCAGTAAAGGAAGGTGGACACATAGTTATTAAAGCCCTATGTAAATTATTTAATGAATGTCTACATCAAGGAGTAACACCTTCAAAGTGGAACAACGCCACTATAGTAATAATGCACAAGAAGGGGAACATTGGTAATCTAGCAAATTACAGACCCATTAGTCTCCTATCCCACTTGTATAAACTATTTATGAAGATCATTGCTAAACGCCTAACTCCAAAATTAGATTTTTACCAGCCGAAAGAACAGGCAGGATTTCGAGCAGGGTACGGTACAAATGACCATTTACATACAATCAAGACCCTTATAGAAAAATCAACAGAATATAATAAACCTCTCATCCTTGTTTTCGTAGACTATGAAAAAGCTTTTGACTCAATCAGCCAACAACATATGCTCAAATCATTAACAGAATGCAGAATTGATTACAGGTACATTGCACTGATTAAGGGTATATACGAGAAAGCAACGGCGTGTGTAAGATTACATAAAAACACAAGAACATTCCGAATAGAACAAGGTGTACGTCAAGGAGATACCCTCTCTCCAAAGCTGTTCACCACACTGCTCGAATATGTCTGTAAGAAAATCGACTGGGGGGAAATGGGCCTAAATATAGACGGTGAAAGATTAAATAACTTAAGATTTGCAGACGATATCGTCCTTATCACCGACCGTATAGATCAAGCGTCCATGATGTTGGAAAAATTATACAATGCTTCAAGGAAAGTTGGCCTAAGAATTAACTTTGCAAAGACGCAAGTCATGACAAACCTAGTCCCCAGTAAAAACATAACTATTGGAAGCAAATCTATTGAACAGGTCACCGCCTACAAATATTTGGGTCATGAGATCCGAATAGGACGGGACAACCAGACGTGCGAACTTCTCCGGAGAGTAGGCTTGGGGTGGGCATCCTTTGGAAGATTAAAGTATGTTTTCAAGTCGGATATTCCCATCAGTCTAAAACGAAAAGTATACAATCAGTGCATATTACCAGTGATGACATACGGAGCCGAAACATTGACGCTTACAAAAAAGTCAGCAAAGAAACTGCATGTCACCCAACGGGCGATGGAGAGGGCTATTCTGGGTATCTCCCTCAGAGACCGAATACCAAATGAGATTATTCGCCAAAGAACAGGTGTTATAGATGTAATCGAAAAAATAACAACTTTAAAGTGGAACTGGGCTGGCCACGTAGCTAGAAGAACTGACGGAAGATGGTCTAAAAAACTATTGGAGTGGCGTCCGAGGCACGAAGCTTATCGTAGTAGAGGGCGCCCCCCCACACGATGGACCGATGACATCAAAAGAATCTGTGGTAATTGGATACAAATGGCAAGATAGAGCAGAGTGGCAAAATAAACGAGAGGCTTATGTTCAGCAGTGGACTACTATAGCTGAGTGATGATGATGATGATGATGAATACCTTCCTGAATTTTTGTGCATGAATTTAGAAACTCCCTGTATATAAATATTAAATAGTTTTTTA
Organism: Agelastica alni; assembly: GCA_950111635.1. Classification (NCBI taxonomy): domain Eukaryota; kingdom Metazoa; phylum Arthropoda; class Insecta; order Coleoptera; family Chrysomelidae; genus Agelastica; species Agelastica alni. The sequence goes on from OX467714.1 coordinate 22,111,569, forward strand.
AGTGCTGAATTTTTGTTTTCTCCACTGTAATCTGGCAGTATAAAATAAAATAAAATAAAGTAGGTACGTCAATGTTATATTAAAATGAGGTTGTATTTGTGTTGAACATTTCTACATAACAAGAATAAAATTTTTACATAATACAGTAAAGTAACATGTTTTATCGGTTATGTAGCATTCACGTCGATTTAACATAATTGTGCTAGCTGGGTTTCGACCATGGTATTAGTATTTAATTACATTGTAAAGTATTGACAGATGAATACTAATATTGCCTTTATGTATTACTTTTGGTGTGATTATATATTTCATCTTAAAATGTTTAATATTTTGAAGGCCAAAAGGAAAAAGCCGCATCTTTAATTTACCGACAGGTACCCCAATAAAACTTAATTTATTCGAAGCCATCATTACCCTTATGGAAAATAACAATTTACTGGATGAGGTTAGAAAAACGGGCGATATATTAGTAGGAGGTTTGACAGATTTGGAAATTCGACATAATGGTTTGATTAAGTCAATACGAGGTCTGGGACTGTATATGGCATTTGATGCGCAATGCCCGAGTCTCAGAGATGAAATTTATCAAAAATTGAGAAGAAAAGGTATTTAATTTTAATATTTCCGTGTAAAAATGATAAATTTTTCTGTAAACTGTTACATTTATTTGATTTTAAAATATTTGTTGTAGGAGTGATTTGTGGAAAGTGTGGAGACGGTAGCATTACAATTAGACCTGCCCTAGTTTTTAAAAAGTCACATGCTTGTACTTTTCTCGATTTACTAGATCAGGTACTTAAATCAACCGAAGTAGTTATACCACAGTCGAATAAAAAAGAAAAAAAATGTTCGGATTCACCAAAGGAACCGCCTATCGCAGCGCGATGTGAAAAAAGGAAAAAAGTATTTTGCGAAAAATCAAAGCCAGAACCGAAAGTTAAATGTCCAAGAAGATCACCCAATTTGGGTTGCATAAAGCCCCATACTTGTCCAAAACCACCGAAACGCGAAGAGGTTAAACCAAAAGCAAAAGAATGTGGTAAACCGCCAAAAACTAAAAAAATCCAGCCAAAGCCACAGGCTTGCCACAAACCACCCGAGAAAAAAGAGTGTAAACCGCAGACAAAGGAGTGTACAAAACCAAAACCAATAACTTCATGTTTAGAAAGCAAGCAGGAACATGATTGCTTGAAAGAAATTAAGAAGCCTGAAAAATCGAAATGTTTAGAACAAAAGCCCAACGAAGAAGAATGTGCTACAGAATCAAGTACAAGTAAAAAACGAAGAAAATCAATATGCGAAGGAAAGTCCGATAAAATTATAAAATTACCATGTAAAAACTTATGCTCTAGTAAAAAATCAAATCCCGATCTACCAAAGAAAAAACGTAGGAAGTCAATATGCGAAGGAAAATCGGACAAAATTATAAAACTTTTATGTGCTAAGAAAGAAACTGCAGATGCTAAAAAATCGCCAAGTTCAACAAAAGTACCACCTAAACTTATGAAATGCAAACCACCCGAACCTAAAGAAAGTAAAACAACTGTATCTAAAGAATGTGAATCATCTAAACCTAAAGAAAGTAAACCTCCCGAACCTAAGGAATGTAAACCACCTGAACCATCAAAGCCTAAGAAATGTAAATCTGCAGGTATTGATCAAAATCAACCAGAAAAAAAGAAATTTTCCGAAAAACCATCGAAGAGCGAATCAGCCTCAGAGCAATCATCCAAAAATTGTTTAAAATCTAGATGTCAACAAAGTCAGTCAAAATCATCGAGTTGGATTAAACAAGATCCAAAATGTAAAAAAGTGATAAAGAAGAGGAAGTGTGCTCATAAAAAACCAAAATCAAATTGTCCAGAGAAAAAGAAATAAGTATGTTAAGGAAAATTAGAAAAAACCAAACGGGTCATGTTTATGATTTTTTGATGTAAAGTACCAAGTTAAGTAAATGACGTTTTCCTAATGGATTGTCTTTAAATTCATCACTCTTACATATTTGTGGAGTTTTTTTGTTTACATTACGTACATACATACATACATAAAGTCACGCCTTTTCCCATAGGGGTAGGCAGAGACCACTTCCTTCCACTTGCTACGGTTCTTACACACATCTTTTGCTTCCTCTACTTTCATCAGTGCTCTCATACATGCTCGTCGGTTGTTGGTACTCTTGACCTGGCCTTTCTTCAAAACAATGTTGATCTGATCGAGATATGTTCTCCGAGGTCGACCTCTACCGACTTCTGTCCATTCACACTTGCCTTATAAATTTGTTTCGTCAATCTTTCTTCATCCATCATCCAACCGAGTCACTCCGGCTATACTTCTCAGACTACTCATCTCAGCAGCATTAATCCTATTTTTATGCTTCTTCTGCCAAACCCAACATTCACTACCATACATAAGTGAAGGAACCAACACACCTCTATGCACAGCCAGACGTGCCTTTGTTGTTACTTTCAGGCTATTCATAAAGCTATACAGTGCCTCATTCATTTGTTTTCCTGCCAACACCCTTCGCTCAATGTCACTGTCATACTTTCCATCTCTCGTAAACTTTGAACCCAAGTACACAAATTCATTTACGTGTTTCACTCTTTCTCCCTCAATCGAAACTCCACAGCTTGTCATGCTTTCTTCTCTTTCAAAAACCATTACTTTCGTTTTGCTTACATTTATTTTTATTCCTTTGATTTTCAGGGCATCATGCATAACAATAACCATCGCCTGCAACTCCTCTTCAGATGACGCTAATATGACTTGATCATCGGCGTAAAGAAAGCATTTGACGATCAAATCATTCATTTTTAATCCATACGCACTCTCTTTCAAATCCTTTAAACAATTATCTATGTATAATTTAAACAGCCATGGCGAAGCCACACATCCCTGTCTTACACCTTTTTCGATGTTAAACCAGTCCGTGCAAGCTCCGTTTAGTGATAGTACCAGGTGTAGTTTGGTGCTCTTAGTTATGTTATTATCTTTTCAGATTTTAGTGAGCTTGGCCGTTGCAGATCTGGCCATTATAAGGCGTCTGCGTATTTCTTCTTCGCACTCTCCGCTGTTTGTGACAACAGAGCCCAAGTATTTAAAATGACTCACCACTTCATATCCTGCTCCAGTTGGTTATTTCTGCATCTGTCGATGATCATCACTTTAGTTTTCTGTGCATTAATTCGGAGCCTATATTCTCTACCAACACTGTCTAGTATATTCATAATGTGTTCGAGTTCTTCTGTTGAGGACGCTAGTATAAAGGTATCGTCCGCACAACGGAGGTTGCTGATTTTTCGCCCACCGACTTATTTATCCTTGACATTCATCGAAGACAGTGCGCATAATGTGTTCGCTGTATATATTGAACAGTATGCCATCTAAGCCTCCCTATTTTTATGGACCTTACGATATCTGGCTACTGATAAATTCTGTAAAGCTCGAAATAATACCTGGATCTTTACTCTCCATTCCCATTGACGCCTCGAAAGATCCTTCGCAAGACCTTTCGTTCGAAGCAATCCAGTGCAGCTTCGTCCTTTTTAGTAAGCGTCCAGGTTTCAGAGCCATACAAAAGCACTAGTTTGATTAGCGTCTTATAAAACTTACGCTTTGTTGTTCTCGATATATTTTGGGATTTTAGATAAGGCATTAGTGCAAAATAACATATGTTAGCAGTGAAGGTAAAAAAAAAGTAAAACTCACAATAAACCAATTTATAATTAATTCAAAAATATAGTCAAGAAAGCAAAAGTTTATTTTAATACAATTCTATAAATTTACTACTTTTAATCAAATGTTTAATCTTCGCCCTCCTCTTCTTCCAGTATCCTCTTGAAACTGAACGGTTCAAAAATATATCCGACGCCGGCGTAGAATTTGCTCATAAATTCCACCCAGTGTAGACGAAGTGTGTGCAAGAATGCTGACAATCCTTCCATCAGCACCAAAATCGCTATAGTGAAGAACGCCCACAGCGAGAAAATTATGAATATAAATGCAGCTCCGGCATATCCCGATCTTTGCAGAGCTATTTTTGAAAACAACATACTCCATAATACTTCCGACAGTTCTATAAAAAAAAGTATAATCATCTATAGTTTCGTAAAAAAAAATAGTTAGCATGTTATTTTCAACACTTTTCTTAGTGCAGTTGTAAATTTAACATTGAAAATACATATACTCATGCCTTTTTAACTTCCCAGTGGAAGTTATAGTAATGGGTCCGATTTTGGAAATCCCGAATTTTGACATATCTCTAAATTTCAAGGTCCCCAGAGTCGAATACAATAGTTTTTAAGTGGACGTCTGTGTGTGTGTATGTACGTATGTGCGTATGTTCGTATGTTCGTTCGGAATTATTTTTCGTCTCGATTATCTCAAGAACAAAAAATGATATCGACGTGGGACCATTGCATTCGACGCATAAATACGCCACTTAGAACTGATTAGATTTTCAGCAAAATCGGTCGAGCTGTTTTTTATGGAGAATAAAAAAACTGAAAAAAATGGTAAACTTTCGGAATTATTTTTCGTCTCGATTATCTCGAGAACAAAAAAATGATATTGACGTGAGATCAATTGCATTCGACGTATAATTACGCAACTTAAAACTGCTTAGATTTTCAGCAAAATCGGTGTAGCTGTTTTTTATGGAGAATCAAAAAACTGAAAAAAATGGTAAACTTTCGGAACTATTTTCCGTCTCGATTATCTCAAGAACAAAAAAATGATATCGACGTGGGACCAATTGCATTTGACGCATAATTACGCAACTTAGAACTGATTAGATTTTCAGCAATATCGGTCGAGCTATTTTTTATGGAGAATAAAAAAACTGAAAAAATGGTAAACTATCTGAATTTTGCAATTTATAAATTATACTATTATTAATACAGAATTATAAGATCTTTTAAATAATGATTTTTTTTTGACTGCGGTAACTGATATGATTATAACAAATTATATGGTATTTTTTCATTCTTTCCACTTGGATGTTAGTCGTGTGGACCTCTCGGGTCGTACCCAGACCACTGATATTTCCCGTTGGGGTGGGCAGAGACTACTTTTTTCCACTTGTCACGGTTCTTACACACGTCTTTTTCTTCTTCTACTTTCATCAGCGCTTTCATACATGCTGGTCGGTTGCTGGCATTTCTTTAAAACAATTTCGATCTGGTCTATATACGTTCGCCTAGGTCGACCTCTGTCCATTCACATTCGCCTTATAATTCTGTTTTGCCAATCTTCTTTGATTCATCCTCTCTACGTGACCAAACCATGTAAGCATTCCTTTTCTATCTTTGTTACTACATCTTTTTTCATACCACACAACATTCATCTTACTTTCATGCTTTTTCTGCCAAACCCAACATTCATTACCATACATAAGTGTAGGGACCAGCTAGTCGTGCCTTTTTTGATACGTTGTGTCTGCTCATAAAGTTATGCAGCGCTTCATTCATTTGTTTCACTGCCAACACTCTTCGCTCAATAGTAGATTTGGTTATGCCAGCGGAAGTCAAATAATTAAAAAAATGTCACCAGCGAAAATTTACAGATACACCAATAGATAAGACTAGGTTTCAGTAGATACAATCCATTTGCAACGTTTTAGATGATTCGTGATGTTTTTAAATTCTTCCAATAGTTTAATCGAGTTATTTGCGAGTGCACTGCTGCTTAGTTGCAGTACAGTTTTGGAGGAGTCCGGAATGTTCAAAGGTGTATTCGATTAAATCGTGAACGAGATGATTACTTACGAGCATGTGCAAGCGATAGTGCCCACAAACGCAGGTACGAAGCAGTGTGAGATATCGTACTGAGAGTATATTCAATTGTGTGGATGGCCGAATGTATGAAAATTTCACTTATCGGTTCTTCTTCCTCTTCTTTCTCGTGATGAGAATGAGCAGCAGATTCTGTAGTATCTTGTTGATTGCCATCGACTTCTTCAAGTTCCATTCCCAGATTTACATCACCGTTGGTTTTATTCTGAAAAAAAAACATATTTATTTGTGGTAAAAAATCTATACAGGGTGATTCATTAAGAATGGGCAATCTCCAAAGTGGAGATACTACTCACCAAAATATGGCGATTGAGCTTAACATGTCTTATACAAATGTTGCAGGTTTACGAGATACAGGGTATTTAAGTTGGAATTTTAGTTTGAAATTTCTTAATAATTTTGTGATTTTAAGCAGCATCGTCTTGAAAATTGGCAACTTCATGTTTTTTGGCACAAAAATTACGAATTTTATGCTGAATTTAGTACTATTTATACAGGGCGTTAGTTACACCCTGTTACTTAGGTAAATTACAAAATATCTTTTTTGTCTAATAAGTTATGGCTAAAATGACTAGAAAATCTAAAAGGCAGTTCAATTTTGAATAAAAAAGGTAATCTTGTTAATTGCATGTAACTCTATCAGTTTTTAAGTAAAGTAGTTTTAATAAAAAACTAAGTGAAACAAAACAGCTAAAACACAAAACAACATCAATCCGTCTTTTCCTTATAATTCGTAAATCTCTTTAATTGTATTATTCAATCCGCCTCGTTTATTCAAAGTAGCAAAGTGACTATCTGCAGTCCACTTTTCGCCCCCATGGGAAACAAGACGGCACGGATGGCGAACCACATCACCGTCATTTTTGCTTACAGCTTTCCCATGTAGTAAATAAAATTTATACTTAAAATAAATGCATAGTAAATTTAACCAAATTAAAAATAAATTAAATGTCAACAAATTTTAAGTTGACCGAAAATATATAAATTTTAAAAAATATAATAAATGTACTTATGGCAAAATTAACAGTTATCAACAGTATTTATTATTATTATTTGAAAATAATTTAAATTTTGCCATCATTATTTCGTTCATATTTATTCAAAACTTTATGAAATTTTAATTAATTTCGTGGTATAATACAAATGCAGCATTGGCGTAGATTATAATTAAATTCATATCTGTAGCCAGTGCAAGAAGTCAAATTTTTTATAGTTACTAAAGGTTGTAGTGTAAATCAAACCACCTTCTTGGAAATGAGCTCTATATTTTATCTTTTTTTTCTTTGAAGAGGGTTTCTGGACACTAATTATTTGTCAAACGATTTAAAAAGATTGTCGTTACCCTAGTATTTGGATTTTAAGAGCCATTTTCGTTGATATCAAATAATGATTATGAAATTTATTAAAAGAGAAAGTTAAAATAAAAACCATCTTAATATTTATGAAATTATCATTAAAACATCTTATATAATTTTTTTCACAATCGTGATATCGAAAATACACTCGATGTATCTACCTACTTACCAATTTAACTCCTTCATTTTTTATTTGATTTTTTCTCAAACGCATAATATACAGCGGTTTTCCGAGCAGCATGACCGGAATGCAAATTAGAGCACCAAAAACTAACATTTTTTGAATCATGTCTTGCCCTTCGTACATATAAGCTTTGCAATTTTCTGCCGGTGGAGTGCTAGGAGATAACAACATCATGTTGATGAAATAAATTAGGACAGACGGTGAGCACGTAGAACCATGCAGATCTGGCATCGTACCACTTAACTCTAAAAAAGTTTTTTAATTTAATAACAAAAAAAAACCTCCTACACAACATTTTCTATATTCAATGGAAGAACAGTTTTTATCAAAGTTGTTAGGTGTTTCTTCTTAAGCGACACTTTAAAATGGTTAATAAAAACAACTAAACTTAGGTAGAGAATCACCTAGTATTTATGAGTAATATTTAAAAAATTTAGGTACAGTGCTTTCATTTCAAAACCAGCCAGTCCAAATAACATTTGATTTTGCGCAAATTTAAATAAAACAAAAAATATGTCGAATTTTAAATCAAGGAGGAGGTTTAAAAATGTTATTCTGCTGTTTCCAAGCGGCACCCCTTTAACATCACCCACCTCTACTTTAAAATGTCACTTTGTGATACATCAAATGAAAACCCCAGAAAAATGCAAATCGGCTATCTAAACAACAATTTATTCTATTGATTTATTTTGCAGATAAAATAAAACATTGCTAAATTAAAGCAGAAACTGAAATGACAGCTCCTTAAATGTATTTACAACTGTTTAAATTGTGCTCCTTTTATTTGTAGGCAATACATACATACATATAGTCACGCCTTTTTTCCGTAGGGATAGGCAGAGACCACTTCCTTCCACTTGCTACGGTTCTTACACACATCTTTTGCTTCCTCTACTTTCATCAGTGCTCTCATACATGCTCGTCGGTTGTTGGTACTCTTGACCTGACCTTTCTTTAAAATAATGTTGATCTGATCGAGATATGTTCGCCGAGGTCGACCACTACCGACGGGGGGTTTTAGTGGGTATGCCATCTTTTGATGGAGAGTCCCACACCAACACGTGGTGATTGACTCAAGTCCGTGTAGAACGCATTTCTCCCCAAAACAAAAAAAAGGTTTTTCCGGTGTGTTGATTTCTTGATCCCATTTCTTATTTTCTGTTTTAATTTGTTGTTTTGTTAAACTGTAACAGTGTTTGTTTAGGAATACGCCAACTGTTCTTCTGTCTGGTATCGTAAATTTTTTTCAAAATATTTTGACGTTTTTTGTAATATAATTTATTTGAATTATCACCCGCTCCATTTCCAATAACTTATTTTTGTAATATGTTCAAACAGAAGATAATAGTTGATTCTATATCGTAATTATTTTAGGATTTAATCAATTTATGTTTTCGTTACTCAGTAAACGTAAAGCTTGTAACTAACGACAATTATTCATTTTTTGAAGTGAAAAAAAACAGAAATGTCTAAATATTTTTGTGTGGTTTTTTATCTCCCGTCAAAATTAATTAATCGTTAACGAAAGCCTAAAATAAGCATGTATAATATTTAATAACATTACCAGCGCCGTCGAATTCTCCAGAATACCATGCCCATTTCATAAACATCATTACAACCATATACAGAAACAGAAATATCAATAACAATATTTGTGGAATGAATTCCAGAATAAGACTGTAGTATTTCTTGAAATACCTAAAAATAAAATTAAATATGTTTAACTACTAATATTATTGTTCGATTAGATGATTTGTGAGGTAAATAGAAATTAAATCATATTGGAGCTGTAATAAATGGGGTAATAAATATTATCTACAAAAGTTTACCTTATTTTGACATATGTATTATTCTTGTGTACGAATGTTTTGGCAAGTGTCATTTTTAATGCCCGCAAAGACGACAAAAGACAAAAACAAAATAAAGATAATGAAAAAGTGCCCAAAAGCACCGTTGGTTGAACATACATATAAGTAGTCACACCTTTTTTCCGTACGGATATAGGCTAAGACCACTTTTTTCACCTGCTACGGTTCTTACACACGTCTTTCGCTTCTTTTACTTTTATCAGCGCTTTCATACATTCTCGTCGGTTGCTGGTACTCTTGATCTGGCCTTTCTTTAAAATAATTTTGATCTCATCGACATACGAGACCGAGACCCAAAAATGAACAGTTTTTTCGGTACCGAAGGTCGAAAGTTGCAGATCTGTTACATCTGAGAAGTACGGCCCTTGAATTGCAAGTATATATCCATCCGGAGCGACCACTAGAGCTGGTTTTACCAAGTGTCGACTTTTATGAGTACAGTAGGATTGTCGGAGCGCTCTAAAATTTGGAATACTTTTTGGAATAGAGCCATAGGTGCCGTCGATGGCCGCAATTATTTCGGGAATATTTGGCTCTGGATTATATAGATTGTTGGCGAATTCTGTTACGTGTCTTTCAATATAAAGATTTCTTGTTATAGCATCAAATCCTATATTATTAGGAACAAAACGTTGCGTGAGTGATTGTCTAACCATAGCCGATTGTGTGCAATAGAAGTAGCTTGGCGGGCGACTTGCCTATAAAATAACAAATATTCGGCTGAATATACTTTATATTCGTAAACTTTTTCCTCCGATTGTACTTGAGACTCACGATTACTGAAAATTTCGTCGTCACCGATCGGATCGTTTTTCGAATGTTTTCGTTGTGCGCAGATTTGGTGATTTTCGCCCGCCAAGCTACTTTTGTTGCACTGAAACTGTCTACTTGCATATTTTAACATGCTAGTGAGAAAATCGTTTGAAAGGCCCTGACGTAGTAGGTCACAGTAAAAAACTTTTGGACTCATAAGAAAAACTATTCTCATCATCGAATCTTGCAAGACTTTTGGCCACAGTACGAAGTACTTGCAAGAATTTTTAGAGTTGAGGGCCCTGATAAGATATTGTCTGTTAATTCAACGTAACCCGTTGATGAAGGGTTTTTTAATACAACCTCGGTCATCTAAATGATGTTGACATTACTTCACATTTTCAGGAATATACATATTTGCAATGATAAAAACTTCTACTTTACATTCTACTGACAATCTATATAAATCATCAACAGCCTCTCAAATCAGACAAGTACTATTTATGGTTTGCATCAACACATTTAGCCTCAAACAAGCTGGATCCTGTTCCATTGCTATCAATTTATTTCTTATTGATTGATTACAGTAAGTACATATTTTTGTAGTGGACATAACATCAAAAGGTGGTCTATCAAATTCCTCCCGTCTACGTATGGTGATTTCACACTTACCGGCATTTTCTTCTCCGTCTATTCTAATCATGAGTCAAGGGGTAAATTACCCATCATACTCGTAACAAATAAGAACGTTTTTAAAAGCTATATTATCCAATATAATGCGAGACAATCAACACAAAATATTAGTTTTATAACGATGCTGATAAAACTAATCAACGGGGTACTACTTATTGTCACTATTATATAGCTTCTATCAACTACTCCTAAAAGTTATTGTTGGGTGGATACAAGAACATATTAATATGGGGTCTTTATAGTTGTATCTTATGATTTTGTCCTACAATTAAAATAAAACTCGTATGGAGGTAGAAATCTGACTGAATCTTAAACTTATACGCAAATAAATAAATTGCCCTAGAGATCATAGCCAATCTTTTATCGGAGCACCAAAGTAATAAATGCAAATTCATTTTCGATCGCGTGAGAGATCTGTATTAATCGCAACTTTCGACCTTCGATACCGAAAAAACTGTTCATTTTTAGGTCTCGGACCCATGGAGCCTATTGATCTGAAAGGTTTAAACTACAACATATCCAAATTTTAGCTAATTCGACTGGTATCCATTTCCCATTTGATTTGTGCGGGTTTCTTTGTTTCGTCAATCTTCTTTTATCCATCCTCTCTACGTCCCCGAACCATCTAAGCATTCCTTTATCTATCTTTGTAACTGCAACTTTTTCACGTCACAGCGTTCCCTTATTTTACTTTTTCTCACTTTATCCATATTTGCAGCATTGATCTTACTTTCATGTTTCTTCTGTCAAACCCAACATTCACTACCAAACCTAAGTGTGGGGACCAGCGCTCCTCTATGCACAGCCAGACGTGCCTTTTTTGGCACGTTCTGGCTGCTTAAAAAGTTAAACAAAGCCTTATTTATTTATTTTCCCGCCACCACCCTTCGCTCAATATCACAGTTATAATTTTCGTCTCTCGTAAACTTTGAACCCAAGTATACAAACTCTTTCACTAGTTTCACTCTGTTTTCTTTAATTAACACCTCGCAGTTTGTAATTCTATCTTTTCTTTCAAAAACCATTTCGTCTTGCATACATTTACTTTTATTTCTTTGATTTTTATGGTATTAAGCATAATATTAACCATCGCCAGCAACTCCTCCTCAGAGGATGTTAATATGACCCGATCATCGGCATAATAAAATTCTTAATCCATACGCACTCTTTTTTAAATCTTTTATACCTTTTGTTTAACGACTACAAAAAAATGTAAGTTTAGTTGAATAATTTTGAGTATCTACAGCTGCGAATTATATGATAACACACATCTTCTTTGGTCCTAATTATTATTTAAAAAATCACTTCAGAGCCTAATCTATTGAAGTCTGTCTGCGAATAAAGAAATATTCTTCGTCAGGTCTGTTGGTTGTCATTTGGATGAAGTTTAGCTACTTAAGAGATGATCGTGCTATCAATTTAGTGGAAACTAATCTCGCTGAGCAAGCAACGCCTTTCAAATTAAAAGTTTTACTGCAGTGAGGGGCTTTTTCGTTAACGTGTACACAAAAAGTTTTTGTATAAGAAACAACCGAGGGCATATTAAATTGCTCATAAAATAATATACTTACACAAAATTAAAAGTACTGCAAGTTACACCAAACAACATATGTACAATTCCCAGGATAATGGACATCTTCATCTTCAACGAGTTTAAAAATATAATTTTGTTTTTTGATGCCTAGAATAAAATGTTGAATGTAACAAATCATTTTTTATATTTTTTTTTTACTGTTTAATAATTATAAAATATACTTAATTCGCTACTCAGGTAAATCTGAATTCTGATTGGTCTGTCACCTGTCAAGTATCAACATAAAAACTGACAATAATAAATAATCATGACAAGTACTATAAAGATGTGATTTCATTCTCCCGAAAATATTAAAGAATACATTAAATACAAAATAAACAATAGAAATAAACGAATAGGTTATGGGCCCAGGGAGTACTCTAACTTTTTAAGACAAAGTGAATGAATAATATAGAAATACAAGTTTTTCAAAAAGAAGTCTGAAACAGTGTAAGGCGTGGTCGTGGATGAGTCATCACCACAAATATGGACTCAAAGAAAGAAATAGATTCCGTCTCTAAACTCACCGATGCTGTATCCTATACCTTTTGGAAATTCAAAATACAAATTATCTTTGAGGCAAAACAATTAATGTCCGTCGTGGATGGCACATCAACACTGGAAGAATGCGACACAGATACCAAGAAGATTGAAATATGGCAATGCAAAGATGCAAGTGCAAAACACATCATCTTAAGAACAATAAGCTCAGAAACGAATAACCACGTTATTACTTCAAAAACTGCAAAAGAAATGTTTGAAGCTCTACAGAAGGTGTATAAAAAAGATACTGAACCGGCAAAGAACCAATTGTTGCAACAAATCCACAGTTTCAGCTATGACAAATCAAGTGATTTTATGGCTAATATATCATGCCTGCAAAAACTGTCATTTAGACTTAATAATGTTGGAGTTAATATCGATGATGTGATGCTGATAGCCAAAATCATGCAAAGTCTTGCATGGGACTCTACTCCATCAAGAGACAGAACCTTGGCAAATCTTAAATCTCGATTGCTGAAAGAAGAGAATCAACTTAAAAAAGCAACATACAACACCAAAAAGAACAAAAGCAAGTGCAACTTCTGTGATTTCATTCTCCCAAAAATATTAAAGAATACATTAAAAACAATACAAATAAACGAACAACTAACGATTGTTAATATTTAACAAAAGGATAATAAAAACTAATGTTAAACTTTCATTTTACTACATTACGATGTAATTAGTTAAGTTTCCATTCAGAAAAGGGGCATTCGGATGATAAACAGCTCAAATCTCACAGATACCCTTCACCCATAGAGAAAGAGTTGCAGACCAGACATTACTCTACAGATATTTTCATGGCAGATGCTCCAGAGAAATAATTCTTGTACCACCACTGGCCACATTCGGCCGAAAAACTCGGCACACCGATCAGTCTCACCCATTTACTCTCAAGATTGACACTACAAGGACCAATCTCCATCAAGAATCCTTCCCTTTTTGCAACTATTTTTAGTAAAAAAAAACAAATTCGCATTTTCCAGTGACTCCAATTTGTTTGGACACCGCAATTAGTTTTAATTCCAACGTACCTGCCAGACTGGATCAAGACCAAATACGTAGGGCGTTCCTTTGTAGTTAAGTCTGGGTAAAAAGTCTATTTCCGTGTCGTTCGAATCTATTTGATCTTTAATGGGATGCCAGCTCGAGTCGAAAATGCGCATCGATTTTGAAAATATATCGTTGTAGATAAATCCAGTGTAAAAGGAAAATAATCCCATGAGTAGTATTATATACCTTCCCCCAAAGAATATTGCGAATATTTCGCTCTTATTTTTTTGAGCCATAAATTTTTTCTCGGAGATGACCATCCATAGACCAAAAAGTAACATGATTACCGCATGGCCGCAATCACCAAACATTACAGCAAACAAAAATGGGAAGGTGATAATCGTATATAGAGCTGAAACAAAAAAAAATATACAGTATTAAAAGTATTCAAGAGCTGAAGGAGACGGTCCATATATGCTATACCACTTTTAAAATTGAGTTGTTTATGTCAGTTAAAGGAAAATTAATTTAGTTCCTATTTAATAATTTATTAGTATCTTAACAATGATATCCGAACTCTTTATAACATATGAAAGAGAAAATACTTGGAAAAATCACAAACGTAAACGTCTTTTTGAGCTATTTCTATAAGATATTAGGTATTTTTAAATATGGTGTAAATAAGAAGCATTCAGGGGGTCGCTGGAGCTTTAGACAGTACATCCCGTCTAAGCCCAATAAATATGGGATAAAAGTTTTCGCGTTGGTTGATTAGAAAATGTATGTATACCTACAACTTGGAGGTTTATGTAGGTCAGCAACTGGAAGGAGAATTCCAACAAAGTAACGACTCAAAGAGTGATGTTTTACGTATGATTACGCCAATATCAAAAACAGGTAGAAACATTACTGTAGAGAGCTGGTTTACATCTTACGAATTAATTAATGAACTCTGTTAAAATTACCAACTAACTCTTGTTGGAACAATACGAAAAAACAAGATGCAATTGCCCTCGGAATTTGTGAACACAAAGCAACGTCCCATTAACTTAAGTAGGTATGCTTTCCAAAAAGATAAGACTCTGGTCTCTTACGTACCAAGAAAGGGAAAAAAACGTTCTACTGGTGTCCAGCATGCATTTTGACGGTGAAATTGATCCTGATACTGAAGATAGCTCTAAACCGAGTATTATAACTTTCTACAATCAAACGAAAAGTGGTGTTGATGTTGTAGATGAGTTATCAGCTAACTACAATTGTGCACGAAACACAAAACACAAACACAAAATACAGCAGGAATCAATTTACACATTATATTTTCATCAAACAACTCTAATGTGGATTTGATTCGCAGAAAATTTTGGATGCGCTTATCTCGTGAATTAGTAAGTGATTACCAGAAATCTAGTCTTACCAATTTACCCCATCAGGTTAGAATTCGTTGGGAAGAAGCTGTCGGAATTCCTCAGAAACAACGGTCACGGTTCAGAAGGTGGGAAACTAAAAATATGTGAGAAGAATGCGTTAAGTCAGATAGTAAAACTAGTTACTATTGTAAAAAGTGCTAAAAATATTTATGCCCAAGACATGCTAATATTTGTTGCAAGGAATGTGACGAAATGCCTAGTAGTGATGATAACGCGGATCAGAACAATTAGTTTGTTAGATAAAAGCATATAAATGTAATTACGTAGTTGGATGTTATCCACTTTGTGGAACTATTTCTTTAGCCCATGATTTATAAAATAAACTCACATATTTGTCGACGAGTATGTACATACATAATTATTAATAAACATGACTTCTTTAGAAACAATTCGTTTGTTTAATAATTTATACTAAATAAAATCGTCCTTTATGTTGGCAAGGGTCCATGAGACCCCGCGCAACCAGAAGTATACAAAAACCATAGACCTATTATCAGAGGAGACGGAACTATATACTGTTAAACATGATCGTACATCCCCACTTTCTGGTCGACTGTATTGTTTTAATACGGCCGACTGAAATGTGTTGTGTTGTGATGTTGCCTGCTCTCCAGTTATGAAAATAGATTTGTGATTGTTATTGAATCGTTCATAGGATTTGTTGATTATATTTGCAACAATATTGTGACCATAATGCTATTTCTTATTAATGTTTCACGAATTATAACAACCTGAATAATAAAACCCATTTTATGGAATGTTGAACCATTGAACTATTTCATTCCGTTAGATCATAGAAATGTGTTGCTCAATAAGCGACAACGCCGCACGGCTTGTCTGAATCGTTCCACGTGCAGATATCCGTGCGTACTACGAAATCGGCTATTATTAGTAGCGCTGTTGCCGAAGGTGTTGCAACGAGATTTTGGAGTATTATCGGTAATTTTCAGCATATTATTGGTAATATTAAGTGAAATTTAGTGAAAAAAATGATTCGTCATTGCCAAGTGTGTGAAAAACCGGACTATTTAAGCCCCAGTGTTTATTATCACAACTAAGTTGGAACATCTCATTGTTTACTTCATTTTTATCCAGTGTTGTAGCGATGACGATTTTAATATTAAAATAAACAGGTATTATTTTGAGGCGTAAAACACGAATCTGAAAACCAAACGATGTGGAAATCAATACTTTTTGAGAAGGTTATTCATTATTTCCCTGTTATTTAGCAACACTTATTCAGTGGTATTATATCCTTCTTTCGCTGTTATTTGAAAAACTGTATACCTTCCTGATCCATTTTATAGTAGTATTTCATAAGAAATTCATACAGCACCTCAAATTTAATCCAATCGAGAAATAAAGGAGTCACGGATCCCTGAGTATAATATTTTAATCTTTTCCTTTGGATTACTTAGCTGTTATTAAATAGTTTGAACATAAAAATTATAATTTAAAATACATTACTTTTTATTTGTCCGATTAATATAAGTTTTTTTTTCATTTCAGATGGTTAGGTAAAATTATTTAAAATTCTTTTTCAGTACTTTAATTTGATAAAATAATTTAGTTTAACGGGTATTAGCAAAACTGTTCGCTACACAATTAGCAGCTGTCGAGTTGGAATAATTTAGTTTCATAAAAGTAACTTATAACATTACACACAATTGGCTTTAGAAAGGAAACTTTAACGTAACATAAAATTGTCGCCCAACATTTGGGGAATTGGCACCCCACTTTTGTAACTTTAGAAAAACAGTTTAGTTAGGGTAACACAATTTAGCGCCCAACTTTTGGGGTTTAGAAAAATACTTTTAGTAGGCTACAGCACTTCAATTTTTTAAAAAACTGAGTATCACCTACATAAATATATTCTCATAAAAAACTAAATATTACCCGATAGATATATTCTCATTTTGTACAAACAGCACGCCACTGATTACAAGCGATTACAAGCTATAAGTCGACAATAATGTTACAGCGTTGTCAGCACGAGGACGGGACAAAGAGAATGGATTAGTATTCTTTGTCATACTCATGGCCACTCTGTGTGAACATTGCGACAAAAAAAACAGAGTTATATGAATGGAATGTTGCGTCTCCTCTGGATAAAAGGTCTTTGACAAAAATCGTGCGCGACTATCACAGGGTTAACTATGAATACTAAATATATATGTCAAAATGAACTTACATTGCAGGCTTGCTTTTTAAACGGTAATTTAAATCTACTTTTTACTGGACTATTTTAAAAAAAATCTGACAAAAGTGAAAATCGGTATTATTTGTTTATTTCCCTGAAGATGTATCTTTAGACTGAAATTAGTTATTCGTTGACAGCAAAATAAAATTTTTTTATTAAATGCATTTTAAAATTACCTGGGTTGACTTCTCTGTAGGTAGCAACACCATAGGAATCGATTAAATTTTGGAAACCTCTGGTGAACTTGTTGGTTCTATTAAACGTTGGAGGAGACTCGTTGGAGTTGATGACGTTCAGGAATGATGGAATTGAGCTGCCGCAAGCACTCTGCAAATATAAGAAACTTGTATATTTGTTTTAATTAATTGAGAATAAATGTATACCTAATTGTTTTAATTAAGTCATAAATAGCTTCATAATGGACTTTTTTGGCGCCTTAAATATTCGTTTCTTAGCTGTCGATAGTAATAAATTTACTTTTAAAAAATATGAGCAAAAATAAGAGGAGAGTAGATTTAAAATAACGGCCGAACACCTTCAATTTATAGAACGATCAGTCGGAAAAAAATCCTAAAATTACTCTTAAAGAACTGATTTAAAAAATACGAGAAGTTTCTGCTCTCAATGTTTTTAAGAAATGTTCGTCAGCATCTGAATGGACTTATGTTTACTTTAAAGACCGTTCATAGAAAAGCAAAAAAAGCAAATAGTTTTGAAGTAAAAACAATGCTAAAAGGTTGTTAGATATTCAGGCACAAAATACACCACACAGGGTAATTCATGAAGAATATCCAATCTTTGAATTGTAGATTCTAGACCTTAAAATATATTGATTCTGCCCAACATAGCTTTATACAAATATTGCTAGTTTCTGTGATACCGGGTGTTTAAATATGGATTTTGATTTTTGCAATAATTTTTTGTTTTTCTACTTCTTCTTCTTGTTTGGCTCTACAACTCGCCGTGACTTTTGGCCGCATTCACTATTGCCCTCCATCCTTAAGAGTCTTGTGCCACTAATTCCCACTGTCTGATGCCCATCTTTCCAAGGTCTGCCGTTACAGCGTCCTTTCATCGGTTTCTGGGGCGTTCTATTGGTCTTCTGCCAACCGGTCTCTCCCAAAAAGCTGTGTTTATAAGGCGCTGATCGTCGCTACTTATTACATGACCTGCCTATCTAAGCCTATTAGCCATATTTTTACAATTTCCATTTGAAAATTGGCAATTTTACGTTTTTTTGGCATGAGAATTGCTAATTCGGATTCTAATTTAACATTGCTAATAGAGAGCGCTAGTTACACTTGGTTGTGTTGGGTAAATCCAGGCAAATTTGTTTTTCAGCTGAACTATGAGTAAAATAATAAAAGGCATTAAATTCACAACAATCGTTGAACGAGTATATCTGCAAGTTACAGAGGACCGAATATTTTACCTAATTCATTCCGAACTTAGAACGGGTTCTTACAAGAAGCCGGGAGCGAAGGAATTTGGAAGACAGTTGTTAAGAAGAGCACAAAACATGCTACATAGCATCTTGGCTGGTTTTGATCAGGATCGTCTGACTCAAACAAAATATCGAATGGAAAGATTGGAGAACATCGTAGATTGGAAAACATCGTAGATTGGAAAACATCGTTCGTGGCAATATTGATAAGATAAATGTTGTCAATTATGCAAGATTCACAGCACATGCCCAAAATTATTTCTTCTGCATTGGATATGAAATTGCATTTAATTTAATACCAACTTAAAATTGACAGGTGCCAATTTGATATTGTTTATTGTCAATTTGAAATGGACCAATGCCAATATGATTTTAATTATTGCTAATTTACTTTCGATTAATGCCAAATTTTTATTATTGTTGCGATATATCTTGGGTTCGATGAATTTAAACACTCAGTACAAAAAACTAAACAAGTCTTAAACAATAAATTCTCACTTGATAAATTACTTAGATAAATTACAAAACTTTATATTTTTTATAACAATATACGAATATCTCTATTTACTTCAAAACTTAAAAAACTAAAACTCTATTAGCGACATTTCTTTTCTAAATTTCTAAACAATATTTCTGGATATTTCGGTTTCTCTCTCGAAATTAATAGACCTTTTCTAGGTACTTAGGATATCTTTTATCACGCCCGCGGCCATAAATCATTCGCTAGATGGGGTCGTTTTGATGCCGCCAAAGATATAGGTAGGCATCTTGTGTGGACGATACAGCGCCTTGGCTAGATAATAGCATAGGGACGTCTTTATCGTAACAATATTATTGTTGACTCGTTGTTTTTGTCTTCTACGCCAATATTTTTGTGTGGTATTTTTGTCGTTGAAATATATATATATATATATATATATATATTTTTCAACGACAGCTTAATTTTCCTGTCTTCCGATGTTTTCATTTATTTTTGGATGTTTAATTTATTTAAAGTCCTCTTTCCGAAGAGAGATGAATGGGTGAGTGGAGAAATCCTCTTCCCGGAGACTGAATACGTAATGTACACGGATGGCTCAAAAACCCCAGTTGGAGTTGAGGCCGGTGTTTTCAGCAGGAAAACAAAGATTGAAATATCTACCAGTCTTGGCAGGTATGCCACAATCTTTCAGGCTGAAGTCTTCGCTATCGAATTGTATGCAAGAGAGCTGACTAACAGACCTCTAACAAACAAAAACATAAAAATAATATCATTAAGCCAGGCAGCTTTAAAAGCACTGAGCTCCAACAAGATAAATTCTAAACTTGTATGGAATTGCATCGAATCCTTAGAGTACCTTGGTGCGAACAACAGGGTGACCCTACTGTGGGTACCTGGGCACCAGTGTGTAAAGGGAAACAAAAAAGCTGACACCCTTGCAAAACAGGGGGCAGAATCTGCGCTAACTGGACCAGAACCGGTCTTTGGAGTCACTACTAGTGCCGCCAAAACAATTATTTCGGACTGGTTGGAGAGAAAAATACTCACGTACTGGTCCGATTTACCAGAGTTGACTCACTCGAAGGCGTTCTTACCTAAACCTTCGAGAAACACAACTAAGCAGATCCTAAAATGGAGCAGGAATGACCTGCAAATTCTAACGGGACTGCTTACAGGACACTGCTGCGTGGATGATAAAACTGCTAAACATAAACTATGTTCGTGCTCCGGCCTGGGAAGAATAAGGTTCAACGTATTTGGTTTTACCAACCTAGAACCTACAGATTTTAATAAAATCTCACCTTATACAACCATGAACCATGAGAAGGGCTGGATTGTGCGGTGAACTGTAACCTCTAGGGGTGAGCCACAATAGACCTACTAAAGGTCGCAGTGGAGGAGCGACCCACGCCCCACTCACATGATACCTAACCTAAGTTATTTAAAGATATTAAAATTAAATAATTCATATTTTACTCACCGATCCATCAGCCAGAGCTTTTTGAACAACTGGAATATCGTTATTGGGAACCCAACATTCACCAATCAAACACTTTTTGGTCACATCCATGTTGAAAAAGTTTAAAGTGTGATAAATGGCTTTCATCTTACTGACCATTATGCTCCAATTTTGCAGTTCTTTCGCTACGCTTACTAGGACTCTCTGGCGGTGATCCCTGGTTTGGTTGAGGACCTAATAAATTAAAAGACTCTTAAGACAAGCAAGTGATTTTGGTCATTAAAAAGAAGGTATTTAAAAAAATTAATTTTATTTACCCAAAAGTTTGTTCGAAATAGTGGCATATACTACCAAATATTTTTACCAAATATGTTGATCAGCTGCAGGTGACAACATTCAAAAAAGGAAATCATAAATATAAGATATCAGGAGTTGCAAGGAGAATCTGTACTTAAATCCGATTAAGACCTGGAGAACCGAAGTGTAAACATTAATATGCAAGGCATGTTAAAAAGTTTGTTGAACTTTTGGGAGTATTCAAACCCTTCTGTGGTAATTGTATTATTGTAATTATTATTTAACAAAAGGGTACCCTTGGGCATAAGTTCTATTGTGCCATTATCATCTGGGTCCAATTTGAGCCCTTTGAAGCACGAAATCAGTGATCTTGCGTTAAAATTTCTAATTTTTCTCCACCTCGCCAATCTTTTTTAGATGTTCATTGATTGGGTGGTGACCTGAAGGAATTCTGTTGCAATCTCAGATTACAACGTTTTTTAGCACGCTTTTATTAGTTTCATCTGTATGTTTGTTTGTGTGACTCTTTAGCCTCGATTTTGCCCTACTTTAAGCGATCATATTTAATTTAAACTTCGCACACTTGTTAAAAACCGACGACAATGCAATAATTCGATTAAAATATCCGATTATCCTGATTAATTTCGCCAGAATTCATAAATTTCTTCAAAGATCATTTGCATTAGAGTAAGATAGAACTAGTGCGCGAACTACGCATGCGCGCGATCTCAAAGTCATATTATAATTCATCCAATCCAATATACTGGTGATAAACGTGCCGAGGGAGAATGGCAAAAGGGTGAGTAAATAATCGAACTAAAAAGCGAAAAATAAATTATGGTTTAAAAAAACTAAAAAACACGCTTTTAGAATTAATCTTAACAGTAAAAAATAATTCTTAACATTAGAATAAAATTACTGACGAGAAAATTAATGTCACTGTTCTAAAAGCGTGGGGTGCTTTTATTCCGAAACGCAGAGTTAGTTTAAAAATGTCATACAAAGCACCCCATGCTTTTAGAACAGTGTCATTAATTTTCTCGTCAGTAATTTTATTTTTATGTTAAGAATTATTTTTTACTCTGTAGTTTAATTAACTCTAAAATCATGTTTTTTAGTTTTTTAAACTATAATTCATTTAAATATGAAAGTCTTTTTTGTCACTCTTATTACATTTGCTTTACAAAAATAGGTCATTAACAGTAAAATGCTCGTCAATTATTATGTAATGCTTTTGAATTTTTGCTCAGGTGAGGTAAATATTTTGTAAGCAAAAATAGAAAGTTAAAATAAATTGTTTAGTTAATAAATCCTAACAATATATAATAACATGTTTGATACTGACATATAATATCAACTATTAAATTTAAATATAGCCTCTCGAAAAATATTACTTTTACGTAAATGCTAAATTTAATCCATTTTATAATAAATTTTATCCATTATAATACCAATAATGAATTTTAGTATTATCTGTACTTTTTCAACAACGTTGAATTAAAAAATGTTGCATTTTATAATTTAAACCCGTTTGTTATTTAAACAGTTCTTTTTAAATCATTAAGTTGAATAAATTATACTTACAGAGCAAATGGCACAAGGGAAGATTCGCAAAAATATTAATAGATGGCACGAGGTATATGTAACTGTTCTGAACATCAGATTAATATTAGGACAAATAGTGACGCCTTTTTCCCGTAGGCGTAGGCAAAGACCACTTCCTTCCACTTGCTACGGTTCGTACATACATCTTTTGCTTCCTCTACTTTTATCAGTGCTCTCATACATGCTCGTTAGTTGTTGGTACTCTTGATCTGCTCTTTCTTTAAAACTATGTTGATCTGATCGAAATATGTCCGCCGAGGTCGACCACTACCGACTTATCGATTCACACTCGCCTTATAAATTTGTTTTTTTAATCTTCCTTCATCCATCCTTTCTACGTGTCCAAACTATCTAAGCATTTCTTTATCTATCTTTGTAACCACATCTTCTTTTACACCACAGCGTTGTCTTATCTTACTATTCTTTACTTTATCCAACCGAGTCACTCGGGCTATACTTCTCAGACTACTCATCTCCGCAGCATTAATCCTATTTTCATGCTTCTTCTGCCAAACCCAACATTCACTACCATACATAAGTGTAGGAACCAACACACTTCTATGCACAGCCAGACGTGCCTTTTTTGACATTTTCTGGCTGTTCATAAACCTATGCAGTGCCACAATAATTTGTTTTCCTGCCAACACCCTTCGCTTAATGTTACTGTCATACTTTCCATCTCTCGTAAATGTTGAACCCAAGTACACAAATTCATTTACTTGTTCTACTCTTTCTCCCTTAATCAGAACTTCACAGTTTGTCATGTTTTCTTCTCTTTCAAAAACCATTACCATGTTATAGTAAAAAACTGGTAATTTGTGTTTTAGTAATAAATACTGGTATTTTCACCGCTTTTTTGAACAACCAAAAACTTTGATAATTTATACAGATATACATTTTGTCTACTTACCAAATTAAGATCCTCAAGGCGTGTGCGTACTCCTTTAAGCATATCGTTTCTTTCAGTAATGGTATTGGGGCATGGATATAAGGAAGCATGGAACCCAGCGCATACTTTTTTAATTCTTGTTTTTAATTGCTCGCCTTGGAAAAAAGCGGCAAACACCGTCTTGTGGTATTGGATTCCCTAATAAATATAAGACAAGTTATATTTAATATCTTTGACAATCGCCACATAAAAATCAAAGTTTTCCAAACTTTTTTATCTCGCAGATCACATGACAATGTTTTTATTTTAAGTAGATTGGAAAATTTTGACAAATTGACAAGTTTTTGATAGCTGACACAGTTCTAAGTTTAACTGGTTAATAAAAAAATTACATTTACTTCTTAAAAAGACGAAAGTCTGTTAAAATTACAAATACACAAAAATATATTGCACAGAGTTGCCAGGTTAATTTTTGCTTGAAATCATCAAAATTGGTCTGTGGATAATTAGAAAAAAAATTTATTTACAGATGAGACTAAGATTAGCCTAAAACATGCAGATGGTCGTGAACGAGTCTGGCAAAAACCAGGAGAGAGGTTTGCTTCTTGCAATATCTCTGCAGGGATTCCATTCGGCGGTGGCTCTGTTATGTTCTGTGGTGATACATGTTTGACACAGAATGAATTCATGTCCGTACGAGATGCATGAATACTAATAACTATCTTAAAAATATTGTTATAGAACATGTGATGCCTTTCGGTTCTTTTTTGGAACCCAATTTTCTGCTCGACCTCACATAGCTGGAGGTACTCTTAATTAAGTTGGTATATCAGTTATGCAGTGTTCACCAAAAATCCCGGATCTGAATCCGATTTAGCATTTATGGGATCTCCTCAAGAAAAATGTTTAACGTCAAATACTTGCACCATTATTTATTTTTTCAACAATACAAGT
This sequence comes from Agelastica alni, assembly GCA_950111635.1. Lineage (NCBI taxonomy): Eukaryota > Metazoa > Arthropoda > Insecta > Coleoptera > Chrysomelidae > Agelastica > Agelastica alni. The sequence continues at coordinate 22,136,079 of OX467714.1, forward strand.
CTTAAGAATAATTTTTATTCCAATCTAGAGAAATATTAAAACTAATTTGTATGATTTAATATGTTGTTAGGTTAATTTTATCTTGAAGTGTGCCTATTTAAACTCCAAAAGTATATATATATATATATATATATATATATATATATATATATATATATATCCATCGGTTTAAAACGTACGACGACGTTGTCCGATATCTAGACGCCCTTTTCTTCGATCTTTCCATTGACCCTCCTGTAGGTTTCTTAAACTCATGGCTTTCTTTATCCCTTCGCTCCATGTTATTTTGGGTCTTCCTCTTTTCTTTTGGTGATGGGGGATCCACTCCATTGCTTGTTTTGGTAATCTATAGTACGCCATACGCTGCACATGTCCATACCAAGAGAGTTGTCTTTGTTCAATACCCTTAATGATCGTATCCTCCAGTCTCATTTTTTGTCGGATGTCTTCGTTTCTCACTCTATCTGCACGGGAAATTCTTGCTGCTCGTCTAAGTGCATCCATTTCTGTAGCTTTTAGCATTCTTTTATTCCTTTCGGTCATTCTCCATGTTTCTGAACCATAGAGTAGGCTACTTTTCATTATTGTGTTGTGTATGTTGTATTTTCTCTGTCTGGTTATTTATTTACTCCAGAGAATTCCATTTAGACATCCAATTGCTTTCTTTGCCTGTATTATTCTTGCTCTTATTTCTTTCTCATCTTTTCCTGTTTTATCGAATGTTATTCCTAAATATTTGTAATCTTCACATGCTTCTACAATATCTAAGTTGTTTAGTTGTAAGTTCTGATTTTCCAAAAGTTACTATGGAAAATATCAAGCAGTATTTTGATTTGGGCAAACCCTAATCGCGATAAAAAATTTCAAATTAAGGTAGTTACTTACAGTAGTTGGATCTTCCATTGGTTTTTCAATTTCCGTTTGTCTCAAAAAAACATTTCCTCTGGAAATACGCCACAGCATTCTCTCGAAAGCTGGTACTCTCTCCCTGTTGATTACGCCAGCTACGAAACCTAGTCGACCTCTAATTGAAGCGTTGTGATCTTCAGCAGGTATGAGTGATTTATGGACCGAATCAGAGAGACCATTGGCTTCGTCTTGCTCGTTAAAGAAAGCTTGCGTTTTTTCAAGAACATGTCGCAATTCTATCAATTCTAGATAGTTGGATTTTAGGTTGACTGCGCTCTCAGAAAGCTCTTTGATGTCTCCTTCGGTTTTTTCGAGGTGAGCCTTTAAAAAATTAATATATTTTAATATCAGTTAAACATTAAAAAAACATCAATAGATAACCAGGTACCTGACAGATAAAGCATTACTGCCATTAACTATATCTCTTAAGCTACTGGATTCTATCCAGATGAATGCTATTTTGATTAATAGTCCAGTCATTCAACTCAAAAATAGGGTGTAACATCCGAGTTCTTACCCAATGAACCGATTTCCATAAAAATTTGGATTTAAGTTTATTATACCCTCGAGATCAAAAATGACATATACCTAATGTATGCTTTTTATTGAAAACCACCCCTTACGATGAAAAATGAAAAAAGTAATGATATAACGTTTTTTAGTTTGAAAATATGTTTGAACATGAAGTATTAATACTTTTTATATATTCCATCATAGTTCACAATATGTTATAATGTTTCAACCCTATAAGTTACCCCTAAAAATCACCCCTTACACCAAAATTAAAAGAAAAAAACGATTTTTCTGCATCTAAAAAGATTTGAATGGTTGATATATAATAAATTAAAATATCTTGATATTTTATCATATAATTTACATATCATTAAAATATTTCATCCCTTTAAAATCACCCTTTATGGGAAATTTTAAAAACAAATAGTTCTGAATGTTTTGAAATGTTTTTATGTCGCAAATAATGATTAACTTTAAATGTAAAAATAGTTGATTATATAATTTATATATTAATGCAATATTCTACCGTTATGCAAAAAAGGCAAAAAGGCACGTCTGGGTTTGGCAGAAAAAGCATGAAATGCTGCGGAGATGAGTAGTCTGAGAATTGTATAGCTGGAGTGACTCGGTTGGATAAAGTAAAGAATAGTGAGATAAGAGAACGCTGTGGTGTAAAAGAAGATGTGGTTACAAGGATAGATAAAGGAATACTTAGATGGCTTGGACACGTAGAAAGAATGGATGAAGGAAGATTGACGAAACAAATTTATAAGGAGAGTGTGAATGGACAAGTCGGTAGAGGTCGACCTCGGCGAACATATCTCAATCAGATTAACATTGTCTTGAAGAAAGGCCAGGTCAAGAGTACCAACAACCGATGAGCATGCATGAGAGCACTGATGAAAGTAAAAGAAGCAAAGGGTGTCTGTAAGAACCGTAGCAAGTGGAAGGAAGTGGTCTCTGCCTACCTCTACGGGAAAAAGGCGTGACTATATTTATGTGAGTATGTATGTATCTACCGTTAAAAAACCAGCCAGTTACCTACAAGAAGGTATAATTATGTGAATAAGTGTGTCTATAGGTACATGCAAACGGAGACAGCTGTTTACTTGTTTACTCATGAACGCCCCGAATTCAAGCATAACCACGCTCCAAAAATGTTATCAAAAAAAATGCTGTTGGTTTTTTGACTATAACTTTCTTAATTATAAAGCAATCGAATCAGTTTAAACATTTTCGAAATTTTTGTTTTTGAGATTTATAGGTTTAAAGGGCTCCAGGTAGGTAGCCTTTGCAACCAATTGTAAACTTTAAACTGTGATATCTTTGTTGATTTTTATACTACAATAATGAAAAAAAAACAAATTATTAAGTGGAAAAAAGTCTAAATTTTTGCACTCATTCATTTTTTTCTTAAATTTTATACTTTTTGAGTTATAAAAAAAAAAACTTGATTTTTTAAAAAATTAATTTGTTTTTTTATCTTATACCTTCATATTTTTAAAAATAGGCATGCTAAACCGCTAAAACTCTTGGATTACATTGTTGGCACACCAGTAAAACTAATTGTAAAAGTACTACTCTTAACTTTAAATTTTCAGGTAAATGCATGGGTTGTAATATCTACTTTTATTTAAAAAAAAAACAAGTAAATAATTTTATATTTCTTATAACTCCGTTAATTTTTATGTTACAGACCGCAACAAAAGATCATTTTCAAGCATTTTTAAAGTACAATAAAAAATATAGAATGTATTTTTTCCTAAAATAAACAGTTTTTCCGCTATTTAACGTTAAATAGTATAAGTTTAGCTTCCCGCAGATAAGAAATTTTGCTTTTATACATTTTTTTGGTAAAATTAAGGGGTTATAGTTATACGTAATTAACCTTTCAAAAACGTGAATGACTGGACTATACGATTAACAAAAAATATTTCTTCGTTCGCCTATTATATCTCTCTTCGACAGATTCTTTCTTGGACTGTGCTCCACATTACCAATAATGACCAAGGAAAGAACTTGCCGAAAAGGTGGGCAAACAATTGAATACTTACTTCCAAATCTATAATTTCACGTGGATTGGGTGCTTTCGGCAATTCGCTAACATCAGGAATGTTAACATCATCTTTTTTTACTTCTGATTCAATATATCTTAATTTTCTTTCCATCTCGTCGCATCTTCTCACTTCGTTGACGAATTTTCTTTGAAACGCATTAACATTTTCGTTCAACTGAAAAATAAAATAAAATTTAATTTCTTTTACAGTGAAATGGGTTTCTGGGTATTATTTTAGCTAAATTTACAAAAAAATTGTAATCGTGTATCCTCCTGGAAGCTAAACTCAGTTATTTTAAAGTGTAACTAGAGGATATTTTGGTAATTTAAAGCACGCAAAATGAGATTAATTCTCAGAGAAAAATAAAAAATACAGCGAATATAAATATAAAAATGTATAAAACTAATTTTTAAAGAACCAGCTAATTTCGTTGCATGTTAACCTATCCTATAGGTATATGTGGGTCGATTATACATCAGAAAATAACTACACTCCTGGCTATATGCCTACGACGAGCATTGAATTACATCTGATAAATACGTGCATACATACATATAGTTACGCATTTTCCATTTTAGAGGTAGGCAGAGACCTCTTCCTTCCACTTGCTACGGTCCTTACACACATCTTTTGCTTCCTCTACTTTCATTAGTGCTCTCTTACATTCCCGTCGGTTGTTGGTACTTTTGACCGGGCCTTTTTTCAAAACAATATTGATCTGATCGAGATATGTTCGCCGAGGTCGACCTTTTCCGACTTGTCCATTCACACTCGCCTTATTAATTTGATTCGTCAATCTTTCTTCATCCATCCTTTACTCATCTCCGCAGCATTAATCCTATTTTCATGCTTCTTCTGCCAAACCCAACATTCACTACCATACATAAGTGTAGGAACCAACAGTCTTCTTTGCACAGCCAGACGTGCCTTTTTGACAATTTCTGGCTGTTTATAAAGCCATGCAGTGCCCCATTTATTTGTTTTCCTGTCAACACCCTTCGTTCAATGTCATTGTCATACTTTTCATCTCTCAAAAATTTTGAACCCAAGTATACAAACTCATTTACTTGTTCCATTCTCTTTCTTTTAATCAGCACCTCGCAGTTTTCTTGATTTCTTCTCTTTTAAAAACCATTATTTTTGTTTTGCTTACATTTATTTTTATTTATTTAATTTTTAGGAGGGCATCATGCATAAAATTAACCATCGCCTGCAACTTCTCTTCAGATGACGCTAATATGACATGATCATCGGTGCAAAGAAGGCATTTGACGATCAAATTATTCATTTTCAATCCATATGCTTCTCAAATATTTTAATTAATAGTCTATGTATAAATTAAATTGCCATGGCAAAGCCACACATCCCTGTCTAACACTTATTTCGATGTTAAACCAGTCCGTGTAAGCTCCGTTTATCCTGACAGAAGTAGTGGAATCCTCATAAAGTGATTTCAGTGCTCGTATTATACTGAGATAAAACTTTATTAATTGTTATATGCTATTACACATTTTTTTACATAGAGCCACTCTGTGTTATACGCTATACGTGATATACATGCCAAACGAACGGAGTATAAACAACGACAAATACGTTAATAGTTCAGTATTTACAATTTTTTATTATGGCTTGTTTACCTAAAAAGATAATGTTGTATTGTTAATGTAATAAACTTTATTTTTAATTTGCTTCTTCCAGATGCTTTTAAGAGTAAATTACTAGTGTTATAACTTGTTGTACTTAGTTGTTTGCTACATTTCAAATGAGGTGTTACTTGAACCCATTTGCTATTTAAAAAAAATTTTATTCTATGAATATAGTTTTAGATTATTAATATTACCTTTAATAGTTTAACAGAGGAGATAGCGAAACTAACTGGGTAATTCGAAAAGTTCTTAAGGAATATTTCTAGAAGGTCGTGGTCCTAAGTTTTTACATTCGACCTCTAAATGAACGCCATGTTGAAACAGTGACAGCTCAGAAATTGGCAAATCAGTTTGGTTGTTAAAACCAAATTTGTTAAAAATTTTGCATTAAAATTTTGTTGGACGATTTTATATGATTTTAGAAAAAGAATTTGTGAACAACATCGATAGACTAGCAAAATGAGTTGGAAACATAAACGATTCGTCCAGTACTTTTAATTAAGCATAAACACTGAATGCGATGCAACTTTATTAAATTTTTTTGAGCCATAAACTAAACAACAATCAACAGTTTGGAAGTTGGTTTACAAATTCCTCAAGATTTTATCCAAAATTTAAATATAAGCATACCTAGACGCATAAATACTGGGATCCGAAATAGAAGAGGCAACACACAGAACTAGTGTCGCACTTACTCCAGTAATTTCGCTATTAGTATCCTATTTAACATTATTAATTTTTTTATTAAATCTTAGGAATAAGTTTTTTAACCTTACCAAGAAATATTGAAGCTTAAACTTTTAAATTAGGTATATTAATTCATTATAGCAATTTGTATGATTTAATACGTTGCTAAGTTAATTTTGTCCGGGAGTATATGTTTTGGAGGTAATATTTCAGGTTCCAAAGCATACAAAAATGTATCAATCGTAAAATCAATTATTTTAAAAAGTAATAATAATTTGTATGAAAAACATTAATTCTTCACAGTTTACTTAAACTTCGACCCTCGTAGAAACGTTAATAATTGAAATGATTGAACGTTATTTACAAGGTCCCAACGAACTTAATTGTTATTCATCAAGGTTTAAACTAATAAATAAACTAAAAGATGTATATGTTATAAAAAATATTATGGAAATGAGTAAGCAAGTACATTTAGCCTATGAAATTCGTCCTCCTCTAAGCGAAATTCCACTTGTTACCAATAATTTTGACGAAAGTTAAGGTATACGATTACTTTTAACTTTGTGAAAGGTCGTTTTAAAGAAATTTTCGAGCAAATATTTGTTTTATGTTAAAGAAGGTTATTCTTATCATTTACAATGAAAATTGTGAATATAAATTAATATTTAAATAAGACTGTGGTATTGACTCGAGTTTTATTTTATTTATTTATTGTTCAATATTGTTCGTGTTGACCGAAGGATAATCGTATAAATTTAATAATTACAGAGTGGTTGTGTCTTGGATTAAGAAATATGAGCAAAAATCTGTATGACAGATTTGGCTACTATTTAGTACAAGAGGTCCGAATATTTGAACCATGAATTCGTTGGACTTTTATTTGTTATCTTTAAGTTATTATAAGGTTTTTAGAATTTTATTTAAGTAAGTTTATATTTTTGTGTAAATACATATTTTATTTTTTAATACGATTGCGGCTGGAAAAAAATTTAAACCAAAAATTATAGGCTATCAGCAATTATTTGTGAATTAACTGTACTTATAGCAAATATTTACAGACAATGTAGCAGACAATTGCAATATTTTTTTTGCAAAACGTATACTCCTTCACAATTACTGCAATACTAATTTTTAAATGTATACTTGTGGGAATTTTAAATGATTGTAATTATTTTTATGTGTTTTATTAATTAAGTAATTTTCCTGTGCATTCATTTTACATGGCAACAGATCGAACTAATAAGGTAAGTGTAGTGTGTAGTTCAGGCAACAAAATGGATAAATCTGGTAGAAAACTAAAAATTAATTGGGGTTTGTGTAGTAAAAAATTTTCGTAATGCCATCCGTATTCAAGATAAAGGGCGTTAAAGAAAAAAATGTATACACTTTTATTACGATTCTGCCAAAACTACTGGAAACATTGTAATGAAATTTTTTACGAATATGTTTTAGAAGCTTATGCATCCCATGAATTTATTTTTATATCTAACTCTCATAGAGGGCGCTAGTTACACGATTCGTACCGAGTAGTACATAGTTGGATTTATTAATCAAAATTTCAAGTAAACTTAAACATCACATAAACTGTGTAATGAAGTAATAACCGATGCTGGTATAAAGTAATGATAAAGTTATTAATCAATATTAATCAGTATGCATTATGTGAATTAAAAATTTTATGTCGCGTAAATGTGACCTCATAGATAAAACGGATACATGTTAAAAAATTGGAAAAGAGAGCTTTCCTTTCTTGTAACGTTTCACAAAAATCCATTCTAATCGGTATATCTTGATTTTCTCTAAGTTTGCCATGAAAAACTGACATTTATTGATAGTTATGACGATAAGTCAACAATAATTATATTTTTGTAACCCTGTTATGTGTAAAATTAGATATTGTTAATCAAAATGTACTCAAATGTTAAATACACCGACATGTTATTAACCTTTGTGAAACATTACAAGAAAGAAAAGCCCTCAATCCCAATTTTCTCATTTACTCGACAAAAATTTTTTAAATCACATAATGTATACTAAGTAATAACAATAATAATAATAACAATAATAATAATTAATACCGCGAAGATGAGTAGTCTGAGAAGTATAGCCGGAGTGACTCGGTTGGATAAAATAAAAAATAGTGAGATAAGAGATCGCTGTGCTGTAAAAGAAGATGTGGTTACAAAGATAGATAAAGGAATGCTTGGATGGTTTCGACACGTAGAAAGGATGGATGAAGGAAGATTGACGAATCAAATTTATAAGGTGAGTGTGAATGGACGGAAGTCGGTAGAGGTGGACCTCGGCGAACATAACTCGATCCGATCAACATTGTTTTGAAAAAAGGCCAAGTCACGAGTACCAATAACCGACGAGCATGTATGAGAGCACTGATGAAAGTAGAGGAAGCAAAAGATGTGTGTAAAAACCGTAGCGAAAGTGGAAGAAAGTGGTCTCTGCCTTCGCCTACGAGAAAAAGGCGTGACTATATGAATGTATGTATGTATATATCCGAAACTAGGACAGGACAGAATACCGGCTATTCGTGTCTGAGAGAGACCATTTAAGGTATGCTTTCCGATACGAGAAAAATGGACCGGAACTCAAAGATCGGTGCTACTTAATGGAACAGATGACTTCGATACGAGCGCTGAGACTAAGACTGGAATCTGTAGTCGTCAGATTGGGATCGAGGAGTCGATCTCTCTGGGCAAATATGCTACAGTTTTTCAAGCTGAATCTGTAGCAATCATGCAACGTGCACATAGTAGGGACTTGGGTTCTTCATCAGGACAATGCACCCACTTTCACCTTCTTTGCAGTTTTTAGCCGAAAAACAAATCCCTATTCATACTAACCTGATTTAGATTTAGATTTAGATATATATATATATTTTTATATTTTTTTTTAAGTAAAACAAAAATAATTTTTTAATACTCACATCTCTAAACTGCACGCATCCGGCTTCCCCCAATTCCGAAATTGCATAATACGAAGCCTCAGGCTGAATGAACAATTGAGCGAGGACCATCTCCTCACTCCTGAACATGCTCCCCATGTTGAGGAGGTTTTATATATCCGTCTGTAACAAAAAATATCATCAAGTAAAATAATTTGAAATATTATGATTCTATTAAAAACATAATGCACTAAATAAAAATTGACCCACAAAACGCATTATCATTGTAGGTTATTTATTTATTTGTGTATGAGATCGCGATCTGTTTCACTCTCTTGTGCAACTCAGGCCTTCGGCCCATTGTACCCTCCCTCTAAACCCAATTATGTAGGATAATAAATAGCTAAGTACCTAAGGCAACTTATGCCTTTTATGGACAAAAAAGGTTGGATTATTATGGATGGTGTATCTACATACATACATACATAAAGTAACCTCATCTTTTTTCACACCACAGCGTCCCCTTATCTCACTATTCTTCACTTTATCTAATCGAGTCACTTCGGCTATACTTCTTAGACTACTCATCTCCGCAGCATTAATTTTATTTTTATGCTTCCTCTGCCAAATCCAACAATCCTACCATACATCAGTGTAGGGACCAGCACTAATCTATTCTGACACGTTCTGGATGCTTATAAAGTTATTCAGTGCCCCATTAATTTATTTCTTTACCAAAATCGTTTGCTTAAGGTCACAGCCATACTTTCCGTCTCTCGTAGACTTTAAACCCAAGAAAACAAACTCATTAACTTGTTCCACTCTTTCTCCTTCAATCAGCACTTCGCAGTTTGTCATGCTTTCTTCTCTTTCAAAAACCATTACTTTCGTCTTGATTACATTTATCTTTATCGCTTTGATTTTCACGGCATCATGCGTAATATTAACCATCGTCTGAAATTTCTCTTCAGATGCCGATAATATAACCTGATCATTGGCGTAAAGGAGGCATTTTACAAGCAAATCATTCATTCTTAATCCATAAGCACTCTTTTTTAAATATTTGCCTATGTATAAGTTAAACAACCAGTTTTGTTTATCCTAATACAAGCAAAGAAATCCTTGTAAAGTGATTTCAGTGCTCGTATTAAACTACCGCTTACCCCATACATAGACCTTGTCGGCCACAATTCACTCCTCACCACTTTGTCATAGGTCTTTTTCAAGTTTACGAAAGCGCAATAGACCTTTTAGCTTCTAGCCAAGAATTTTTCGACTATACTTTGTAATGAAAAGACCTGATCAATACGTCTCCTTTCTCTTCTAAATCCTGCTTGCACATCCCATATCATCTTCTCAGTTTCATTTATTACTCATTACTAAATTAATATCTTTGCATACAGTTTGCCGACGATACTGAGCGCTGTGAACCTTTTCCTTTGTAAAGTGGCACGATAACGGCCTTGCACCATTCGTCTGGTACGCTACCACTCCTCCAAAAAAGGTTAAAAACATTTCAACTATTATCCTATCGTACCCAAAGCCTTATCAAATTTCGTACTGTTCAACGCTTCCATAATCGCTGTCGTACTAATTTCACTTTCATTTAACCGTGTTATAATGTAAGAAAGAAAAATTCCAAATAATTTTACTGGATTTTTTTAGAAAATGAGTCTTTTTAAAGTGGCTTTCATTAAAGTATTGTAACGCAGCAAGTCCCTCAAAGGATAAACCAATGACAAGGTTAGGTTAGGTTAAAACGGTGGTTCGTAGGGGGCCTTTTGGCCCGTTGTGCCTTCCCCCTCTGCCGTGAGAACCAGTTGGAACTTTTAATGAAAAGTGTGAGGTCTATAATTCTAGCTGAGCTGAGATCAGATAAGTCACCAAAGTTTAGTTGCCCCAGTACAGAAAGCCGTTTTCTGTCTATGGCAGGACAGTGGCAGAGAAGATGTACCATTGTTTTCTCCTTTTCCTTATCGTGACAGCTTTTACAGAAGTCGTGTCGTAGCTCTGCGATTCCCATACGCCGCGCATGGGATCCACCTGCCCAGTGTCCTGTTATGGCCACGATCGCATTTCCAATGGACTCCCTGGATAGAGTTAAAACATCATTTGTTGGACGTAGATCTAGTTTTGCCACCTCAAGTTGGATTTTTAAACTATTTTGAAGTGCAGGAGGAGCCGGCAGTTTGCAATCGGTACTCCTCGCCGAGATGCGACAGATACAGCTTGGAGGGTGGTGCCCTCTCTTGCTAGCTCGTTCGCCTTACCCCTGCCTGGTATGTCCCTGTGTCCGGGTACCCAGACAATGTAAACTCTAAACTTAGCTGCTACCTCATTCAGGGTGGCTCGGTATTGTACCGTTGCCCTAGAGAGGTCAAATAGACTGAGTGATTTGATAGCAGCCTGGCTGTCGCAAAGAATGGATATCTCGCTGAACTTTTGTTCATTGCGGATTGTCCAGACAGCTGCCTCGGTAATGGCTGTCATTTCAGCTTGAGACACACTTTAGTAATCAGGCAAACGAAACGACAGGCTAAGTGAAGGCTCTTCTGAGAAGACACCGCTACCTACTCTTCCCTCTAGTTTAGAGCTGTCCGTATAATATACTGCGTCCTGAGGTTTAACTCGATTCTCGGCCCAATCTTCTCTGGATGGGATTTTCAGGGATTGGTCACCTTCGAACAATGACAAAGGTAAGGTTTTTTTTTTAAATTCAAGTAGTTTATAAGAAACATTAATATATTTTCTATGGAATTAACTGTGTTGGGAGTAGATACAATAATTATGACTCCGAATTAGCAACACAAAAAGTGCAAGAAAAAGAAATCAATTTTCAACAAGCTAAAGAAGAAATGATACTACAGATTATTATATGGGGGAAAAGTTTGATCGAGTATAAATGAGATTCTTGCCGTTTTAAATACCTGATGTGACTATTGTAGTACAATATTTGTCATTATTTATTTCTTGGAAAAAGTGACAATATTAACATTTAAAAAATCGTTATTTAACCGTCTGTTTGAATATATTTCATGGGATAAAGAGACTCAGTTTTAAAAAATTAAATGTTACAAAATTCTTATATTTTAATTTTCATATAAATCGTTAAAGAAGTTGTTTGTTGATTTTTGGTCTTTTGGGAGTATGCAAACGCTTTGGATAAGGAAAGTCGGCGTCCAAGAGTTGATCACAATTAAGGTGCATATTAATGAGCGCTTTGTTATGCCGGCCTTCGCGATTTAACTGGTAAATTCTCGAACAGTGGTTTCGAAATGGTAAAAGGATTGTTCCGGACTCTCGAGAAAAAGCTGAAATAGTGACGATTACTCTGGAATTATGATTTAAAAATATAAAAAGGACAGCGGTCGTGAAGAAGACAGTTTTTATAAGTTATGAAATTTAATTAGTTGTAAAAGTTGTATCTAAGTGATTTGTAAAAGTAAATTTTATTGTGTAAAAGTATTGGAATAAAGATTGTTTTGTTACAATATCGAGAGTTTAAAATTACCGAACCCAAGAAGGAAGTAATATCGTAACATAACTATCAGGACCGATCTGGAAGCTAACAAAGATAGTATTTTTTTAGTATTTTTTAAGTAAAATCTTTTGTTAATTATTTTGAGTATGTTTAATTCGTTTATGTAATCCATAAGATGTTTACATTTAAAAAAAACTCCCTTAAATACGACTGCCAGTGAGCCTGGCAAGGTAAAATTAAATAAACTAAATATATATTCTGCTACATATCTCGATCCTTTTCAGATTGACTAATTTTTTTTTAGTTTCGTATCATTTAAATGAATTTGCAAATGCGAAGTATTTATGATTACTAATACGGTACTATCTCCTTGAAAAATAGAAATTTCTAAATACTTTGATAACAAAGAGCAAAAAAATTTGCGATAAAACCAAAACTACACATACAAAATTTTTAATATGAATAATGAATAATAACATAAAAAATGCAATTAAAAAAAATACTACGATAAACGTATATCCCTACTGCAAAAATAATATTAGAAATAAATTTGTTTTTATACTAATAATAATATACGGGGTGATTTTTCTCGATGGCACATTAGACGTTATGGCAAAACTAGTCAGAAAAGACATCTGAAAATTTGTAATAAGGGGTTTTTGGCATTGGTCTAGCAAATGAAAATATACTCGATTTTCGACAACTTCCGGTTATACCGGATATTGACGTCAACTTCATTATTTTAAATAAAACACTCTCAATACTTTAACTTTTTGATTTGCTTACTTAATTATAAATAACTTTTTTTAAAAGGTACTATACCTAAATTTATTGGTTTTCGAAATAATAATTATTTTAGTAAAAAAATTGACGTGTTACTATTATTTAGAAACTCTATTTATTTCGTGATTAATTATAATTAGTCAATTTTTACCATCTACATTTATTACTGATAGATAGCTTAATGTTATCCCTAAAAAATATTTTAAATTTTTTTTGCAGGGTGAAATAAAATCAACGTTAATTTTGGATTATAAAAAATGCTAAAACTGATTTTTCTTAAATGGCACACATATTTTTTTTACCCTGTAAAATTCTATAGTAGGTTTAAAAAAAATATTCTTAACATTTAGCGAGTTGTTTAAAAATAATAATAAAAACTTAGATAATGTATAAAAGCAGTGACATTTTATTACCAAATTTTGGCAACGTTGTCCACGATCAGTGTTGCCCTGTCAGTTTAATGAAACTAGTGAGTTAGTACTAAATAAGATTTTACTTACAGTTTGGTATGAAATTTAGGATGACTCTTTTACCTAATTTTTGCCTAATTCTCTAATGGTTCAGGTATTTTTATTAAATGTATGATGTTTTAAAACGGCTGTTACGTGAAGGTCAATCGCTTAAATATTGTGGTATATATTTGCGATTATCCCATTTTTATAGCCCACGTTGTTAACTTTTTAAACTCTATTTTACTTATTTTATTAAACCATTTATTAACTAATAAAACTATATCGGAATTAAAACACGTTCTCGTCTTAGTTCTTTTTTTGTAAAGAGTTTTTTTATATTAGCTGTTTCGGGGACAAATTATCCACCGCATAGAGGGCAAGATCAATAAAACGCCACCCACTGACGTGAACCTTGATTTTTAATTTTTAATCAGCAGAAATATTATATTGATCGAAAAGTACTTTCTTGTGTATTACCTAAACTGCGGTGATGTTTGTGTTTAACGTTGCAGCAAAAGTCCTTCGACATCAAAAATACTGCTACTCACCAATAACGGTTAAAATTTAGTGAGTGAGCTTAAAAATAAACGTCAATCAGCTATTGAGACAATGAAAATCCAAATTATATCAAATTCCTTGACGTTATCTGACATACTAAGTAAATGTCGAATCCTGTTTCATTACGAATTCATACAAAAATCATTTTTACGACGAGCATCTTTTATATATCGATATTAATTTGTACAAGTCCAACAATCTTTATGGGCATTTTTTCGTTCTTAGTAGAAAAAACAGTTCAAGGTATAATTAAGTTATATTTAGGATTCTAGGTGCAGGTATTTGACGTTTAACATTTTTCTTAAGGTGAAACCATAAATTTTCGATTCCTGGATTCGGATCAGGGCTTTTTGGCTGGCCACTGCATAACTGGTATACCAATATTTACCAATATTTGTGCATGAAACAGTGAGGAACGGTGAGGATGCTTGCTATTTGTCGAATGCCATTTATACGTTTGTTATATATCAACCTTTATATGAGTAATTTTAAGTGCCTAAGTTGTTCTATTTTAATGTATAGTCAAAATCCATATCGGACAGATGACAATTAATAAATGTGGGCAGTGGCATAATGATGAAGGCAATCATGGCTCACTATGTAATCGCCCATCATGGCCGATTGTGTAGAGAAGGCATAAGGCATGTCGATTGATAGAGCAGGCAGCTTAGTGATACGCTCACTCGCCCTCTTCCCCACCACTTTAAAATGAACTTGCCTAATAACTCACTTAATGTAAACACTTAAGTAAAAAGTGGTCAGTGGCTAGTCAAGTGCTAAACCCATTTATTGGATGCAATTCACTAGACCAAGTTACTCTACCAAGGTAAACACCAACAACAAAAACTAGGAAAAGTTACTGGTCCCAGTTTACTAGGTCGAGCTACTATACCAATGTAAACTAGCCTTTATTGTTTACACTTGCCAGTGCACTGGTGCTTTCGGACCTCTAATCTGTACTATCACGAAAAAGTAGAGCTGAATCCAGTGCACTCGCAAGCAAGTGCACTAGCACCAGTGTCTGTTTACACATATTAATTGATTGCTAGTGACTTGCTCGGTCGAATAGACTGGCAAATGTAAAGAGCCACTAGTTTACTAGCTCTTGTTAATCTGTTTACATATAGTACCAGCAAGAAAATACCATCAGTGAAAATGAGTGAACTTGCTGAAGGTATTGAAGTAATAGCTGAAATATTACAAGAAGAAATTAAAGTTTCAGTAAAAAGAAAATGCCGTAAAAGAAGATGGTGGGTGCGAGAATGGATTAAAAACGTGCAAAATATGGTGTGTCAGATAATCTGTTACAGGAAGATAAACTTGCAGATCAGCAAACATACATAAATCATTTACGGTTAAGTCCTGAACAATTTTCAGAATTTTTGGCGCTTGTGACTTCAATTATTAGAAAGCAAGATACTTGTTTTGGACAAGCATTGTCATCTGAAATAAAACTTCAAATTACATTACGTTATTTGGCTACTGGGGATTCCTTTAGTACTCTTGAGCATATGTACAGGATACCAAAAAGTACGATTTTTAAATTCCTGGTATCTGAGTAAAAAGCCATATACAATGTACTAAGTAATTTTATATCCATTTCCTTGTTTGTATTCAAATGCGCTGTTTCGTATATCTCAACTTTTGTAATTTATATCACGAATATTCCACAAAACCTCACATTATTTATACTATTTATCAAATTTATTTGTGTTTTTTTCGGTCCACTTGTTTGTCGGCGCCATTTTGTATCACTCTACTGGTTATAAAAGTACAACGTCTTCCTACTTACCTAACGCTACTAAAATAAGCACGACACTAGCAACAGTCAAGGTTTACATTATGCTTTTAAAATACCTATTTCCTAGCGCTAGCATAATGTCAACGCGCCTTTAGGTACTAATTAGGGGGTAAAAAGCTAACGTATGCGTATAAATTCGATCCAACCGATCCCAAATACAGTACAATAACTGCAGCTTGGAACAAACCCACTAATGCATGAGATTTGTCGTTTTGAAAATGAGTTTAAAAAAATAATGTAAGAGTATAAGTATAAGTGTATAAGTGTATAAGTGTTTTTTTTATCGCCATATTGCTGTAGACTTTAATTGTTTATATAATTTGAAATCGTCTTAGTTAATAAAGCATTTAAATTAAAAAAATGCATAGAAAAGCTCATTAAAAAAAAAGTTTTAAATAAATGCAGAATTGTGTCAAATCTGGTTTATTTAATCGTGTCAGAAACATCGTACATATAATTAGCAAAAAAAAAACAGCAAGTATTAGCAAAAACAGATCATAAGTATAAACAACGAACACGGATTATAAATTATGTATACACAAGTCATGTAATTTTATTTTATGATGTCTTGGACCAGAACTTGGCCACGTCCAGCGCTTCCGGGGTGGTATCCACCAAATCCTCCATGGTGCAGATATGCTTGGGCACAGCTCACACTGCATGAGGTAGATGGTGGTTTAAGTGTACCCACAGCCACACAGTGCCGATTCATTTGAGAAGCCCCATCTTCGCATATTCTCTTTGGATCGTGTGACACCAGAGCGCAACCTGGTAAGAGTTTTCCTCTCGCCACATTGCCAGCCCCACTTGCTGCGGTGTCCCGACGATGTTCTCTGCTGTGTGCAGGAAACTTTTTCTAGATTTTAGTCGGCGGTGAGCTGGCTGATGTTCGTACATCGGGTGGGCTAGTGAGCTCGATGCCTTTGTCTTTTCTTTCCTGGCGGCCACTTTCCTTCTGATGTCTGGTGGGGCCACGCCTGCAAGGCAGAACAATTTATCAGTAGGGGTTGTTCTCAGACAGCCTGTGATAATGCGGCAGGATTCATTGAGCGTTATGTCCACCTGCTTGGCGTGGCTAGAGTTGTACCACACTGAGCACGCGGATTCCGCTGTTAAATAGCACAAAACAAGAGCTGAGATTTTCACTATTCCAGGCTGTGCCCCTCATGTGGTGCCCGTTAGTTGTTTCTCGCGGCTATTTTATGTTTGGTGTTCATGCAGTGCTTTTATAGGTAAGTGCTTTATCCAGCGTGACGCCTAGGTATTTTGGTGTTTCGCAATGTTCCAGGAGCACTCCATCCCAAATAAGTGGTAGGCTTCTTGCAGCTTGCCTATTCTTTAGGTGGAAAGCGTAGGTTTGGGTTTTGCCTGGGTTGTGTTTGAGGTGGTTCCCCTTATAGTGGGTGGCAAGCTGTTCGAGGGATGCTCACAGGTTCTGTTCGACAGTTTCAAAGCTATCTGCTTGAGCGGTAAGGGCACGATCATCTGCATATATGAAACTTTCGGTGTCTTGAGGAAGGGGGCTGGTCGTTGGTATAGATGTTGAAAAGTATTGGGGCCAGTACTCTCCTTTTTTTTGTGTCCTCCACCGGCTTCTTTGTTCCTGGAAATCCACGAAGAATCTTCGGTTCTGGAGGAGGTTTCCAATCAGTAAGGTTAGTTTATAGTCCCTAGTCAGTGAGTATATTTTCCCCAGGAGTAGTCGGTGGTTGACTGTATCGTAGGCTGCTAATGGGTCTAGAAAGACAGCCTCGGTAATATTCCTGTTCTCAAACCCGTCCTCTATGTGTTGCGTTAATTTTAGCACCTGTGATGCACAACATTTGCCCTGTCTGAAAATTGCTTGTTGTGGGATCAGGAGGGGCTCGATGGCGTCCGTGATTCTGTGGAGTATAATTCTTTCCAAAACCTTATACAGATGATATAGCAGAGAAATCCGCCTATAATTTTTGGGATTGTCATCATGTTTTTTGCCTGGTTTAAGGATGGCAATAACAGATTTTTGGAATTTTGCAGGATGTCATGCAGTTATTCATCATGTCGACAAGCCATTTCCTTGTTACAGGTCCAAAGTGCTTTATTTGCTCGACGGATATATCATCAATGCCGGCTGCTTTCCGCATTTTGTACTTACTAACCGCCTTCTCCAGTTCTGCCAAGGTAAATGGCTTGGAGAGTTCTTCGGTCTCCTGAGGGGGATTTCGTTCTATGCCCCTCTTGTTTATCTTTAGGTGGTTTTCCATTTGTGAGATGCTGATGTGCAATTTGGTCTGATGTAACGTTTGCGTGTAGATTTGATTTGGTGGGTTCGTTGGCTAGGCGTTTTATGGTCAAATCCGGTTAGGAATGGTTTAAAAATTAATGAAACAGTCACTAATCTATGAAATTTGTCGTTTTTAAGTTCATTTATATACCTACTCGTTTTTAAGTGGTTTTTAACGCAATTTTAATGTGGATTTTTTATTGTTTATATCGGATAAAGCAAAGCATTATACAAACAATTAAATAAAAATTAAGCAATGTCAAGTTTTATAAATGTCCTAGCTTATTATCAATAAATACTAATTTGAATATAATATCTGGATAAATCTGATGGTGACGTCGGCGTCGAAAACATTTTTATTGCACGTAATAAATAAATAAACTAAAAATCTTGTGCTGATAAAGGTGATACCTGTCATTTACAAAGATTAGATTTAACATATTTGTCTTGTGTGCTATAAAAATTGTCAGTTTATGTAAAAAAAATTTATTATTCGTAACTTAAATATTAAATTTTGTTAAATTATACTCTTAAAACAGTTGAAAGGGCAAGACAATTCGGTACCCGAGCTACGTTTAGGATTTTATTATATTGCTAAATTTACATTTAGAAACAGGTGTGGGGCAGACTATTTCGTACCTACCTTTAGGTAAAACTTTATGTTTTATGACAAAAAGCTTTTAGCTGCCTACGAAATATCATCATTGGACATTCAACTCCCAAACATTCAACAGTATACATTTAGTTCCAAGCATTAAACATTGTACACATTCAGCTTTCAAGCATTCATCAGTATACATTCAGTTTTCGAACATTTATCGGTATACATTTAGCTTCCGAGCATTAGACATTGTATATTCAGCTTTCAAGCGTCTAAAATATAACAACATAGCTTTAGAGGTTTATAACAACAAATTAAGTGTAAATATACGTAGTTTCAGTGTATACATTTACTTTCATTTGAAATCCAATCACAAAGATACGCGAAAAAACAAGCATAGTCCACGAAAAATAAACATTGTTTCGTCGAATTCGAAATACAAAACACAAAAGAGTGCAATATATTTTAATGTTAACATGTGTCATTCTTGCGCAGGGGCCATGTTAATCCATTCTGTATCGTTCCAATTTTAGTATAAAAAGAAACACCACAAAAAACCATAAATCATAATAATAATATTATTATTATTATTGTTAAATTGGACAAATCAATTCAATGAGTTAGACTCACGTTCAGTGAAACCACTTCCTTTCACTTGCTACGGTTCTTACACACATATTTTGCTTCCTCTACTTTCATTAGTGCTCTCATACATGCTCGTCGGTTGTTGGTACTCTTGACCTGGCATTTCTTCAAAACAATGTTGATCTGATCGAGATATGTTCGCCGAGGTCGACCTCTACTGACTTGTCCATTTACACTCGCCTTATAAATTTGTTTCGTCAATCTTTCTTCATCCATCCTTTCTACGCGTCCAAACCATCTAAGCATTCCTTTATCTATCTTTGTAGCCAAATCTTTTTTTACACCACATCGTTCTCTTATCTCACTATTCTTTACTTTATCCAACCAAATCACTCCGGCTATACTTCTCAGACTTCTCATCTCCACAGTATTAATCATATTTCCATGCTTCTTCTGCCAAACCCAACATCCACTACCATACATAAGTGTAGGAACCAACACTCCTCTTTGCACAGCCAGACGTGCCTTTTTTGACACTTTCTGGGTGTTCATAAAGCTATACAGTGCCCCATTCATTTGTTTTTCTGCCAACACCCTTCGCTCAATGTCACTGTCATACTTTCCATTTCTTGTAAACTTTGAACCCAGGTATACAAACTTATTTACTTGTTCCACTTTTTCTCCCTTAATTAGAACTTTACAGTTTTTCATGCTTTCTTCTCTTTCAAAAACCATTACTTTGTTTGTCTGCTCAAATAGATATAGACGGGTTACTATTCTTATACCCGAGGTGCTCGATAAATCTAAAAAACCAAAAAACACTTTTCCTTAATGAAAAAAAAGTTCCATTTTACAAAATTTTTACAAAATTTTTTTGTAGTGCTCCATTTTAGTAATATGCGGGATTCTGCGCATACTTTGTTAAACGTTACAAAGCTAAAGCAACAAATTACTTAATCCAACAAAACATGTTACCGGGACGAAAGGGGGAAAAATAACAAATTAGGTTTAAAAACTAAATACTCTATAAATTTCTCTATGAAATACATTGTTTTCGAAAGCTCCGAACATTACCAAAAAAATGTAAAATCAGTTTAAAAAGTATAGTAATTTATTGACTTTTACCTGAATTATTGGCATCCATCACTTTTCACTGAATAACTTATTTAAAAAACAATATATCCACTTTAAATGATTTGTTTATACTGACAGTGACAAGAACAGACTTGCTCACGAGATTGACAATGGAAGTTTGAATATTTATTTGACAATTTCCAGGCAACGACAAACAATGCGTTGGGTGACATATTGTTCTTGGGACTGTATATTTGAGTGGGAAATAATTTGTTTTATTTGTTTTTGAAAGTTAACTTTGGGCCGCCTAAATCGTTCAAATCCATCAATGTGCGTCGTCGCTTATAAGCCTATACACATCTTAAAGTTTCGTGTCTGGCATAGGGTCTGTCTTCTGAAATGGTTGTAATACAAGTATAGAAATGCATAATTGGCAATTGGCACTGCGCACTGCCTTTGCTTTAGTTCACTTTAAACCACGCAGCGCCTGTGTTGTTGTTACACAGTGCTTTCATTTCAAAACCAGCCAGTCCAAATAACTGATGATTTTTTCGTAAATGCAAGGAAAGCAAAAAACACATCGAAATTTAAATCAAGGGGGTGGTTTTAAAATTATATTCTGCTGTTTCCAAGTGGTACCCCTTTAACATCCCTCACCTCTTCTTTAAAATGTTAAATAGCAATCCCTACGTTGTGATACATCAAATGAAAATCCAATAAAAATGCAAATCAGCCATATAAACAACAATTATATTTATTTTGACGATAACAACAAATTTTGTGAAATAACATGAGACCATAACAAAAACGATCTACGCCACTGTTGGATGTCTAATTAGGGATCAATTAACTTACTTTTGAATACATGTTATCTTTTTTGACATTTTTTATCATTTTGTTTCTTAGTTTTAAAAATATTAATCGTATATTTAGTTGGTTATTTGTGACGTTAAATTAGCTGTAGCATCTTGAGTTATTTAAAATGGTGTATTTTCTGCAAGAACAAATAGAAATAATATGTAATTACGGTCATGAAAAAAAGTGCACTCGAGAAACAGCTCGAGTTTTTAGTGAAAGGCATCCTGATCATCATAAGAGTTAGTTGAATTTTGTAAAACAATGTCCCAAGAAGACGTAAGAAGACGCAAACCCCTACAAAAAGAAAAAACCAGCAGTCAACCGTAACCAAAGAATGACCAGCTGTGATACAACCATCCCTTGTCAGCTGAAATAATAAGAATGCCATCAAAAACGTTAATTGTAAAAAACACCAAGTCTCGCAACTCAGTTCTTCTATCGTAAAAAGTTGTGAGATCCATGTAATACCGAGTCGGTTAATTTATTCAGTCCTTACTTAACGCTCCTTCTGTCTTAAGTTAATACGTAATAAGCTAACCCAGCAACATCTAATAGTGACCATATAAATATAAAAAATCTTTTGTTTTAAATAAATAGATTCACTTGGCAATCGCACTAAACAATCTAATTTAATATAATATGTATTACCTACTTGTGAGACACATTGTGTTTTCATGCGATGGCCAAGTCAACTACTTATTTAAAACATAAAGGATTTTTTATATATATATGGTCACTGTTGTTGGGTAAGCTAATTACGTAATAACTTAAGACAGAAGGACCCTTATAAGTAGGGACTGAATAAATTAACCGACTCGGTATTACATGGATCTCACAACTTTTTTCGGTACAAAACTGAGTTGCGAGTTATTACGAGTTATGTTTTTAATGGCATTTCATTTTTTTTGTAGATAGTACTACTTTTTTTCCTATATTATACATATAAAGGTACACTGATTCATTCACTGCGAATGTAACTTTGTAATCCTATATATTTATATGGGATTACAAAGTTATTTATGCAGTTGGTGTATCTAGAAAACTGGACCGAAATTGCAAAATATTTTAATTTATACTTGATTTATACACTAAACCCTAATTGTATTCTAAATTTGAAGCTTCTATGTCTGTTAGAAGTGCCTTAGAGTTTTGATGATCGATCAGTCAGTGAGTGAAAAAATTAAGAAACTTTGACTTGATGTAATTCTTATGCTACTGGTTTAAATTGAATGAAATTTGAAATATACCGTGTTTATACAATGCCTGCGTGGTTACTGAAAATTCAGGCTTTTAGTTTTATCCACAACATTAATCCTACCCGATAATCTTAAAAGTTTGTATTACTTACATAAAGTTATAAAAAAATTTCTTTGGTGGAAATATCCCAATCTTATACAATTTTAATTAAAAGCATTATTTTGTTTAAAGCTGTATTATTTCAAAAATAAATTTTTTACTATTAGCAACTAGAACATGATATTATTTAACGCCATTTTATTTTTGTTAGTCATAACGGTTTTTTCTTTTTCTTTGTCTCATTCCATTTATCTGCTACCATAAATAGATACTGACAACGGAATTTAAGCCGGATAAACAGTAATAAAGTTATGATTTTAGGTCAAAATCAATATTAATTTAAGCCGATTTGAACTTTATTAGATTTTTGTAAATATTTTGTTCTTGTATCAGTTTAGTCACCTTAATAAATATTGTTACGAAATTACTTCTTTCTTGGGTTCGGTGATTTTAAATTGTCGATACATTAACAAAATAATTTTTATTCCAATACTTTTACACAATAAATTTTACTTTTATAAATCACTTAGATATTCAACTAATTACAACTTTTACAACTATTTAAATTTCATAATTTATGAACACTTTTAAAACTGTCTTTTTCACGACCGCTGTCCTTTTTATATTTCTAAATCATAATTCCAGACTAGTCCACCTTTTTCTCTCGAGTCCGATACAATCCTTCTACCTTCGTGACGCGGTGTTCGAGACTTTGCAAGACTGAGGCGGCGGCCGACAAAGCGGTCATTAATATGCACCCTAGTTGTGGTCGATTCTCGGATGCCGACAAATAAACAGGGCCGAGTGGTAACAATATAATTAGATCATTTTGAAGTTTTATGTTTATTAATAGTAGTAATTTTTATTTTTTTTTAAAGTCAATATCCTTTTTTGTCAAAAATTAAAAAAATACATAAAAATACGTTTAAGTCAACTATAATAAATCGAAACAAAGATAAAGATCTACAAAATATGATCAGACCAGTGGTAATATATGGAAGCCAAGCCTGGACACTGACAATGAGAAACGAAGAAAAATTTAAGAGAAAAATACTCCGAAAAATCTTCGGTCCGATACAAAAAGAAGAAGGATGAATAATAAGATACAACCACGAACTAAGAGAATTTTATAAATCGCCAGACGTGGTAACATTCATCAAAATATTAAGACTGAAGTGGGCTGGACACATGATTGGAATTCCAAATAAAATAATGCCAAAAAGGATACATAAGGCACATTCCAAAAACAGTCAGGCCTGGATGACAGGGATATTCGCATTATATCTAACCTTTACTGGAAACAAAAGGCTCGTGTTCGGGTGGAGATTGCGCTCTCTGAAGAGTTTGAAGTACGCCAAGGAGTTCGACAGGGATGTGTGCTCTCTCCTCTGCTCTTTAATGTTTATACAACAATGTTGAGGGTCTCCAGAGGCTAATAGACAGAGTAACAGAAGTTTGCAAAACCTACAACATGCGCCTAAACACAAATAAAACAAAGGTTATGATAATAAGCAAACAAGATATTGATGGCCAGTTTTACGCAAACGGCTCCCAACTGAAAACGGTTCCATCGATAAACTACCTGGGCACATTTCTTAAAAACAAATGGAAACAAATAAAGGAAATTAAGATTCGAATTGAGAAGAGAAGATAAAGAAAAAGAGATTTTAAACGTAATCAAAGAACGCAAACTTTCATACTTCGGACATGTTATGCGAAACCAGAAATATAGCCTACTTCAGCTTATTATGCAGGGCAAGCTTAACGGCAAAAGAGGTCCTGAAAGACTACGAATATCGTGGCTGCGATATCTAAGCCAATGGACAGGAATGACAACTACGGATCTTTTTCGGGCTGCAGCAAATAAAATCAGTTGGGCCGTAGTAATCGCCAACGTCCACTGAGGATAAGGCACAAGAAGAAGAAGATTTCAAAGGAACGAGGACCAAGGGAAGACCTTGACGTTGATGGGCGGAGAACGTCGCGAAAGATGCAGCCGAACTCCTACGCGAGTGAGAAATTGGGAGAGTAGCCATGAGCACAGACGATTGGAGGAGGAAGATAGGAGAGGCCTGGGTCCAGTAGGACTGTAGCGCCATGGAGAGAGAGAATTAAAATGTAAACAATTTAAATAAAAAGACACCACAGGAAATTAATTATAATAATTTACAAAAATTTAAAAATCTTTGCAATACCGCTAGCAAATGATTATGGAGCGTAGGGATAAAAAGGGCAATCTTTTATGGGACTTTTATTGTCCACCAAAATGTGGTAAATAAAGGTGGCGCTGGTAGACGTATGGGTTAGATCTGAATTTGGCGGTTTTAGATAAAGTGAAGTATGTCAAAGGAAAATACATAAGCAATAATTTTTAAACAAAACAAGTAAACAAGTGAACGTAAAAGTAAAAAGAAAATAAAAAATTCACAACATCTCTTGTCCTTTTTTTCAACCAACGGTATGCTAATATAATTCGGTATTATTTGTAGGACAATTTCACATAGATAGAGTGAAGTCTGCTGACTGGAAGTAAAATCTTAAAATACCTGTATAAACTTGTTGATGAAAGAATCATAAATGAAAAATTAACTGCTTACGTGGTCAAGTAAAAGCGAATGTAAACCTTTCTTTTTCTAATTTTGCTATCAACTTTTACAACTTTGGGCGCTCTTTTTTAAAATGGATATCTGGTACAGTAACACAGGGACATTTTTGTGACACAGAGATAGTTCTCCTTACCTCTACCCTTCGTATAAATTATCAATTTAAAAGCATTAAAAATGGCGGATTATAAAATATAGCCATTTAAGCTTGTACAAAAATATAGACCATTTTCACTTGCCCTGCGTCTCTAGGTATATATCTCTAACCAGCACCTCCTTAAAGTCTTGGAATAGGAATAATAAATTTTAAAGGAAAGCCAGTTCATAAACTAAAGGACCAATTAACAAGTGACCGTTTCTTATATGTCTTTGTGTTCTGTAGTTTTATCTGCACAACCATGAAAAGGAATAAGAAAACATCTGACAGTACCTACATAAAAGTATCCGAAGATAAAAGGTCTGTCATCGCTTTAAAATAGGCCAAAGAATAAAGGTTATGTATCTGGAACATTGATCATTCGACTAGCCCTTTTAAGAATATAGTCCAAAAGCTTAGAATTTCATAAATTGTTAGATTGGTAAACGAAAAGTATTTTTTTGGTTCTAAATACTAATCTCAGTTTTTGGCAGTAAATTTAACCTGTGAGAAAATATAGATATCTCCCTTGAAAGTAACTCGTTGATACAATAATACATCTTCATAACATCATTCGTAATATTTGGTAAACAGAAACTCTATCTTCTGATTGGAGTCCAATCACGTGTATCTGTTTGGTTTTTTTCCTTACTTAGAGAGTCATATACTATAATCTAACATAACCTACCTTGAAAGTAGATAATTAATTAATTAAGTGTGGATGTTGATGTTAGCTTCATAAAAAAAAATAAGAATCAGTTAACTAATAAAGATTAAAACTAAAATGATTAATTTGTAAAAAGGAACTCCGACGAAATAATGTAACATCACACTTATACGCACTCACACTCACATTATGTACAGAGCGAGAGCTGAGAGCAAACAAAACAATCGTCTGTCCACACCCGATGCAAGTACGTAAAAAATGAGAAATCTCGTACCTGACGATAAAGAATCTTGAATTTTCAAAGCAAGTGCCACCAATTTTCTTCTCCTTGATGAAAACACCTTTAATTGAATAAAGTCAAAATAGCACAACCACTTACATAGTAAGATGTATGAAAAGACACTGACTTCGACAGCTCCCGGAGTTTCTTCATTGTTTTGCGATGAGGAGAAAGGGAAAATTGTATTCAGATATCATAACAATATACCTGCTCGTCAACCCTTTTGCGTCATCAATTTGTCGTTCTACCCAAAAATTCGTTTTTCCTATTCTGTAAATCTACTCCTCAAATTAATAAATTATTGTCAAATTTACTTTTAAGTCCGCTCATAACTTTACTTTGCCTAGCGTACTTTGCGAAAACGGTTTTTCGCGGTTTTATCGATTTTTGACAAAGTTGTGTCAGTTTAAGCTTTGCTAAAAATAATTATAACAAACCAAAATTATTGAATCAGACTTAGAATTACAGTCTAGTTCTAAGACAAATAAATTAACTATTCAAAATTCAAAACGGATTTTTTTCCAATTATGCTTATCCTTCGCGCCCGCCTACTTGGCGCCCTAGGCGGTCGCCTAGTTCGCCTATATGGTAGAGCCGGCCCTGGATTGAACAGTAGCAATCATCCATCCACTTGATAAAAAAGGTGATAAAAGTGATTTAAACAATCATATAAAATCAATTATTGTACCTCAAACAGAAATAAAAATACGCCACTGTATACTGTATATTGTTTTTCACTTTTTTCTGCTATTGTTCGTTATCAGTATATTTTTTGGTGGTTTTTTTTTGTATATGATGTCTAATGATGCTTTGTTAGTATTGAACACGGATTTCTGGTTTTTTAATTGTTGCTGTCTGTGGAGTTTACAGTTTGTAAAACTCGTATATAGTGTTAGCAATCATGGAAAGAAGGCATTTAACTCGCGATGAAATGATGAAGGCTATAGGTCTGCTTGAAGCAGGGATGCGCCAAGTATATCATACTACTTACAACCAAAAAATTAATTTGGAGAAAATTTTACAATATAAGGCAGTATCACTAGATTTTGCGGCAGCTTATTGTATTGTTGTTATTTAAAATTACTAATTAGCATTTAACCGGTACAATTATGCACTTAACTAATATTTTTTTTAAATGATATTTTAAATATCAATATTTAAAATACTTCTTAACTGCAATTCACAAAAATTATTCATGTTTATTTAAATAATCCCAACTATTATTACAAAATTCAAGTTTTTATTAGCAAAATCAAAAATGACATTTACACAATAAATTGCAGATCCGGTATAAAATGGAATAAATTTTCTTTTTTTTATGCATCGTCGAATAAATTTAAATTTTTGTTAATTTTATGCGAAACATTTAAAATACGTTTGCTATTTGGTTGAAATACATACATACATACGGCCATACATACAGAGGATGAAACGTGAATTTCTCAGTGTTAAATTCACTAAAATTTCAACGGCTAATTTCACTAAAAACCTTTTTGATCTAAAGTTAAGAAAGCACGTATACGACCCTAAGTTCTGCTCCTTTGCAATAACGCACGTATACGATCCTACTTTTTATGACCAGAATCTTCTTTTCTCTTCAGCTACTTACGTACAATCACAGTAATAAGGTAAATCGGTATGATTTTAAAAAGGCCTTTCCGCCAAGTTATGTATCATCGACAGATTGTCATAAAACTGACCGACTTGGGGGAAAGTAGATAAAAAGAACAGAGAGAGACACACAAATTCATTCGTCTTCAGTCTTCGTCTCTCAACTAACTCCAACAGTCTATCGCCGAACTTCAACACTGACGCACATCGCCTCTCTTGTCAAATTTTTCTTTCATTTCGATAAATACACGTAGTTAACAGTAATTCTAATTGTGCATCATTTCCCTAGCACTCGTCACACAATATTACCAAAGTGACTACATTGGAACAACTAAATGGTCCATTAACACCAGGGTCAAAGAACACAAAGCCAACTGCCGTCTTGGACATACAGAAAAATATGCCGTCGCGGAGCACCCAATTAATAATAATGATCACAAAATTAAATTTGAGGACACCCAAGCTTTATGCACCACATCTGCATATTACCAGAGGCTTTACCTGTATTTCCGTGCTCAAGTGATGCCAAACATGCATTGATAAAAGTGATATGCAGTTTTTTTATTGTCTTTCTTGCCATACAATAATCAACAATAATCAATCATCTTTTTCCAAGAAAGTGAATTCCTCAAATCATCCCATCACAATGTCCGGAAATACCCTTGAACCAAGTCCCTCCATCTCGATTTTGGGAGTCACGGTGTCCAATAACATGTCTTGGCATGACCATGTTGCTAACATCGCAAAGTCGGCAAGCCAGAGGCTAGGTTTTCTGTGGAAAGCCAGAAAGTTTTCTACTCCTGATCAACTGTTGACGACGTACAAGGCTCAAATTCGACCTCTACTGGAGTATTGCTCGCACATTTGGGGTTCAGCACCAAGACATTCTCTTCGTCTTCTAGATTCCATTCAGAAAAGAGCCATTCGCTTGATAAACAGCTCAACTCTCACAGATACCCTTCACCCTCTAGAACATAGAAGAAGAGTTGCAGACCAGTCATTGCTCTACATATATTTCCATGGCAGATGCTCCAGAGAAATAAAAACTCTTGTACAATCATCGGCCACATTCGGCCGAAGAACTCGGCACGCTGATTAGTCTCACCCATTTACTCTCAAGATTGACACTACAAGGACCAATCTTCATCAAGAATCCTTCTTTTACAGGGCTGCTACGGAATGGAATAAACTTCCAAAATCAATTTTTCCAGAGAACTATGACCTGCAACTTTTTAAAAAGCGTGTCCACAATCATTTCCTTTCTATAATCCCTTTCCCTTCTAATAGTCGCAGTGCGGACCGTCTGCGGCACACACTATAGGTCTACCCTTTTTGCGACTATTTTCATAAAAAAAAAAAAAAAAACATTTTTTCCAAGAGGTAAAGAATATAAAAAAGTCTTTAGACCCAGAGGTAATAAAGTAACCTTATTACAAGTGAAGTTAAAGTGATAGAGACCTGGAGAAGATACCTTAACAGGTTATTAAAGGTGCAGATAAATTCTGGCCTAAATATACATATCTTACGGCCGAAACGCTAGAGGACCAACCTACACTAAAAGAAGTATCACGACTTATCCATGAACTAAAAAAACAACAAAGCTTCAGGAAACGACACTATATCGGCATAAGCAAGCAAGTCAAATTTTAAGTTTAAATGTTTGTGATAACTAAGCTTTATAAAATTATTAAAAAGAAATAAAAATCCAGCAAGTACAGCAAAAAACAGTATATCAAAAAGTTTCTTTAAAAGTTTTAAAATTTTCTTTTATATAAATCTCCCTACCAAGTATTGTGCACGTGATTAGATTCAATTCGAAAAAGCTTTCACACACCTTCCAATAATAAAACTGTTTTCTTGTGAATATCTTATGCAGGGTGTTTCAAAAAAAGGTGGATAGGTAGAAAACTGAAAAATAATTGGGGGATTGCTAAGTAAAAAATGTTTGTTACGCCATCCGTATTCAAGATAAAGGAGGTTGAAGAAAAAAAAAGTATACATTATATATATAAGTATATATTATTATGATTTTGATGAAACTGCTGGATGTTTGGTAATAAAAATTTTTTCGAATATGTTTTAGAAGCTGATACATCCCATGAATTTGTTTTTTTATCTGACTCTCATAGAGGGCGCTAGTTACACGTTTCGTACCAAGTAGTATTGAACCTAACTTTCTTAAGGTTGGATCAAAATTTTAAGTCAACATAAACCATCATTCAATTTTAGACCGAAAAGGTACTTTGGGTAAAACTCGATACTGTGTACCGTTTTCGGAATATTTTAATTTGAAAAATAAGACGTAATGACCAAATTGTACACATTTAATTTTGATAAAATTACTTTTTTATTTATTTAGTACACTACTTTTTTAATATTTCAATGAACTAAAATGCGCATTTTTTTTTATTTGGGGTCATGAATCAAAAAACAATTTCTACAAAAGTTTCGAATTGTGCTAATTGATCCCGTGTTTTCAAAAATCTCCCTACCAAGTATTTCGCACGTGATTAGATTCAATTCAAAAAACTTTTCTCGTATCTTCCAATAATAAAACTGTTTGCTTGTGTATATCTTATATAATTAAATTTTTATTTTAAATGTTGGTGATAACTAACTTTACAAAATAATCAGAAAAAAATAAATCTAGCCAAAAAATACCAGTAAATAATACTTTAAATAACGCGCAAGTAATTGCATTTTTTTAAATACCTGCTGGCTCTCAAGTTCCAATTAGTTATTCATGTGCACATTTAATTTTGTTTAAATTACTTTTTTATTTATTTGGTACACTACTTTTTTAATATTTCAATGAACTAAATTGCGCATTTTTTTTTATTTGGGGTCATGAATCGAAAAAACAATTTCTACAAAAGTTTCTTAAAAAGTTTCGATTTGTGCTAATTAATCCCGTGTTTTCAAAAATCTCGCTACCAAGTATTTCGCACGTGATTAGATTCAATTCAAAAAACTTTTCTCGTATCTTCCAATAATAAAACTGTTTGCTTGTGTATATCTTATATAAGTAAATTTTTATTTTAAATGTTGGTGATAACTAACTTTACAAAATAATCAGAAAAAAATAAATCTAGCCAAAAAATACCAGTAAATAATACTTTAAATAACGCGCAAGTAATTGCATTTTTTTAAATACCTGCTGGCTCTCAAGTTCCAATTAGTTATTCATGTGCACATTTAATTTTGTTTAAATTACTTTTTTATTTATTTGGTACACTACTTTTTTAATATTTCAATGAACTAAATTGCGCATTTTTTTTTATTTGGGGTCATGAATCGAAAAAACAATTTCTACAAAAGTTTCTTAAAAAGTTTCGATTTGTGCTAATTAATCCCGTGTTTTCAAAAATCTCGCTACCAAGTATTTCGCACGTGATTAGATTCAATTCAAAAAACTTTTCTCGTATCTTCCAATAATAAAACTGTTTGCTTGTGTATATCTTATATAAGTAAATTTTTATTTTAAATGTTGGTGATAACTAACTTTACAAAATAATCAGAAAAAAATAAATCTAGCCAAAAAATACCAGTAAATAATACTTTAAATAACGCGCAAGTAATTGCATTTTTTTAAATACCTGCTGGCTCTCAAGTTCCAATTAGTTATTTATGTGCACATTTAATTTTGTTTAAATTACTTTTTTATTTATTTGGTACACTACTTTTTTAATATTTCAATGAACTAAATTGCGCATTTTTTTTTATTTGGGGTCATGAATCAAAAAACAATTTCTACAAAAGTTTCGAATTGTGCTAATTGATCCCGTGTTTTCAAAAATCTCCCTACCAAGTATTTCGCACGTGATTAGATTCAATTCAAAAAACTTTTCTCGTATCTTCCAATAATAAAACTGTTTGCTTGTGTATATCTTATATAAGTAAATTTTTATTTTAAATGTTGGTGATAACTAACTTTACAAAATAATCAGAAAAAAATAAATCTAGCCAAAAAATACCAGTAAATAATACTTTAAATAACGCGCAAGTAATTGCATTTTTTTAAATACCTGCTGGTTCTCAAGTTCCAATTAGTTATTCATGTGCACATTTAATTTTGTTTAAATTACTTTTTTATTTATTTGGTACACTACTTTTTTAATATTTCAATGAACTAAATTGCGCATTTTTTTTTATTTGGGGTCATGAATCGAAAAAACAATTTCTACAAAAGTTTCTTAAAAAGTTCCGATTTGTGCTAATTGATCCCGTGTTTTCAAAAATCTCGCTACCAAGTATTTCGCACGTGATTAGATTCAATTCAAAAAACTTTTCTCGTATCTTCCAATAATAAAACGTTTTGCTTGTGTATATCTTATATAAGTAAATTTTTATTTTAAATGTTGGTGATAACTAACTTTACAAAATAATCAGAAAAAAATAAATCTAGCCAAAAAATACCAGTAAATAATACTTTAAATAACGCGCAAGTAATTGCATTTTTTTAAATACCTGCTGGCTCTTAAGTTCCAATTAGTTATTCATGTGCACATTTAATTTTGTTTAAATTACTTTTTTATTTATTTGGTACACTACTTTTTTAATATTTCAATGAACTAAATTGCGCATTTTTTTTATTTGGGGTCATGAATCGAAAAAACAATTTCTACAAAAGTTTCTTAAAAAGTTCCGATTTGTGCTAATTGATCCCGTGTTTTCAAAAATCTCGCTACCAAGTATTTCGCACGTGATTAGATTCAATTCAAAAAACTTTTCTCGTATCTTCCAATAATAAAACGTTTTGCTTGTGTATATCTTATATAAGTAAATTTTTATTTTAAATGTTGGTGATAACTAACTTTACAAAATAATCAGAAAAAAATAAATCTAGCCAAAAAATACCAGTAAATAATACTTTAAATAACGCGCAAGTAATTGCATTTTTTTAAATACCTGCTGGCTCTCAAGTTCCAATTAGTTATTCATGTGCACATTTAATTTTGTTTAAATTACTTTTTTATTTATTTGGTACACTACTTTTTTAATATTTCAATGAACTAAATTGCGCATTTTTTTTTATTTGGGGTCATGAATCGAAAAAACAATTTCTACAAAAGTTTCTTAAAAAGTTCCGATTTGTGCTAATTGATCCCGTGTTTTCAAAAATCTCGCTACCAAGTATTTCGCACGTGATTAGATTCAATTC
Organism: Agelastica alni; assembly: GCA_950111635.1. Classification (NCBI taxonomy): domain Eukaryota; kingdom Metazoa; phylum Arthropoda; class Insecta; order Coleoptera; family Chrysomelidae; genus Agelastica; species Agelastica alni. The sequence goes on from OX467714.1 coordinate 22,169,000, forward strand.
AAAAAACTTTTCTCGTATCTTCCAATAATAAAACTGTTTGCTTGTGTATATCTTATATAAGTAAATTTTTATTTTAAATGTTGGTGATAACTAACTTTACAAAATAATCAGAAAAAAATAAATCTAGCCAAAAAATACCAGTAAATAATACTTTAAATAACGCGCAAGTAATTGCATTTTTTTAAATACCTGCTGGCTCTCAAGTTCCAATTAGTTATTCATGTGCACATTTAATTTTGTTTAAATTACTTTTTTATTTATTTGGTACACTACTTTTTTAATATTTCAATGAACTAAATTGCGCATTTTTTTTATTTGGGGTCATGAATCGAAAAAACAATTTCTACAAAAGTTTCTTAAAAAGTTCCGATTTGTGCTAATTGATCCCGTGTTTTCAAAAATCTCCCTACCAAGTATTTCGCACGTGATTAGATTCAATTCAAAAAACTTTTCTCGTATCTTCCAATAATAAAACTGTTTGCTTGTGTATATCTTATATAATTAAATTTTTATTTTAAATGTTGGTGATAACTAACTTTACAAAATAATCAGAAAAAAATAAATCTAGCCAAAAAATACCAGTAAATAATACTTTAAATAACGCGCAAGTAATTGCATTTTTTTAAATACCTGCTGGCTCTCAAGTTCCAATTAGTTATTCATGTGCACATTTAATTTTGTTTAAATTACTTTTTTATTTATTTGGTACACTACTTTTTTAATATTTCAATGAACTAAATTGCGCATTTTTTTTTATTTGGGGTCATGAATCGAAAAAACAATTTCTACAAAAGTTTCTTAAAAAGTTCCGATTTGTGCTAATTGATCCCGTGTTTTCAAAAATCTCCCTACCAAGTATTTCGCACGTGATTAGATTCAATTCAAAAAACTTTTCTCGTATCTTCCAATAATAAAACTGTTTGCTTGTGTATATCTTATATAAGTAAATTTTTATTTTAAATGTTGGTGATAACTAACTTTACAAAATAATCAGAAAAAAATAAATCTAGCCAAAAAATACCAGTAAATAATACTTTAAATAACGCGCAAGTAATTGCATTTTTTTAAATACCTGCTGGCTCTCAAGTTCCAATTAGTTATTCATGTGCACATTTAATTTTGTTTAAATTACTTTTTTATTTATTTGGTACACTACTTTTTTAATATTTCAATGAACTAAATTGCGCATTTTTTTTTATTTGGGGTCATGAATCGAAAAAACAATTTCTACAAAAGTTTCTTAAAGTTTCGATTTGTGCTAATTGATCCCGTGTTTTCAAAAATCTCGCTACCAAGTATTTCGCACGTGATTCGATTAAATTCGAAAAACTGTTTACACACCTTACATTAAAAAAAATGATTGCTATGGTATACATTAAGTTAAACAAGAAAAATTTTTGGCTTTAGTATTTGTGACAACTAACTTTAAATAATTATCAGAAAAAGATAAAAATTTAGCAAGTTTTAAAAATTACCAGTAATTAAATAGATACTTGAAATAACGCGCACGTGACTGCATTTTTTTTAAACAACGAATATTTGACCAAAACTAACAGAACCAAATACAAAATATGTAAAAATATTTTAAATCCGCGTGACTATTTTTTTTATCACTAGAATATGTGCGGTAGCCAAAGTATTGAGGTCACGTTTAGTAAAATTGATCGTCGCGATAAATTTAAAAAATAAATACATGAATCGATAACTTACCCTTAGAAATTAAAAAAAAAAATGTCCCAATATTAAAAACACACCGTTTTTAAAACATTCACCACCACACCTATCAAGGCAGCTGTTGTAATGACTGAGATACTTAACTAACATTAAGTCTGTCACATGATTTTCATATACGGCGCGGTTCACTGTAGTCAAGACGAGGTTATACGAATTAAATACAATTGTTTGATAAGCTGATGATACACATGCACTGCTTGTTTTTAAGGATCGATATTAATCGTTAGGTTTATCTTGAAATCCATAAAAATATTTCGTTACAATTATTTCGTCTTTTGTTGTGATTTCAGGAATCGTGATTTTATTAAGATATTACACAGATTGATTTTAATTATTTACGATAGCGATATTATTTAGCATTATTTTTTGATTGATTTATTATTAATGTTGACATTTAACTTTATTTTCTATAATTTATTTATCGTCTGCTATAATTTAATTTGTGCGTGATAATTAAGTATGTGCCTATTTCTAAACAAAAAACTTATCGAGAGCCACATCAACGATTTTTGTTCACAATAAAGCAAAAAAATAGAAATAAAACCTCTTAACAAAAGCATAAAAGCGTAAAAATTATAGAAAACTGTAGTGTTATTACAGTAAACTATTAAAGGGTTTTAATTTTGACAGCGTGAATAGGTGTAAAAATGTGTAACTGATTGTTTAAAAACCAGCTTACTTTCGCTGTATGATACCTATTTTAATTTTAATATAGGTATATATATATATATATATATATATATATATATATATATATATATATATATATATATATATATATATATATGTGGGTCAATTATTCATCAGATAACAACTACTCCCCTGACTATATGTCGCGACAGGCATTGAATTACATCCGGTGTATAATCGTGTATACTACCCCATCACAGGAAGCATGTTTGTCTCTCGTCAGCAGGTTTGATCTGCAATTAAAATATTAAATATTAAAATAGGTATCATGCAGCGAAAATAAGCTGGTTTTTAAATCAGTTACACATTTTTACACCTATTCACGCTGTCAAAACTGAAAACCTTTAATAGTTTACTGTAATAACACTACAGTTTTATATAATTTTTACATTACTTTTCTCCGATTCTGGGAAGTTACTTACCGGGTGGTGCTTGTTAAAAAGTACAGATGTCGCGACTGACGATTTTTGCGTGATTCTTCATGTGTACTTGGTAGGAACGGGAGCCGTGAATTTATTTAATTGCAGATCAAAACCTGCCCTATACTGACAAGGGACAAACATCCCGAAACAGGTACATAGATGGTAGCTACGATGAAATAAATTTAATAGCCCTTTCTCTCACTTAACAAGCATCTGTATATCTTGCTTTCTGTGATGGAGTAGCATACACGATTATACATCGGATGTAATTCAATGCCTGTCACGACATATAGTCACGGGAATAGTTGTTATCTGATGTATAATCGACCCACATATATATATATTAGAACGTACGTCCATACCAAGAGAGTTGTCTTTGTTCGATATATTTAATGATCGTATCCTCCAGTCCCATTCTTTGTCGGATGTCTTCGTTTCTCACTCTATCTGCACGGGAAATTCTTGCTGCTCGTCTAAGTGCATCCATTTCTGTAGCTTCTAGCATTCTTTTATTCCTCTTGATCATTCTCCATATTCCTGAACCATAAAGTAGGCTACTTTTAATTATTGTGTTGTATATGTTGTATTTTCTCTGTCTGGTTGTTTGTTTACTCCAGAGAATTCCATTTAGACATCCAATTGCCTTCCTCGCCTGTTTTGTTCTTGCTCTTATTTCTTTCTCATCTTTGCCTGTTTTATCGAATGTTTTTCCTAAGTATTTGTAATCTTCACATGCTACTACAATATCTAAGTTGTTTAGTTGTAAGTTCAGGTAATAATAAACAAACAATTTTCGTGTTTTAATCTTATGGGAATTTACTAATGTACCTCTCAACACAGTGCGCCCGTTAAGTTTACCGTTGCTAACTCAGTGAGGGCTTGCATGCAGTCCCACACCACCGATGATGTTGTGGTATTACTCACGAGGGCCCCAATGGCCGCGCGACTGTCAGTGAGAATATCAATCTCACTGTTGGTCACTCTGTTTTCTGTTAGGTCCGTAGCGCACCTGAGTATAGCATAGACCTGAAAGACCCACTATTATTTAGTTTATTCAACCGAGTCACTCCGGCTATACTTCTCAGACTACTCATCTCCGCAGCAATAATCCTATTTTCATGCTTCTTCTGCCAAACCCAACATTCACTACCATACATAAGTGTAGAAACCAACACAACTCTATGCACAGCCAGACGGGCCCTTTTTAACACTTTCTGGCTGTTCATAGAGCTCTGCAGTGCCCCATTCATTTTTTTTTCTGCCAACACCCTTCGCTTATTGTCACTGTCATACTTTCCATCTCTTGTAAACTTTGAACCAAAGTACACAAATTTATTTACTTGTTCCACTCTTTCTCCTTAATCAGAACTTCACAGTTTGTCATGCTTTTTTCTCTTTCAAAAACCATTACTTTTGCTTGCATTAATTTCATCCCTTTAATTTTCAGGGCATCAGGCATAACATCAACCATCGCCTGCAACTCCTCTTCAGATGACGCTAATATGACTTGTTCATCGACGTAAAGAAGGCATTTGACTCCGTGTAAGCTTCGTTTATCCTGACACAATCAGTGGAATCCTCGTAAAGTGACTTCAGTGCTCGTATTAAACTACCGCTCACCCTATGCATAGACAATGTCGATCACAATTCACCTCTCCTCAACACTCTATTATAGGCGCAATAGACCATCTGACTTCTAGCCAAGAATTTTTCGTCTTTACCTCAGTTTTAAAAACATTTTAATGTGTGGTATAACGCATAACTTTAAAATGACATGTTTTTATGTGGGAAACAACTTGTCTTTATTTGTATGTGTCCTATTCTTCAAACATTCAAGTTGTTTGTTAATGATGTTTGGATATTAAAAAATAATTACTAGGTCTTTCTATAAGTAACAAACTTTGATGGTGCATATCCCACAAATGTTTCGATTATATTGATATCTCCAGTAACTATGAAAATAATAATGTTAAACAACGATGCGTTACTCACCTAAAATGTCCATTAATACTTGATGTATACGAAAGAGTATTGTTATAAAAATAAAACCAGAACAAACAGTTGTTGCATACAGATTAAGAATTGTATCTTCCACTTACAGTAGTACCTTTGGTAAGTTTTAAGCTTCTAAGCGAAAATATAGCTTTGCCCGTCTCGCTTCATAACTGAATAAATTTAAAATTATTAGTCTCGATATTTTCGTGCTATTCGAGGAAACCTTAAAGGGTTTCTGGCACATTATTGATTCTTGATGTACTTATGGAGCATAATTTGTAGCTTAAGAGCAATGATCATTTAATGTTTTTTTAAATTTAAAAATATGTCGCCAATATAAAATGAAAATAATTTACTGGGTATTATCGATTCTCAAAAGTCTATTTGACAAACGACTCCTTTAGAAAGGTTAATCATTCCATCACCACTTAATTGCTATCTGTCCATGATCGTTTAGACTGGTCGCACAAAAATTTAAAAGCTACTTAAAATCTAAAGATAATACGAAAAAAGTACACCAAAGAAATAATCATTTTAGACAAAATTTGGTAAAAAATAATATAAAAGACATTGCTTTCTTTTAATTTTGATAGTAAGTTATGGTTTCATAATATTTTATCAATATTTTTAATAACTATAATAATGTGATTATTAACAATTTAAGTTTTTTTTGCAATATAATTTATCTCGAAGATAGATTATTAGATAAAAAAATTTTGGTCAGATCACTGAAACAGCTAGTCAATTTTTTTTAAAATTGTTCTGGTTGTGAATAAAAAAGCACTGTTTTATGAACTGACCACTATATCCTAAAACAGATTAGGGCATTTAATGTAATTCTAAGAAAATATTAAACATTTAACTAGCACCCAAATTATTTTTTATAGTTTTTGTAAACTTTACACATTACTTATCACTTAATTATCCAAGTAAACTGCTTATCAAAGAACCGACAAAACACAGAACTGAAGAACTATTGAAGATGAGTAGGAATCAGGTAAGAATTATAACGGGTCTTCTTACTGGTCACAGCCCAATAAGAGGACACCTACAAAAAAATTAGGCTATACAACGGAGAACCTCACTGCAGACAATGTGGTGAAGGGACGGAAACGGCCAAACACATACTGTTAGAATGCGAGGCACTAGACCGCAAAAGACGGACAATATTCGGGCAACCTAGGTTAACCCCTGAAAAATACAACAGCTAACCGGTGAAGAACCTGTACAGATTGGTACAGGGGACTAGGGTGATTGGGTCAGCCCAATGAGGCTGATGTGGCTCTTGAGCTTCATACAAGATCGCTCCTTACATGTGGCAGTTGACGGTATTTCTTCTGATGCGTTTAAAACCAATGCCGGGGTCCCCCAGGGTTCCATCCTGTCCCCCATCTTATTTCTTTTACACATCAATGACCTCTTGAAAACCACCAAGAACCCTATTTACAGTTTCGCAGACGATAGCACACTCAACTTTCACATCCTATCGATCACTTTCGGGGAATGATGGAGGGGCGACCACGCCCCACTCACATGATACTTACCTAACCTATGATGTTATATCTAATTGTATATTTAGATATTAATAACAAAATAGATGACTTTTTTCTAATAATACTGATTTAACTATTACATAATCAATGCGCACCTTGCACACACTTTCGATTGAATGATTGTTTAAATGTTTTGGCCCTCTCGTTCCTTAAAGTCAGGAAATCCCCGTGACCCCACCCGCTTGCGCCGCACGCATCGCATCGGGTTGCGTTCATAAACTCATTCAAACAAACTCACGGCGGTTCTTTTGATTTTAACGCTCAGCTCGTAACTAATGTAAACTAAAACCCAAAGCGTAACGTGCACATTATCTTATGAGACTTGTACAATAAGCGCAATATATGTTTTGTTATTTACAAGGCATATGTTGCGCCTATTGTACCTACTTACTTATCGATACTCCACTACAAACAATATGTTGCTGTGTAAGTGTAACAAAAATCATTTCGATGGCGGCGCCCCTATTGTCTTGGCGCCTGTGTCGCACACAGTCAGATAACGAACTTTTGCGGGGGTAATAGCCCCTAGTCGTCCACATCTAGGTTTTTATATCACGTTTCCAGTTGCTCGATATCTACGGAGAAGCCGCAAATGACACTTTCACTAACTTGGAAACGTCCGCAACTTCTCTGAAAACGACCTGTCCCAATCTTACTAATATAGCCCTATTAGCTTCATCCGCACTAAGTTTACGTCCAGGCACTATTCAAAACAAAATTCCAAATATTAAATTACAGCTGACTAAATAAAGAAACAACAACTGATGTAAAATTCTTGAAAATACAAAAGAAAACAACTTGCCTTATCTTAAACACTTATCAACTTGGATACAAAAAAACCAGTCAGAATAAAACATCTGATCATATTTAACATGAATCTAATATTTGTGAAATTCCCTAACTTTTGTGGAGCAGTTTATTTGTGATCTACTGTAGAGATGATTTTTTTAAAGTAAGAGACCTGCCAAAGGTCTCCAACATGTCAAGTGCCGATTTAAATCGAATTGGTTACCACCCAACCACCTTCTTCAACATTATTACATATACTCGCTAAAAATAACAGCGCAAACTTCTTTATTTATTGTCAAGCAGGGTTATTCGGCAACCGTCGTGTTTTTTTGACGTTTCATCATTGTCCAACTGATTTAATCGGAAGTGGTCGCTAACAATAATAATTAAATTCTAGTCATACTAAACTCTTAATAGATAAAATCCATTATCTTTCTGGTTCGGTTGTCCCATTAGGTCATGTACGAGGTCTGACAATAAAATAGAATTAATTAATTAAATGTCTTCATCTATACCAAGCAATTTTTGTTTTAAAATACACACAACGTCAAAAGTCTTGGACCCCCACTCAGTCTTGTTAAAGAAATGTTTTGTTAGAAAAACAAAATATGTTTATAAAAATATATTTTTTCCTGAATCTGTTTTTTGTGAAAGGAGTATTTTCCATAAACTGGAAAATTTCAAAACTAATAAATGTGTAAATTTGGTAGCAAAATTTATTAAATGAAAAAAAGTAATGAAACATGTTGTACAATGACTAATATTTGGTATGACCTCTTCCACGTTGGAATAACATATTGACACGTCTGTGCATTGAAATAATTAAGCGGTTAATAGTGTCTTGTGGAATATTGTTTCATTCCTCTGCAGCCACTACGACTAACTCATCTGCAGTCTGAGGTGGGTTGATTCGATCGTGAATGGCTCTAGCAATGTAATCTCACATATTTTTAATGGGATTCATATCAAGCGAGTTGGCTGGCCAATTAAATCTACTGATATGTCCTGCTTAAAGTGTATCCTGAACCTTTCTTGCACGATGCGGTCATCAGGTTCTCTCCAGACTCTTTGCCGATTGTCATTACTCATATGTCCAATTCTGGTTTCGTCTGTAAATAAAACCCACCTCCACTGCTGCAAAAGACAACCCCTGTGTTTTCGCGTCCACTGTAGACGGGCTGAACGATGTCTTGGAAGTAAAGTGGAGACCCGTAATGGTCTTCAAGCACGTAAATTTTTATGATGGAGTCGTCTTCGAACTGTAGGTGTCGATATAACACAGCGAAACGTATCCTGGAAGTGGCTCTTGAGAGCTAAAGCTGAAGCTGTGCGGTGTCTGCGGGCATATTGCACCAAATAACGATCCTCTCTTTTGCTAGAAACTCGAGAACGCAGACATTTCACGACCTGGCTTATAATCACAAACATGAAAAGAAAGAAAAGTCACTTGGCACTGCCAATATTTTGATAATAAAGCAAGGACTCGTTATCGACATCTTTTTATTGTCTTTTTTTTCCTAAATTTGTACAAATTTATAAACACAGTAAGGAAAATAACTGGGTTTAATCGAATCATTTAATATATAGGGGGTCCAAGACTTTTGACGTGTGTAATTTGACATACAGTTTTTCTAATATTATTGCATTGATGTATTAATGTTTTGAATGTGGACATCTTTTTGTAAATTTTTATATTTGTATTGAGAACGTTATATTCACATCCAAACCCAAGGTACTTTATTGTCCACTGCAAAAAAATTAAACACTTTTGCGTTTGTTGAATTATTTATTCGGTTATATGGTAAACATTGGACAATCTTTAACTTAAAATCAAAAATACGTAATGGAATATAATCTCTTAGACAAATATGGCACGTATACAATGATTATGTGTACACTATTAAACATTGAGAGTTCATGAAAAATATAAAACCATTTACTATACTGTACACATAAACAAATTATTAAAAAAAATTTACAAGACTATAAGCAAGGAGTATATAAATAATGAATTATAAAGACGTATAGCAATTATAAGCACAAAAACATATTGCAATATATTTCATTGAAAAGATCTACAGTATTATTTAAACACCAAAAAATAAATTAAGGTTATCAAATTAATTTACTGTAAGCTAACATTGAAAACTAACTTAGTTAAAAAAAAAATGTTACCGCAATATTTTAATTATTGTTTATTGTTTTTTTTCAATAGCACTTATTTGTTTTTTTTTAATACAATTCTATTATTCAATTACATAATTAATTCTTGATTGCCATAAAATATAAAATGGTATTGAATTGAACTTTATTCAGTGATAAAAAAAAGCAATAACTCAAACTCGCTCAATTTAATGAAACTCAAAATTTTTCTTTTATCTAGGAACTTTCATTTGTAATAATACATCTGGTAGAACTTTTCAGTGAAATCCAATATTCCATATCAAAAAAAATAAAGGTTTTAAATATTTCCGGAAACAATTTATGCACCACTATTTAAAAACAAAATTTCACAACCTTATGAATGCATAAAGTAATATCGTATACCAAGTAGAATGTTTGCAGAAACTTGTCATCATAACTATACATTGTAAAGAGTCTGATTTTTTAACCAACAAAAAAATCAAACAATAAATAATTATTAATTATTTTCACTTATTTGTCGAGTCATCATGATTTTTGTTAAGTTGTGAGAATGCTTTGAACTACCTATTTTTCAGATAAAGATATTCACACAACTAATATTGTGCAGTTATTGTCTGATGTAAAACTACAAAGCAAATATACCAATTTGTGACTTATTTAGGTACACTTTTTAAGCACTTCTTCAGCCATGATTTGATTTAGTCGACAGACAAAATTTAAATTTCTTTGACATAATAATTGAACTGTACTAATGACTTATCTGCAAACATTCATTTTTACCAAAGGCTTCCTTTTTAAACATTAACACAGGTAAAATGGTGATCAATTGCTTAACTCATATTGTTATCAGTTATTACAACATTAAAATCTTATTAGATTACTTAAATAAATATTCATTTTTTTTCGTATAATGTAAGCAGCCAGTGGGCACTCTTTTTTTGTGTAGAAATTGTTACTTTTTCCCAACATACATACATACATAAAGTCACGCCTTTTTGCCGTAGCGGTTAAGTAAAAATAAATTACTATGAAAGGTATCTCACGAGATTAAATTTAAAAGAATGAGATTGGTACGTCTACAAAACACGACAATTGACAAATAACCCTGTGTAACGATTACAAACAAGTACGCACGAAAATTTTAGCGGGCTATAATGTATATGGTTGTGTTTGTTTGCTGACCTTGTATTTTTTATTCAAAATACACATTTAAAAGTAGATCGACCGGTAAAAACTACTCTGTGAAAACGAAAGAGGTAATTGAACAAGTAAGTTTTGAGGGTGGGCAGTCAAATTAAAAAAGTACTCTTTGAATTAGGTTTTCAATAGCAAAAAACACACGATAATAAAAATATACTAATGGAAAAATATAAATTAAGATTGCACAGTTCTGATTCTACGAAATTTGGATGAATATAGAAACAAAATCAACTTTAATGGTTACACATAATTTTCTGAAAATGTAAACCAAAAGCTTTTGAATTGTTAAATAAAACAAGAATTTGTAAAATTAAAATCTTAGTATATTTGGTCCCAAAATTATTTGGTTTGTCACTGGCAAAAAGAGCAACTATTAATGATATCAAAAGTGTCCAATTATAATTTTGTGCTATTGGGTAACCCTTACAAAATATTAATATTTAAATCAACACTTAAAGTTCGCTTCTGTAGAATGTGCAGTGAGAACGCTACAAGTGTGCCTATCATTAGTAATTGATTTTTAGCTAATAAAGATTAAAGCCTCTAATTAACGAAAGGTACAATAAGACTCAACCTCAACCATTCAGTTACAAGTTCTAGACTTCCTCTAATCAACAGTTATATGGAACATCCATTATTAAAAATCTAATTTTTTTTAAGTAGATTCAATTATATAGAGGACTTTTCATTAAAGAAATATATTTTGCAGAGGCGGCTGGTCAGGGGAGGATAAGCATCCTCTTCAATTTTAAGAAAAACATATACCCGGCATACATATCTTAAAAATGTTTTTATTTTATTAAATATCAAGAATATATTTTATTTATTTTAAGTGGGATAATAGGGTTACACGCCAACAACCCGCAACAAAAAAGTAACGCGCCGTTGCATTGCCTCAAGGGTGGTGGGGAAATATGATAAAATTAAAATTAGAAGGATTTAAAATGGTGATACGCGTTAGCGACATCTGTTGGAGAGTAGTTCAAGCATATTTAAATTGGATTCATGGGGGATATCAGCCATTTTTAACCCATATAAAACACTTTTTTTAAATACAACTAATCTCGGCCAGGATCTTTGAAAAAATTTAGAAAATTATTGTATTGTCATCGGTCCTTTAGAAGTATACAAAGTTTCAAGTCGATCCGATGTTTTTAAGAGGGTGAAAATCGTGTCAAAAGCTTTCGTTAGATAGATAGATAGTGAAGCTAATATAAAGCAAGTAAAAAAAATTAAAGTGAAGTAGACATACTGCGTATTTATAATGTTGTAATAACTTTGATGGCAAAATACACGATATTGACCGGAAGACAGAATATTTATTCACCAATCTTGCCAAATTAAATGGTTCACAAGGCAAACTAAAAAACTAACTGGAAGCCAAACACAGTATTACATTAGGTGTAAATATAACTTAATTTATAATAGTACATAAAAATATAATTAAAGTACTATTTTTATATAAAAATCACTGCGTTTTATTTAATATTGTTCATGTAAAAACGATTTTTACAAAAAAAGTACATTTTTGATTTTTGTCTAAACCAAATAAATGTTCGACGAATTTACAGGAACCTCGTAAAAAGTTTATTCCCAGAGCAGTCAGAAACAGTCCGTGATAGTTCGATTTGTGCGCAGTTTATTCAATTAAAGCTCTTTTTAATATATTGCGCACAATCATGTTTAATTCGGACTGTTTCTGACTGCTGTGGGAACAAACCTTAAGGCTACAAGTGCAGTTTACAATTTTTAACATAAAGCAACTATATACTTGAAAAAGACACAAGCCATTTTATATCATAATAAAGCCGATTAGCAACTGCAGCTTCTTTTCCATAGTTTGGTGCCTTAATTAACTATTTTTGTTCACTTCAAATCCCTCAGCGAGATTCCTGTATTTTTATGGTATGACAAAGACGAAAGCACATATATGTATAATTATTATTTTGTATAAAAGCATTTACAACTATTTTAGTTAATTAAATTTAAAAAAAAAAACCAAAAGTGAGATACGTTCCCATCGACAATTTATAAGTAAATACTTATGCACGGTTTTAAAAAAATAAAACTTTTGTACTTCTTGACAATTGTGTAGGTATCCCACTTGAAGTTTACATTTTTACCAAATTTATATGAAAAATGTGTATGTTCTTACTTTTACATTGTTGTATATTTTAAATATTTAAATTTGTCGTGTTACAAACATTCATTGGCATTTTTTGTAACAGATTTGAATAAAACCGCTATTTTTACTTTATCGTGTCATTTTTGGTGTGTATTAAAGCAAGCTTTATTTACGTCACAATAATCTGTAACATCTATATTGCAGGAATATTTAACAGCCAAACACTAATGATAACCTGCCATTGTTATTTCCTTCTGCTAATTTATAGCTACGCGACAAAAAATAAATAAATCAGTCTGTTTACTAACATATTGCTCTTTCAAAAATTTACATGAATGTGCAAAACTATCATCTACGTCAAACAATTTTAGGCACTCATGACGACGTTAAATTATTTAATATGTAGAAGAAAATAAAAAAAGTTATTGCACTTACAAGCGAGCGTAGAGTTTTATGCCTATTGGCGAAAAATAGTGTACCTAAAATATTTATCTGTTGCGGATATCACACGAAATTAAATAGAATTTTAGTAGCCGTTAATTAAAACATACTATTTTAATTAACAATTTTTTGATAAATTTAATAAATTATAATAAAACAACATCCATTAAGGTACCTAACAATTATTACGCAAGCGAGATAAGGACAACGTTGTGTTATCGATCACAAATGTGAACATAACCAAATTAGAGATCAATTATTTATTACTGAAAAGGTACACCAAGTGTCAAATTCGACGAAGTTGGATTAGAACGACTGTAAAACACGACGATATCCGAACAACCTAAATTTGTAATAATTTATAGGTTAAAATTTAGTGTTTTGTGTGCGTGTTTTTTTGCTAATCTTTATTTAGAATACAAAATTAAAATGGATACACCGAACGGTAACAACGGACACGAAAGAGGCAATTGATAATGTAATTAAATTTATAAAAAACAAGGCGAAACAATGCTTGCTAATTCCCAGTTATCGTCAAGTATTGGTTGCGACAGGAATATCGAAAAAGCAGAGCTGTTTTGCAGTGCTCGATAGGAGGCATAAGCACTAGAGACTGGCAAGCAACCTTGTATTTCATCTCCGAAAACAATAGATGGCGTTGCTCTAGTGGTTTTATCAGAGGACACTGACAAAGGATTAAAGAATCATAATTTTTCCACAGCTATAGCCGACTTTGAAAGTATTTTTATAAGAAGTATGCAATGCACACGTAGGTTTTGATGGTGAGCAGTCAACTTTTAGAAAAATACCCTTTGGATTAGGTTTTAAATGGAAAAAAATATCCGATAATAGAGATATGCTAATGGAAAGTTATGATGTAAGTTTAAAGAGTATAGGATTTTTTAAAAGAATAAAATAGTAAAGGAAAAAGGTTAATTATAGTGCACGCTGGAGGATATCACCCCCTAATGATCCAAGTATCCATTTATAATTTTTTTAAATTACTTTCAATTCCAATACATTTTTAGTAACTGTTACAAAATATTTAAAATACGTCAATTCGGCAGTTGAGGTAAGATTCTGTTAAAAATGGAGTGGGAACACTCTAAGGGTACCCTTTCAATAATGATACTATTCTACAATGCGGTAATAATTATGTACCCATGTTTATGGTTCAAAATTTAAACTACAATCATGAAAAATAAACCTAGTAAAAAATATTTTTAATAAAGTACAATGTTGTAAAATAATAAGGGTGCTAAATATTAAAAACCCTTGAAAAAATTAAATAAATCCACAATCAGTAAGTTTTGTATTTAATTTAGTGCGACACCTATTTCTATCATCTGCAAACTACTAAAAAACAACCTTCGAATAGTAACTACTAGGTGTTTAATATTTTATCATTCTGTATATCACCTTAACCAACTTTTTGGAAATGGAACTGTTTCACAACTCTCAAGTTCGCTGGACGAATATTTCATTTAAAAAAATGTTTATTTGTACTATTATACATTAGCCTTGTTCGCGGAGCAATCCTGACTAAACTTATGATCTCTTTGGTATTAAATTAAAAAATGGAGGGTCTAAGATTTATTTCATAATGAGTAGAAGTACCCAAATAAACAAAACGTTATTCTAATAACAAAAATAATTAAGCTCATAGGACGTGCCTTAATCTTCTTAAATTTCTTTTTTTTTGGTATTGTAACGATCCTTGAAATTGTCGTTCGCGGAGACGTATCCATCCGGATCGGTTCCTAACTAGTTTCTGACCGCGCAAGCGTACGTTGTTAATCCCAAACTAGTTGTGTATCAGTCAGGAACTTGTCAGAAATCAGCTGGGCGAACAAAGCTATCATAAATCACCATTATAATTAACCCACAATTGGATCATCTAATCATCAACTTAATCTTTAGATTTATCTTAATTTTAAGATTATATTTAATTACTAGACAATTTATTCGTTAGCTAAACAGAACCGATAAAAAAATTTATTTTAGCACATAAGGTAATAGTTTCTCAAAAAGCACAAGCTAAATATATTGCGTATATTTTAATGATATTTAGGTAAGGTTTATTTCCTAGTGATGTTGCGAAGGTTTAACATTTTTTTAAATGAAATATTTTTCCATATTTACAAATTCATCAACCTTCTTAAGCAAAGTAAATGGTAGGTTGGTTTCTGCAGCAGTGTACGGTTAGCAAATGATTAATAAATTGACTGCTGCAAGAACAGTTATAACAATTCGATTCTGTTTTACATAAACTTAATACAAATAAAACGTAACCTGAAATCTGTTAGCAGAGACAACTGTCAATACTAAAATGTAAAACATCTCAAAACGCGCATGCGTCAAACTAATAGTTTGGAAACAAAACGCAAATTAATCTGTCATCAAACGGTTTGAAAATCGTTTGTCAATGCTGCAGAGGTTGGTTTTGTTTCCGCGGAAACTTTTATTTTAAACTGCGCTCGCTCCATAAGTTTGCAAACCGTTTTTAACTGCTGCAGATACAAACCTAATATGCCTAAAAAACAAAACGTAAAACAAGAGATCATTTGTACGAAAGTGAATGTTTATACTTTTTTAAATTACAGCCAACATTAAATGTCCTGTTAAATTTTTTGAAATATTTATCAATTAAAAAAAATACGTAAATTATTACGTATTTGATTTTTTTTTATTTTGTTGAAATAAATAAATATAGCAAAAGTAATTAAATAAAAAAATACATGGCTGTATTATTGTAATCATTAAATGTTGAATATTTAATAAATGTAGACGATTTTTATAAATAAATACAAACTAATTTGAGTGACAAAAACTGATCACAAAGTTTTTTATAAAATTTCATAATAAATAATACAATATCAATCAAACAGTCACAGAAAATACAAAACAAAATCCAATACACGTCATCAATGACGTATGTTTGAAAGCAGTGATGCCAACCACTGAAATAAGTATTCAGTTTGGCCAACGTCTATCGGCGTGCGCAAATTATTGTAGAATAAATTATTTAAAGTACGTTGAACACATTGTTTTATAACAGTTTGTAATTCTGTATTATTTACTTGCAAATCGGATGAAATAACATAATAAAACTTGTTTAAATTAGTACCCAGATAATCCTGAAAACACGATATTCATCAATAATTCTGACAATTTGGCAACGATGTGCAGCTGTGACGCTATTAATATGTTTGATGTGATCACAGATCGCAACACTTTTAAATTTTATTTATTCTAATTTTAATCCTTTACTACGCCAATGTCTTAAATGTCTTAAAACCGTTTTGCCCCGGGCAGAACTCGCGATGTCTCCGGCTGGAACCCCAGCTGGCATTTTCCCCTTTTGTTTGCATTGCGCAGTCTCGAGTCGGCGCAGTAGTAAGTTTCCCCTTAACGCGACGGCTCGATTCGACGCAACAGTAGTATTCCTACTACTTCCTACTATTCCTACAGTCGTAGCGAGCGGCTGTCAGTTCCTTATTTTCACATACAGTTCCTTTTCCACGGCTTTGAATTAATTTCATTGCTTGCAGTAAATTACTAATCGGTATAAGTGCATTGTGTTTTTGAAGATATAAATACCTATAATTTGTGTTAAATAAAAACCGTTCATCATTTCTCCTAGGAAAAGGGAAAGTATAAACCCCTGATTCCTACAATGTGTGACGTGTATTGAATTTTGTTTTGTATTTATTATACAAAATAATTCTAGTAGTGGTTAACTCAAAACAGAAAGTACTAAGCTCAACCCATACTTTCAACCAACATTTACATCTTTTTTTGGCGGTTTTTCACTTGTTAAAAAACTATTACATAAAAAATTATACATTTAGCTTTGCAAACGTTTCTTAAATAAATCACCGATTTTATTTAAACAATTTTCTACATTTATTGAGAGTAATCGAAATAGCGTATAGGTTTATACATAAAAAATGTCTTTCTTATGACATTATTTTTGTTGTGTATATCTTAAATTTATTGCCCTTTATTATTGGAACTTTATTACATAAAATCTTAAGTAAAACGGAAGAACTGATAACATATGTACTGCTTTGATTGGAGACTCTTATACTATGTTTAGCAGTGATAAGTTTATCAAAATAAATTTCTTAAAACAGAAAGTATTTCTAAATTCAATTTTGAATTGGTAATTCAAAGACTATTAGACATCCTTATATTTATTTGTTTAGAAATTATAGAACTTCAGGAATATGTACCAGATCATTTATTTTAATAATCACCGGGCATTTTATAATTTTATTTTAATTACAACTTGTGTTTTGCAGCAAATTTTTTTTCAAGCTGATTTTAAAATAATCACTGTCATTTTTATTTCTACAGAAGTGTTTGGATACGATAAAGTTTATCAAGTAATTATGATTACTATTTATATCTAGATCTAAAATAGTTTCTTATCTGTAAAAGTCTAATGTTCAGTGAAATGTTAGTAATGCACAAATTTTATTTAAATGTATTGTCACTAAAAATCAGTCCTGTTTTTCATTTTATTTTCGGCATGAATATTTTTACAATTTTTTATCATTTATTTCGATATGGTCTCCAATATTCCTATACTTGACTAGAAAAAATTTCATATCACGATCAAATTTCCACATTTCTAAAATTTCAACATAATAGGAAAACAAAATTAAATAAAAAAAATGTACAAAAACTAATTAAATTTAAAAATAAAGCTATTTGTAATAATATCACTAAATAAATCACAAAGAACAATAATGAGGATAAAGGTACGTTTATGCAAAATCGAGAAGTTTTATTAACTATACAGATATCCCATAACACATTAAAATAAATAAAGTTTTGTCTTTTTGTCTTATATTTACTAACAATCAACTCTGTAATAATAAATCCTAAATAGTCACTTACAAATAAATATCTTGAATCATTATATACAAATCTTCAAGTTTTGTGTCTAGCAAGGGTCATAATCACCCCAACCATCTTTAAAGCAGAATTACATGCCATAGAGATATGTACCCAGGAGTGCATCGAAAAGAACACCTGAAGGGTAGAAATCTATATTTTATCAGATAGCCAAGCAGCACTAAAAGCTCTGAAGTCATACAATTGTGAGTCTAAGCTGACTTGGGACTGTAAACAATCCCTGAGACAACTGGCAGCAAACAATCAGGTTACTCTGATGTGGGTTCCATGTCACAAGGGAATTAAAGGCAACGAGGAAGCAGGCTGCTTTTCCAAGGAAACTGCAGAACATTTGCTTTGCAAATGCTCAGCACTTTTCTGCAAGAGGCTCAAGTTTCTGGAAGGGGCCTTCCTAAAGCCCTCCGATGTCAGTAACTTAACCCCCAGAAAACTGATAAACTTTACTCGAAGTCTCGTAATCCCGGGCCTTAAATAGATTAAGGGTTATGCACAAAAGATCTGATAGGTCGAGGTGCTTGAGAGGATGCATAGCCTTCACGACCCTCCTATATCTACAATCTACAAGGGTCATAATATTTTTAAAAACATAAAGATTACATGATAGTATTGGCAACAACAACAATGCAATTCCACCAATTTATCGTTCCACTAAACCACGTGGGTTAAAGCGAAGGCAATGCGCTGTTGCCGATTGCCGATTATGCATTTTTGTGCTTTCCAGTAAACTTATGCTAAGCCAGACACAAAAGTGTATATTATGAAATAAATGAATGTAATTTAACATTTGAAATTTTATCCCCAAAAGTACATCAAAACCTTGTTTTAGTACCTACACCATTGTATAAAAGGGATTGTTAGTTAGGCACAAACCTTCAAATGAGTATAAATGGATTCTATTTAAGAGAAATTCATAAGAAAAAAAACAGCATAGTAGAAAATAATTGAGATTGTCATAAATGGGTGTGGTGAGTAAATTTCTTATAAATAGACAAATAAGAATAAGGGAAAATGACAATGAAGTGATGAGTTTAAAAAAGAATAATTATAAGTTTATTAAAACAAAACTGAATATATAGAAAGAAAGTCAGAGAGAGTAGATGACCAAATAATTGGTTGTTTGGATGAAATAAATAAGAACATAAAAATAAAATATGTGATGTATATTGATTTTTTTTAACGTTAATTTAAAATTTTTATCTTTTATTAACTTTGGTATGTTATAAAAAAAAATTTTATTTATTCAGATGTTCGTCAATACTCTATTTTTTGGGAGATACAAATATATTGTTGGATTGGTCTAAAGTGTAAACCAACCTTTAATTTTAGAAAAGCTTTTAATTTAAATTTACATCAGTAAACATTTGCACAAACGCCCCTCTATTTGGAACAAATTAGTAAATAATATAAAATCTTATTTTACAGAGATATATCAGTCTATAAACCTTTTGCTCGATTTCAATTTATAGGCCAGTTCATGCAAATTTTTATGAAACTGAAGAATATTCATTGACAAATGCTTCAATCTAAAGAATAAAAACTTTATAATATTGGCAGCATTCGTTTAATGATTTTATGTTCACACTGATATGTAAGTAGGAATAAACCAAAACCACCATATAGTTAAGTATCCGTTTTTGATTACAGCATAATTTATATGTAGCCACATAATAAAATATACTAAATTTCAACTTCACAAAATAAAAACTATCTACCTTAGATCATTCAGAATTAATCATAAATAAATAATTATTTTTTAGTTTTTTTTGTAAACTTGCAAAGACTGGCCAGGTTAAATTTTTGTTTCAATTTACAAATGATTGGGTTGTACAACAGTATTGTTATTTAGTCGCAAAGGCGTTTCACTGTTTGAATTTTCATCTGGTAGTTGATCTGTATTGGTATAAGGATCGAAGCCTGGATTTAAAATGATATTTGGTACTAATTCAATTATCTCCTGTTCTTCAATAACTTTTAAAGAGAAAATTGTTTTGTAACAACACACTAACTTACTAATAATACATTTGATGAAATTAGTATACTTACCACCTGGCACCTTACATTCTTGGTATAGCAAAAAGCATGTCCCTAATCCCAGTAACACTAGAGTACCCATTACGATTCCAACTGCGATTGCCCAAACTGTTGTATCAAATTTATCAGCATTATCTAGAAAATGTCTGG
Organism: Agelastica alni; assembly: GCA_950111635.1. NCBI lineage: Eukaryota > Metazoa > Arthropoda > Insecta > Coleoptera > Chrysomelidae > Agelastica > Agelastica alni. Next base: position 22,189,198 of record OX467714.1, read on the forward strand.
CTAACTCTAAAAAAAAAAAATTGATTCGTGAGATAAATTCATATTAATAAACTTTTAAGTGTAAGCAAAACAATAAATCATCTTAAGGGTTCACGTTTTTGTTACCAACTTTGAACTAAGTTGTTTAAAATTAACAGTTAAAAAAGAATATATATATATATATATATATATATATATATATATATATATATATATATATATATATATATATATATATAGTATAAAGGTGTTAGATAAAGATGTGTGGCTTCGCCATGGCTGTTTGACTTATACATAGACGATTGTTTGAGAAGTTGAAGTGGATGGTTAATATTAAGCATATTGCTCTAAAAATTAATGGGACGAAAGTAATGGTTTTTGAAAAAAAAGATAGCATGACAATCTGCAAGGTGCTGACTAAAGAAGAAAGAGTGGAACAAGTGAATGAGGATCAACACTGAGATGAGTAGTCTGAGAAGTATAGCCAGATGAATAGTAAGATAAGGGAACGCTGTGGTGTGAAAGAAGATGTGGTAACAAAGATAGATAAATCGAAAGACGTGTGTAAGAACCATATCAAGTGGAAAGTTGTGGTTAGGGTAGGATATTTTTTGTTCATCTTGGTTTTTTTTATTTAAAATGGGTTGATCAAAAAATAAGAACTACTGTGCGTAAACGAAAGAGGTAATTGCTAACGTAATTAAATTTATAAAAAACATGTAGAAACACGGCTTGCAAATTTCAATTAAAAGTTATCGTCACCAGGTATTAGCTGCAACAGGAATATAGTTCAAGGTGTTTTGCAGTGTTTACGACGAGGCTTAAAAAGTAGAAAAAGGTAAGCAACCTTGTTTTTCATCGCCAAAAATGTAGCGAAAGGCGTCGCTCTGGAGGTTTTATTTTAGAAGGACAGGGACAAATAATTAAGGATATCCTGAATAATTTACATGCAATATAAAAACAACGGCCGACTTTGAAAGTAGTTTTACAAAGAGTATGCGATGCAAACTAGGTTTGAGGGTGGATAGTCAACTTTTAGAAAAGTACTCCTTAAATTAGGTTTTTAATGGAGATATTTTTATGGAAAGTTATGATGTAAGATAAAAGTGTATAGAATTTTTGAAAAAAAAAAAGTGTATCTTGTGGTATGAAAGAGATATCATTTATACCGATGAAACATATTTGCATAGTTCTCATTCTATGACAAATGCCTGGGTAAATACTGTAAATCCGAAAACAAATTTAAAAAAACCCAACATTAAAGGACAATGTGCACGCCAGTGGTAATGTTTCTAAAACTATTCCCTGAAATCTTTCTGTACCCCTTTTTATCAATAATATTTATATGAATATATTTTTACTCAACTCACACAATATCCTGATAATATAAACCAATAGTTTTTGTTAAATAAACCGGTAACCGTTACAAAATATTTAGGTTACGCCACTGGTACCTGATTGGGTTTCAATCGGCACTAAAAGTGGCACTTCTGTCGCGAATGAGTAGGTATGTTTAAAATGTGCCTTTCATTCCTACTTCTATTATAAATGGTTTGCCACTTGAAAGAATCCCTTTCAAAGTTATAGGAACTTTTATAACCTATGTTAACTCTATGAGAAATTTTTATTAAATATGCTTCGAAACATTAAAGTGACAAGTTCATAAAACCATTCATTAATGAAAACACTTTAAAAACAAACTATACAAGGCTAATTATCGTAAAGACTTATAATAACTTGGATCCCATGAACACTCAGTTAAAAGCAATAAAAGTATCCAACTAAATAAGGTAAATAAAAAAACAATGTATGTGAATTAGAATACAAGAAAATTATTTTGTGGTTTAAGTTCCAGGTTAGTTCCAGTGCCTCTAAAAAGTAACACATAAATTCATTATTAGCTTAATAAACAGTAACAAGAAAAAATCCCACAGCTAGACACAGATGAGTGCTGGTCCCTACTCTTATAAATAGGAGTGAATGTTGGGTTTGGCAAAAGATGCATGAAAATAAGATTAATGTTGAGGAGATCAGTAGTCTAAGAAATATAGCTGAAGTGACGAAACAGATTTATAAGACAAATGTGAGTGGACAAGTCGGTAAAAAGGTCGACCTCGGCGATTGTATCTTGATTAGATCTAAATTGTTTTAAAGAAAGGCCAAATCAACAGTAGCAAATGGAAAAAAGTGGTCTTTGTCTACTACTATGAAAAAAAAGTGTAACTAAATGTATGTATGAAAGGAAGAATTGGGTATTTTAAGATAATAAAAATTATAATCTAAAAAAAATTCCAAACTATTATTGAATATATTAAATGTATAAATACATTTAGTCAATTTCAAGTTTTGTTTACAACTATTTACCTTGTTCTGTATATTTACAAAGTGTTGTACCATAGACTTCAGTTATAACCCCTCTACCTAATTGATTTGTAGCCCAAATTCGAAACTGGTAAGTAGTGTTGGTTTCAAGTTTATAAACTTCAATTTGTCTCTATAATTATAAAAGATTTATAATTAAATGAATGTATAGGTAAAAAATAAAAAAATCATGTTGTAAAAAAATTTCAAATGGACTTTTAACCTTTTCTAATGTGCCATGAACTGCTAAGTAAATAACACATGAAAAATATAAATTGCTATTTAAAATTTGCCACATTTAAAACTACTTGCTAGTGAAAATAAATTATTATATTTTGGTGTGTATTGTTTAAGCAATAAATATTTTCTATCATCCTAAAATAATCTAATTATTTTTAACTAATAATTATTCGTAATGTTTTAAAGTAAAATAATGTGTACATAAAGTTAATATTACTTTTTGAAACAGCTATATCAAAACCATTATCTTTTATATTATCTTTTGGTAAACACAACCATTATTACTAAAATGTTTGTTATGAAGAAACCATTAATTTTAATAAATATAAATTCTTTGCAACTAAATAAAACAATAGCTACCGAATTCTGTGGAATATTGTTAGGTGAGATTGGTAGCCAACTGTTATTAGTATATCCTAACCTATACTGAGCTGTAAAGGTTATAATAGGATATCCGCCTGTACCATCAACTTCCCATAATAAAAGAGCCAGTATTGTGCTGGGTCTCACAATTACATTAACCAAAGCAGGTGGAGGAGCTAAAAGTATTAAAAATTATTTAATGAAAATAAACAAACTTTTTTAAACAATAACTTACTTCTCACTGTTAATTTAAATTTTGCATCGTTGTCTGAATTAACAACATTTTCCCTGCTACAAGCATACACTCCTGTATCATTTTGATCAACTTTTGAAATTACCAACGATCCATTGTTTAAAACTGACATTCTGGCATGTTGCTGTTCTTCTCTGCCTTCTCTCACCCACATAACATCTTTTGTTTGGTGATGAGGACATGGTATAATAATGGTTTTACCAATATTTACAGCTATTTCCTTTATAACATCACCTACCAGAAAAAAAATAGTAGTTCACAAATTACTAAATACAATGTATAACAGTAAGAAAAGCAAAAAAATAATTCAAAATGTTATACCTCACACCAATATTAACATTGGTAAATTATCAATCAATAGAGTATTTCGCAAAATGTTATCATAATTTTTGTTGTGCTGTCAGGCATTAAAAGTTTAAGGCTCAATCTTCACTAACACAAAACTACTAGAAAATAAGGAGCAAATTCACCATATTCTATATAAGAAATTTAGTAAGGTATTTATAATTATATTACTTTACTAATTTATTTTAAATATTTTTATATAATTAACCATACTTTCATAAAAACAAAAAAAATAAAATTAAATAAAGTTCTTTCATTTCACAAAGTTACATCAATTATTACCATTAACACTACATATTATGTAGAGCCACAAAATAAATTTAGTTATTTTATACATTCTTCCATGATATTTTGTGCAAAATTTAGAAACTTTTATACAATTGTAGAAATAACAGTAAATATGTCAAAACTATGACATTTCTGTCAGATAATGATTATCAATCGCCAACATTACGAGCAAAAAGTATCTAACTCCACAATTTAAAAAAAGTTCATTTGTTACTACCTTTAATTTGGTAGAGCTGAACAATTTAATTTTGATTTGATAGGTTTACCCTTTTACCTTTGGAAATGTGGAAAATGTAAAATACATAGTAGATGCAAAGTGAAATTAGACTTTAATTAAAAACTTTATATTTTTGAAGTGATCTTTAATTATAGTGTTTTGCATTGATATTTTGGAAGGGTAATTTACCGAATATTGTGCCAGGTAAGTAATAAAATTTGTGTTTTTTGTAATCAAAAACTTATTTTAAAAGATTTTATTTATTTATTAAATTGTATATTATTGTTTTAAGAAATTTTCAATTGTTATGATATGAATTATTGTATAGTAAATTTCAATAACAGATCAGATTTAAATAATATTACAAAATTTAAGAATTATTTACGTAGGTATTTTAAACACTAAACAATATCTAAACATTGACATATACCAAAACTCCAAATGGATTTATGTAATATTTGTTTGGGTAGAAGGTATTTTTATTTTTTGTAATTACGATAATTAAGTGCAAAAAAACACCTTTGCATTATTGCTCAGGTGTATATTTTTGGAATTTTATTAATGTACCTTTATTTATATAATAATTAATACTATAAGTAAGTTTACTTCAAATTTAAATGTGGTAAATCATATTTCTGTATTAAAGTTTGTGTAGGTTAAGAAAATTAATGTGTTTAATAATAATTACAAAATAGGTACCTTTAGTTATAAAATGTTAAGTGTGTATTTAAAACATAATAGGCATATTCAGTTTGAAGTGAATCTAAAAAAAATAACCTCTGTAAATTTAAATATAAATGTACCTAAGTAAAATTATAGCTAAACTAATACATACATACATAAAGTCTTGCCTTTTTCCCATAGGGGTAGGCAGAGACCACTTCCTTCCACTTGCTACTGTTCTTACACACATCTCTTGCTTCCTCTACTTTCATCAGTGCTCTCATACATGCTCGTCGGTTGTTGGTACTTTTGACCTGCCTTTCTTCAAAACAATGTTGATCTGATCGAGATATGTTCTCCTAGGTCGACCTCTACCGACTTGTCCTTTCACACTCGCCTTATAAATTTGTTTCGTCAATCTTCCTTCATCTATCCTTTCTACTTGTCCAAACCATCTAAGCATTCCTTTATCTATCTTTGTAACCACATCTTCTTTTACACCACTAATAATAAACTAATAACAGTATTTATTGTTATATGAAAAATGTGACTAAGTGTGAGACCAAACTTTTTTGATGACTATTCGGCAATACTTTATTGATTTAACTAGCCATTTTGCATATCCTTTATTTGGCACACATTTTTTTACTGTCCTTTTTGGATACATGTTTAGTATTACATTTATTAAATATTAAAAATTTAAAGTTGTATTTACATAAAGTAAGATAAAATATTAAAACTATACAAAAAGTTAAGGTATTTCTTATTTATCTATAGTATTGTGTAGTTTTTGACTTCAGACACCTAGGCTTCTATATTTATAGCAACTTTTTATGCATGAAATCTATAGTTCAAGCTTATGAAGTGTTTACCACCTTTTAAAAACTAATAGGTATTACTTACATTTAAACATTTATGATTCTCCTATGTTTTTATATGCAGGCATTGCCATTTGTTTAATGACCACTACAAAAAATGCAAAATATAATTTAAAATTTTTTATTCTTGTTGTTAATTAAAAACAATGTTATTTTTATATTTTAACAGATTATAAAAGTAGTGTAGGCAGTAGTTCTAAAAGTGTAAACATTTTTTTACTCTAAGCAGTTAAACTGTTTTTTTATGAAAATTTTGTTTTTAAAACTGACTACAAAGGCGTTATAAAATTAAATTAGAATAATTTCAATACCAATTGTCAAATGTAAAAATAAAGAATTTGGCTTTCAAGAACATTTTCTATGCCCTTTTATGGGAGCTTTCTCTACACAAGAGCTTGTTACCATCATTGCAAAAATGTCGAACAAAAAGTATTTAAAAAGAAACTAATAAAATAGAATAAGTTTATTACTTAGTCAAATCAGCGAACCCGGCAGACATTGTCCTGCCCGAACGTTGGTTTGTCTGCTTTGGGAATATCACTATCAACCGCAGCGACCCTGAAAACTATAAATTTGACACTAATATCGGCGTTTTTAAAAGTTTTTATTTTATCCTCTTTTCACCCCTTTTGTATGGGTACTAACAATTGGAAATGTCACTATAAAACTCAGCGTTCTCAAAGACTATGAATTCGTCACTAATATCAGCCGTTTTTAATAGTTTTTATATTCCATCCTTTTTCCACCCCTTTCGTAAGAGTGCTAACATAATTAGGGATGTCATTTTTAAACTCAGCGACCCCAAAAACTATGAATACGACACTAATAACGGGAATTTTTGATAGTTTTTATATTTTAACCCCCTCTTACCCCTTTCCTAGGGGGTTATCGTGATAAAAACTATCATATCTCTCAAGTTGAAACAATCAATACACATTTACAAAATTTCATTAAAATCTTCCCACCACTTTAGTTGATCCGGTCGCTACCAAACTTCACAGCAACAGCAGCAGGGCTAATCTGAAGATTTCCTGAAAATTTCATCAAAACCGGCGCAGCTGTTTTGGAGTGCATAGAGGACAAACATACTTACATTAATTTTTACTTGAATAGATTATCTAAATGACAGCTAATGGCAGTGACATTACTTTCACACTGACGTGACAAAAAACGAAGCTGTTAAGATGACTCAAGTAAAAAGGTAAAAGATCGGATCAGTAAAACTTTAAATATAATTATATTTTTGATAAAAACTTAACCTAATTTTAAATTGTATAATAAAAGAACTACTACATCTGCAAACGTTTCTAAGCCCTAAGAATGTTCCTATTTTTTAAAGATTATAAATAGAATATCGGTTAAACAGAAATAGATAAAATAAATAATTGATATATTTATATATTGTTTAGTATGAAACAAGCTATTTTAAAAGCGGTTTTTTATAAGATTTATTTTGTAAACTAGTTCTGGATATTGCAATAAAAATTGTTGGTTTAAATGTACTTTGATATTGACGTCAGTGGAATATCTCATAACTTGTTTATATTGCTTGTTCAATTATTATTTTAAAATGCTTTCAAACTGAAATCATTAAAATACACTTGTGTGAATTTTATTCTAGAAATGTTTATTCGTAATTTTAAAGATAACAATGCTAAGTTTCATCTTTATTACTCACTTAAAATAACAGAAAATTAAATTAATAAAGTAGGCTTTTAAAATTATGTGAAAAAAGTGTCTTTAATTATTTTTTAAATTACCATTTTTGCGAAACAACTTTTTTTCGTTATGCAGGGGTCGCCTTTTAAGTTATGACAATACTGTTGCCACTGTTTTGTAGCACCTATTTTTAAGACCATCCAAGGAAATCGATTCGGCAAGCCTGTCGTGAGTTGAATTTAAAATATAGTTCGGTACAAATCATTTTAAAAGAAAATGGTTATCAATAGTAATATCCTTATGACATTCATAAAAGACGAGATAATTTTATGACAATCGAAAGCTCGTTCCTTGGTTCAACCTTTGATTGCTATGACCAGTAATTTTCAGCAATTGTGTTCTTCTACACCACTTTTTGCCAATTCGCTAACAGCAGTTGAACTATTCGAGTGATTTGTTATCTTTTTGTCCTTTACATTCAAGCCAATGGCCTCAGCAGCAGATTTAGTCCATCCATTTATTGTATTTCTTCCAATAGGTACATTATCGTACCATTTGTCAGTTTTATTTTTCCACTGCCGATTCCGTTTTAAGAACAGTCGTGGTGAGGTAATATTGTCGCCTCGTTTTGATATCAGTTTATGAAAAAGACGTACAGGGCAGCTTTGTCTTTCACTATTGGAAACCAACCATTTACTACTTGTACAGCTTTTAGAACCAACTTGGCACGTTTTACTGAATACCGGATTGTATTCAATGCGATTTGTTGGAGAGTCATCATTATTTTTCGATATGAAAAAAATCCACAAGACAAGCAAATGCCTCTTTTCCTCGCTACGCTAATTCTACGGCAGCAATATGCTTGGTAAAATTTACGAATAAGACCTTCAGCAATATTATTTTATTAACTTCAGACAAATTTAACGAAACTGAACTGGACTTACGTTTACATGGATCTGCTTGTAGTTTCTTCCTGATTGCATAGCAGGCATATCGGGCTGGTTTAAATACTATATTGTTAAACGGGTCAATCATAACTTTATAGTCATTAGAGTACTTTTCTTGCAAAAGTTTGCACGAAACGTTCCTCATTGTCTTCACCGTTGCTTCTTTTAATTCGGTCCCGTCTTTCTTTATCATATTGACCGCCCAATCTTTTAGTATCAACGCCAATTATTCTAAACTATGTTCATTTAATTCGTATTATCGTTCGCAGCAAAATTCCATAAATATTTAAAAGTATTTGTGACTGAATGTGCTGGACAACTGGGAGGGAGGTATAACTATTGGTGGAACTAGGATGTCTAACTTGAGATTCGCCGACGACACAGCTCTCCTAGCAACCACAGCTCTCCTTAGTACCCTAGAACAAACTAGCGAGGCTTACGGTCTTAGTCAATTACAACAAGACCAAATTGATGATTATAGACAGAGAACATAACAGCCATCCTCAAAAATCCCAAGTTTGAAGCTGTCAAGTGGTGCAGAACTTTGTATACTTCGGATCTTTAATCGAAAACACAGGCAGCAGCGAAAAAGAAATCCGCCGGTGTATTCAACAGGCACGACTAGCCATGACAAAACTTAATAGAATATGGCATGACAACTATGATATTGGACCACTATAATACCTATACTACAACCAAGTAGCCTCCGTCCAAATTGAAGACAAACATACTCAAAAACTGCCCATTAAACGTGGAGTACGACAAGGCTGTGTTCTATCGCCGAGCCTTTTTAACCTATACTCAGAAGAAATATTCAAGGAAGCTTTAGATGACAGACAAGAAGGTGTAAGACTCGGCGGAGAAACAATCAACAATATTAGAGTCGCTGACGATACAGCCATTCTGGCAGAGAATCTGGAAGACCTCCAAATCTAGTGAACGAAGTAAGTCGTCGGAGAGGTCTCAAAATCAACTTAACAAAAAACAAAGTGGATGGCAGTAGGAAAAATAAATGTACATCAGAGGCATATTTGGATCGATGGGGAGGAGATAGAACGTGTACACCATTTTAAATATCTGGGCAGCTGGCTTAATGCGAATGCGGACTCTGATGAAGAGATAACAACACGGATTGAAATATCACGCAAGGCATTTAAGACGTGGAAACCAGTTCTATGTAATAGAAATCTGTCAATGCATCTTCGTAATAGGTTCTTAAGATGTTATGTGTGGTCTATCCTACTTTATGGTTGCGAGACGTGGACACTAAAGGTCACAACGGTGAATAGAATAGAAGCATTTGAAATGTGGTGCTACCGCCAGATTCTAAAAATATCGTGGGTCTCGCATACTACCAATGAGGATGTTCTCAGAATGATGGTCACGGAACGGCAAATGCTAAACACTATAAAGAGGAGAAAAACGGAGTACTTTAGACACATAATCAGAGGACCTAAATATCAGCTACTACGCCTCATAATACAGGAAAAAGTGGAAGGAAAAAGGTGGATAGGGCGAAAAAAGCTGTCCTGGCTACGCAATATCAGGCAATGGTGTGGTCTTTCGGCCGAAGAACTGTTTCGTGCGGCAGCCAATAGGGAAAGATTTCAGGAAATCATAAGCATGATTATAACCAACGTCTGAAGACAGACAGGGCACCAGAAGAAGAAGAATAAGAAGGTATGACTCTAACATCACCAAAACAACTAAATATCTCTGGTACGATCCCTGGTTTTTTCCATCTTTCTGTACGCGTCAGAGACGTGGACGACCAAACAGGCTGATCGCCATCGTATAGATGCCTTCGAGATGTGGTGCTGGAGGAGAATGCTGCGTGCCCTAACATTTTTTGGACACATTTACAGGAATGACAACATAGAGAAACTAGTTGTACAAGGCCATCCCCCCACTGGTCGACGACGTGGTCGATCTCCTACACGCTGGGTGGATCTAACAAAGATGCGTCTTGATCTAAACGTCAGCGAGGCTTCCGAACTAACTTCTAATCGGATGAGATGGCGAAACACCGTTAGGAGAGCAATCGACAAACTATATATTAGTAATGCCTCGGCCAATACCAGCAACAACTGACAATAAAATGAGTTCACAACACATCTGACAAGATGTTATGACTGTGACGATGAATAGAAGAATTATTTATACATTACAGGGGCATTGCATATATCCCTGTGGTACCCCAAACAAATAATAATGGTGCGTCTATTGTGACGATACCCGTTACATTTGCGTATCATACACAGGTGAGCAACACCTTTCAAATTACGATCAATTACTAACGAGTATCGCTCGGAGGTTTCACAGGTAATCGCACAATATCTGTAGCTTTTGAATAGTTCCGTACCTCGTAGTTCGTATGCTCGATCAATAGGACTTCGGCTTTCGGAGCTTTCTCACGAACTTTTCGTATTTTCCGAATAACCCACATCAGATTTGGCGTGCAGAAGGTGAACATCGCATATCATCGTATCAAATATGCTCGCAGGTTTTTAAATGCTCGGCACTTTGACAAATTATTACACTAAAGGTGATTCTGTTTACATTGTATTCGGATGTAAAGTTACTTGGTATTGGTTTCTGATGTAAAACAAGTTGTTGTGGATGAGTTTGTGTCTGACGATTAGTGGAAGATTTTTTATTCCTACTGTAATTATGGAATTTAAATATACCAAGTAAGCATATTTTGGATCAATATTGTTTTTTATTATATTCTTTTTTGTATTTAAAATTTTTCCCGAATATTATTTAAAATTATAATTAACATTAAAACAAATAAAAAATAAACAAAGTCGTCAAACTTCGAAATTCATTGCATTAAAATGTCATTTTTTCCCACGAGTGAAGTCTCCGGAAAAATAATATTTTAAAACTAAATTTCATGGTAATAAAGAGGTTTTTTTCTTTATATTTACATTGAAATACGTTTTTGCTTGTCATATTATGTAAAGTTTTACAAATCTTCGGATTTGTCCATTTCAACTGCGAACTTTTGAAATTACTTTTAAATGACCACACGAGAAACCTAATCTTGTATCTAATCTTGAATTTTTTTTATAATTTGGTGTTAACAAGATATCAAGTTTCCGGTAATATAAAAGCGCAAGGGTACATCCGCAAAAAGATATTTTAATGTGTATGTCATAGCTAATATGCATATTTTAATTATTAATTAATTAAAATAGATACATATCTATTTTTATAATCACCAATGAATAATAAAACAAATTTTTAACTTCCCTGTGAAAGTTATAGTAATGGGTCTGATTTTGCAAATCGCGAATTTTGACATATCTCCACATTTCAAGGTCCCCAGAGTCGAATACAATAGTTTTTAAGTGGACGTCTGTGTGTGTGTGTATGTACGTATGTGCGCTCGGAATTATTTTTCGTCTCGATTATCTCGAGAACAAAAATGATATCGACGTGGGACCAATTGCATTCGACGCATAATTACGCAACTTAGAACTGCTTAGATTTTCAGCAAAATCGGTGGAGCTGTTTTTTATGGAGAATCAAAAAACTGAAAAAAATGGTAAAATTTCGGAATTATTTTTCGTCTGGATTATCTCGAGAACTAAAAATGATATCGACGTGGGACCAATTGCATTCGACACATATTTACGCAACTTAGAACTGCCTAGATTTTCAGCAAAATCGGTGAAGCTGTTTTTTATGGAGAATCAAAAAACTGAAAAAAATGATAAAATTTCGGAATTATTTTTCGTCTCGATTATCTCGAGAACTAAAAATGATATCGACGTGGGACCAATTGCATTCGACGCATAATTACGCAACTTAGAACTGCTTAGATTTTCAGCAAAATCGGTGAAGCTGTTTTTTATGGAGAATCAAAAAACTGAAAAAAATGGTAAACTTTCGGAGTTTATTTTCGTCTCGATTATCTCGAGAACAAAAAATGATATCGACGTGGGATCAATTGCATTCGATGCATAATTACGCAACTTAGAACTGCTTAGATTTTTAGCAAAATCGGTCAAGCTGTTTTTTATTGAGAATCAAAAAACTGAAAAAAATGGTAAACTACCTGAATTTTGTAATTTATAAATTATGCTATTTTTAATACAGAATTTTATTTAATATGATTATTGCATGTTAGGAATATTTGTATGAAAACTATGATGACAATATTTTTAATAATAATAATTAAACAACAAAACATGTGGTATTTTTTCATTCTTTCTACTGGAAGTTAGTCGTGTGGACCTCTCAGGTCGCACCCAGACTACTGATATTTTTAATTGTTTACGACATTGTCTTAAAATCTTAGATATAAAAAAAATGATTTGTTAATAACATACAGTGTGTCCGTAAAATATGGAATAAATTCGATATTTCCTACATAAAAAGCCTTTTTAAAAAAATCTGAAACACGTCGATTATTAACGTTAATGTACTACATTTTACAACAAAATTTCGTTTTACAGGGTGATACACATTAAGGTGATGACGTCAACGGCAATTTTTTTAAATGTAATTCGTTACATTTTTAGATTAATAAAAATGAGCTGATTCCAAAAAGGTTTGTTACTTGGAGTCTAGCGGACAAAATTTAAAAGATACGCGCTCAGAAAATACATTATTTCTTATCAATTGCACAAAAGTAGCCTACTAGTTTTTAGTGAAATGTCATTATTTTTATTGACGTTCAGTAACAGTAAAGTAGTACAATAATTGTTGTATTAGTTCGTGAATGTTCTTTATTATTGCTTTGAATAAATTTGAAGTAGAAATGAACTTAAGTGTAAAGCAAAGAATTGAAATAATTATGATGATTGGGTATGGAGACAGATCGCGAATTCAGATGGAAGTGTGAGTAATTTTTTTAATGATAAATATCCGGAAAGACCCATAACGCAGTCAACACTAAGTAAGATTGAAAAAAAATGTCGAGAACTGGTACGGTTAAAAATGCACTCAAACCAGGTCGTCCCTCTGTAAATTATGGTACAACATTAAAATAATGTTCCACTTACTTTTGAAGAAGATGCGGACACTTCTGTTCGTAAGGTTAGTCGTGATATCGATGTTAGCAAAACAACGGTACACAAATTAATAAAACTTGAAAAAAGGCATTCCTATAAAATCACACTTGTAAACAAGAATGCCCGAAATAAAAGAATACAATTTAGCGAAGCAATGGTGGATAACTGTCGCCGAGACCCTCTTGTCACGTGCCTATTTTTTCCCATCTAGCGTTTCATCATTAATTATGTCTCTGATAGTCTGGTGTTCGTAAATAGTTTTGCATACCGTATTTTTGTTCGTTGTAGATAGTGTTGCATATCTAGTAGGGATTGGATTTAATTATTAATGGCTGTGACGTGTTTGTTAATTGGAGTGGGAGTCTTTGTATTAGATTTCGCCTTGATTTTTGGCCTCGATTGTCGTGTGTTGTCAGCTATATTATTGTTTGGTTTGCTTCTCTGTGTGGATGGGCTGGCTATCAACACGGACTAGCGCGATTATGAGCTGGGAACATAGATTTGCAAAGGTTGGCTGACGTGGGTTCCGTGTCATTTTTCTGATATCCGGCCTGGGAGTGAGGAGTGGACGAGAGTCGTTTGGTGTCAGTGGTGGAATTCGGGTGAGAGTTTTTGGAACGATTTGATATTAACACGTGAGCAGAACTTCTACGGTTCTTTCTTTCATATCTGGCTGTATTTGGGCCATCTTAATTGGATTTTGAAGAAGAACCACTTAATTTTTAACTTGACCATTCTGTCGTGCCTTTTTGGTGGATATTTTGGTTATTAGGGTCGAGTTAAAATAACCGCGTGCGGGATTTGATGGAGTGAAGCCATTGTTAAGTACCAGGTGCTGTTCCATAATTCAATCCGGCCGGGAGTAGGCCACAGGATTCGTGAATTCGTGTATCCAAAGGTTACAAGTGATTTATTTTAGTATATTTAAACGACGTGACTTATTTTTGACACCACGATTAAGTTTTGTTTTAATTTATTAATATGGAACACTGTTGAAAACTATTTAGTGCATTGGATATTATGCCGAGTCTGAACTTTGATTAAAGTAATATTCTCAATAGTTCTTTGTGTCCAAGTAAAAAAACGTTTATTCATACTTATTTGTAAATATCCTACAATATTGCTATTTTGAAGGACAGCCATCGTAAAAAGAATTATTTTTGAAATAAGCTCGAGTGTTTTAACAGTGTAAATCTTTGTGTAATTATTGTGATGGTTTCGGATTATTATTTTGTTGCATGTCCATTTATTTTGTATTTTTTTTGTTAATCTTTTGCTATCAGGAATTCTGTATAAAACCGATAATTTTGAAATTTTAAATATTGTGAACTTTTTTTTTGTGTTTAATTCTCTTTTATACCTCATTAGGTTTTTATTATTGTCTGAAAGATTGTTATAATTAAGTTAAATATTATTTTAAGAAAAGTGTATTAACTTCGTTTAATCCACTTTACAAAAATACAGAATTTGTTGAAAAAAAAAAATCAGAACATCATTTTTACTTAATTAATATATTGCAGTAATTGTAAATATAGTTTCATTTATCTAGTTCACCATAGTTGTTTGTTGTTTATCGTGTGGCTCTGCTGGTGCCTACTAGACCTAGTGGTTTCCGGCTTGTACCGTCTAAGTCGGTGGCGCGGCTCACTTTTATATTTTTTTCTTCTACCCTTTACGGCTGAGCTCGGGCATAATTTGCCAGTAGAGAGACCACTAGCAGAGTACTCTTTAGAGAACGAAAAAGATGTGGCACTCTCTTGGTACAAAACATTATTTTTTCCGATGAGGCTACTTTCACATTAAATAGCGAGGTCAACCGTCAGAATTGTAGATTCTGGGCAAAAGAAAACCCCAACTGGATGCGTGATCCGCAAAAGGTAAATGTAGGGGCTATCATGGTAGCAGAATCATCGGACCCTACTTTTTCGAAGGTAATTTAAACGGGCCAACAAACCTTCAGTTTTTAAGAGGTTATCTCGTGCCTACTTTAATTAAATTATTTCTCAGTAGAATTAATCCTAGAGGTTTTGATGTAAGTTTATGGTTTCAACGTCTGAACTGTGAGGTTTTTGTCAGTGAGAGTTAGTTTGATAGACCTATTATCCAGAGGAGACGCAACATTCCATTCATAAAACTCTGTTTGTTTTGTCGCAATAATTACACGAGAGTGGCCATGAGTATGACAAAGAATACCAATCGATTCTCTTTGTCCCGTCCTCGTGCTGGCAAAGGTATATTGTCCTGAAGACCTGTGCTCAAGAGCTCACCCCAGTTCTCTGTAGACTTTTCAAGTTATCATACAGCAAAGGAGTATTTCCGTCCATGTGGAAAAACGCTAAAGTCCAACCGATTCCGAAAAAAGGAAAGAAGACTATTCCTGCAAATTATCGCCCTATTGCATTGCTCTCAGTCATATCCAAAGTTATGGAAAAAGCGATTAGCACAGAACTTATCAAATATCTGGAGAAATTTGAGATAATCCATGACAGACAATATGGATTTCGACAACTTCGGTCTACTGGAGATTTGTTGGCTTATGTCACTCAGCTCTAGACAAACACTATTGAAAAGTTTGGTGAATCCCGTGAAATAGCTTTGGATATATCTAAAGCCTTTGACCGCGTTTGGCACCAGGCATTGTTAAGTAAATTATCTGCCTACGGTCTCCCAACTAAACTGTGCCAATGGCTCTTGAGCTTCATGCAAGATCGCTCCTTACATGTGGCAGTTGACGGTATTTCTTCTGATGTGTTTAAAACTAATGCCGGGGTCCCCCAGGGTTCCATCCTGTCCCCCACCTTATTTATTTTACACATCAACGACCTCTTGAAAACCACCACGAACCCCATTTACAGTTTCGCAGACGACAGCACACTTGTCTCAACTTTCACATCCTATCGATCACTTTCGGTGATTGATACAAATAGACTCGGGCAGGAACAGGTTGATTCCATCAATAGAGATCTTAAAGCAATCATCGAGTGGGGAACCAACAATCTTGTTCAGTTCAACGCCCAAAAAACACAAAGTGCCACGTTTTCTTAGAAAGTGAATTCCTCAAATCATCCCATCACAATGTCCGGAAATACCCTTGAACCAAGTCCCTCCATCTCGATTTTGGGAGTGACGGTGTCCAATAATATGTCTTGGCATGACCATGTTGCTAACATCGCAAAGTCGGCAAGCCAGAGGCTAGGTTTTCTGTGGAAAGCCAGAAAGTTTTTTACTCCTGATCAACTGTTGACGACGTACAAGGCTCAAAACCGACCTCTACTGGAGTATTGCTCGCACATTTGGGGTTCAGCACCAAGGCATTCTCTTCGTCTTCTAGATTCCATTCAGAAAAGAGCCATTCGCTTGATAAACAGCTCAACTCTCACAGATACCCTTCACCCTCTAGAACATAGAAGAAGAGTTGCAGACCAGTCATTGCTCTACAGATATTTCCACGGCAGATGCTCCAGAGAAATAAAAACTCTTGTACCACCATTGGCCACATTCGGCCGAAGAACTCGACACGCTGATCAGTCTCAACCATTTACTCTCAAGATTGACACTACAAGGACCAATCTTCATCAAGAATCCTTCTTTTACAGGGCTGCTACGGAGAGGAATAAGCTTCCAAAAATCCAAAATCAATTTTTCCAGAGAACTATGACCTGTAACTTTTTAAAAAGCGTGTCCACAATCATCTCCTTTCTATAATCCCTTACCCTTTTAATACCCGCAGTGCGGGCCGTCCGCGGTTCTTTAAATAACAACGAAAGGAGGATTATACCACTGAATAAGTATTGCTAAATAACAGAAAAAAAGGTAATGACCTTTTTTGAGAATATCTCGAAAAGTATTGATTTCCACGTCGCGTCGTTTGGTTTTCAGATTCGTGTTTTACGCCTTAAAATAATACCAGTTTATTTTGATATTAAAATCGTCATCACTACACCACTGGATGAAAATATAGTAAACAATGAGATGTTCCAATTTACTTGTGAAAATAAATACTGGGGCTTAAATAGTCCGGTTTTTTACACACCTGGCAATGACGAATCATTTTTTCCACTAAATTTCCAATAATATGCTGAAAATGACCAATAATACTCCAAAATCTCGTTGCAACAGTTTCGGCAACAGCGCCGATTTCGTAGTACGCACGGATCTCTGCACGTGGAACGATTTAGACAAGCCGTGTGGCGTTGTCGCTTATTGAACAACACATTTCTACGATCTAACGGAATGAAACAGTTTAATGGTTCAACATTCCATAAAATGGGTTGTATTATTCAGGTTGTTATAATTCATGAAATATTAATAAGAAATAGCATTATGTTCACAATATTGTTGAAAATATAATCAACAAATACTATGGACGATTCAATAACAATCACAAATCTCTTGCCATAACTGGAGAGCAGGCAATATCACAGCACAACACATTCCAGTCGGCCGTATCAAGATCATACAATCGACCAGAAAGTGGGGATGTATGATCGTGATTAAAAGTAAATAATTTCGTCTCCTCTGATAATAGGTCTATGGTTAGTTTCCATTTGCTAAATGTCCTACAATATATACGAAAATAATATTCTTCTAAAATAAAATTCATAAATAGCTAAGAAAAATAAATTAGACGTTAAAAATAAGTAATTATCATTTTAACACGACAGTACAGTTTCAAGACATGTTAAATCTGGCGTTTAATAAAAATAGCTGGTAATGTAAATAAAAAAGAAATCAATAAACCTTTATCTTCAACTAGATTAAAAAATCATTTACTTTGGTATCGTATTTAATGAGCCCTACGGGGATAGTAAATATGACCCCATTTTGGAAGCAATAAATTAACTAAATTGAATATTATACGAGGGAGCATCAATTAAAAACATTAAAGACTTTGTTTGAGTCAAAAATAATATTAAAACTACTGTATATTCATATTTGAAATGCGGACTGTCAAAACAATAATGAGCACGTGCCCACTTTGTTATCGATGGATGCAAGAGACGCGATTGGTCGTAAACCCATAAAACATTGGAGATGATATTTACAGGGTTGAATTCACCGCTATGTTCATTTTTGTTTTTTCTGTTTGAGTTGTTTGATCGACTATAATTTTTAAATTACTACTTTAATTTTTTTGTTTTTTGTATGTGTTTTTAAAATAAAATTATTTTTAAAATTTTCTCGGACTTGTTTTCCGAGCAAACTTGATTGTTTGGTATTGTTGTTTGTTTATTTTTATTTTGTTATATGATTGAATCGAATTTTACTCGATAAAAATTACTTAATAAAAATACTCACCTGAGTATACCTTTTTACAAAAATTAACACGCTTAGCTTAAGCACGTTTACATTTGAAGAAGCTTATGTTAAGCGAAACAATTGGGCATTTGAATCCAAAAAATCAGAAGACTACCACGAACAAATGGATGGAAAATCTTTTAAATATTGGTTTACCAATACCTTGCCCACATTAGAAGACAACTATGTATTAGATAATGCACTTTATCATACAAGAAAATTGGGAAAAATTCCCACCACTGCTTTCAGAAAACTGGAGATGAATTGGCTATTTAATGAATCCATATCCAGAATCACGGCAGAGACGTGGAAGAATTGTGTTGGACACGTACTGATTAATTGGTAAAAATAAACTTTGTATTATTTTGGCTCGCTAATTCTATGAATGTGGTGAAAAGAAGCCCCTCTCATGCACTACGGGAAAACATTTATCAAAGAACCGACAAAACACAGAACTGAAGAACTACTGAAGATGAGTGGGAATCAGGTAAGAATTATATTACTGGTCACAGTCCAATGAGAGTACACCTACAAAAAATGGGGCTATACAACGGAGAACTTCACTGCAGACAATGTGGTGAAGGAACAAAAACGGCGATTCACTAGATCGCAAAAGACGGACAATATTCGGGCAATCTAGGTTAATTCCTGAAGAATGCAACGGGTAAAGAACCTGTACATATTTGTACAGGGGACTAGAGTTACGGAATGGGTGGTGTGACAACAAACCGGAAGACACAAAAAGCCCAAGAGGCTAAGGTGTAGCTGGTGATAGGACCATTATCCATACATACATAAAGTCACGCCTTTTTCCTATAGGGGTAGGCAGAGACCACTTCCTTCCACTTGCTACGGTTCGTACACACATCTTTTGCTTCCTCTACTTTCATCAGTGCTCTCATACATGCTCTTCGGTTGTTGGTACTTTTGACCTGGCCTTTCTTCAAAACAATGTTGATCTGATCGGGATATGTTCTCCGAGGTCGACCTCTACCGATTTGCCCATTCACACTCGCCTTATAAATTTGTTTCGTCAATCTTCCTTCATCCATCCTTTCTACGTGTCCAAACCATCTAAGCATTCCTTTATCTATCTTTGTGACCACATCTTCTTTTACACCACAGCGTTTTCTTATCTCACTATTTTATCCTACTTTATCCAACCGAGTCACTCCGGCTATACTTCTCAGACTACTCATCTCCGCAGCATTAATCCTATTTTCATGCTTCTTCTGCCAAACCCAACATTCACTACCATACATAAGTGTAGGAACGTGCCTTTTTTGACACTTTCTGGCTATTCATAAAGCTCTGCAGTGCCCCATTCATTTGTTTTCCTGTCAACACCCTTCGCTCAATGTCACTGTCATACTTTCCATCTCTAGTAAATTTTGAACCCAAGTACACAAATTCATTAACTTGTTCCACTCTTTCTCCCTCAATCGAAACCCCACAGTTTGTCATGCTTTCTTCTCTTTTAAAAACCATTACTTTCGTTTTGCTCACATTTATTTTCATCCCTTTGATTTTCAGGGAATCATGCATAACATTAACCATCGCCTGCAACTCCTCTTCAGATAACGCTAATATGACTTGATCATCGGCGTAAAGAAGGCATTTGACGATCAAATCATTCATTTTTAATCCATACGCACTCTCTTTCAGATCTTTTAAACAATTGTCTATGTATAAGTTAAACAGCCATGGCGAAGCCACAAATCCCTGTCTCACACCTTTTTCGATGTTAAACCAGTCCGTGCAAGCTCCGTTTATCCTGACACAAGCAGTGGAATCCTTGTAAAGTGATTTCAGTGCTCGTATTAAACTACCACTCACCCCATACATAGACAATGTAGACCACAATTCACTCCTCACCACTCTGTCATAGGCCTTTTCCAAGTCTATAAAAGCGCAATAGGCCTTCTGACTTCTAGCCAAGAATTTTTCGACTATACCTCGTAAGGAAAAGACCTGATCCATACAGCTCCTTCCTCTTCTAAATCCTGCTTGCACATCCCATATCATCTCAGTTTCATTCGTTACTCTTTTGATCAATATTTTTGCATACAGTTTGCCGACTATTATCTGAGGGAAAAAAAAGCCCGTTTATAAAGGAGGAAGATATCTCTCATTTATTGTCGCGGCATTTTTAACCGACTTCAAAAAAGAAAGAGGTCCTCAATTCGACTGTATTTTTTTTTATGTTTGTTACCTAAGAACTTTCGACTGGGCGAACCGATTTTGATGATTCTATTTTATTTGAAAGTTGGTACTTCCCGTGAGGTCCCGTTCTAATTTGGTCCAGTTCTGACAATGGAATCCATGAGAAAACTATATAAGTCTTAAATTTGCATTAAGAATGTGCGCGACAAATGGACGAATATATATATATATATATATATATATATATATATATATATATATATATATACTGCGGTCCATATGTATGGAATAAATTCGTTTTTAGCGTTATTATGTATTTGTTCAATAAAAACTGAAACAGGTTGATTTTTATTATCAATTTGACAATTTCCAGTATGAAAATATTACCCCCTTTTTGTACCCCCTCTGAATTATGAGCACCCCCTCAAAAAATTGAAATGGCACCTAGTTCGGAAGGGATTTTCATTCTCTGTTCAGCTAAACCAAGTTTTTTAAATTTAGTGCAATCATAACTGAAAAAAATTATTATAAAAATGTAAAATGTTTATACTTTAAGTTATGTATTTGTTTAAAAAACCTGAAACATATCGATTTCTATTCTCAATTTGACAATTTATAGTATGAAAATATCACCCCCTTTTTGCACCCCTTCTGAATTGAGCACCCCCTCAAAAAATTTGAATGAGAAAGGAGGTCGTGTTGCACCTTTTTCAAAAGGGATTTCAATTCTCTGTTCAGCAATACCAAGTTTTTAAAATTTGGTGCAATTATAGCTGAGAAAATTTGTTTTGAAAATGTGAAATTTTTATTCTTAACGTAGAATGAAGGAAATATTTTTTAGGAAGTGTTTTTCAATTTATTTTACAATTAAATGACCACCATTCACTCCTTGACAATAAGCAAGGCAATCTTTCTCGAACAAGGTGCCACACAACCCCCCTCTTATTTAAAGGGGGGGGGGTGCAAGAAGGGAGTAATATTTTCATACTTTAAGTGTCAAATTGAGAATAGAAATCGACCTGTTTCAGGTTTTTTCAACGGATACATAGTTTACAGTGTCAATATTTTTAAATTTTAATAACAAATTTTCTCAGTTATGGTTGCACCAAATATGAAAAACTTAGTATTGCTGAACATATAATGAAAATATCTTTCCAACAAGATGCCACACGACCCCCCTTGTCATTTAAATTTTTTGAGGGGTCTCTGATAATTCAGAAGTGGTGCAAGAAGGGGGTAATATTCTTATACTGTAAATTGTCAAATTGACAATAAAAATTGATATATGAAGTTATATGATATATGAAGATATATGAAGTATATATGAAGTTTTTGGATTTGAGCAATCATTAGAAGTAATTTGCGTTTATTTAAACTCGAGCATTGAAGGGCCCAAGCATGGCATGAATAAAAATAATTTTATTAGTAAACGTGTTCAACTAACTAAAATAATTGGCTTTGTGTTTGTGTTACGTGAACTACAAAGACTTCCTATACTTCCTGTACGTAACGATAAGACGTTTGATAACGGCCGGCGTTTAACCAAACTTTATTATTAATTAAAGGTTCGCTGCAAACATTATAGCGGTAACCTGATAGGAAAATCGTCAGAAATAAATCCCAACCTTCTCATTAAGTTATGTAATGTAACGTAATATGTGTCATCGGCCGTTTATTTCCGTTGATCCTGCGTTTAATTTAAAGGCACGCTTGTAATTGGTACAACATTGCGAATTGATTGACTAATCAATTCGCAATGTTGCCATCCGGATAATTCGCTTTTACCGGTAATAGAACTCTTTAATATTAATTTATTTAGCCAATAAAAGTTCGTCGGTCGCAATAAACAACACAAAGAGCTGTGCAAATAACTGCTAAACAAACAAAATACTTCGCGCTGATTTTTTATCTTTATCTTCCATCTCTCCTTACCTTAACTATGTCAGAATGTGTTAAAAACATCCAAAACATTTGAATACAAATATCTTTGAACACACGCTAACTAAATCAAGACTTAAAAAAATGTAAAATCATTGATATTGTAAGAAAAAACAAAATAAATATTACTACTTTGATACACTGTTCGTGTCACTGTATACATTTTAATCTATACATATAAATAAAATTAAAGTGTTTGTTTGTTACCAAAACATAAACGCGCATTTTTTAATCTTTTGTATGTTTGTCTATGAGTAAAATTAAAGTCTCTGTCTGTGATTTTACAATAAATCCATTTTTTTAAGCTCATTTGTTTAATCGCACGTACCAAAACGTTAGCACGTATTTTTTAATTTTTTAACTCGCTTATATTAGTTTTACCTGTATGTTAGTTTGTATGTTTGTTTGTTTGTAGCTGACTCTTGACCTCGATTTTCCCCTACTTTAAGCGATCATATTTAATTTAAACTTTGCACACTTGTCAAAGACCGACGACAATGCAATAATTCGATCAAAATATCCGATTATCCTGATTAGTTCCGCCAGAATTCATAAATTTCTTCAGGGATCCTTTGCATGAGAGGAAGAGAGATAGAACTAGTGCGTAAAGTACGCATGCGCGCAATTCCAATGTCGTATTATAATTCACCCAATCCAATATACTGGCGAGAAACGTGCCGAGGGATGAATGGTAAGGGGGTGAGTAAAAAATGTAACTAAAAAGCGAAAATTAAATTATAGTTTGAAAAAACTAAAAACACGCTTTAGAGTTAATCAAACTTAAAAGTAAAAAATAATTCTTAACATAAGAAAAAAATTACTGACGAGAAAATTAATGTCACTGTTTTAAAACCGTGGGCTGCTTTCATTCCGAAACGTAGAGTTAATTTAAAAATGTCATACGGGGTGCTTTGTTTGACATTTAGAATAGTGACATTTATATTCTTATCAGTAATTTTATTCTTATGCTAAGAATTATTTTTTACTTTGATTAACTCTAAAAGCGTGATTTTTTATGTCATTAGGGTTTTTTATAAAATTATTACTATACTTTTATGCAAAACAAAATTCAAACTTCCATTTGTATTACTGAAAATTGCTAGTGGCGCCATCTAGTAGATAATAGGCAAACTACACTTATTTTGGAAAGTAAAAAACTGTCGCGTATGTTTGTTTGGCACTAGTTTTATCTCTCTTTCTTTCATGCAAAGGATCCCTGAAGAAATTTATGAATCCTGACAAAAGTAATCATAATAATCGGATAATTTGATCGAATTATTGCATTGTCATCGGTCTTTGGCAAGTGTGCGAAGTTTAAATTAAATCTGATCGCTTAAAGTAGGAAAAAATCGAGGCCAAAGAGTTAGTTACAAACATACCACATCCACATCCAGCCTAATCTACCCATTGTCGAGTGAAGGCCTCCCTTAATATCTCCTCTGTTATTGGTTTTTCTTATCCAGTCATGTCCAGCCAGTCTCTTAATATTATTCGACCATCTCGTTTGCGGTCTACCTCTACTCCTTTTGTTTTCACATGGTCTCCATTCTATCATCCTTCGCGTCCATCTGTTGTCTGTCATTCTCCCAATATGTCCCGCCCAGTTCCACTT
Source organism: Agelastica alni (assembly GCA_950111635.1). Taxonomy (NCBI): domain Eukaryota; kingdom Metazoa; phylum Arthropoda; class Insecta; order Coleoptera; family Chrysomelidae; genus Agelastica; species Agelastica alni. Next base: position 22,213,423 of record OX467714.1, read on the forward strand.
TTTTCTATAACAATATACCTTTACCAATTATACCTTTTGATAAAAGGAATATTGAAATTTAATCTTATTTATACAAGAAGATCATCTAGTACAAAACTTGATAAAATTGGTGATATATTCGATCCCATAGAAGTGCTAAAAATTTGTTTATAGAATTTACCATCGAATATCATGTAAGATGAATCAAATATAAAATCAATAATATTAATAATGGTTTTTTTTTATCTAAAGAACAGTAATTGCAAATAATATCCCATTTGTTTTCTATGCTGATTTTGACTAAATCATGTGGAAGACTCGTAAAAAGTAATACAACATCTAAACTTATTATAACATAACTGTCTGGTAAAGTCATATTATTGACAAAATATTGGGTTATTTAACTGTTAGGAGAATTTATTGAAGATGTTATAGGTCTCATTGATAATATAGGTTTATGGATTTTTGGAAGTGTATAGAATCTTGGCGCTACAGCATTTTTAATTGTTAAGTGTTTTGCAGTTGTTTCATCTATAATTCTTTTTGTTTTTAAAGAACTTATTATTTTGTTGGCTTTTGGTTGAATGGTTGAAGTAGGATCTCTATTTAATTCTTCTTCTACCTAACCTTTTTCTATGAGCTGAAAATTATAAAATTTCAAAAAGTTGCCATTTGTAAAGAAGTAAAATCCCCGAGCATTGTAAGTTGAATTGTAATTTTTAAATCGACACCCTGTGTAAATATTGCAAGTCACATTTTTTACAACGCGCAATAATGAAATAGGATTACACAAATTTATACTTGTAAGACTTCATAAAGCACTTCCAGTTTGATTTTTAGCTAAAACTAAAATAATTTAATCATGATATTGGGGCTAATTCAATTTACCAACATTTTAAAATCGAATCAATAAAAGTTGTAGGTAAACTCTCGGGTTCAATAATGCAAACTAGTTACGTTAATGAAAATAAATCTAAACTAAAATATTCATATTTGCATTGATGAGAATGAAACAAATACACTCGATAATGTACGCTTAAATGTTTTTATTTACGACTAATATATAATATAAGTATTATACTTGTGGTTTTTGAAGTATAATCCCTTAGGGAATAATGGCGAGGGATTAATAGTCTTTATTCCCTCTTGTACTTCTATCACAAAATTTCTCGAATTAAATAATACCATGGAAACAATATAACCAAACTCAAAAGTGTCAGTGTCAAACGCGTAGTGTTTGTGTATTTGTATTGAAATGAATGAAAATGAAGAATCTTTCACTTGTACACCACCAGAAATTGTACAATTAGCTGCAGCAACAACATCTACCTTAATACCAGAAACATCGAAATCCATTTATAATAAAACGTACGCATCGTTCAAGGAATGGCGTCTTCGAAACAAGGCAAACTCTTATTCCGAAAATGTTCTGCTGGCCTATTTCGCTGAATTGGGTGCAAAATACAAGCCATCTTCATTATGGTCATTCTATTCGATGATTAAATCTGTGTTGAAGATAAACCATGACGTTGATCTGGAAAAATATAAGAAACTACGAGCGTTTTTAAAAAAAAAATCTGAAGGATTTCAAGCAAAGAAATCTTCCACTCTGACCCCGGAAGAAATTAGGAAATTTATTGACAGAGCTCCTGATGAAATTTTTCTTTTGCATAAGGTAAATGTTCATATTTAATCTGATCTATTCAAAAACTCATGTTCTTTTTTGATTCAGGCTATATTAGTTATTGGAATTATGGGCGCATGCCGCTCAAACGAGCTTTATGAAATGAAGATAGAAGACGTGAAGGATTTCCAAACAGAGTTATTGATAACAATACCCAAAACTAAAACTAAAATTTTACGAAAATTCACCATAAACAGTACGTTTTACAATATTGTAAAGAAGTACATCGATCTCCGTCCGTCACATGTAGAAACCAATTCATTCTTTCTAAATCTAAAATCGAAATGTACAATACAACGTATAGGAAAAAACAAATTTGCAGACATTGGTAGACAAATTGCCAAATATTTAAACTTGCCAAATCCTCAAAGTTATACCGGCCATTGTTATCGCAGATCATCTGCCACTCTGTACATTGATGGAGGAGGCGATATAACTGGATTGAAGCGTCACGGGGGCTGGAAATCTACCCAAGTAGCTGAAGGATACATTGATCAGTCTATGAGAAACAAAACAACTACAGCAGATACTATTGCCAAACAGATAAATAGTAATGAAGCAACTTCTTCTTTTACAGCAACCGAAATTCCAAATATTCGTGTTGAAAACTCTTCCAAAGTTAATCATAATTCACGACCAATTCAGTTTATTAATTGTACTATCACTAATTTAAATGTTGACAAATAAAGTTGTTCATTAAAAAACGCAATAATGGCTATTATTCTCTCGGAATGTTACTCCCTCGCCGCTAACGCGGCTCGGTTAGTAAAAATTCCTCGAGATTAATAGCTATCATTATTGACTCGTGGTATAATCTACTATTATTCGTTTTATAAATGAATTATTTTATTATGTTGTGTCTTTCTTGTACTAAATACTTAATCTGCGGAAAGTTAGCATTTTAGAGGTTTTTTTTATTATCGAGATATCAAAAAGAAAAAAACACAAAGAATGAAACACGTAGTAACGGCATCGCAAGTTTCGCATTAGTTTGAAATAAAACTATTCTTAAAACGAGGTTCGCGATATTTTTGGATATTAATTATGCCTCGCAACAAGAACAAATCGTGCGGCGGCTACATGAGAGGTTATCACAGCGTAAATGAACGTTTAAACGTATCGCAAACTGTAGCAAGTCGTGCCTATAATCGGTATCTGGCCAACAACAGCGGCACAAAGCTGACTAAAGAAGTACTACTCAACGTAAAGAAAAATTTAATTATGTAACGGAAGATGAAATACAACCTATTCAGCGTCCATGATCAATAGATCAGCGCAGGTAGTATTACTTCAAATCAGACTGTAAAACAAAGATTGTATGGGAACAATTTAGGAGCGAACGTGATCCCCAAAATGATGTACGGTCTCCAGAATACGAAGGTAACCGGCCAGATCTCAAGATCCGCTGACCGCATAGTCAAACGGGCGGTCAAGATCAACCTGCATTTGAATGAGCACACGCTCGACGCTGCCATTCATGCAAAGATAAGAGACGGCGGCTTAGGTATTATGGAGCTCAGACATCATATTCCACAGATCATGTTGAGGAGGTTGACGTCACTGTTCGACGAGACTGGCGATAGGGTAGATTGTAGGCTATGCTGCCTCTCAATCACTTCGACCTATCAGATCTTTTGTGCATAACCCTTAATCTATTCGAGGCCCAGGATTCCGAGACTTCGAGTAAAGTTTATCAGTTTCCTGGGGGCTAAGTTTCTGACATCGAAGTGCTTTAGGAAGGCCCCTTCCAGAAACTTGAGTCTCTTGCAGAAAAGCGCTGGGCATTCGCAAATCAAACGTTCTGCATTTTCAGCGAAGTTCTCGCAGTAGCGGCAACTATCACTCTCTGTTTTTCCCATCTTTTTCAGGTGATACCTCAGAGGGCAGTGTCCAGTGAGGAGCCCCGTCACCAGTTTCAAGTCTTTCTTGTCCAACTCGAGAAGCTGTTTGGCTTTCCTTGGCGAAAGACTTACTCGCCTTTTCGCTTGCCTTTGTCTTGGCACCTTATGCCAGTGAGATTTCATTTCATCTGTTTCCCAACGTCGAACCTCTTCTTTCAAGTGGGCTTTGGAAAGTCCACAGAAGGGTTCTGGGCCGGAAAATTGTGTATTTGACGATAGGGTACTTTGTGACTCACTCCGATCTGCGGTGGGAAGAAGTCTCTTCGAGAGACTTCAACTTCTGGCGGGCGACACCAGTTGTGGCGAGGTAAACTAGAAGAAGCTGTCACGCTGCAGGGACTCCAGCACGCGGAGGAAGACAAAGCCTCCCGCTGCTGGATTACCCAAAAACCCAATGGATGGTCAGACAGGGACTATGTGAGGGTGATACAATTACGCAATAACAACTTGCCCGTTTCGGGCATAATGCCCAACCCGCCAGAGGTCCGCAACTGCCGAGCGGGTTGCCCACACGTTGAAAGTATCGCCCACGTGTTACAAACCTGCCCGACCACCCATTGGCAAAGGATACAGCACCACGACGAGGTGAGGGCGAAGGTCGGCAGCTACTGCAGATCGAAGTGGCCTACAGAGGAAGAAATGCACATCCGGCATCAGAATGGTTTACTGTGCAGGCCGGATATCGTTGTACACCAAGAGTCTAGATCAATAATTGTCGACGTAGGTGTCAGCTGGGAAGCACTGTGCCTCTGGGTGTGTCCCACGCCGCAAAAAAGGCCACCTACAACACGGAGCACTTCTTTGAGGTATCTCGAAGAAGGTGGCCAGGCAAAACATTCGTGTTTGAAGCCATCGTCTTGGGTGCGTGGGACATTGGTCTTGTTTCAATGTAAAAACCGTGGAAATGCTGCAAATCGCACCATCAGGAAAATCCTACGAAATCTTGACTCTAATAAGGCAGTAGGACCAGATGGAATTCCGACAATTGTCCTGAAGACCTGTGCTTAAGAGCTCACCCCAGTTCTCTGTAGACTCTTCAAGTTATCATACAGCAAAGGAGTATTTCCGTCCATGTGGAAAAACGCTAAAGTCCAACCGATTCCGAAAAAAGGAAAGAAGACTATTCCTGTGAATTATCGCCCTATTGCATTGCTCTCAGTCATATCCAAAGTTATGGAAAAAGCGATTAACACAGAACTCATCAAATATCTGGAGAAATTTGAGATAATTCATGATAGACAATATGGATTTCGACAACTTCGGTCTACTGGAGATTTGCTGGCTTATGTCACTCAGCTCTGGACAAACACTATTGAAAAGTTTGGTGAATCCCGTGCAATAGCCTTGGATATATCTAAAGCCTTTGACCGCGTTTGGCACCAGGCACTGTTAAGTAAATTATCTGCCTACGGTCTACCAACCAAACTGCGCCAATGGCTCTTGAGCTTCATGCAAGATCGCTCCTTACATGTGGCAGTTGACGGTATTTCTTCTGATGCGTTTAAAACCAATGCCGGGGTCCTCCAGGGTTCCATCCTGTCCCCCACCTTATTTCTTTTACACATCAACGACCTCTTGAAAACCACCACGAACCCCATTTACAGTTTCGCAGACGATAGCACACTTGTCTCAACTTTCACATCCTATCGATCACTTTCGGTGATTGATACAAATAGACTCAGGCAGGAACAGGTTGATTCCATCAATAGAGATCTTAAAGCAATCATCGAGTGGGGAACCAACAATCTTGTTCAGTTCAACGCACAAAAAACACAAAGTGCCACGTTTTCCAAGAAAGTGAATTCCTCAAATCATTCCATCACAATGTTCGGAATTACCCTTGAACCAAGTCCCTCCATTTCGATTTTGGGAGTCACGGTGTCCAATAATATGTCTTGGCATGACCATGTTGCTAACATCGCAAAGTCGGCAAGCCAGAGGCTAGGTTTTCTGTGGTAAGCCAGAAAGTTTTTTACTCCTGATCAACTGTTGACGACGTACAAGGCTCAAATCCGACCTCTACTGGAGTATTGCTCGCACATTTGGGGTTCAGCACCAAGGCATTCTCTTCGTCTTCTAGATTCCATTCAGAAAAGAGCCATTCGCTTGATAAACAACTCAACTCTCACAGATACCCTACACCCTCTAGAACATAGAAGAAGAGTTGCAGACCAGTCATTGCTCTACAGATATTTCCACGGCAGATGCTCCAGAGAAATAAAAACTCTTGTACCCACCATAGGCCACATTCGGCCGAAGAACTCGGCACGCTGATAAGTCTCACAAATTTACTCTCAAGCTTGACACTACAAGGACCAATCTTCATCAAGAATCCTTCTTTTACAGGGCTGCTACGGAGAGGAATAAGCTTCCAAAATCAGTTTTTCCAGAGAACTATGACCTGCAACTTTTTAAAAAGCGTGTCCACAATCTTCTTCTTTCTATAATCCCTTCCCCTTCTAATAGTCGCAGTGCGGGCCGGCCGCGGCGCACACAATAAGTCTACCCTTTTTGCGACTATTTTCATAAAAAAAAAATACCGCAACATCTGCGAAACAGCTGCGTCCAGTAGGTCCTCAAGGGTGGTCCACGATACACGCGGTTTTCGGGCGTTCTGTGTGAAGAGGACGGAGGAATGTCCTCCCTGCTTGATCAGCACTTAGCAGTGAGCCGTCGTGGTGAAAAGTTTCGCAGGCGGTACGTGCTACCCATCCACTGTTGAGTAGGTAACATACAGTAGACAACATAGAGTAAATGGAGTGTAAGGCTATGTGCACGTATCAATTTTATTGAGAAATAAATTTTGTATTTCGGCATAAATTTTTATTAATATTATTGCATAGCGCTTTCGACATGTCAGCGCCACGACTTGGAAAACGGACTGTATGAAAAAATTTTGTAGAGTTGGCGAATCGTCAAAAGATTACAATCGACTTTAATTTAAAGGGACTTACCTAAAGATGATGTTATCTGCGAATCCGCGAGCTTCCACGATCGATTGTTTCCACTCCAAGAATGAGCCCTTTATGAAGTGATAAAATCGCTATAATGTATTATTTTTTTGCGAACACTTGTAAACTGAAATTGTCACGGTTAAACTTAATGAAAATGTGATTTTACACCCAGCGCGTAGCGGTTAAAACAGTAAAACATGAGAATGCACAAATGTAAAAATAATTAAGAAGGCGAACTGTTTCTCGTACCGAAGCGGGATTAGCAATGAGAAACTAGTCTCTTATCAAAATGATAAGGACTCAAAAGAAACTAGTATTAATTTTAACTAAAATTAAAATTAAAAATGTCTTGATGGGCCCCTAGACGAGGAGCGAGTGACCACCGTTTTTATCCTCTTGTTGACTTCTCTCTTATTTTACTTTGCTTCGTATGCATGGTATGTGTAAAAGCTTTTACTATTTACATAGATTAAATAAATAAAATTTTGTATGTAACTGGCTAAATGGCAACCGCCCTAGCAAAAAAAAATAACTAAAACTAACCCGTAAGCGTCGCGCCAAATTATTCGTTACAATTATAGAGAGAGGCGCGATCACGTCACTTAAGTCATCAGCAGTGCAACTTGTCAAATGTACAAGATCCGCCAGTTTATATATTATTATATTATCCTGCTGAAATAAATGAATTTTTTATCAATTCTTGTGTTACAAAAGAACCTCCTGAAGAATTACTTTCGTCATGCAAACACAGAAAAATAGTGGAATCAGATTTTGAATTTCAAGAGGTGAATGACTTATTTGTTTATCAAACAATAAATGCTATAAACACAAATGCTGCTGGTGAAGATGGATTAAATTTAAAGCTATTGAAATTATGCTGTCCACATATAATTCCTTACATCACACACATTATAAATTTTTGTTTAACTCATAATATTTTTCCTGAACTTTGGAAAAGAGCCGTTGTAAAAATATTGCCTAAAAAGTCAAATCCACTTGAATTCAAAGATTTGCGCCCAATAAGTATCCTGCCAACTTTATCGAAGGTACTCGAAAGGGCTATAGAAGTACAATTAAAGAAACATATCGATCAGTATTCATTATTACCTATAACGCAATCTGGATTTCGGAAAAATTATAGTTGTACAACGGCACTTCTCCATATTGTTGATGATATTGTTCGAGCCTCAGAAAAAGGTGAGTGTACTGTTTTGGTCTTGCTAGATTTTAGCAGAGCTTTTGACACTATCAACCATAACCTATTGCTTGAAATTCTACATTACATAGGACTGTCGAATAATGCTATGAATCTCATGGCATCATACCTTCGAGGTCGTAAGCAAATGGTTTTGGTTGATGGGCAATCCTCTAATTATATGGATTTGAAATGTGGAGTCCCCCAGGGTTCCATATTGGGGCCATTGCTTTTTGCTATATATACTTCCTGTCTGGTGAAAACTCTTCAGATTTGTAATGTACACCTGTATGCGGATGATACTCAAATTTATTATAGTTTTCATCCCAGTATGGTAGTGGAGTCATGTGACCTTATAAATGAGGAACTTGATAGGTTCATTGAAGTTGCAGAGGATCACTGTCTTAGTATTAATTGCAGTAAATCTAATGTTATTCTTTTTGGCAACAAAAACAAACGAGATGAGATTTCTGATAGTGTAAGTATTGTAATAAAAAATGAAGTACTTCAAAACGTAAGTGAAGCCAAAATTTTAGGGATAATATTGGACTCCCATTTAAAATTTGAAAAACACATAAATCAGATTATTCAACGTGCATACTTCACTCTTAAAACTATTTATGGCAATAGATATTTCCTCCCTATTCAAATAAAATCAAATCTGTGTGAGTCATTAATACTGTCAATATTTAATTATGCAGATGTACTCTATGGTCCATTCTTGTCCAGCCAATATCAAGTAAAAATACAAAAAGTACAAAACTCATGCTTACGCTTAATATTTGGTATCCGCAGAAGAGAACATATCTCACACAAATTGAAAGATAATGGTTGGCTAAATATGAGCAATAGAAGGAGATTACATGCTGCTGTTCTTTTTCAAAAAATTATTTTCGATAAAACACCCTCATATTTGCACAGAAAAATCACCTGTCGATCCGATATACATAATCTGAATATCCGATATAAAGGAACCCTTTCACCGCCAATCTTCAGACTAGAAATATTCAGGCGTAGTTACACTTATCAAATATGTTCAATATACAATCAGGTCCCTACCATGTTAAAATCCTACAGTTTGCAAAGATTCAAGAAGGCATATAAGAAACATTTGTTTTCAATGCAATCCTGATATACGTACGATGGAAATTAGATTAAGAATAGCTATAATTGTTTTACTTTCATTCTTTTATTTTTTTTATAAATTGTTAAGTTCAACACACCTAGCGATATACTTAAGGTTAAGTGGAAGAACAGTTTATGAGCTGTTTTTATATCATCTTATAAACTGAACTTCGCCTTTTGCTTTGGGCCTGATTCACATTATATATGTATTCTTGTTATCTATATATGTAAGCAATAAAGTCGTTTATTATTATTATTATTATTATTATACTTATGTATAATATACTAGCCTTGTTAGGACCTCGTATCAAAGCATCACTTCACAATATAACCTTTCCTCAAAACCAAATTCTAGATCGCCTGCTTCATCTTAAAACCGATTCCTCCCCAGGTCTAGGTTCCATAAAAAATGTGCTCACACATTATCATATCCGCTGTCCAAAATCATAAACTCCTCTTTCTCGGAAGGCTGTATTTTGCCAACCTGGAAATTAGCATCAGTCACTCCAATATTAAAAAAAGGCAATAAATTGGATCCTAACAATAACCGTCCCATAAGCCTCTTAGCCATTGTATCCAAAGTAATGGAATCCATTGTTGCCGGCCAAATGGTCAACTTTTTATATATATAATCCAGGATATCTACAGCTGTCGCTGCCTTCCTGCTTTCAGCCCTTGTCTCCAGTTGTCCTTGTCCTGCCAGTCTCCGTCCTGCAGGTTTCTTAATTCCATCGCCTCATCCACTTCGTCTCTCCATGATCGCCTTGGTCGACCTCTCTTTCGTCTGCCTAATGGACTCCACTCAGTTACCCGGTGTATCCAGCGATCCTCCGGAGTTCTTCTAACATGTCCGTACCATGTTAGTTTCTTTTCCTCTATGTGTTCTAGTATGTCTTTTTTTACCTCCATTCTTCTCCTGATCTCCTCATTTCTTATTCGATCTAATCTGTTCACTCCACAACTCCTTCTCCAAAAGTCCATTTCTGTGGCTACAATCTTCCCTTTGTTTTTTTTTGTTGATCACCCACATTTCAGCTCCATAAGTCATTATGCTGCGAACTATTGAATTGAATATTCTCGTTTTATTAGTCTTGGTTATGTGGCGGTCCCATAATATTGGGTTTAATTGATTAATACATGCCCTAGTTTGACCTAGTCTATTTTTTATTTCTTCCTCTGTTGTTTCACTTTTTGATATTATAAACCCTAGGTACTTAAATTTGTCTGTTCCTGAGATCTGTTGGTTATCATCTATTTCTAGGTGATATATCCTGTCTTGTGCTGTTGACATATATTGGGTCTTTTCGAGGTTGATTTCCACTCCATTTTTCCCATATTCCTCCTCTAGTTTCCGCATCATAAAACCTAAATCCTCCTCATCTTGAGCTATGATTACTTGATCATCGGCAAAGCTTAGAGTATACAGATGATCATTTCTAATTGGTATTCCCATTCCTGCACATTTTCTCTTCCATGGTCTTAGTGTCTGTTGTAGAAATATTTTGAATAGTGTGGGTGATGTTGAGCATCCTTGGAGGAGACCCTTAGTTGTTTTGAAGGCATTTGATAGTTTATTTCCCTCTTTAATCCTTACGGTATTTTTTTTGTACATATTTTGGACTGTTCTGATAATTCTCTGCGTTATACCCATTTCTAACATGGCTTCCCAGATTTTAGACCGAGGGACAGAATCATAGGCCTTTCGGATATCCACAAATGCAAAATGTACCTCTCTGTTCTTGGCCATTTTTTTCTCTATGAGTTGTTGAATTGTATATATATGGTCCATACATGATCTTCCAGCCGTAAATCCTGCCTGATCTTCATCAACTTTTCCTTGTATCTGTTCTTCTAATTTTTGTTTGACGACTTTTCCAAATAGTCGGCCCATCGAAGCTATTACGCTGATTCCCCTGTAGTTTTCGCACTTTTTTTTCTCTCCTTTTTTATGGATAGACGTTATGTAGGCTTCCGTCCATTCATCTGGTAGTTCTTCTCCATTTAGTGCTCGGAGGAACATTGCGTGTATCATTCGCCTCAACTTCTCAGTTCCGTATTTAATTAATTCCGGTGGTATTCCTCCTGGACCGCTAGATTTCCTGTTCTTCATAGATTTTATAGCACGTTTGACTTCCGGTAATGTTAGAGTAATTTGTTCGTTTTCATCTGCTGATATTTCTTCATTTCTCATAAATTGGGGCCTAGTCTCCGTGAGTAGATCTTTGTAATATCGTTCCCACTCCTGTTCTTTGATATATGATGTCAATGATGATATATGGTCAACTTTTTGTTACGAGAAAATGTAATCCCAAACTTCCAACATGGTTTCATGAAGGGTTGATCAACCTTAACCAATTTACTACACTCTACCAACGATTGGTCCAAAGAACTCGATGACAGACATCCTTTAGACATAATTTACCTTGACTTTTCTGAAGCCTTTGACAGGGTGCCAAAACGTAGACTTTTACTAATGATCAGAGTTCAAATATAAAATAAAAAATAGGTGATGCTATTTTAACAAAGGTATGTTTGGTTAGGTTATAGAGAAATCTCAGTAACCTGTATATTTTTAAATAATTTTGAACTATGCATCTTGAGATGCTTAACAAATCTGCTTTTATGATTTTTTCGTATCTATTATAATGACGGAAAACAAGAACTTTATCGCACTATTGTGACACTGTATTTGATTATCAAATTCCGTTATTGTTGCAGGAAAAAAAGATGAGGAGAATTTGGGTTGATTTTTTAATAACGTAAGATTAAATCTCGTCCTCGTCAGCCATGCTCATCAAAGAATACCGTATTCCTCTACCTCTCACCGTAGAAGAATACAGAATCGCACAGCTTTACATGATTGCAGTAAGTAACTACATCAAACTCAGATAAAATATGAATACAATTTAGAATTTTGTAACTGGGTTTAATATAAATAATAACCTTATTTGTATATAGGTATTATTACGTTTTACTTAAAATCATACCCAGGGTTCGAATTTAATTAACACGTTAATTTATACAATTTATAAAAACTAGTGAACACAATTATTAACTTCAGAAAACTGACTGACCTACATACGCGAACGGCGACCCATTTATATTGTTCTTCTTCTAGGTGCCATAACCGTTTAACGATCGTTGGCGATCATTCTGGCTGTCATGTTAGCAATCATTATTTTGTTTGTAGCAGTTTGGAAAAGTTGTATAGTGGTGAGACCAAACCACTGTCTGAGATTTTTGAACCAGGAAGTTCTTCGTCTGCCGGGGCGTCTCTTACCATTAATCTTACCCTGTATTATAAGATGTAGAATGTCATACTTTTCTGGGTGTCTCATGATATGTCCGAAATATTCAAGTTTTCGTTGTTTTACAATATTGACCACTTCTGTATCTTTATGCATTCTTTTAAGCACCTCCTCGTTTGTGATCTTTTCCACCCAACTTACTCTTAGCATCTTCCTGTACAACCACATCTCGAAAGCTTGTAGACGTTTGAGCGTGGCTTCTGTTAGTGTCCAGCTCTCGACTCCCTACAAAAGAACTGGAAAGACATATGCTCTAATCATCCTCATTCGCAGGGCAATCGATAGATCGTGACTGGTAAAAATTTTTTTCATGAGAATAAATGTTGCCCGGGCACATTCAATACGTATTTTGATTTTAATTGATGGATCCCAGTACTCGTTTATCCTGCAACCAAGGTAGCTCGCACTTGAGACTGTCTATTTGTGTGCCGTTGACCCATTTATATACTAACCTTAAACTAGAAATTTCCAAACGTATCTAGACTTATATCAAAAATTCGTGATTAGTCGGGAAGGTATTGGAACATCCTCGTCATTAGCTTTGACGTCACCGTACCGCCCAGCTCTCTTACGTAACACTTCTGTGGTTAATAGACAAGAAGTTTGTAGCTCTTCCAATAAATATAAGTGAATAGATATTAGTAAATTTGATTTTTTTAAATAAATAAATTCTGGTTGTACTTAATATTAGTTTTATCGGTTTTTTAACCTGGTATAATAATTCAAATCAATATAAATTTTTCAAATCAAAAAGTACAAAAGTACAAAATGAAAGGTATAATTTTTGGTTTGGTTAAATTATTTTTTATTATGCTTTTCAGTTAAATTTACCAACAATATAATTTTTAATTCTTCACTATTTTAATAAACTGATTTGTCCGTAAAATGATTTCACTAATTATAAATTTTCCCTGTGAAGTTTTTTTACCTTTTCCAACCTTCCTTTGTTAACAATAAATTTTACTTTGATACCTTTGTTATTCTTGGGTTTCTTTGTGGAATGTTCACTATAAAAATATTTAATTAATGACTCACCGTTATGTGGCTGTAATAAAAAAATAACATTTAAAATAACGAAAACATGTTTAATATGCAAATCTAAATGAACTTCTTTTCAGAAATGTAATATTTTTCGATATCGTACAAACTCATTATTTATATTGTTACGATATTTCGTCTTGGGTTTGTTAATTATTTAAAATAAACACCCAATACCAAAAAAACTGAACAATTTATTCCAATATAACTATTCATAATTCTCTTAGATACAAGACTAAAAACTATTGAAACTAAACTTTTAAAGATAAACTTCTTAAAACAATATATTTTCTCGCGGCACAGCGGTTCTTAAGTGGGTATGAAACGATATCTCTCGAAATAACTTCCCTATTCTCGATATTCTTGATACATCGCCTGTCTCCAATTTCCGCCCGCGGCTATAAATCATTCGCTAAAATATCGGGCGTTTGATGCTACCGAAAAGCCATTTATCATACGACATCTTTTTGTAAAGTCGCCTCAAGTTAAATAATGACTTCAGGGACGTACTCGCTGACCACAATCCGCAATAATATGTTTTATGCCTGTTTCCTTCAAATAAATCGCCAAAAAAATAAGTGGATAAGTTGTCAAATTATTAACTTCACCATTTACGTACAAGCTCGAGGCAAATATCAACATCATACCGCCCCTCGCGTCCACTGTCAGACATAAGACATAAACCTCCTCAAGGTCTTTCCACGTTCCCTGTCCTGGGCAGTCGCAGTCCAGTTTGTCACAATCCTCTTTAAATCGTCGCTCCATCGGGTGGGAGGTCGACCTCTGCTGCGTTTGTCGGCTCTTTGTCCAGCGGTCTCCGTTCATTCTTGCTGTGTGTCCGGCCCATATCCATTTTGATCTTAGTATATGCTCCACGACATCATTTACCTGTGTTATACTTATATCTTCATTTCTGACACGTTTTCTTAGACTTAGACCAAGCATCGATCTCTTCATTTTTCTCTGAGTTACCTGTAGTTTTCTAATAGATGCATTAGTAAGTGTTAGGGTCTCTGCGCCATACAAAACTGGTATTATACACTGATTGATAGCTTTCCTTTTCAGATTTATCGGAATATTCTCTTTGAACACATCTCTCATCCTTCCGTATGCCGCCCAGCCCAAGGTGATTCTTCTGGACAGCTCACATGTCTGATAATCCCTGACAATTCTTATCTCGTGGCCCAGATACATATATTTGTCCATTATTTCGACGCACACATTTCCAATCTTTATAGGTTCGCTAGGCACCATGTTTGTCATCATTTTGGTCTTTGTAAAGTTTATATGTAATCCCACCTCTTGTGCTATATTTTGTAAGTCTTGATCTTTGGCTTTGCCGAGGCTGTCGACCAGGAGAACGATATCGTCCGCAAAGCGGAGATGGTGAAGTATTTCATCAATGATGACGCCGTTTTGCTCCCAGTTCAGTCTTTTAAATACATTTTCGAGGACTGTTATGAACACTTTCAGGGATAGTGTATCGCACTGTCTGACTCCCCGTTTTATTTCTATTTTGTTGGTGGTGGAGTGAAGATGTGCTGTTGTTGTTGCCTTTGTGTAGATATTTTCGATAATATCACAGTATCTATGATCAAAGATAACGATTCTTTTATGCTATTTTATATTTTTATACCTCATTCGCATTTACACGATACTTTCTTTATTCTAGTCCCTTTTTATATGTCTATGGTGCATTTGTCTGAAAAATCGTTAGTGGTCATTAATTAATATTATTAAAAGAAAACGTTGAAAAAACTTATACTTTGTTATTTCCCTTTACAGTAGTGGTAACCCAATTCTTCTGAGCTATTCAATAAGCTTTGTTTCTCATTAGTTTTTGATGTCTGGCTTCTGTGTAATGATTTTAGCAGAGGTCCTTTATATTTTACGTGTGTGTGATTTATTTATTTATTTTTGCTTTAAATAGATTTATTGACATTAACAAGATATTTGATTGTTGTAACGTTTTTTTATTGTAGTATATTTGTTTTAGAAAAAAAGTCGAGAAGAAAGTAGTGGGGCTGGTAGCGGCGTTGAAATTCTTTTAAATGAACCGTACACTCATGGGCCTGGCGGACAAGGACAATATACGAAGAAGATTTATCATGTTGGAAGCCATTTACCAGGTATTTTTGTGGATTAAAGCCGCGTCCGCACTATGCAAATATATTTGCCATATATATATATATATATATATATATATTTATCGTCATAGTGTGGACGTGGCTTTAGAACAACTCAATATTTCAGTAGTTATGCAAATATGTTATCCTGTATTGTACGTATTAATGTACTCATTGCTTACAAATTGATTAATAACACATGGTACCGTGTTTATTTATTATTGCATTTAATATGAAATCATTATGTTAACTAATTATGTTTGCACTGTTATATTCCATATTTTAGAACATATTATAGAAGCCTTACGCTCTGCAGCACAAGAAGCTCTCGGAATAGAGGAAACAACACCCAAACATAACAAAAACATCACATGGAATAATAGCTTGGAGAGTCAGAAGAACAAAAAACAAACGGCGTACAAGAAATGGCTAACTACTAAAGATATTAATGGTAAAATAAACTACAAGAGAGAACAGGCATTATTTAAACGAATGACACAAGGCAACAAGAACGAGACATGGGAAACAAAATGTAGGGAAGTCAACTCTTACCTTGGTGGGACTAAATCTTCCGAAGCGTGGAAACTAATCAGATCGCTAAAAACTAATTCAGTTAATAAAACTAATATTCATCTAATTCAGATAGATAAATGGAAAGAACACTATTCCAAAGAACTTAAAGAGAACAGAGAACAATATTTAACTACTTCTCCAAAAGTTTACCAAGTCCAGGGTCAGTACATTCATTTAAATGAAAATATGATACAGAAAGCCGTAATCTCCATGAAGAATAAAAAAGCTAGTGGACCAGAGAACATACCTGCAGAGCTATTGAAAAATGGAACACGGACATTAATTCTATTCCTCAAAGAACTCTTTACACGATATTTAAATGGGGAACCAATTCCGTTAAGCTGGAGAGAAGCCTGGATAACACCAATCCACAAAAAAGGCAGAAAGGATGACTGTTCTAACTACAGATGTATCTCGGTAACAAGCACCCTAAGCCGACTATATGGGAGAATCTTAAAAAACTTACTAGAACAAGAATACGAAGCAAACGAAATCGAACAACAAGCAGGGTTTCGAGCCGGCCGCTCATGCATGGACCATATTTTTAGCATTGTTCAAATGAGTGAGAAAAGAGTGGCAACTAATAGGGAAGTCCATTTACTTTTTGTAGACCTTACAAAAGCGTACGATACTGTCCCGATAACAAAACTGTGGCAAGTCTTAGAGAAATCAACGATCAATAACACTGTAATAATAGCTATTAAACAGTTATATCAGCAATTAACATCCAAAATTAAGTTAGGAAATAATCTATCTGAAAGTTTCACCGTCACTAAGGGTCTAAGACAAGGTTGTAGTTTATCCCCCACACTATTTAAAATATATTTAAACGAAGTGTTAAAGAAGTGGAGACGAGCGTGCCATGGAATGGGGATACAGTTAAATTATGACACTACTCTGTATAATCTGCACTTCGCGGATGATCAGGTCGTCGCGGCCCAAGATAAAGAAGACCTGGAGTTTATGGGAAAACGACTTCTTAGAGAATACGAAGAATGGGGATTAACGGTTAATATGAGCAAGACGAAATATTTGTGTATTGGGGCAGAAACAACAGATCTGGATCTGGACAATGTAAAAATAGGAATATGTAAGGAATACACCTATTTGGGTACAAAAATCACATGTAAAGGTCGTAATGAGGAGGAAATAGAACAACGGATATTAAAAGGAAAGAAAGTTATAGGATGCCTAAACTCGCTGTTGTGGGCAAAAAATATATCTAGGGAAAAAAAACATATGATATATAATACTATCTTTCAAAGTACTGTTCTATATGGCTGTGAAACGTGGCAACTTAATAAAACATTAGAACGCCGATTGCTAGCCCTGGAGATGGATTTCTGGCGAAGATCTGCTGGCATATCACGTCTCGATAGGGTTACAAATGACCGAATTCGACAAATTGTAAAGACCGACACAACTATAATAGATGAAATCCAAAGAAGACAACTTATATGGTACGGCCATGTTGAACGTGTGACAGATGAAAGGCTACCCAAACTAATGCTTAAATGGACCCCAACAGAACGAAGGAAAAGAGGTAGACCAAAACCAACATGGATAGGGGGCATTCAGAAAGCGATGTCCGAAAGAAATCTAGTCCCAGGAGATTGGACTGACCGAAGAGGCTGGCAACTGGGAACCAGAAGGCGAAAGACGCTATAAACCGGATTAATAATAATAACTGTTATATTCCATTAATGTATAGAGTTATTCATTATGTATTATCCACCCATCACTTTTTAATATTATTATGTACAAAAAAGGGTTGGTAATTTATAATGAATAAACCTATAGCTTTTATCAAATATATTATATATAAACACATGGAAATAATATGGGGATATTAATTTACTATTAAAAATAAAGTTGGTCCATTAAAAAATAGCGTATTTTTAATTCACATTGTATGTTACTGTATTTTTGAATATTTTTACCTTGGTACAAAAATTATTTACAAAAAACAAATTTTTGTTATTGTTCCGTATTTTTCGTTTTCAAACACTTATGAAAATGTGTTAGTATTGATTTGAGTTAAAAGAAAATAGCATACATTTTTTAACTAAACATGGAAAGACACGAACAAATACTGAGAGCCATTAGTATGCTAGATAATCAGATGTAGCGCAAGCATTTAGCACATATTAAGGCTTGAATGCCCGTTTTGTAAAAAATAACAACCACACCGAAATCCAATAGAGCAGAGCTCTTGTAAATAATCGAGGAGAACACACCTTTTTTTTGCAGAGGTGAAGAAAATCATTTACGGAGAGGTTATGAGTCTGAAAGCTCAAGGTCTACTGTGTGAGGCTCCCATGACTCTATCAAGTCTACTCACTAAAAATTCCACCTCTATTTAGGTCCGTCTGTATTGCCTCCGGTGACACTTATGCCTGTTGGTCCATTGTATCTTGCATATGTGGTTTTATATCATTGTACCCAATTCAGTACTTTCGTACCTTGTACAAGTTCTGTATTGGGTGGGAGCAAGCTCTGGGTCGCCGGATGGCAGCCCAAAAATTATTGCCAGTCTTTTGCGGTCCAGTGCCCCACAGCAGCACAGAATGTGTTTTACTGTTTCCGGATCTTTGCCGCACAATCTGCAGGTCAGGTCTCCTTTATACAGTCCCATTTTGTTGAGGTGCTTCTTTAATGGTACGTGACCGGTCAAGAGCCCTGTAGTGATTCCTGTTCATTGCTAACAGTTCTGCCGTCCTTTTGTGACACGGTCCTTTGATGTATTATTTCCCGGTCTACTTTCCCAGTAATTTTTGTGTTTTCCCCAATCCAGTCTTTTACAGACACTCTTACTATGTACGCTTCGGTACACCTAGCATCTTCAGTTCTTCTTTGCAGTCCCATACCAGTTTGGACGTCACTTCCTTGCTGTATAAGGCCTTAAGTGCCGCTTGACTGTCTGTCAGGATGTTGATATGCGCGGTTTTGTTCTCCTTCGCGCATTGAAGGATGGCGTACACCTCTGCCTGAAATACGGAGGTGTGGGTGCCCAACGATCAGCTGATGCCAGTGGGAACATTTTTAAATTAAACATGAAATGACACCATTTAAACCACGAACAAATACTGAGAGCCATTAGTAACCTAGAAAATTGCGCTAGAGAAACAGATGTAGCGCAAGCATTTGAAGAAGAATGAAGAAGTATTTGAAAAACACAAAGGACGCACTAGAACTACAACCGCACCGAAACCCATTAGAGCAGAGCTCTTATAAATAATCGAGAACACACCTCTTATTAATTTATTTTATTTTGGAATAAAATTAAATTTAAATTGTGAATTTTATGTTGGGCTCTGTTAGGATATTTTCAAGTTTTTCTATAATTGCTTAAAAAATGGTTAGTTAAATTTTGTCGAAAATTTATCATTTGCAAAACCTTAGTTTAGCTGAAAATTTCGAGGTTAAAATAGAATATCATTATATTATTTACCTGTGGTATTTTAAAATATGGATACCAAAACTATTTAATGTATTTTGCTAATAATTATTGTTAGTAGTAGTTTTTAAATTTTGTCACTGTTTTATTTTTACTAGGATGGATAAAGGGGATTCTTCCAAAAACCGCTCTTATGGTCGAGGAGGAAGCTTGGAATGCCTATCCATATACTAAAACGAGATACACTTGCCCGTTTGTAGAAAAATTCTCCTTAGAAATCGAGACTTATTATTATCCTGATAACGGTCACCAAGATAATGTATTTCAATTGGCTGGCAGTGATCTTAGAAACAGGATTGTTGGTAAGTCTAATACATTTGAACTATTTTAACATTAAAAACTATTTGACAATTTACTACTATCCGTTTATTGCAACACAAATTACACCGTTGGATACTCCACTGTATATCCCTTATAAATATTCGCCAAATAAAAACTGTCCACTTCCGCATCCCGGCTGGCATAATATACTCCGCCCGTGGAAATGCTGAAAACTTCATCGAAAAATGTTGGTGCTTTCCATATCTTGTTGGACCCGCGGTGGTTACATTCTGTTGAACTAGAAGTTTCGGCCTATTATTTTAACAAAATTATATCTATAATTTTACTATATTAATTGGTTCTTAGGGTGTCGCCTCTAAGTCCACTCACTTTAAAAAACTCCGTAAGTGGAGTTCCCTCATAAATTGAATTTTAAATTTAAAAACATATTTTTGTTTCAGACGTAATAGATGTGGTAAGAGATCAATTGTATGGCGCCGATTACATAAAAGAGGAAGATCCGCTGTATTACGTGTCCGAGAAATCTGGCAGAGGACCCTTGTCTTCAAATTGGCTGGAGGAATACTGGGAAGCAGTTAGAGGAAAACAACAGCCATTACCTAATGGAAAATCACTTATGTGTGCCTACAAGTTATGTAAAGTGGAATTTAGATACTGGGGCATGCAAACGAAAATAGAACGTTTTATTCATGACACAGGTAATACATACATAAAAATTCATTTTTTTTAACAAAGATAAACAAAATATTGCTTAACTGAATTTTATTAAAATACCATAAATCTACTATGATGTGCAGATTTCACGAGGTGCAATATATAATTTAAAATTCGAATTCGGACGTTAGCTTGAGTTGTTCGTTTCTCTTTAAAATTGACACTATTTTGTGAAAGAATAATTTAATGGATACCATTTTGCGAAAGAATAATTTTATATTTATTTTCTAATTTTTTAATTAAAATGAAGAAACCTTTAGATGTTGATTTTGGCTTTATGTAATGTTATGGTTCGGTAAAATTGACATTTGAAAGTTCTTTTTTGGAATTTTTATATCTAATAAGGAAAAGTTGAACTACTGAGGATATTATGTGTGCCTGAAAGATGTTTAAAAACTACACTTTTTTTTTAAACCAGAAAAGTAAAAAAGGTTGTCTGGGAAATTTACTTTTGGATGCTTTTAACAGAGTAGTAAAGATGTGTTTTTTAAATGCAAAGAATTCAATAAAATCCTTCACAAGATCTGCAAGCCAAACTTAATATTTTTATAAAAATAGTAAGGAAAAGTTTCTGTAAATATTTTTTGTACTTAATAAATATCGTGTCCACCTTCCAAGAATTCGTCTCAGTTAAATAAAACTTTCGTTATTTTCAAATAATATGATATGATATAAAGTAACCTTTCAAACATTATTTGAAACCAATGCTATTTTAGTTGAAGTTAACAAAATAAAAAATGAAAAATGTGACTTACAAGATACTAAAGCAGTTAAAAAAACTTTGGTTTGGATAATTACATGAACAAATGTACTTATCAAACAATACATTGGAATTTTAGTTTAAATTGTTGAACGAATCCAACGTAATACATATTTTATTTTTAAATAGCTCTCAGAAAGACAATGTTAAGAGCCCACCGACAAGCATGGGCATGGCAGGATGAATGGCATGGATTGACTATGGAAGATATAAGAGAAATAGAAAGACAAACACAGCTGGCGCTGAAAAGGAAGATGGGGCAACTGGAAGATGAAATAGGTAAAATTTTCATTTGACAATTTGTATTTTTTAAAATGAATTTTACACATCTTTAATATTCAAATATAATCTACAAATCATTATACTAAATGAACTTAGCGCGACAATAAACATCTTTAAATTTCACAATACAGGGTACCCAGTTGTCACTAGAAATCTTTACACTTTGTTTTGCTTAGCTTAGTGGTAGTCAGTTGTGAACTTAACTAGTGTGTAGTACCCACAAGTCAGTTGACACTAGCAGTCTGAGATTATGTTATTTGTTGTTATATGAGTGATGTTTGTGGTTTGTTTGCTGAACGTTTTCCAGACATTCAACCTCTATCTCGACAAGGTAATTTAAAATTTGAAGAGACTGGTTTGGTAGCAGAGATTTCTCGTTCAGGTAGGCCGAAGTATGTTACTACAGAAGAGAATGTTAATGTTGTCGCGCAATGTTTCGTGCAGTCACCGACTAAATCTCAAAGAAAAGCGTCCGAGTAGTATGGAATACAAATAACAAGCCTACGAAGGATTCAGAGAAGTCTGCAATTGAGACCATATAGGCCCACTTTACAGACAGACGAATGGAATTCTGTGAGTTATACACAACTTCGTATACTAGAACCCTACGAATCCCCATGTGGCGATGGAGTCAAACTTAAACCCATGGATTTTGCAGTATGGAGTTTAATAAAAAATAAAGTTTATTTGAAAGCAATACAGATCGGTAATAGCTCGTTGTAGAAAATTACACCACGATATTTTCATAAATGGGTCTAGAAACAAACAGAGAGCAATGTGGAAAAAAAATGACCTATCTACCCCATCTACAAACTCATATGAAAACATCACAGCTGATGATTTTAACATATACTTGTATCGCGGAAGATATTGTAAAAAAACATCCCCCAGGGAAATAAAACATTAACACATTTCCTCAAATATACTTGCCGTGAATCCTCTGATCTCAAATTCTACTTACATAGATTCAAGTGGGAGATATAATACAAGGGATGAAAAAAACTAATAGTAAGGACGCTTATGGTATCAACATTAAAATATTTTTCTCTTTTAGACACAAAATTGTCTTCTTCTCTATTTCATGGTAGGCCTATGGCCTGTTTTTTCTTCGATTTTATTAGCCAAGATCCAGATTGTCACTTCACCTCTTTCTTGGGCGACCTTTTTTTGTATTTTTTACAATTAACTTAAAACTCACCCTGTAGAACAACCCGAAACACATACAATCTTGTATTGAATATTTATTTTTGGATTGTTCTAGAATTAAACCTTACTTAGTGTCTTGCTCAAATTTTTATTTGCTATCAGACAAATAGTAAATTCGTAATACTATTTTTATTTAATTTGATAGATGAAGATGACAATCTCGGAAATAGTACATCAAAAGAAGAACGCGGCAAAACGTTCGCCGCGAATTTGGGTAGTATTGAGGTAGCAGAAGACAGTCCAGTATTAACCAAGAATTCAAATGTTCCTATTATACAGACTGCTGGAAGTTCCGACGCAGATCTTTCTCCAGAAGAAGAAATGATTACAACCAAGTGAGCAATCATTTTAAAATCATGAGAAACTGACTAAATTAAATCAAAATAAAATTTTATTTCATTTCATTTAAGTTCATTATAGATAAACCTTATTAATCAAAACGCATAAAATCGTTTCGTTATTAATCGTGCTTACCCTAAGTGATTTGTAATCACTAAAGTCTAAATATTTTGGAAATAATTAATAATGCTTCAAAGAAAAAGCAGCGAAACAAGTTTGTTTAAATAAAAAACTTAATGTTCATGTAGAAGGAATATATTAGTTCTTTAAATAATCCTCGCAGAGTATTTTTTTTCATAGATATTTAATACGAATGTTGTTGGGCGTTTAAGTGAAATAAAAAGAGATTTATTTTGCAGAAGGGAAGAAAAATGGCAACAATCAAGAGCCCTACATTCACCAAGTACCTCATCAATAAAAAGTTTCGATTTACAAGTTGCAAATTGGCGAATAAAAAGTCTTGGTAGAGACTCCGGATCATCTTCAGATGAAGAATTCTTCGATTGTGAAGGTAATCTTCCAAACTATTTAATAATAATCGGCATTATTTTTTACTATGTTTCGAGAATTTCGTATGGACCATTCAAATGTTTGTAAAATGTACCTTTTTTAAGGCTGTTAAAATATACATTTATGCTCTCATTTCATTCACAAAATGGTAATCTTATTCGATTTATTAACCAAATATAGTTCAAGTTTACGTGATTTTTATTTATTTTATTTTGTTGATTATTAAAGAGATGGCAGATTCCTCATCATTAGCCAAATGGAGTTCTCTGGAACTTTTGACGGAAGAAGATCAGGACTCAGCCTCACCTACAAATCAGTTTACAGACAAAGAAGGTAAAAAAAAACAAAAAAAATTAAACATCTTGATGTACGTACACATTTTTTAGTAGGCATGTTCATTTAAAATGTAGCCAACACGTTGGTGAATACCGAATAGACGCTTTCAATATTACTAATAAACGACGACCAAATCCTATCTCATGTATATAACCCAATTGTTGCTTTCAGTTTAAAATTCTTTATACATTCTTTATAGTCCCTTCCCCGGGTCTTAGACTTAGGTTCTTAGACTCGTCCCGGAAATAAAGTACAAATATTTAAACTTCATAATCATTTAGTTTCTTCTACAGCACAAGAACGTTTTGAAAAGCTAATCCTTAAACATACTTTGATGAAGATGGGGAGTTACAGTAAATAATAATAAACAACATCCAATGCACGTCATCAATGACGTAGATGAAATATTTAGTTTGACCAACGTCCTTGACGTGTGCAAATGTTTGTAGAATAAATTATTTAAAGTACCTACTTTGTTACCTTAATAGTACTTTATTCAGAAATAGTATGAAATAATCAAATAAAACTTGTTTATATTAGTGTGCATTTAACCGTATAAAAACACGATATTAATCAACTATAAAATGAAATTTTATGCGGCCATGACACATTTCCATGCGTCACAAAACATACGAAGTTGGTGGCTGTATCAATCAAAATGCAATGTTACCGCTTTAATTAGTATTTATTCATTTTGATGTGTTCAGATTATGTTCACAAGCTATTTTTTTAACGTTCAACATTTAATTTGTGTATTATTCTTAAAAACTATTCAAGATTATCTAGTGAAAACATAACTTTTAATTTCCCACAATTTCTAGATTCTCCTACAATTCTGTCAACTTGGCAACGGTGTGTATCTGTGATGCTATCGAATTGTGTGACGTGCAACGGATTTTGTTTTGTTTTAACTATACTGTCATTATTTTGTTATTTCTTGGTACGTTTTTAATAATTTTGGTAAAGTGTGTAGTAAAACATTATTTTCGTCGACCTCTACAAAAAATGACATTTTACGTACTAATTTCCAGACGAAAAATCGACTATTTTTAAAGGAAAGTAATTTTTTTCCGTGGTGGAAATAATAATAAAATAATAATCAAAAATGGGATAGTGATAGCGATATGGATATCAGTGAAAAAAATATTCTGCACAAGAGATATCAGTTTGGCCTTGAAAATCAGATTGCTGAGATGCTATGTGCTGTCTGTGCTGCTTTATGGCATGGAGGCATGGAGGCATGGACCCTGAAGAAAGAAGTTGCAAGAAGACTAGAGGCTTTCGAACACTGGACATACCGGAGAATACTAAAAATTAGCTGGATAGAAAAAGTAACAAATATTGAAGTGCTAAGACGGATGAACAAAGAAAAATAAATAATTCTGACCATTAAAAAACGAAAATTACAGTATCTGGACTTGTTACAACTGTTAATACAGGAAAAGATTCAAGGAAGAAGTGTCGGAAGAAGACGCCACTCGTGGTTGAAGAATTTGCGTGACTGGTGCGGATGCACAACAAATCAGTTGTTTAGATCTGCTGTTTTAAGAATACGCATAGCATTGATGAATTCCAACCTTCGCATCGAAGACGGCACCTGAAGAAGAAGAACACTCCTCCGAAGCTGTGGGAATTAGCAACTACGGCCACGTTGGATTTACTCCCCCAGAAATCACGGATTTTATACGAAAAATAATACAACACATTCATTATTTTCATAAAGGTACCTATGTAGAGGTGGACAAAAAAATGTAATATGCACCTCGGCGAAAAACTGTCTAATGTCTTGCTAGCCTCGGCTATCAATTTGCATACTTGACTATAATATACAGTTTATCGTCTTTGGTACATAAATAACCATTTTTATTTATAATTCTTATATTATTAGGTATGCATAAACCCTTTTGCATTTAGCTTTTTAGGAGTCTTACATATTTAAATTATTTTTTTTAGCTGAAGATAGTATATTTTCACCGACTTACCTGCAGCGAGTGGCTAGTGAAAGAGGTAACCGTAGAGCCATGTTAAGAGGAAAAATAAATTCCCTAGAGACTTCTTGCCCCGATTCACCGACGGCGTCCCCTGCCCATAATCCTTGTAACATGACAGTATTAATTTTAGTCCTCCATGCCGGTAGTGTATTAGGTAAATTCGGCCTCTATTATTAAAAAAATATGCATCGATATAATTGGCACTTTAAAATAATGTCCACTAAATTCGATTTCTTTGACTCGCGTTTTGACAAAACATTTTTTTTAGATGCTAACGTCGATTTAGCGGCAAAGAAGTCAGATATTACTACATTTAAAGGCGCATTCGAATTGGTAATGCGCCAACACTATCCTTCCTTAATAGGACATATTGCCATAAGACTGGTGTCTTGCCCATCCATTTGCACCGAAGGTTTAGGAATATTATCCAGGTAATTTTTAAATTATCACTCTGTGGAGTGAACTTTTTTTTCATTCACTGTTTCTCATTTGACACGTCGCAAACAATATTAATGCTATTCGTAGAACTAACAACGCATTAGGGTTTGTTTCCTACAAGTTATTAATAGTTTCCAAATCAACTTAAAAGTGTTTGTCTGTTTCTGACTGATTTTAAACCAAATGTAGGAACGCAAACAGCTTGTCAGTAAATTGTCACTCTGTTTCTTCTTCGTCTGGTGTTTGTGGAACAAATTTCCCACCCATTCTGTATTTTAAACTCAAATATTCTTAAACTTCCGCAAGCCTGGTAAATAAAGTTACCCCGTAAATCTGGTGGGGTCCAGGAGGCTCGGAAATAAGATTCTACATGTAATGGCTTATTTTAAAAATACTGGAAAGAGTATATGTTAGACTTTATAACTGACTAATTTGAATAAAAAATATGACTCATAACTCAAACTTCAACTTTTTTTGTTTTAACAAAAATATAAACATCTTTTCTTTGAAAAACATAACCTTAATCTAATTATAACCTAATTAGCTTAGCCTCATATACATAAAACATAATAAGAACAAGTTTTATCCATTCAGTCATTAAAAATAGTCTTCCTCTGTTAATATTTGAAATAGAGAAATAAGGCATTTTGCGCAAAGCATGTTTCATGCAAATGGTCCTAGAAGATTCTTCGCAGGCATGTGTAGTCTTACAATCTTTATTGCGAATACAAAAATAACATCTACGACTATTAAGAATATTCTGAACTAGTTCATTCTCATCACAATTCAAATGTTGAGCAATTCTTTTGCGTAGGTAGCCTATCATTATCTTTTCTTGAAGATAATTGTTCTTGTAACAACGTAAATTCAAACTGTTTTATAAATTTACCTCTTGTTGGAGCCTTTTAAAGACAGTTTAATGCATGGATAACCGTGCTATTGATTGTGATGCCCGGTGCTCAAGTAAACACGTCCTATTTGTTCAAAATCACATGAAACACCAAAAATCTGGTGGGGATCTCCAGCGCATGTATCTAACTTCAGCTACTAATAATTTTAAATCGCTATTGTACCTATTACGTTAGCTGTAAGATTTTGAAAATGCTTCAGGCTTCTGAGACCCCTCTAGGTTTATGAAAGGGTAAAATATTTCTGACCATATCTGAATAAACTTGAATCGCATAAATAATTTTATTTTATATTTTAGTTTAAGCCCTTACAGTTTTGACGTATCTCCATCTTGTACAGACGTTCCTCAAATAACCCATGATTCTATTCCTATTGGTGCTATTCCTATATTGGCTTCTTCAACGCCGGATTACGTAGAAGCTGTTTCCAGGACAATCAGTGCAGCAAATGCTGCATATCAAGGTACTGTATTGTTATCTAACTCTTTTATATTAATTTGGTGTATAATTAATTTTATATTATGCTCTTTTTTAGAGTTCATAAAGTCTGAAGAAGGTCAAGGTTTTGCTGGCCAAGTGTGTTTTGTAGCTGATTCGATAGGTTCAATATTAGCTTATGATTCATTGTGTCACAGTTCTAAATATGTTTCGAGGCATGGTAGCGAGAACAGTATATTGGATTCAGATTTTCAAAAGTGTAAGTATGTATTTTATTATTTCTGTAAATTACTTCTTCTCTAGGTGCCGTCTCCGTATAGTATAGACAGCACATAGCATCTCATCAGTCGTATTTTTAAATCAAGGTTTAAATCTGCAGCAGAAAAGTCTCCTCATTCTTGTAAAGGTGTTTCTCGCCTGTTCTATTCTGACTCGTATTTCTTGGGAGCTGTCATTGTTCTGATTAATAATCGTGCCTAGGTATTTGTATTCTCTTACTCTTTCAATAGGCTGGTTCCTCACATATATCTTACGATTGTCTTGAGTTGTTTTTGTTATCAGGTTGAAATGTTTAAAATGAAAACTAAAATATTGAAATAGTATAAAAAGTATTAATACATATTTATTTTTGCAAATAACATTTAATGTTATGAACTTTTAATAAAATCAACATTAATTTTTGAAATTTTTTGTGTTTAACTGTGTTACTTAGTCTATGATGTGTTAAAAGTATTTTTTATTTTATTTTATAGTAGATGAAATAAATATAAACGAAACTGGTCACTTGACTGCTCCCTCGCCACGAAGAAGATCTTCCTCCACTAGTGATCTGTCTGGTCAGATAAAACTAGAATTCGAAGTGTCTGATGTTTTTATGTTTGGAAGTCCACTTGCTTTGGTTCTTGCTTATAGAAAAATTTCATCGGCAGATGAAAAAACAAGTAAGAAATGTATAATTTTACCGAGAATAATATTAATTGTTAAAAAACAAAGAAAATAATTACCCAACTTTTTTGTTTAACTCTTCATATAGATATTTATAAATACATATTCTAACGTTTATTAACTTATTAATTTAAAATATAATTGTTGTGATCACAGATGAGTATCATTAATGAATAGTGTTAAATGAAAGTTTAGAAATTAAAGTGTTCATTAAAGATTTAAAAAAAATTAAGTTTAAATAAACGTTACAGTAATAACATAAAATTAAAAAATCAATTCAACAAAACTGATTAAAATAATTATACAGTGTGTGCATAAAGTAACGTAACTTACTAATATTTAGATTTCTGTTGGGTTTACGAAAAAAAATGTTGAACAAAAGTTTTTTCAAATAATTCATGCCATCTGCTAAGTCGATTAGAAGTATACAGGGTGAACCGTTACTACAAAATAACTTATTAACATAATTTTTGAAATAGTACACTCTGTATATATTTTCAGTTTTCCATAATCTAAATAATTACAAATACAACCGTCAAGACCTTTAATAGTTACAAAGTTACAGTGTTTTGAAACTAAAATTATAAAAAAGTTGGTAATGCCAAAAAACTAGTAGATTTTTCTACCATTAATTGTTTTTAAATGTCATGATTTATTCTTCATTGTCATTAGTAAAAGGTGTTTATTGTAATTAATTACTTTTAAATTTTAAGTATGTTTACCTAACAGGAAAGAATAATGATTCTTATGATAAGAGGTTATGGTGATCGTAAAAGAACTTATGATGAGGTAGCTTACTTATTTAATGATACGTTATCCAAATCGCAACCGAATTATCAAAACTGCCGTTTGGAGAATTGTAAAACTTTTTGAAAAGGGTTCAACTAAAAATTGCCCTAAAACTGACCGACTAAAGACCGTAACTAATAATGAAAAATCATTGGACGCCATGCAAAGTTTTAAAGAAAATCTTTTTTTCATCCGTTCGGAAATCTACATTAGAACATGATGTTAGTGTGGGATCCGTCTGTAACATTACTAAGAAGAATAAGTTTCATCCTTATAAAGTAACGCTATTGCAAGAATTATCTGAAGATGATTATGACCGCAGAATGGAATTTTGTGAAAATATAATGCAGACCATCATTTCACAAGATATCTTTTTCGATGAAGCCACGTTTATTTTAAATGGTACAGTTAATCGTCACAGCTGTAGATATTGGACTGATACTAATCCTAGATGGATGCGGGAACATAGAACACAAATGCCTTTAAAAGTTAATGTTTAGGCAGGTATTATCGGCACCACTGTTATTGTACCATTTTTTGTAGAAGGCAATTTGAACAGACCAAAGTTTAGATTTTTTAAGAAATCAAATAGTTCCTGCAATAAGTAATGAGTTGGTAACAATTTTAATGACATTTGGTTTTAGCAGAATGATGTATCACCACACTTTAGTGTTGCTGTTCGAAATTACTTAAATGAAGTTTTCCAAGACAGGTGGATTGAAAGAAGGGGCACAATTGAGTGGCCAGCCAGGTCTCCCGATTTATCGCCTTTAGACTATTTTCCATGAGAATATCTAAAAAACATGTATAAGACAAAACCTGATAATCGGGATGAACTGAGAAATAGAATGCTGATAACAGCCCGTCAAATAACAAATCAGCAATAGCGAACCATATCAGCTTTTTAACTCGCTTATATTAGTTTCAGCTGTAACTGACTCTTTGGCCTTGATTTTGCCCTATTTCAAGCGATCAGATTTAATTTAAACTTCGCACACTTGTCAAAGACCGACGACAATGCAATAATTCTATCAAAATATGCGATTATCCTGATTAGTTTCGCCAGGATTCATAAATTTCTTCAGGGATCCTTTGCATGAGAGGAAGAGAGATAGAACTAGTGCGTGAACTACGCATGCGCGCAGTTCCAATGTCATATTATAATTCACCCAATCCAATATACTGGTGAGAAAAGTGCCAAGGGATGAATGGCAAGAGAGTGAGTAAAACAAATCGAACTAAAGAGCGAAAAATAAATTGTAGTTTAAAAAAACTAAAAAACACGCTTTTAGAGTTAATCACATAAAAAGTAAAAAACTATTCTTAACATAAGAATAAAATTACTGACGAGAACATTAAAGTCACTGTTTTAAAAGCATGGAGTGCTTTAATTCCGAAACGCAAAGTTAGTTTTAAAATGTCATACAAAGCACCTCACGCTTTTAAAAAAGTGATATTAATTTTCTCGTCAGTAATTTTATTCTTATGTCAAGAATTATTTTTTACTTTTTGGTTTGATTAATTCTAAAAGCGTGTTTTTTAGTTTTTTTAAACTATAATTTATTATAATAGACTTGGATACTGTTAAATAGAAGAAGGAAGCCAATTTGAACATCTAATTAAATAAAAATAATAATTTATTTGTTCCTGTTAATTATTTTGGTAATAAAAACGTTCTCGTTAATTATTTTTTTCAATAAGGTTAGAATTTTGCGGTTTTGACGGTTGTATTTGTAATTTAATAGATTATGAAATACTGAAAATATATACATACATATTATTTAATAAATTATATCAATAAGTTATTTTGTAGTAACAGTGCACCCTGTATACACATAATCGACTTATGCAGATGGCCTGAATTATTTGAAAGACTTTTTTTTTGTAAACAACAAATCGAAATATTAGCAAGTTACGTTATTTTATATACACACTGTATAGCAGAATTTTCTGTAATTTATAGTTTGGGTTTTTAGATCATAGAAATAATTTCTATAAATATTTTTAGATATCACCCGTCCAGTATGTCTTCAGGTATATAATTTGTTCCATCCAACCGATCCTGTAGCAGCTAGACTCGAACCACTTTTATCTGCACGATTTTCAATACTTCCTCCTGTAAATATTTCTCGATACGCAAAGTATCCATTAGGAAATGGACAACCCTACCATCTTGGTAAGTGTAAAATCCAAATAATTTGGTGTATATTTTTAATTATACCTTTTTGTAATTTGGTAGCATTTAAATAATTTGCAAGCTACTACAATTTGTATAAAAACGAATAATTGATGACGACAAACAAAATTTTATGTTTTTTAAAAAAATTTTTAGGCGTACTAATTATTGTATTGGTATAAGGACCGCGCGTCAACTGTAGAGGCAGCACTACTGCCGATTCTGAAGTTTTCTGTAGTCAAATTGACTAATCACTTTCAAACAACAATTAAATTTGGATTTTGCCCCAATGTATTTTAAATAATTTTTGTATTAATTTAATTAAAAATATAAATACAACTGACATACATGAATCATATGACATTACCTCAAAAAGTTTAAAAATTTGACCACTAGAGCATCACAGTCTTTATGTGCGGTCCCTATAGGTGACGTGCAGAACGTGGCCACTTCTGACACCGGTAGAAAGGGTGATGTACACGTGACGTCACTGCACGTGCTACAACAAATGACATATCTTTCATAAGGTTGTGTTAATGATTTTGGTTTTTTGACCTTTTTTGGTTTTAGTATGAGCTTTTTGACAATTATTTAGGAATATTGTGGTGATTGATAAAGAGAGGGGTTTTGCTATCCTTACTCAAGCAAAGGGGTTTCCATATCTCATTAAGTTTAGCTGGTTCACTGTGTAGAGAGTCTTTTATTTTTTGCACGTTTTTTATTTTATATTTTGGATGACAGTTCCAATAAAATAACGTATTTTTATTACTTTTTGTTTAATGTAACAAAAACAAAAACGTAACAACTAAAAACAGAAAATGTCTAAGTCACTTATTATTTTGAGTACAAAAAGGGCACTTTTGGGTATGCCATATTTTTGTTTATACACAATAGTGTTTTTTATATTTAGACTAAAGTATGTATTTTATTTCTTAAGTTTCGATACAACTTAACAGGTGTTTACATTAAATGAAGAATACTTCAAAACAATGAGGACAGTTGTTTGCAATGTTGCCAACTTCTATTCGCGTGGTATAAAGTAAGACGCGAAGTGTATGTTTTCAGAAACACGACTTTTGTTTTTACTACCGAGGGTTGTATCATAATATTAAACACGTCAGTGTTAAATTTTGCAACACTATATTTTTGGGTAAATGTGACGCTGTCCAATAATTTCTATTCCTCTTAAAATGGGTTGCAAACGACTTTTACAACAGTGTGATTAGTGATTTTTTAAGATTAAACATTAATATTCAAGTGTAGGGTTTAGTAAGGTTTATGTTACTTGTAGCCGAGGCCAATTTTTGATAGATTATAGAATCTCAAGCTGTGACGTCACATGTACGTCACTATTTATATCGTTGTCAAGCTAAAATGTCACGTGCACGTTATCCGTATTTATTAAATTGTTTTAGGATGTTAATAACATGCTTATGCCAAATATCACTTTAATACTATTAAAAATTTTATATAATCATAGTATGTTTTATTTTTATGCTAAATGCTTTAAGTTTTCCGCAAATATTTATCATTGCAGTAAAAATTATAGTTAAATAAATAAATATTTCGTTTTTAAATTCTTTACAAACTTAAAGAACTGACCTTATTTACTCTTGTAGTCGAAATTCTTCATTCTAATCCACAAATGTTTAATGATAATATGCAACCTAGACGTCTATCTGAAGTGTCTATTCAGAGCACTGTTTCTGGAATAATTGATAACATTCCTCTTCAAGCTATTAATGCTTGTAAGTACAATTAACATTTTATTTGCAAAACCTGCTAGTCGCTATTGTTTTTAAAATTGTGGTTGTTTTTTCGTATACATGTTCAAAGAAATTTTGTTTGTGTAGATGTTTTTTTATACGTTATTATAAAACTCAAAAAATTATTTTTCCAGTGCAACAGAAATGGTGGGGAGGTAAAAGAATGGATTATGCTCTGTACTGCCCCGAAGGATTGTCAAACTTTCCGACCAATGCTCTTCCCCACTTGTTCCATGCAAGTTATT
Source organism: Agelastica alni (assembly GCA_950111635.1). Classification (NCBI taxonomy): domain Eukaryota; kingdom Metazoa; phylum Arthropoda; class Insecta; order Coleoptera; family Chrysomelidae; genus Agelastica; species Agelastica alni. The sequence continues at coordinate 22,246,888 of OX467714.1, forward strand.
GGGAAAGTTGTGACGTTATAGCATTTATTTTAAGACAGGTAGGTGGTATCGAAGTGACTTCCATGCCAGGTGACAACGACAGGGAGCAGACGTTCAGACCTAGTCAACCTAGAGAAAAATGGATTAGAAAGAGGACTTCCGTCAAACTTAAGGTAAACAAGTTCATTACAATCAACATTTTACCATCGATTAGAATACTTTTATTGTTTTGTAGGTTTTTTATGCTTTTTCAATTAATATATAACAATATTAATTTATTAGTTTTCTCGTTGAATGTTCTTTTCTTTTTAATTTCTTGTTGACCTTCTGTATTACTTTCTAAAACGTGAACTGGAATCATCACACTTCTGTTTAATTTAGTTTAAATCTTTTTTAACGTTTTAATATTTTTAAGTTTTTCATACATTATTACTTTTTGTATTCCTTTCTCGTTCCATAAAATAAATTTTATTTTGTGTTACTTATTGTTTAGAATTTTTAATGGTTAGTTTTAGCTGTTTTTTTATAATTTTGCTTCATATATTTTTTATGATGCTTCTTAGTTCTAGACACGCAGTAGCGTGTCAAGCCAAGTTTAAGCTTACAGAATGGCGAGCGGTACCGTGTGTAATATTACCATTTGGAAGCCACTTTTGACCCCCTCATAACTCAAAACCTATTTCACATGAACATGTCAAATTTGGCTAATATATTGAGACTTTCGAGATACGTATGTGCTACAAATTTCATAAACAAATCTCAAACAGTTATTTAGATATTAACGTCCAAAAATCATCATTTTTATCACTGACTGACCTATAGATCAAAACTCTAACCCAGTTCCAGATGACCTAGAAAGTTCAAATTTGGCATCCATATAGGTAGTTGGGTAAATACAAAGGAATAAATTTTATTATAATTTTTCAATTAATTAATTCTATTAGGAACACTTACTGATAGTGCATGTAATGTAAGAATCAGCAATCAAAATTGATGACAGCCGGTCTTTATGTGTAGTTTAAGGTCTGTACGTGAATATATAACGAGTGGAATACCACTCTTCATTTTTTTTAATCCAAACATATCAGTTTTAATACTTATAAATAAGAGTATAGTCAAACTTTCGTATTTATTACGTTATTAACTGGGATTTAGTATCAATTATTATTTCAATATTTAGCGCACATTAATAGTGTAAGATCATTACTTATAAAAAATTAAATAAAATAGGTATTTCGGACCACGGTGCACGGTGCGGCTGCCGTGGAGCAGCGGAGTGGGGAGCGGTGCGATATTTAGTAAAGGGCAGACTTACGTTGGACTCTCCAGAGTTAAAACCTTAAATGGAGTACATCTTATCAATTTAGATCCAAGTCAAATCAAGACACAAGGGAGCTCTATTGTAAGGTACAATTGCCTGCGCACGTTATACCGCCCCGACTTATCCAAATTAAGTATAAACAGAAAACGCGTAAAAAAAATTCCGGATACTGAATGGGCAATTCACTCAAACATTTCAAAGGTACAAGAAAATATAGAAAATAACACAAAAAGGACAATTATACCCCGTAAACGTAGGAAAATACAGTAGGATAACAAAAACTATTTGGTCTTAATTTTATTATGAATAAGTACCTACTAATAATTTCTGTACAAAAAGTAATGATATCCCATCAAAAACATAAATGTAAAATAAGAGCCAAGCTCAATATTATGATATATGCCTTGGTTGTTGTCTTCAACGACAAAAGAAGTGAAATCTAAATGGGTGCCAAGTTCAATGGTCAGTCCTGAAATGTATTTATAACAACATAAAATATTTTATAACAACTTAAAATATCATTTCTTCTAACAACTGGGGATAATATATGAAGCATAAGGTCTTACTTGGCTAGTTCGAATATACGAATTAATATTAAGTACCTACTAAATCAGTTATGGAAGAGCCCTATGTTTGATGGCTAGTTTCTACCTGCAAGCCAAATTTTCGGAAGAATAATATAAGGACTTACAGCTTTAGAACTTGCGAAGGCTATAATATTCGTATATTCGAACTAGCCAAGTCAGACCTTCGGCTTCAGTATATTATCTTAAGTTATTAGAAGAAATAATTTTAAATTATTATAAAATATTTTATGTTGTTATAAATAAATTTCAGGACTGACCATTGAACTTGGCACCCATTTAGATCTCACTTCTTTTGTCGTTGAAGACAACAACCAAGGCGTATATCATAATGTTGAACTTGACTCTCATTTCACATTTATGTTTTTAATGGGTCATTATTTCACCATTTCGTTCTGTTTCATACTTCGAACAAACTGAAATTTTGAATAATTTTTTGTATTTCAGAATGTCACTGCAAATCACAGGGCAAATGACGTTATAGTTCGCGAAGGTGCCCCGCAAGTTTTAATGGCGAGATTCATGTATGGACCTTTAGATATGATTACCTTAACAGGAGAGAAAATTGATATACATGTAATGAAAGATTCTCCGTTGGGGGAGTGGGTACATTTGTCAACAGAAGTTACCGATAAAACTGGAAGAACAACGTTTACGATACCAGAAGACAAATCGTTGAGCTACGGATTATATCCCATTAAGGTAATATAATGTTGAACGGTAACAAACTCATTACAAAAGATAAATGATTGGGTCTTTACTCGAAAACTTAATTAAGAGAATAAAAGTTTGTAGAGCTTGTACATTTCAGTTTTTATTTTATCAGGCCTTTAAATGGAAAATTGTTGGGGGTTGTTCATTTCATGCCCAAAGGTACTTTTTTGCTGCATTGAGCGATGAGACGTTTTCGAACTTTGATCGGTTGTTGTTTAAAAAGATAAATCCGATAATGTGTGTAGAGGCAATGGAAATTCCCATAAATCGTGCAAAAATCGCACAATTAGAGTTGATTTTTTGATTTTAGTCTCTATCCTAAAAACATCGTAAAATCTATCGTGTTTTAATCATGCTATAGTACAGTCAAATAATATTTTTTTGTGTTAGTTCTACAAACTGTCAAATTGTTGTTAAGCTAATCGTTAATAATTTTTATATAAAAAACGGTCGACTGTAAAAGCAGTTTTATAAGAAGTACACAATGCACAAGAAGGTTTTGAAGGTGGACAGTCAACTTTAAAAAATGTACTTTTTAAATTAGGTTTTCGGTGGCAAAAACACCCTATAATAGAGATGTAACGTAACAATTTTTTTTTTATAAATTATCAGATTTTCAGGTAGGACCTAAAAATGAAACACCCTAGTATTACCTACATGTAGTTCTTGATGAGTAGAAATTAAATGTTGCAACTTTACCGGTTAATTGGATGCGCGCAGTGTTGTAAGTATAAAGTCCACGAGATTATCCATTACCTCTACATTCATAGTGGATCTGCTGCTAACAATTCCTATTTTTGTATTGCGAATCTTATTAATTTGTGAAAATTAAATATAAATGAACACACAAGAAGACCTTATTTTCATCTTAAATTCAGGCAGATATTACAATAAAATAAAATCTAAACGAAGCTGATCGAATTAAAATAACTCTTGCAATATATATTTATTCTTTGTCACTGACAACATAACTTGACATTTTTACCATTGCAAATTTTTAGTACGCACACTGAAAACGTTCTTGAATAATTTACAGACGTGTTTTAACTTATCACCATTTACATTTATGTCTAAACCAGTTGTAGATTAAGCGACAAATAGTAAAATTACTTTATTTTTTAGATGGTCGTTAGAGGTGATCATACTGCGGTAGATTTCTTTTTAGTTGTGGTTCCTCCAAAAACTGAATGCATTGTGTTCAGTATAGACGGTTCATTTACAGCTAGCGTTTCTGTCACTGGTCGAGATCCGAAAGTTAGGGCTGGTGCTGTCGATGTTGTACGGTAAGTTAGTACTGACAAAACGAAAAAGTTTCCTCTAAATATTTATTTGTTTTGTTAATACATTTTATCCATTTTATTAACTTGTTAATCTTGTTAATTAGGCCAGTTTGAATCTTAATAATATATTACTAGGAACGATATGGTTAATTTTAACTATTAACACGTTCATTTATTACTTAAAATGTATATTTTTAACCAATGTGTTTCTTTTTAATGGTGCCAGTTTGAATATTAACGATATATTAGTGTAAAGTTAATTTTAACACATAAAACAGTGGTCTAAATAGTAAGGATTTTTTTAATTACAACTTCCCATGGACCAAATAAAAGACTATCGGTCTGACGATCCTGATTTTGTTTTAAGGGATTTTAAAAATTCAGTCCAGCCATGCAATGATTTCACTCCTTCACATTTTACCATTAACTATCAAAAATAAATCATCCTATGGATTTAAGAGAGGTTATAAGGTTCTGGTTCTTTAACTATTGGTTTATATGTCTTAAAAATAGGTAACTATACATTAATGTTTTCCCTCTATGCATATTATTTCTGTGATTCTCTCCTTTAGTTTTTTATGTGAAATACTTATATGTAACTGGTACTCGGTTAAGTAGAGCAGTTTAACTGGACTTTGTCGAGGATAATTAAAATAAAGACATTTTATTATTATTATATAAGGCAAAATAGTTTGTTTTGCGGACTGCAATGTGTTATTTAGATGTGACACATTTTTCAAGTGTTTGTTGTACTCTGTACGTCGTCTTGGGAAATTTCAAAAGGGGTGATCCCTTTGTTTTTCATCTCTTTTGACTGAAGATTGTAAAAATACTTTGCATCGAATTTGTGTTACTTTAAGGTTAATTGCTCCTCTATCATGTCTTGGGAATCGCCTAAATGGGAACCCTTCTGAAATTTCTTAAACATCTAAGAAATTGTATTAAGCTTTGTTAAAATTTTAAAAGCAGTCATTTATGACGTCTTGTTAACATTCTCATAGACTAAAATATGCAAGTGATAGCACTTGTCCTTTTTATAGTCGCCATCACTCTTGCTAGTTCCCATCCGCTTCTAATTTTTTACCAATGAGAATATTTTTTATCCAAAAAAAAAATGTTTTCTTTTCAAAAACAGTTCCTAACAGTGGTTAAACATTTTCTGGTCACGTGCTGGTTAAATAGCTTATTCATTCCTATAACAATTACTTATTATTTATTAATCTAAAGAATAAGAATAATAATAATTTTCAACAGATTGCTTTATAGCTTTTTGACGAGTTGCTGCCAACTATTAACCACTAATGTAGAGAAAAGAAAGTGCTCATATAAGAATATACTGAAGGTTCGATTTTTTTTAATAGGCTCACTGTAAGGCACTAGACACAAATTTCTAAATACAAGAGCATCAAAAAACACCTACACAAACACAATACATCTTAACCTAATCATTAAATCTATTTGTTAAAATTTAGGCGCGTACTTCTTTGTAAATGTCAAGTAGAGTTCTATGATAATCGTGGTGTTTTGTAATTCACTACGTCGAATTTAGTCACGTGGTTTTCCTTTCAATAATAATTCGATCCTACTTAAACATAAATTTTTTTTCCAATGAAGTTGTATTTCTTATTTTTAAAGCAACGTAAAAATATTTTTTGTATTTATTATGTTCAAGACATTGGCAGGAATTGGGGTATTTAATCATCTACATTACTGGAAGACCTGACATGCAGCATAGAAGAGTGGTATCATGGTTATCCCAGCATAACTTTCCACATGGTTTAATATCGTTTGCGGATGGCTTATCGACAGATCCATTAGGTCATAAAGCTGCGTATTTAAACAATTTAGTTGAGGTAGGCTTTTGGATGTATTTTCTTGGTAATTTTTTAAATAAATACGGTATGTTAAATTAATATAGTCCTGTGTGGAAAGTATACTCCAACAAAAATGTGGTTTATGCGTATAGTAAGTTAAGATAACAACATAATTTAAAGAGATATAATTATAATTTAAAGATTTTTGAGTAACTAATTTTGCTTGCATTCATACATACATATAGTTCCGTAGGGGTAGTCAGAGACCACTTCCTTCCACTTGCTATGGTTCTGTCACAAATCGAGATACGTTCGCCGAGGTCGACCTCTACCGACTTGCCATTCACACTCGCCTTATAAACTGTTCCGTCAATATTCTTTCATCTATTCTCTCTATATGTCCAAACTATCTAAGCATTTCTTTATCCATCTTTGTTACCACATCTTCTTTTACACCACAGCGTTTCCATATTTCACTATTCTTCAATTTATCCATCAGAGTCACTCAGGCTATATTTATCAAACTAGGAACTCATCTTCGCAGCATTGATCTTACTATCATGCTTCTTTTGTCAAACCCAACATTTACTACCATACATAAGTGTAGGGACCAGCATTTCTCTATAAACAGCCAGTCGTGCCTTTTTTTTGGCACGTTCTGGCTGCTAATAAAGTTATACAGGGCCCCATTTATTTGTATCCCTGCAAAACACTCTTCGCTTAATGCCACAGTCATACTTTTCGTCTCTCGTAAACTTTGGACCCAAGTAAATAAACTCATTCACTTGTTCCTATCTTTCTCCTTCAATCAGCACTTCGTAGTTTGTCATGTTTTCTTTTTTTTAAAAAGCCATTACTTTCGTCTTGCTTACATTTACTTTCATCCTTTTGATTTTCAGGGCATCATGCATAATATTAACTATCGCCTGCCACCCCTCCTCATATGATGCTAATATGATAAGTTAAGCAGCCATGGCAACGCCATACATCCCTGTAACACCTTTTTTTATGTTAAACCACTCCGTGTAAGCTCCGTTTATCCTGACACATAGTAGAATCCTCGTAAAGTGATTTCAGCGCTCGTATCAAAATACTGCTCACCCCCATACATAAACGATGTCGACCACAATTCATTCCTGACAACTCTGTCTTTTCCAAGTCTTCGAAAGCACAGTAAATAAAAAAGTTACAAATTAAAAATCATTTGCAGTAACACCAGTAAAATAACTAGTAATTATTATGTACACTGCCAGCTTCACATTACAAACTAAAAAATTTAAAAAATTACCACGGTTATAAACTTTAATAAGTGCGTGTAGTAATAAACAAAAATATTTCCCCAAAATGATTAAAAAATGTATTCCCGAGGAATCGTATTAATCGTCAAATGTTTTAGAATCATGGCGTAGTCATTCATTCTGCATACGGAAGCGCAAAAGACATTAGTGTTTATACTTCAGTGGGACTAAAACAAAAACAGATCTTTATAATTGGCAAAGCTACAAAAAAACAGCAATCACAAGCTACTATTTTGTCGGAAGGATATGCCGCCCATTTGACGATGTTAATGTCACACGGTGGCTCTCGACCAGCTCAAGGAAATGCTAGAATGGTTATACCAAGGGGACACTTTGGTCTTCCGGGACAAATTTTAAACCGAAGAAGGAGGTGAGTGTTTCGTTTATTTATTTTTTCTTTTTACATTTTAGTATCTAGAAAAGGTATTTTTAATATTAGTATTTGTGCGAGTTTGTCAGTGTTATTCATAAAATCGTAATGGATAAAAACCTATTACAAAAAAAACAGTTACTTAAAGTAATAAAGCCATTAACAATTTTTTATTTTTTTATATCAAAAATCATTTAATTTAATAAAAGAAATTAGTGCATCAATATATTGGGTTATTAAGTTTTAAGTGAATTATACAGATCTTAAAACGTTTGTGTCTAAAATGATTCACTATATTTGTCAAGATTTAACAACACGATAGTATTGGCAACAGTGCTATGCGTGGTGGGAGAACATTTATGTGAAATTATCGTCGATTAAGCTGATTGTATACGTATGTTTGTTGTTTGTTAATTAAATTATTTTTGTTACTTATAACAGAGCACTGATACTTATCGCGTTTAATGATAGATTCGTACTGCCTGATGAGTAGGGTTGTCAAGTATTTTTAATACTAATAGTACAATATGGAATATTAAATATAAAAACGTATTTAATTATTAGCTTACATTACAGTATGGATGTTGGAGGTGGAATGTAGTTAGTAACACAACTTTTGTTCCTGGCTTCTAAATGTTTTATTCTAATTACTTGTACCTTAAACACATGGGAAAAGCGCTAGATTTATCGAAAACTTTGATTTTGTGAGTACATTCTACTAAAAAATTTCGTTTTTATAGAGACAAAACATACTCCCCTATTATTTAAATCATTTTAATTCTATGTAGCAAGCAGCAGTTGTTCAATCTACCTTCAATAGTTTTCTTGTAGTGTTTGCAGGTGAAATGAGATGCTTCTGTCTACACTTTCATTATAGGTCCAGAATATTCTGAAACTCTAGTCAGCATTGAATGTGATTCGATAATGTTATTAAAAACACCCACATTTCGAACTGTTGTACAGAAGCAAAGTTTGGGTGGAACAACAGCTATTTTCTACTTATTTTAGGCACAAGGGATTAGGAAAAAGTACTTATTACCCAGGAACAAAAAATAAAATAAATTTTGTTACATAGTGTAGTTATTATAATAACGAAATAAAAATGAATGAGCTGATTATTGTGGCTGGCACCCAGATTTACACAATCTGTCACAGGTACCACTTAATTATTTAAAACTCTTCTTGTGCGATATAAAAATGCATTTTAAAAATTTATATAATAAAAAAGGTGAACCTTTTTACTCTTTGTTATTCTTACAATGAAACGACATGAAAACAATCAAATTCCTTTACTTTATCTAGCTCCACTACGCCGTGTGGCTTAAAGCTAACCAAAGCGAAAGCAGTGCACTGTTGCCAATTATGCATTACTTGCTTGTATTGTATCCGTCTTTAAACAAACGTTACGTCAGACACAACACTTTCAGATTTGTATATTTGTGAACAAGCTGTTAAATAATTTAAAAAATTGACATCAAAATGAAAATTAAAATGTGTATTGTAAAATTAAGTGTTTCGTTCAGAATTTTATTTTTTCGTTTCTATTGGTTTATTATGTTTTTTTTGTAATTATTGGGGTTTAAACTTAAAATAGTTTTACAGTAGCGATATAACCTTATTTTGTTCTCCAAGTAGAGTAGTGTTTGTCTTGAAATCTCAATAAAAATTCGAAAAAATATAATGCTTTTTTAGGTACTTCAATATTCTCCATAAGCAGTGTTTTAGAACTGACTTGATTAGTGTTACTATAAATGTTTTTAAAATCATATTTAACGAAATAAAAATAGGCAAATTATTAACTTAATTTACCTAAAATGTAATCTACATTTTTAACGTATAACTATTTATTAACGAACTAATTACCTACTAATTTATTGGGTATTTCTAAAAATTTAGTTTATAAAATTTGTATACATCCTGAAAATTTTAAAAAACAAAAAAATTGTTATTAAAAAAATTCAAATGATATTCACCAACAAAATATAATCTAGGTATACAGCATAAAAACTTTTTATTTTGTACCCGTTTCTATAATACATTTGTAACATGTAAATACCGGGTGGAGCAAAACTGTTGAATCTATGTTATTTCTGTTATTTCCGTCTCACTTTTTTCAGTCGGATTATTTTCTTTTATATTATCGATAATGCGGGAACTTTTGAAACAAATGATTGAAAGATAGTCAGTGGCGTAGCTTCGGGGCTGTTTTTTTTATTAAATGGCAATGTGGTGATAAAAATAGGAACCCTATGGGCTAAATATATCAGGGAGTCTTGATTTGCACGGCATTATTTACACTTCAAATCTAAACTAATCGAGAATATATAAGCTACTTTTTTATTCGTAAATATTAAATTCACAAATAGCAGTTATATCGGCGTATAGAATTTAAACTAGTCAAACGCCAAACAAATCGTACAGGATTTAAAGTGCATTTTCACTTGTTCGTTATGTTAATATCATTAAAAATGATTGTAAATTCATTCATAATTATTAGAAACAGTTTTGACTAAAATTAAATGTGATGTTGAAAACGAATCATTTAACAATTATGCATGTCGTGATAATGAATGTTTCAGCCATGATCCAGGCATCTCTTCTCCTGCTGGTAACAGCGGTTTTCTCAAAAGAAAGGTTTACATTAGTCATGTCTAATTCTATCTCGCTAGTCTCTTATGATGGTAATTATAACACTAACTCTGCACAATAATTCTCTGTAGTATTGCACAGTTGGAGTTAAGTCAGTGGTTACCAGAGTAGTGTGGCGCTTATTTAGCTACTGCATAAGGCGATTCAATCATGTTGGTACTGTTTTTTATATCATGCGTCAAAAAAATACTTTTATAAAATAGTATAAGGTGGATCCATTATTAAAACAGTCAATTGTTTTTTGTTACTCATTGCACAGTCAAAAACGTTGTCAAAGTTTAAATGTTTCTCTATTCAGTTTACAACATTAATAAAATGTTATCAGTTTTAAAAAGTTTTAATAGGTCACAAAAATTCGTAAAAAAATTCAATAATATTCACCAATGGAATATTGACATCTGACGCGGCTATTGACATGATTGAATCGTCAAAAAAAAAATAACTAATAAAATCACAAGTTTTTTGTTTAATAAATAAAAGCAAACTTTTTTGTTCAAGAAATAGTCACCCAATAACTTTTTTAAAAGTTTTTCTAATGAAAGAAAACAAATTTGAATTCACAAAAAAATTACTATTTTGTAACAATTTTAAATTTAATTTAGATAAAGAACTTGTGACAATAAAAATAATTTTTATCACTGGTTATTGTTTAAGAAATATATTCAAACACGGTGAATAAATTAAAAATATTAGTTAAAATTAATATTAATATTAATTAAAATCGTAGATCAACTTCTAGTTAAAAAAAATCACTGTTCTTCGCATTGCCTAAAGTAGTTGTAATACAGTGCTTTCATTTGAAAACCAGCCAGTCCAAATGACTTATGATTTTGCGTAAATAAAAGAAAAACAAAAAACACGTCGAGTTTTAAATTTAGTGGAAGGTTTAAAAAGGGGGGATGTTAAGGGGGTACCAGTTGGAAACAGCAGAATAACATTTTAAACCTTCCACTTGATTTAAAATTTGACGTGTTTTTTGTTTTACTTACATTTACGCAAAATCAAAAGTTATATGTATTGACTGGTTTTGAAATAAAAGCATTGTATAAGTGTAACGTTAGTACTTATTATTTCGATAACAGATGAAGTAAATAATTTCTTAAAAAAATATTGAGTTAAAAACAGAATTGTCTGGAAATTTCTTCTTATTTAAAAACATTTTATTTTCCACAAACAATGAAACCAGTGTTAAAAAAATAAATAAAACCATCATAAAATACTGGATTAAATCATTAAAATTTAAAAGGTTATGCAAATGAATACTTTGGTAAAAAAAATTACCGACATAGATACTAATATTATGAATAAAGTTGCTGCCTTATAAAATAAATATTTATTCTCATTATAAATGAATACATTTATTTCGATAAGCTGATGTACACATAAAAATATAGTTAGGAAATTTAAATTATTAGGCAATTTGATTAGTTAATTAGTTGATTGGTTAATTTTAATTCTTTATTTTTTATACCACGCATTCAATTGGTTTAGATAAGTTACTGGATAGGTTACTAGGTTACTAGATAGGTTACTGGATCTCTATTTACAGACAGAATGGCGACATCATCCGCAAAGGCGGCTATCGTTGTGTTGTCATTAGTGTACAGGAGGTAGAAGAGTGGTCCTAACATGCTTTCCGGGGCACTCCAGATTTTATGGGATGGTTGTCTGATATGGAATTATTGTGTTTGACTGAGAAGTGTCTTTCCGTCACGTAGGACTTTAGTAGGTAAAAGTTGAGTATTTTTTACCTTATAGACCATTCCCGCATGCCATATTTTATCGAAAGCCTGAGAGACGTCTAGGAAAACTCCATTTGGCCGATGGTGTTGACTAATCTAATGGGTGGTAGACATGTTCTCTCGAATTTCAAACTGGTAGTTGGGTAAAATTTTTGCTAGGTTATATTCGTCTTGGATCCTTTTGAGCAAGAGTCTTTCGAATATTTTGCCAATGATGGGTAATAGACTGATCTGTCTGTAGGAGGTTTACCGTTTTTGTGGATCATTATTATGTGGGCGTATTTCCATATAGCAGGAAAGTGGCACAGGCTCAGGAAAGTAGCACAGGCTCAGCAGAAGATTGTAGATTGTTGTAAGGAAGACAATTGCTTTTCTAGGCATCTTCTTGAGAACTTGTGCGGTTATCAAGTCGTAGCCTGTTGCTTTCCTATTGTTGAGTTTCCGTATTTCCATTTTGACTTCCTCTGGGCTAATGGGTTTGGTGGGTGGTGACATTTTGCACGGCACATCCATGAATTCATCAATGTTGTTGACGTAACCAGGTGGTGCTTCTTATGGCTCGAAAACATGCAAAATATGGTCAGCTTTTTCTTGATTTGAGCGTGCCCATCCGGAGGTTCGTATAAGAGACACTGGTGGAGCGGGTCTTTTAAACTTTTTTGTTGCTTTCCATGAGCTGTAGTCGTCTACAGACAGGTTTTGGGTAAATTGCAACCTACATAACAGTATTTATTTAGGAAAATGACAATTATGCTTCTTTTTGGTATTGTAAATTTTTGATTGTGTGTATATTAAAGAATATATGGCTCCTAGTTTTCACCCTCGGTTACGAACTTAAAGTTTAAAGCTAATTCTGGTTTCATATCCATCTGGGATTCATTTTGGGCATGCTTAACTTGAAAATTATGTCACCGCGCAGCTAATATTTGCCATCCTTAATTTATTCTGGTAAAAGTTATCGTCACAAAACTAATTGCTATTCTTCTGATAGGTTGCAATTTTTTTTTCGCCTTGATATTAATTTGTGCTTTTTTAAACACCTCATTATTCATACCGATTTTTTTATAAAGGTACTCTAGAGATAGTAAACTACAAAAAGATCTTAAATGTGTATTAAAAATGGAATTATAAAACTTGCCATCATTTTAAAATAATAATAAAGCTTAAATAGTTTACTGTAAATTTATTTAAAATAAGTAGAATTAAAAAGCACATTAAAATTGTTATTGTCACATTAATTGAGTCTAGTAGAGCATATGATAAATGCATAGTGCTTGGTGCTTTTGATAAAGAATATAAAAAAAAAATATGGCAAACAATATTGTACATTCAATTTCGTTTTTGGTTGTTCATAATAAATTACAATCAGCTGCTATTGAAATTTTATGTATTTTACTCAATTTTTTAACATACTCGTACATGTTTTTTCTTTGCCTCACCTTTTACAAATAAATAATTAAATAATAAATTTAAACATAAAATATATTTTTAAAAACTGCCGCCCTGCTATTTACTTTAGGAATTATTTTATATGCGTAAAAAATATTTATTTTTATTTTTTATTGTATTTGTTTACTACGTTTAGATTTTTTAAAATTTTAACAAACCTTTTGAAGTACCTCTCACGCTAATAATATTGTTTTAAACTATTTTTAACTCAAAATTATCGAAAATAATTATTATAATTTCATTTATAATATATCAATAGATACCAAAAGTTTTGTTAAAATATTGAACATAGTTTTATCTGCTTTATTTTTTTTTTTTAAAATATCCTTAGTAGAGGTTTAAATCGTGGTTATATGTTTCTCAATTAAATATTTATATTTTTTCTTGAGTAAACCTTAGGTGAGTCTTTTTATTTATTTGACTTGATTAACTAATAAAACATTGTTTATTAATTAGCAATTCATCTAAAAAAATGTTCATAAACTTAATTTAAATTTTTAATCCAACTTAATCAAAATAAATCAGTTGTTTTCCTTATTTTATAAATAATGTAGAAATCGATGTTTTGTTTATGATAAATTGTAAAATGACTGAAATTACTTGGTCTTAAAAATAAACCTTTTTAGTACAAGAGGATGGAATATTCGAACTCTTAATTCATTAGATTTGATTTTTGTCAAGTTTTTTACAATTTTATTTTAGTTTTTGTTAATTTTTATATTTCTCCGTAAATACTTGTTTTATTTTTTGATCCCTATCAATATGAATGAAAAATTAATTTTAGGTACGGTATATAAAAGAACAAACCATTGTTTTTTGCAAACGTTTTGAATTTTATTTAATTTTTCATCATGGCTAAATAAGTAGTTTTTTTCTTGTTAAAATTTAAATTTTTTTAACACATTCAGACATAATAAGATAAATCGTAAAACGTAAAAGTTCATACTGTCACGAAACAAACTTTAAAAAAAGAAACAAAAAAAGAAAATTTTAGTCCATTAGCAAATATTTGTTAACTTTTATTAACAATTTTTTCGAAGTGAAAAGTTCATTAGGCGCGTTAAGCAATTTTTGGTAGGGGTAAAACTTATGGTTTCAAGTCACCTTGGTAACTTCATTGACGTCAACGTGACCGATAGATGGATATTTTCGATGTAGAAGGTGACAGTGGCTGTTAGAAGTGGTCAAAATAATATTAAAAAAAAAATTGACAGTCATTGCGACTGCCGGCAGAAGTGAAAACTTAAAACTATGAAATAACGGTGTTTTTTGGATTTTCAAATTGATTGTAGCATTAAAAATGAAAATTTCATAATTTGTTAATTTAAATCATTCAATAACAAATAACCTAATAAAAGTAGACTATTAGCTCGAGGCCACTTTTTGTCAGACAGAAGAAAAAGCTATGACGTCACCGTTTTTTTAAATATTTTGTCCACTGTTGACAGCCGCTGTTAACTACTATATCGATAACATCCATGTGTCAGTGACGTTGACGTCACCATGTTGACTTGAAACCATAAGTCTTTCCACCACCAAAAATTGCTTAGCGCGCCTCAAGAAGTTTTCACTTGAAGAAAACGGTAGCGTCATAGCTTCTATCTGTCTGTTAAAAAGTGGCTTCGAGCTGATAGTTTTACTAGATTAAAAATAATATCCCATAATTTACACTGAGTTTATACAGGAACTAAGATAAAATAAGAAATAAGATAAAAAAGTTGACGAAAGTAGACCTGTTTATACAGAAGAATTAAATTAAATAAGAATTAGAAATTAACCCATGAAATCACAGTTTTTATGACAATCACGTTCGTGTCTATTGTCAATTTCATTCTTTTATTTATTTTCTGTAAGTACTTCGAAAATGTATACAACAATTTCACCGTATTTAGATATTAATTCGGAACTATTATTTGATCAAACAAAAAAATGAAAATACAAAAAAAATTAGTTAAGAAAGAACTGTAAAAAAAGATGAAGGTTAGTATACAATAGAACCATAGACAAAGGAGACTAGACTGTAGGTCTAGATGCGAGAGTTGGATCCCTATGAGAGACAGTCGCCCGAGAGGTTGTTTCGCGCTCTCTCTAATGGGCGGGGCTTACGCCCGAGTCTCGGGCCCGACTCCTCCACTCAGCTCGCCGCGTGCCCCTTAGAGAGAGCATGAAACAACCTCTCGAGCGGCTGTCTCTTTCTCATCGGGATCCAACTTTCAGCATGGGAACCCCCATGAATAAAACAGCACAAGACAATTTTGTCTAGCCATGCACATTTCATCTTCACACTAAATAAGTTGAGAGTTAAAAGTTGTTCAATTCTTATTTTATCCCTTATTTCTTATTTAATTTTAATTAGTGTATAAACGTTCCCATTGTCTTATGTATGTTCAACTTTATTATCTCATTTCTTATTTTATCTTAGAGATGAATTATTATTGTTAGGAACCATTTCCGGTTAAATTAGTCGGACTAGGATGAAATGTCAAAAAAACACGACGGTTGCCGAATATCCCTGCTTGACAATAAACATCTGCTTCGTAGGTAAAAAAAAGGGTACCTTTGACAGGTCTCTTTCTTTAATAAATCATCTCTAGTTACTGTATAAACCAAATGTTATTGTAAAAAAATAACGAGAGAAACCTAAATATTTAGCGAAAGCCTTTTTCATTGTATGTATAAATTTAAGTAATATTGTATTTATTAAAAGTTTACATTTCGCATAGCAGCCGTTCCGCGAAGAGAGCCACGTCGTACCCCATAGCGACTGAATTATCATCACCAATCGAAAGATCGTTGAGCAGTCGTCGTTATCAGTTGCCAAAGCCGATACTCTCTATTTCACCAGTTGGAAAACAAACTTAAAGTTAAGCTAACAGGGGTCGCCAGATTTTAATCAATTAATTTAATTAACGATTTTAATAATGAGTGGTAGTAATCCTCTATTCCCATATATTTCTTGTACAGTATTTAATGCTTAATGTTTTCCCGCACTGGTCGATTTAAATTAGGTTTTTGTTGCAACCAATATATGAACTATATAATAAAAGAACGTTAAGTGCTTGTTTATATCGTTTTTCAATAATTCGGATTTAAGCCGACGATAATTTAAATTCTGCCTGAAATATTCTTTTTAATTTTTTTCTTACTTCTACTGCATCAGATAGAAAAGCACTTTTTACTCTAAATTACTTAAATCGTTGATTAAATATAAAAATCGCTGATTTTTTATTTTTTTCAAACCCTGTAAGCTAACCTATATTTTTTATAGCTTTTTTCCAAATAATCAAAATAATTAACACTCGTAAGTACCTATTACTGCTGAAAATATAAATATTTCCCTATTATAATTGTAATGTAAAAATACTTTTAAAATGTTTACCAAAAAAAAATATGGCTTTAAAAAGTTTTGGAATTAAAAACAGTGATTTTAATATCAGAAATAATTTTTTGTTAGGTATGTCACGAGCTAAATTGGATATTTTAATATTTCAGTATCAGCCACATTATTTTTGCTTATTATTATTATATTATTTGCCCCATATTATCTATTAAATATTAATTTTTTTAACATCAATTTTAATTTTGAAATTTCTGACGTCATATCTTATTGCATAAGTGTGATTTAGACTCTCCTGTATAAAGCGGCTATTGCCCGCTATTTTGCTATGAACTATTAGTGACTTGGAGAAAAGTATTAAGAAAGTTGGATTATTTATAAAATATTGTTATAAATGGAAGAAATTTTATTTTTGTAAACATATTTGGATGAAGCAATAATGTACTTTATTAATCAAGTATTCATTTTATTTAAATTAGTACTTAGAAGATAATGTGTTATTTGGAAATCTCATTTTAATTTCAAATTTATTTGAGTCTAGTTCAAACATAATAAAAGCAAGTGATAGTAATTGATTGGTTCACAAGCAATGTATATTTTGATAACATAATTTGCAACTATAATAAATACTAATACTTTCCTGTTGTTCCATTTCTTTTACTGGTATTGGCATTAGTGCTTCTGGTCTCCTGTCTAATCTTAGTTTAGCTTCTTAATGCAGCTCTAATATTACAAACTTCTTTCGGTTCCTCTTAAGTTATGTCATAACAAACCGATGAGAAACAACAGCTTCGTAGCAACGTTTGATGTTTGTTGGGTCGATTTTCGGTGACCTTAAACATGAGCATCGGAATCGGGTCGGATTGTAACGTGCTAATACACTGCTGAACTACTTGAATAGTACGAGGTCAAATTTATAATAAATAGGCATCTTGGTTTGGCATTTATCGCTCGCTAAGGCAATTTTGTTGGATTAAATATAAAATAAGAGAAAGAGAAATATGTGTAAATAATTTTGGCATTATCATCTTTTAAAATTTGTCGACAAACAAGAAACATGTTTAAAATAATAATATCCGCCTGGAAAATGAGTGCTAAAGATGTACACTTCGACAGGAATAGTTGAAGCTGCGCTGTCTATATACGCAGTAACAAAATGTCAGGGAGAAGAGAGAGCTCAGTTCGTCAAATACGTTGAAGTGAATACTTGGATCTTAAAGCATTGCCTAATACTTTTATTTATATTTATAGTGTTCGCGTTGATTTAATAAGATTATTATTTACAATTATGGTGTTTTTGTTAAATTAATCATATCAAGTTAAGTTGTACAGTATTCAGTCTCTAGGAAGAGGTTTTCTCCCCTCACCTATTTATCTCTCTTCGGAAAGAGGACTTTAAACGACTTTTCTACGTGTATTTTTGTGGCTAGCATGCCAGGAACCATCCCGAGAATTTGGTGTTCTGGTATTAACAATGACAATATTTCTTTCTGTATAACTGATATGATTATTACAATGTTATTGCATGTTCTGTCTTTCTCAACTCTGCAAGCGATTATTCCTATCATAGTGTACGCTTACACACAAACGTGTGACGTTTTTATCTGCTTGGAATTCCAAGGGCGACTAAACTTTTGTGCTAACTTTTGAGGAAAAAGGGTAAACGAAGCCAATCTTGGACCTCATCTACCTTTTCGCTCCACAGCGCTACCTGTATTTGAATTTATTAACTATACTTGCCAGAGAGACGGATGTTCCGTCCGAATTTGATTATGATTCTTCCTTGTTTTGCCACATTTATAATAATTTATTCCCACCAAGTTTTGTCGACATATTTTTTAAATGCCAAACTGTTGCCAAAGACACATTGTCATTTTAACTAGAAATTTTTTAAAATAGTTGCTAGTCCAAATATATTTATTCTTTAATTCTTCCGGTTTATTAGAAGTACCTAGAGTATATATAATTAGAAAGATAGGTATAGTGTTTGTTAGATCTTGTCATTGTTTATATTTTTCTACCTGTGTATGTGTATTGAAAGAAAAAT
This sequence comes from Agelastica alni, assembly GCA_950111635.1. Taxonomy (NCBI): domain Eukaryota; kingdom Metazoa; phylum Arthropoda; class Insecta; order Coleoptera; family Chrysomelidae; genus Agelastica; species Agelastica alni. Next base: position 22,265,472 of record OX467714.1, read on the forward strand.
CACATATTGTCTTAATATATGAGTAGATTTTAAAGAAAAATACAAAAAAATATTGAGAGCATGAGAGCATGAAAAAGACTAAAAGTATTGTAGTCAACAAGTCGGGCATGTAATTATCTAAAGACCTTATCCAATAGGAAGCGTATTTTATAAGACTTGTTGTTATTAAAAACTTATAGCACTGTTAAAGCTTGTAACAACATTAAAGAGTTTTTTATATTCTTATGCCCTTTTAATGTACTACAGGTGATTTTAATTATAAATTTACGTGTTAATTAATGCTTCAATATCATTTTAACATTTAAAGTTGTTTTAAATATTATCTAAATTTATACAGGGTGGTCTATAGGTGAGAAATAATTGTTTTAATATTGACTCATTAATGTCACCAATGCTAATAGACCATTCTATGTATTGTAATAGTTTTGGGAAAATAGGTAACTGAAAATAACATTCAAAATACTTTTTTCACCCTAGTTTTATTGTAGGTACATGGTCATATTTGGAGTACCTATTAATTGTTTTAGTACAAATTTATGAACAGTTAAATAAAATATATACTGACCACAAAAATCGGATCGCACACTAAGAGTTGATCAATTCCCAATGCTTAAGTTGCTCGAGGTAGTCCGGATCCATGACGACGGTTATGGATTCCTTCTTCATACCTCTTGGACACTATTGATACACTGCGTCCTAAGCGGTCGGAAAGTTGTCCGATTACAAAACGGCTTCACTCATCCCAACAATGCGCCTCCTTTCGAAATTATTTAAATGTTTGCTATTGTTTCGTAAATGGTGCCTAGACATATTGATTTAATAAATTGAGCACAATTTGCCGCGAAATATTACTTTAAACTGAAGAAAAGGCGTATATTTAACAAGATGCTTTTTTGATGAAACAAAATGATTAAAGTGGACACCTGTTAAAATTTATGATAGCATCCTAAGAGTGAAATCGTGGAATACCATGGCAGAACTGGGTGTACCAAAAAAATTGATCAGTGTCACAAAAGCTTGTGTAGAGGGATCTACAAGTGCAGTAAGATTTGAAGGAAAATTGTCAACCTTCTTTCCAATAAATGGTGGTCTCAAACAAGGAGATGCGTTATCCCCACTCCTCTTTAACATCGCCTTGGAAGGCATCGTACGAAGGCCCATGTGCAAAGTGCACCTGGGACCCCAAACTTGGACCACTTGGCAAGCGAGCACTTTGTTCGTCTGCCAAGCTACCAAGCCCCAGGAGCAACTTGAAGAGTTGAACCTGCCACCACCCCCAGTACTCATTGTACCAGGCTTACTCTCGAACCGAAACCCTGAGGTCCAAAGGTGGCCGATGAAGTCAGCGCACAAGTACCTAACGCATTGCAGGGCACTATAAAGTTAGAGTCTTAAGTAGACTAGAAGTTACATGAATTCTATTTCGAATTCTGTTTTAAGTGAATTTACTATGACTGAAGGTCCGCGCGCCAGCTTCAATTTGTCAAGACAAATATCCACCTTTTGCTGAAAGAGAAATTTTTTTTATTAGTCTTCTTTTTTCTTGTCCGGTGTGTTTGTGGATCCGGCTTCCTGTTCTTCTTTCTTCACTTGGTTCTTGCTTTTGCTGTGGTTTTATCTGAAAATAATTTAATTAATCCTGAAAAGAAAGGTTAGTATCCTCTTCTTAGTTGTTTAGCAGCTGGTGCTTGTGTCTCAAGTATTCGTACGAAGGGAAAACATAGAAACGCTCCTATTTGGAAATCAGGGTCCGCGCATTGTAGTAGCTTTCGCTGACGATTTAGATATAGTAGAAAATACAATTATCAACGGTAAGGAAGAGTTCATTAAACTGGAAAATGCTGCAAAGAAGGTTGGCCTACAAATAAACGAAGATAAAACAAAATACATGACTACAACAAGAACAGAACGAAGAGACAGGATAGGACAAAATGTGACAATGGACCACTATAATTTTGAAAGGGTCCATGAGTTTAAATATTTGGGAGCTACAATCACCTCAGATAACAATATAACACAAGAGATTAACAACAGAATCCAGGGAGCCAATCGCTGCTGTTTTGCACTACAAAAAATAACCCGCCGTACGAAAGTAACAATTATAAGACCTATAATGACATATGCATGTGAAACATGGACGATGACAAAACAAAATGAGAACCGACTAAAAATTGCAAAACGAAGAATTCTTAGAAGGATATATGGACCAATCAAGGACAACGCCACACAACAATACATAATTAGAACTAACAGGGAAGTGCAAGAACTATATAACCAACCAGATATAGTAAAAATAATAAAGGCAGAGATATTGAGATGGGCCGGACATGTGAAGAGACAAGACCAACGTGTCGTAAAACTGGTGTGGGAAGAGAATCCGGTAGGAAAGCGGCCGCTGGGAAGACCAAGGATGCGGTGGAAAGATAATATTGCAGCGGACTTACGGACCCTAAATGTCCAACGACCAGAAGAACTTATGATGGACCGCAGCAAGTGGAGGCAAATTGTAATGTCAGCGAAGACCCATCCCGGGTTGTAAGCTATAGAGAGAGAGAGAGAGAGACCTGTTAAAATTTGTTTGGCCATAATGTTATAATTTCTTATTGAGAGTCGAATGTAAAAAAATTCATTGCAATTGGTCGATTCTTTCTGGGTGTTCAGATTTTTTTAAAAATCAGTATATATTTATATTTTTTGAAATTTTTTTGTACATTTCATTTTTTTCTCATCTATTTTCCAAAAACCACCAACTAAAAGAAATTAACATAACAGCCACCGACAATAAACATACTTATTTTATAAAACTAATTTAAATTTGTCTATTTTTGTGAAGTTTATTTTCTATAAAAATATAGTTGTAATAATAAGGGTAGGTACAGGACTTTTCACAATGAGCGCTAAATAACTATTTTATGGATAGGTACTAAAAGTATCATAAACAAAATTTTGAAAAGGTTAAGTTATTTAAATTAAGAAATACTTAATTTCACTCTTGGTAGACACGATCTTTACTCGATGAAAATCTACAAGAAATTAAATAAAAATTTAATTTGATAAATAATTTGCCTATCAAACCATTTACATAATAATACTAAGTGTATGGGTTGCAGATGTTATCCTGAGAATATGACACATTTTTTATTACTCTGTTGAACGCTTTTTTTTTTAAAAAGATTTTAGATAACTTTTATTACACATGATTCTCAAAATATCTAATGATAAGAGTGTACAGGTGGCTATATATCGTTGTAAACAATCAAAAAAAGTTCAAGTAGAAATGAAAATATTTAAAAAAATTGTAGCTTTTTCACCTAAGAGAGTCGATGGTAGGAATCGTAAAACATCACCAATAACTGAAATAATAGTTGCTATATGTAAAAGCTGCTGCAGGAAAAACAAAGTTTAACTGTGATTTAAACGAGTACATACTCTGTAGTAGTTTAGTCCTTTTCATTTCTTCACTTGTAAACTGTGCACTTTCGACAAAAAAAAGTTACAACCATGTAGATTCCTGGAGTCTACTTACATTTTTATTCGAAAAATGCAGTTATTTTCGCAGCAAAGTAATAACTTAACTTCAAACAAGATGTCATAACAGGAGTGACGTCAGTAGACACTTTTTATTCACAAAATATCCATAAATATTATATTTTTATCTTTCCTTTACAATTTTTGCCTATTGAGTATAAATAAATATCCCAATGCACAATAATTAAAAAGAAATTTCTATTTCGAAAGAAATACGAAAGATTAAATGATTTCAAATGTTTTTACATTAGTAGGCTTAGGTGTTAGGTTTTGTTATTTATAAAATATTATAGTTCAAGAGAAAAATGCCCTTTATCGATAGTTATTCATTTTTTTACATTTGTTTTCATGGTAAAAATCAATTCTTAATATTGGAAATAAAAATTATTTTTTTAATGTTTATTCAGTTCAATTATTATAAATAGTGACATGTGTGTAGGAATATAGTTTCTCCCAAATGAAAAAGATTGTATGTATAACTATTTTATTATCTAAATTTTGAGAAAAATGGAGGGGTACTAGAGATAATCATTTTAATAAATCACCTGTGCTTTTAAGCAATGCTCATCGTGAAAAATACTGTATGTAATTATGTTTCAATTACAACGAGATGATCTCTTACATCTTACTTAAACATTGTGTTTCGAAAAAGTGTATGTAATATGTAAAAGACCATCGCGTTAATTATGAAAAAATGCACTGTATATAAAATATACCTTATTTAGAAACTTTGAGCAGAAGCAAAATATTAATGCATAGGAAAGCAATAATATAAATGTCTGGGTTAATTTTTTATTTTCAATTTTTAATCATGTTATTTTAACTAAATCATAATAATATAATTATGCAATATGTTTCATGCAAATTTACAAAGTGTATGCTACAACTTACAAAGAAAATATCGTTTTTAAAGTCTCGCGATACATAGTTTCTTCGTATTTAAAAAAAAATTAAAAACACCTTTTTTATTTTTGTTCGACTTAAATTTTTTTAAATATATTTAAAGCATTTGTGAAGTGAAGGAAGAACTGTCGAAGGATTTCCCTGGTTAAATTATTTTTCTCTTTGACTAATGGATACAGCAGTATTGTTGTCCTTAAAGGATGTTTGTTGAATGTTTATTTTCTAAAATAGTGTTAAAGAAAAAAGCATTTCATAACATGTAAAAAGCACAGGGTAGCCATGACATCATAACTTTTCTTATGTTAGAAGCTCTACTCTGAAATCATAAAAAGCAACAACAACAATAAATTATGTATAGCATTTTGTAAAATTATTTGGGAGCGATAGTTTGCCACTATTAAAATTAATATGGCAGAGATGTGCTTGCGTTTCCCGTATGCTCCAGCTTTTCAAGTACAACTATGCAAATAGTAGTATACTCCAACTTCTTTTGAAGGAATCCAACTCTAACCACCCAGATATCTTTTGGGGTTTGCTAGTAAAAAGAGTGGAGGTTTGTAGACAAAGTGACATGGTTTTGATGGCTGAATAGACTCCTCCCGCATTGGACTTTCTATCACAAACCCTCACATAAAATAAGGTGTCTACTGTTCAATAATTGTTCGCTCTCTACAAAATAACGACTATTTTGGGTATATGATCAATATATCTCTTGATCATCCATGATACATACACCTTTGTATTATTAGAAATTTTATTAAAATCATAAAATGCGAAATGATTTTGGATATTTTATTATACTCAATATTTATGTAGCCTACACTTTTGATCGATACTTCTAAAACTTCTTGGGGCATGCTATATAAACAGTCTGTGTCTAGTTATCTTATGTAAAGTATTTTTATTATTCCAATTGTTTTCTGTTAAAAATCTGTAACCAAACTAATGTCGACTGCCAGCTACTAAAAAAGTTTTCATTCAGTGCTAAATTGTTTTTGCATGTGTAGCAAATACATTTTTGATAAATTTTGATTTATTTGATAATAAACTATTATGATTCAATTGTTATTTGCCAAATTTAAATAATAATTTAATGAGTATGAATATGCAAAGTCACTAAAAAAAATAAATTTATTTTCTTATTGGTATTTAGTACAAAATTTTTACTGCTCTTACTAGCTCTTACTAGCATTAGATAAAACTAAAACGCTGTTAGTGCTTTTACTAAAAAAACCGGTAGTATCTACTCGTGCTTACTTTACAATATAATTATTGCATCTAGCAAATAACCATATTTTTTAATTAGTATTATACAATATAGGTCAAAAATAACTGTACATATACCTGTGACAAATTAGGATCCCTGGTCATTTCTTTTTCACAATTTCTCCAATTGGAATACAACTATTTTTGATGCATGTAAAACTAATGGCTCTCTATGTTTTTTTAACTCGATATTTTATCCTGTTGCAGATGTGACCAAAAGATGTTTGCAGTTTTTTTTGACCACTATCATATAAAATAGTATTATTAGTTTCGTTTACAGGAAGAGTATACAACTGAACGATTGATGTAGAAATAGTAACTTTTTTGGTTCGAATCTATTGTTTTTTTTTACTTACTCGAAAAAAAAATTAAACCTGAAATTAGATCTGAAGTCAATAACAAATAGATTTAAATTGTGAATTAATGAATTGTTATGACAAAACTTTAGGTTTACAGGTAAAACTTCTAGTCGATTAACCCAAAACATACACTGAGACCAGTGTTACAATTAACAGAATTTCAACACATGATAAATTAAAACTAAATACTTATTAAAAGTATGCCTTAAAAGTATCTCCTAAATGTACATTTTAATTATAAAATAAACAAAAATTCTAATTAAGTTGTTTATTGTTGAGTTACATAAACATGTGTTGTTTACTTTTTAGTTGTTATTTACAATATCACATTTTACTTCTATGTGTCGTTAATTAAGTCGACTTCTTATTATAGAAACTACATATGAATGAAATATCAAATCTATTGCTTACTTGAAAGTTTATAAAAAATAATGTACAAAAGTTGTATAAAACTTGTATTATAAGAAAATCATAAATAATATCTTCTTAAAAAAATATTAAGGATCTACAGTTAAAAGAGAATGTATTTATAGATCTTTACCTTGACAAAGTTGTTTATTAGAAATGCATTAGTTGAGCTGAGTTACATTATATAGACTATGAATTAGTAAGACATTAACAATTTGTATTTTTAATTCAAGTACAAAAAATTGATTTTTGCTGCACGCCTGGAGTAAATATGCATTTCGACGTCAAAATATGTTTTACGTTTAAATTGCTCAATTAAACATTTAATTATGGTGTCACAAATTCAAAGTGGTGATTTTAAAATACTATTACTAAACATAAACGTAAATAAAGTGTGTATGCTAGAAATTTAGTTTCTACCTATGTCTGTGCCTCTTTAAATTTTACAATGAATGTTTTAGTTTGATGGTGCAAAGGTTTTAAAAAGTTTTATTTACCTTCCTTAACTGTTTTCCAAAATTAGAAAGTAAATGAAAACTTACTTATATTTTAATGTTTTAAGTACATGTTCGCATAATTAATTAACATTATGGTTGTGTATAACTCTAGAATGTCCCGTAAAAAATTACTTTTAATAATTGGGGATAGTATATCGTTAGAATATATTGAAATACAATTTGCTGTCAAGTGTGAATGCAAAATGTGATAAAAAAGATTTTATTTAAAATATTTAAATTCTGGTTTTAATGCAAAGTCCACCTAATTTTCTACAAGAAGTATCAAATATCTTTAATTAAATGTGCGTTACTAATTGATAAGATATATTTTTCTAAAAAATTAATTATAAAAAATTTCCAACAATTTCCAAATGACTGATTCTACCATAGACCTATTATCCAGAGGAGACGCAACATCCCATTCATAAGACTCTGTTTGTTTTGTCGCAATGATTACACGAGAGTGGCCATGAGTATGACAAAGAATACCAATCGATTCTTTTTGTCCCGTCCTCGTGCTGGGAACGCTGTAACATTATTGTCGACTTATGGTCACGCTTGTAATCAGTGGCGTGCTGTTTGTTTAAAATGAAAATATCTATCGGGTAATATTTAGTTTTTTATGAGAATATATTTATGAATAGGTGATAGTCAGTTTTTTTATCAAATTGAAGTGTTGTAGCCTACTAAAAATATTTTTCTAAATCCAAAAAGTTGGGCGCCAAATTGTGTTACCCTAACTAAACTGTTTTTCCAAAGTTACAAAAGAGGGGTGCCAATTTTGTGTAACTTTAAAAAACTTACCAATTCCCCAAATGTTGGGCGATCATTTTGTAGTGTTACGTTAAAGTTTCCTTTCTAAAGCCAATTGTGTGTAATGTTATAAGTTACTTTTGTAAAAATAAATTATTCCAACTCAAGGGCTGCTAATTGTGTAGCGAACAGCTTCGGCAACAACGCTAAAAATAATGGCCGATACTATCAGATTTTGTAGTACGCACACTTCTCTGCACGTGGTATCATTCAGACAAGTTGTGCGGCTTTGTCGCTTATTGAGCAACACATTTCTATGATCTAATATAATCCATAAAATATTAATAAGAGATAGCATTATGGTCTTGTTGTGCCATACCCCCTGGGGGGCGTCGGCGACCTCTCTGCAACTATTCATGTGCACGCTCAATCAGTGTTGCATGAATAGAAGGGACCTACAGTTTTAATGCCGGTTCCGAACGGCTAGTTTAGAGAGGCCTTACTAGGCAGAATACATTCGGTGGTTTGCCATTGCCTTCCGAACGGCAGCGGTCGCTTATAATTCGTTGGTTTGACCTGGGGATTAAACCCGGGTCTCTTGGTGCAGAGGCTGGCGCGCTAGCAACTACACCACGACCACGACACTTCTCTGCACGTGGTATCATTCAGATATCATTCAGACAAGTTGTGCGGCTTTGTCGCTTATTGAGCAACACATTTCTATGATCTAATATAATTCATAAAATATTAATAAGAGATAGCATTATGGTCACAATATTGCAAATATAATCAACAAATACTATGGACGATTCAATAACAATCACAAATCTCTTGCCATAACTGGAGAGCAGGCAAAATCACAGCACAACACATTCCAGTTGGCCGTATCAAGACGATTGGTCCATCCTAATATTTCAATTATATTTAACAATCTACCATCTCTTAATGTGGTATTTTTTACGGAACCACAAGTTTAAAAGTGTTTTAATCTGTTTTTTTCGTCGTTGCACTATACCTATTTAGATTTTACTTATTAAACTATTAGCTTTCTTGTGGACTGTGCTACAACAACAGAGCGAATTAAAGCACAGGAAAAATGTACACATCCTTATAGTAACAAATATTTTAAACTTTGTTCTTCATATTATTTATAACGGTTATAAAACTTTTAACATTTTTTTGTTAATTTCACCTACTGAGTAAGTTATAACTGTAGGTTGTGATAGATTCTAAAAATGTTTATGTATATTTAAATATTTATATGTATATATGTATCAAACTGTTGCAATAAAATGTGATAAGTTATAGTAAAATAGTGAAACTTTTATTGTACCTATCTCCTATATTAATGACGAAAAAATTTATGTGAAACATTTCTAGCTTTCTTGCATTCCAAATCATAGCCTATATATTAGTCAGGAGTTACTGTTCTAAAGAGTAAACTTAAATTACGTTATAACCTAAATTTGTAACATTTCAACAAATAATCTTGGTATCAAAGAAATTAGTTCACCACCATCACAATGCAGTGGATAATTCCAGGCACGTTCTGCCTCTCTCCATACCCACTTACTTCCTGCGCGCTAGTGAGGATTATACTGCTTCCTGAAGGGTTTAGATACGGATTCAGTGAGGCATCTTTTCTATTTTTTACTGAAAATGGTCGCAAAAGGGGTAGACCTATCGAATGGACCGCGGACGCCCCGCACTGCGACTATTAGAAGGGGAAGAGATTATAGAAAGGAGATGATTGTGTGCCTTTTTGACACGTTCTGGCTATTCATAAAGCTATGCACGCTTAATAACCCTCCAAAAACATCACAACTCCTTCTTTTGTCCACTCCATATTACTTATCACTTCTTACTTTAACTTTACAATATTTTTTGCAATTACAATTCTTTTTCACTTTTACTGAGGCTCAAGTAATTTGTATACATTTTGGTAATAGATACATGCTTGAAAGTTTATGAAATAAACCCGTTAGAGTTGAATTTAAGTAAAAAAATGTAGCTATCGTTTATTTATATATTTACTCGATAAAAAAAATTAGAACTTTGCAATTAAACTCTTGATTATATTAAAGATGTCTTTTTAACAATCTCAAAAACTGTTGACATGTTTTAAATGGAAATCCTATGACCATTTTTGTTGCTGCAAACGGAAACTCGATTGTTCTTCCTATTTTCATTGTTGCTTTAAATAAATTAATGAAGGGACTTTTACGTAACAACGAGATAATATGGAAAATAATCATAATTAATCCAGGATGTAATTGGGCTGTTTCAAAAAGGTAAGCAAGGGGCTTCAGTGGTGATGTGATAACACTCATTTTTATTGCTAAAAAATAAAATTAATTATTAATTGCTTAATATTAACTAATATCTGTTTTATAATTAATATTAAATTCGTTGGAACATTTTTTCCTGTCTATTCAGTCTTCGCGCACTAAAATTATTTATGTTTGTTATTTTTTATTATAATTCATTTGTTTTCTATTAAATACTTTATTCATGAAACTTGCTTTATTTATTATTCACTTAAATATCATATATTTAAATATTCTGCTTATTAATTCAGGTTGAACTACGCACTACTATAGCACCCTTGCAAAGCAGTGCGACGAAGCATTCATTCATTCAAGAAGTACGAAATGATTTGCACAAAAATTCGCAATAATCGATATCGCTAACCGCTATCGCCGCCTTTTATTAAATATTATAATGCTAGCACCGCCAATCAACACCGCTTCAGCAAAACAACCGCCGCATTTACAAGACAAATGGAATGTCAGAAGAAAAGCATTTTGGTATGTGCATGTTCAATACAGGCGATGGTTAATGTTATGCATGATGCCCTGAAAATCAAAGGGATAAAAATAAATGTAAGCAAAACGGAAATAATGGTTTTTGAAAGAGCAGAGAGCATAACAAACTGTGAAGTTTAAGAGAGAAAGAGTGGAACTAGTAAATTAATTTGTGTACTTGGGTTCAAAGTTTACGAGAGATAGAAAGTATGACAGTTACATTGAGCGAAGGGTGTTGGCAGGAAAACAAATAAACGGGACATTGGATAGCTTTATGAACAGCCAGAAAGTGTCAAAAAAGGCACGTCTGGCTGTGCATAGAGGTGTGTTGGTTCCTACACTTATGTACGGTAGCGAATGTTGGGTTTGGCAGAAGAAGCATGAAAATAGGATTAATGCTGCGGATATGAGTAGTCTAAGAAGTATAGCCGGAGTGACTCGGTTAGATAAAGTAAAAAATAGTGAGATAAGAGAACGCTGTGGTGTAAAAAAAGATGTGGTTACAAAGATAGATAAAGGAATGCTTAGATGGTTTGAAAACGTAGAAAGGATGAAGGAAGATTGACAAAACAAATTTATAAGGCGAGTGTGAATGGACGGAAGTCGGTAGAGGTCGACCTCGGCGAACATATCTGGATCAGATCAACATTGTTTTGCATAAAGACCAGGTCAAGAGCACCAACAACCGACGAGCATGTATGAGAGCACTGATGAAAGTAGAGAAAGCAAAAGATGTGTGTAAGAACCGTAGCAAGTGGAAGGAAGTGGTCTCTGCCTACCCCTACGGGAAAAAAGGCGTGACTGTATGTACGTATGTGTGTTAAACTTACGTTACTTTTTTCTTTCTTCAATATTTTGGTCCTTTGGGTCAAGATGTACGTAACAATGTCTTTAAATTACATTTCAGTGTTACTTAGAAAAGCAAATCAAAGAACATTCTGTTAGTCACCCGATTCCAGCAATTAATAGGATTAAAACGGGGCAATGTGTTAAGAATATTTCAAGTTTAATACTAACAGCCATTGTAAATTACCAAACAAGAAGTACTTTCTGGCTGTGTAGCCAGAAAAGTTGCTGGTGATGTATATCATTTGGCTTATGCCTTGTAATTTTTTGGATAAGGTCAATCGATCAAGAAGAAGTACTATCTATAAGTTTTACTTCATTTGCGTAAAGTAATAGTGTGTGGTAAAACAATTCGTGGCGTTCGCACATCGATAATGCAACTGCTCAAACTTCATTGCTTGCATTTTTGGCCAAAAACAATACTGTTATAATGCCACATCATCCATATTCTCCAGACATGGACCCGCGTGACTATTTTCTGTTCCCGAAAAAAAAACCTTAAAAGTCCGTTGCTTTCCGTCTCTAGTAAACTTCGAACCCAAGTTCCTATAGAAACCCATTTATTTGTTCCATTTTTTTTCTACAATTAGCACCTCACAGTTTGTCATGTTTTCTTATCTTTCAAAAACAACTACTTTCGTTTTGCTTACATTTACTTTCATCCCTTTGATTTTTAGGGCAATATGCATAATATTAAAATTATATAAATAATAATTTAATATATTCCCAAAGTTCTATTTTAAGTAAAGTATAGCATTTGTTAAAAAGTTTTACTTACCCAATTAGAACCCTTTTTGCAAAGTGATTAGTGACTAATAGCATATATTTTTTAGTGCGTCGACTAAAAACTAGCTTATAATTGGTAATAGATAACCAAATGATAAAAAACACTTAAAATAAAAACGTATGCATATTGTTGTCATGTATTGAAGGAGACGAACTGGCCCTTTTTAAAGTTATTTTTTGTAATTTAGTAATGTAAAGGTATTTTCTTTAAATATTTTAAAGTCATAATTTATCATAATGGAAAAGTGTTTATGCTTGACACCACTTCAGTTAAAAAAAAATTACTGTCCTTGATTGGTTTTTTTTTAATAAAAGGATAATTTTACCATAAACAAAGCAAAAGTTGTTTGGCTCACACTTTAATGTGTAACAATTGGTTGAATATATTTTTTTTTCTTATGTTCTGGTTCCCACTAAAAGGAATATCCTGTAATGCTAAGGTAGGAATGGGTGTTCCAAAGCCCCGCTGTTTGTTGGATGAACGAGTCTTTAGAAAGAGATGTTCTGCAGGTCTTCAAAGTGACCACGAAGGGATGTGAGTCTAAACTTGACGGGTTGATCTCAAAGAAACAGCTAAAGGAGGAACGATTGTTGATATTTCAGAATAGCATCACCCATGAAAATATCTATAAAATAGAGACAAATCGCTAACTTTTTTACGGTGTTCCAGAAAAGTGAGCGAGTTTGTAAGCGAGGCATCACCGACCAGACGAATTGCCCTTTTTTGGACGGAATCCAATAGTTTCAGGATATGTTAAAGTGCCGCACTCCAATTATGGGAACAGTATTCCAGGACAGGTCAGATCTGTGCCTTATAGATCATAAGCAGCTGACTGGAAGTGAAATAGCTCTTGGCACGAAAAAAAAAGTCAAGTTTTTGGGATGCACATTTGGCAATGGACCTCACGTGATTTTCCCAAGAAAGGTTATTGCTGATAGTAATAACAAGCATCGAGATTGATGACTTCAATGATATGATTACTCCTGACAATATTATGTTGGGCACAGTGAGATCGGCTTTTCTAGAGAAAAGACATGCTTCTGTTTTATTTGCATTGAATTCTACCAAGTTATTGGATCCCCATTCGAGAATTGTTGCTAAGTCCATATTTATGTTGTTGACTTTTCTTCCTCGTTCATTTCTGGTTTCACGGTCAGACATAGGAGCGCTGGAAGAGAAAGCAGTATGAAGAGTACTATCATCCGCGAAGCTGTGTACTGGACATAAAGTTGTTTCCAACAAGTCGTTGATTTGAAGTAGAAATAGTATTGGTGCTAGAATTTATCCCTGCGGAACACCAGCATTTATTAGTAGAGAGTCAGATGAAACTCCATCAACCACCACATGGAGAGATCTGTTTGAGAGAAAATTAGCTAGCAGGGAACCCGAGGGGGTAAGCCATAAAAAGTTCGGGTTGAACCGCGTCTAGAAATTTTTTTATTTCAACTTTTCGGCTTCGATTTTGAAGCCATTTTCAAGAAGTAAAAAGTAAAGTGGGGATGGGAAGTGATTTTCACACTGAGGTCTTAATTTGCCTACTCCTCAGGTATAGTCACGAAGGAAGAATTATTTCCACACTGAGGCCTCAATCTGCCTACTTCTCAGGTGTAGTCGCTCGGGTAAGGTTTAGGGATTTGTGACTTGACGCCGGGGTCTTAATCTGCCTACTCCCCAGATCTCGGCACTGGTTCTCTCTAAGGTCTCAATCACTTCCCATCCCCAATTTACTTTCTACTTCTTGAAAATGGCTTCAAAATCGAAGCCGAAACGTCGAAATAAACAAATTTCTAGACGCGGTTCAACCCGAACTTTAATTATTACAAATTCTCATGACTGCGGAAACCTATCCGGACATAAATATATATATATATATATATATATATATATATATATATATAAAAGTTTCTTAAAGATTATTATTTTGTTTATAATAATTTTTTAAAGTTAACAAAAAATGAAAAGTACAAGAAATTTTTTTCAACAAGGTAAATTTAAAAATAAATCAGGCGAATCATTTTTCATTTTTTATGTTATTACAAAAAAATATATAAAAAAATGTTATTTTAGTAAAAAATTGACGCACCTTCATGTTGAATACAATGTTTTTTCTACAACTGTCAAAACCATTTTGTTTACTTTTACTGTTTATTATCCACTAAACCTAATTATTGGTGTTAAAAATTGAGAAATAACCGACATAAAAACATCAACTATACGTAAAAATGGACACAAAAAAAACATGACTTGCATAGTAAATAGTTTTCTACTTTATTTAATTGTAAAGATGTTACAATTTGTGATTCTTCTTAAGTTAGCCAGCCACATTATTCCAACGAATTTTGTGTTTAAAAAGTTAAGTCTAAATGAAAACTCTAAATTTGAAATAAAACACTGTTTTTTTAACGTTTTTTATTTATGCTTAACATTAAAAAACAAATGGTGTTTGGAGAAAAAAGTATGTGCCTTGCGACTAAATATAAAAGTTTCTCTTTACACTTAAAAAAAATTGTATTTTTGTAACGGATAAATATAAGTATTAAAAAATAATCTGCAACATACATGATTTTATTTTTAAAATTTTCACTACAATTGTAAATTTTTTGTGTAATACCTAGAAACGGTTTTGTAAACTATTATCGAAATTTTGGTAGAATCAACCCTGTGAAGCTTATCGGAATAAATGTAATGCAAATATAATTAAAAACATTTTTAAAAGTATTTTACAACAATCATGGATTTTTAATTTTATATTTTTAATGTTCATTACCACTATCAATCATCTGAATTTTATCAGCCCACAAAAATTTTAAGTTCAAATGGGGATTCATGTCATGTCTTTCCAAAGATATTTTATTTACCAGAAAAATTAATTTAAAGTAAAGGCAAGAAAAAACTTCAGAACATCTAGTGAAGAGTTTCTTTGTTTTTTAAGCATTATATTTATTTTATTTTTCTGCTAAATGGAAGGGGTTTTTAAAAAAAAAAATTTCATCTCGAATTGGGATCTTTTCAACATTTTTCACATAGTTAATACGGTTCAGCGGTATTCTGGTTGAAGACCTGGCGTATGGAAATTACTAATAAATTTATATTATTTTATGAAAATAGGATTAATGCTCGGTTGGATAAAGTAAAAAATAGTGAGATAAGAGAATGCTGTGGTGTAAAAGAAGATGTGGTTACAAAGATAGATATAGAAATGTATAAAAAACCAATTTTTGTACTTCTATATTTTTTCATTGAATATGAAACAAAGCCGTCGTTTTAACGCATTATTATTTCTGGGAATTTGGTGCCTACAATTTTGATACTTTAGTACAGTATTGTACCAACTTCTATACACAATAACCCTTAGCTAGTCACCCCCTACACTTTTCCGGGTTGATTTTAAAAATTTTGTCTACATATTTAATCTTTCTTACTTCTTACCTGGCAATCGTTAACTTAACTGATTTAAAAAGTTTGATAGTATAAAAATTAAAAAGATTACGTACCTCTATTAGGAATATTTGGAGTGGCACTTTGCAACCCATTCCAATGCTTTTGTGTAGTTTTTCTTTTTATTTAAGATTTATAAATATGGAGTGAACGGTAGTTTAATAAGAGCACTGAAATCACTTTACGAGGATTCCACTGCTTGTGGCAGGATAAACGGATCTTGTACGGGATGGTTTAACATCGAAAAGGGTGTGAGACAGGGATTTGTGGCTTCGCCATGGCTGTTTAACTTATACATAGACGATTGTTTAAAAGATTTAAAAGAGAGTACGTATGGTTGAAAATGAATGATTTGATCGTCAAATTCCTTTTTTTACGCCGATGATTAAGTCATCTAAAGAGGAGTTGCAGGCGATGGTTAATGTTATGCATGCTGCCCTGAAAATCAAAGGGATGAAAATAAATGTAAGCAAAACGACATAATGGTTTTTAAAAGATTGGAAAGAATGACAAACTGTAAAGTTCTGATTAAGGGAGAAAGAGTGGAACAAATAAATGAATTTGTGTACTTGGGTTCAAAGTTTACGAGAGATGGAAAGATTGACTGTGACATTGAGCGAAGGGTGTTGGCAGGAAAACAAATGAATGGGGAATTGCATAGCTCTATGAACAGCAAGAAAGTGTCAAAAAGGCAAGTCTAACTATGCATAGAGGTGTGTTGGTTCCTACACTTATGTATGGTAGTGAATGTTGGGTTTGGCAAAAGAAGCATGAAAATAGGATTAATGCTGCGGGGATGAGTAGTCTGAGAAGTATTGCCGGAGCGACTCGGTTGGATAAAGTAAAGAATAGTGAGATAAGAGAACGCTGTGGTGTTAAAGAAAATGTGGTTACATAGATGAATAAAGGAATGCTTAGATGGTTTGGACACGTAGAAAGGATGGATGAAGGAAGATTGACGAAACAAATTTATAAGGCGATTGTGAATGAACAAGTTGGTAGAGGTCGACCTCGGCGAGCATATCTCGATCAGATCAACATTGTTTTAAAGAAAGGCCAGGTCAAGAGTACTAACAACCAACGAGCATGTATGAGAGCACTAATGAAAGTAGAGAAAGCAAAAGATGTGTGTAAGAACCGTAGCAAGCAAAAGGAAGTGGTTCTGTCTACCCCTACGGGAAAATGTCGTGACTATATGTATGTATGTATGTATGTATAAATAAGAATCTAACAATTTAGTTTTATTGTTTATTCAAGCAATTTTTATAATTTTGATGCGTGTACAAGTAATTTTGGTATAAATACTCTTGGGATAAATGCTACATTTAAAATAATTAAAACTGAAAAAACATTATTGTTTGCGAGGTACAGAGCGTTACAATACACATAAAATAAATGTTTTCATTTCTACACATTTACAAACTTTTTCATATTTTCAAAGACAGTAGCGATTTTTTAATAAAATTTTTTTTCTAAAAATCAATCAGTGGAATTATAAAATGTTTTATTAATCTGATAAATAACATAATAAAAAATAAAGAAAAGTAGAAAACTAGTAATAAATTATTCCACTTATACTGTAAATGTCAAAACATCGGCTTTTTATAAGTCAAATTTTTGTTATTGTTAATTTTTAAAAAGCTTTTATTTTTTTAAATTGATGCATTTCGTAAAACTTACGTTGGCGTCATAAAATTTACAAACATCTAAACGGTATACAGGAAGGTATACAAAAAATATGAATTGTAATCAAGAATACAGTGCTCTGGTTTTCGATATTATCAAAAAAGTACCTATATTTAAAAAAATCGTTTGAAATTAAAAATTTTATGATTTTAAATTATTTTTCTACTAGTGCCGAAGAATACCAGTAACTTGGTGGTCTCCCTCTCATCATTAACATAAAATTTTATACAATTTATTATTTTTATAGACAGTTGTTTAAAATGATTATGATTTTATATTTTTCTTGGTGTAAAGTTGTTATATGTCTACTACCAATTATAAACTAATTTATGAAAAAGAGTTAACTACTTTGAATTTAATAATTTATTATGTAATACAAATCTATGAGATCATTAAAACTATACTGGTAGCTAAAACAGTAGTTTCTAAAAACTATTGGACATTAAGAAAAACTAACGTCCAAAAACGTTGAAAAACCTGAAAAAACAATTAACTTTACGATAGTGGATCTAATTTAAGAAAGTCGTGACTACAATTTGAAATAATGAAATAACCCACACACACGCAGATGATTTGTTGCTTAGTTGTTACTTGAAAACGTAACAAACGACCGACGACGATAATACTTTTTTACTGTTCTAGGTGTTGTGAACAAACTTATTTTCGCAATTGTATAATATTAGTTACTAAATTAGCTACCTAAAACGAAACGAAATTTACTGCACTATTAAAATATTCGGAGTCGGAAGAACCCCACTGAACGAAAGCACGATTAAAATTAAAGCGCCTTTAATTGCTAAGATAGGTAGTAGTATCTTGTTTCAAACGTAAACTTGTATTCTGCGTCAGTATGACTCATAGCTCTACCGTTTTCCACTACCTCTAGCGAATTAATATATCTCGTAAAATTGTGTGAGTTAGTGCGTATTCTCTTTGTCGTCGCAAAACACTTTCATCGTGCATAAACAAAATTTAATCAACCGTAAATCGGACATTGCCTATTTTACAGATTTGTTTATTAAATTTAATTAAGTTAAAAGGCGATAACCTAAATTTGATCAAAACAAAAATCATAACTTTATCGTTTCTTGCCAAATTAAACGAAACTTCGAGATTAACCCGTCAAGTTCAGACTTCACACCCCTTCGTGGTCACTTTGGAGACCTGCAAAACATCCCTTTCCAAAGACTCGTTCATCCAACGACCAGCGAGGCTTTGGAACACATTGCCTATGTTGGTGTTCCCCGAGGCATACAACCTCCAAAAATTTAAGAACACCAATTCCTACCATTTTTCACTTGGTTCTCACGATGTTCTCTGAGCATTACAGGATATCCCTTTTCGTGGGAACCAGAACATAGAAAAACCATTGGACGGGGTGAATTTTCCCAGTTTCTCAATTTGCCATAGACAAACTGCCAGGAAGATAACGTATTAACTTACGTTCACATTTAAATGCGCTCCATTCATATTTTGAAATAAGGTTTGAGGATGTTTTGAATATGGTAATGCTACAATGGATAATCAATACCTAGTGAAAAGAAAAAAAGAAACAAACTGGACATCACTAACCAAGGAGATTTAAGATTCAATCCAACTTAATTGATGCCAAATATTAACAAATACTATCAAAGCATCAGGCTCATGCTTCTCACTAAAAAGCGTTTATTTTTTGCTTTGTGATTTCATGTTTCTAAATTTTATTTTGCTTCGTTTTAATGTGAATATCATTAAAAGATGTATAAAAGTTACCGCATGTTTTTTAATTGTTTTTTCACTTAAAATCTTACTACAATAAGGAATCAGTCAAAAACACATTTAAAGTTGATGAATTTACAAAAATGCAATATTAGCTGAGCAGGGGTCTACCCAAAACCGGAAAACATAGTGGTCTACGAGACAAAAAAAAGTTTGGGAACCTCTGGTTTAGATTTTTGGAAATTTGATGGCACCAATGTAATTTTGACGCAACGTACCAATTTTCTAAAATATAAATAATAAAGTTTTTACCCATATGATGCTGACTTTTTAACATTCAGTATATATACAAAATTATTTAAAAAAATATTTTTGTCAACTCTGTCAAATGCTATATTCCATGAAATAATACGCCTTTAAATTATTATGATTAATAAAGATATTATAATTAAAAACTACTTACAATGGTCAATTAATGTGAGGTAGTAGATAATCAAAGCCATTTCTGTAGCTAAAGTATCGTCATAAATAAGATAAAAGATAAAATAATTTATTTTTGAATCCACCCTCTTGTAATCATTCCATGAGTAAATTCACAAAAATTATAAATGTTCCTGCTTCGATTGTATCAAGGTATAAAGAGTGCAATTTGGAGGTTTAAAGAGGTATGATGATTCCAAAACTCGCCTGCGCCTGCGGCTCGTTTCGAAATTTTCATCCTCGAGAATAATAGCCATCATTGTACGCTCGTTGAAGAATATAATATTATTAAACTGATATTATAGAATTTACTTTCAGTAATCGGATATTCTGCTTCATCGACCAATTAGTTCTTTTCCAAATAATAGTCATTGGCTTTATCTGTCATTTTCTTTCACTTTTCAAACATGTTGACTGTTGACCAACTTAAATGCTTATTTTACTTTTGCAAAACATGTTGACAGCCAACGTATGTTCAGCTGAACAATCGTAAACAGTTTGTATCTGGTGAACGCAGCTATTAATACTATTTTGTGTTTAATTCATCAACCATATACATATAATACTGTATATATATATATATATATATATAGACTGTAGTTGCGTTTCAAAAAAGTACTAATAAACTACTAATAAGTTTATAAATATTTAATTCGTAAATTTAATTCAGAACTTAAATATTATATTGCAATAACTTTTATTAAATTGCGTTAAAATAATAAACATACATCACACAATTATTTTTGCTTATTGGAATTTCCAACCAAAAAACTATCTCTAGTGTATCTCTAGAACAAAAATTATTGTTATGGACTTATTCAAGCCGAACTGTTAAAATATAAAGTGTGGCTTACAGATACCACAAAGGATTTTAATAAACCCCTGGTCATTCAAGTGCACATGTTTTACATTTTCAAAAAAAAAATGTTATTCTTTTGGTTGTATCTTTTGGACAACATGTTCACCCATTATATTTTCAATAGATTTATTTTTGTAAACGCAAGGGTAATAATTCAACAGTTACATTTTAACTTTAAACCAACTGCTTTGAACTTTGATGCTGCTCTTTAATTTTAATTTGAGCTTTGACCTATATATATATATATATATATATATATATATATATATATATATATATATATATATATATATATGTATATATTCGAGGGTAGATTAAAAAGTAGTCATCTATTTTACCTTTTATCTTATTTACAAAGTCATTTCCGCTTCAAAAACGGTATAAAAAAAATTGCAAAATCATAAAAATAAAAATTAGATTTGCGATGTTCTAAATCTACTATTTGCCTATTGCTTTTGGTTTGGGAAATAATCTTTCAAAATTTTTCTTCATCCTTTCATTACGTTTTTTTACCGCAAGTATCCCTGGTAAGGCAAAAAGTATAGTAAATAGAGATTTAACATACAGTTCAATCAGATCGGGCCAATCGTTTTGCACTAAATTAGCTATTTGTGGAGCTTCCGAAGCTTCCTAAAATAACAAAGAAATTGGGTCAGTATTTCCTTTTAATGGAAAATAAACATTTTTAAAGAAAAATTTCCAAAAAAAATCGACCTCTGATTGAAAATTTTCTCATTCTTTTACTAGACAATTATTTTTTTTTGCATATTTCTTTCATAAAACAAATACTATAGCTAAACAACATTTTAAAAATAACTTTTAATTTCAATGTACAGGGTGTTTCTAAATTCATGCGAAAAATGTCAGGAGGTGATTGCCCGAATGAAATTATGATGGATCTTTCCTGCAACAAAATTTCCTGAGCCCACCGCCTTCCGAGATATCACCTCTAAAAGGTAGTGAGTATGAATGAATGAATGAATTAACAGGAATTGTGAAAGAAGTCTAATTTTGACATAGGCACTACAGCATTGTCTGCTTTTTGTACCTTTCCAGCTTCTTAGTTTAGTCCCATTTCTTTAATTCTCCTGTTAAGCAGTAGAAGCTCATGAACTGCTATTGCCCTAGGTAGATCGCTTCCTTGGTCTTGTTTATACCCCAGGTTGTGCCTCCACTGGGTGGTGGCTTCGCATTCAAAGATTATATGAGTGGCTGTTTCCTCATCCTCATTACATTACGCCTATATTGTGCAAATGTTTCCTCAAAACCGGTGTCCGGTACAAAGCCCTTCAACTTTTCCCTACTTGGCGAGAGCAGCTCGCAGCATTAACTTGCTGTGCCTAGCTAGTTTGTCCGCTTCTTTGTTACCAGTAATACCTTTATGCGCTGACACCCTCGACAAAGTGACTTTGTTATGGTTAGCCAAGGTTCGTAGGTTTCCGGTACATTCCCGGACAATTTTTTGAGTCTATTAAGTGGTGAGTAAAGTTAAATGTGATTTCGTGCCCTCGCAAAGGACTCACCACCGGTAGTTTTTCAACATTCCTGTTACTTTATAAGAGGGTGAAATTAGCATCCATCATAATTCCATACCTTCTGAATTTTTTTCGCATGTATTGTTTCCACAATTTTTTTTATTGAAATTGTATCAATGGTTATCTACATGACGCAAGTAATGGTTATATATTAAAAATAAAAATAATAATGCAATGCGTTGAAAACAATTATAAACAAAAACAAAAATAATTCATGAATTATGTCGCACATTATGTTTTGCCGATTATATTGGGACTAGTCTCAAAAGAGGAAAGGCGGTTTTTAATGCTTCCGTTATCATTTTCTTAACTGTCTTTATCAACATAATAGGAATCAAAGAGAGTAACTTTTGATACTCCGACAAAATGAACAATGCGATAATATCTTGCATGCTATTGGTTTCGAGTTGCATGGCCGCATATGGAGTCTTGTCAAGAAAATTCTAAAAATACGAATATATTTAAATAAAAAGTAAATTTATATTAATTAATACGAGGTCTGGCTATTAAATAACGAGACTGCGCGCGCAAACAAGAATAGATCACGTAAGAAACACTGACATTAGAGCGCAATGCGACATTCAGGATGTGGTGAGATGGGGAATGCAGAGGAGAAGATAACCACGTGAAAAGAATGACCGAAAATAGAATACCACGCATTGTACTAGAGAGAAAACCAGCTGGAACCCGTCCACCCGGAAGACCACCAAAGAGATGGAGAGACAGCTGGCAGTCCACATCTCAGGAAATATTACAGAGGCAAGTCCGGAATCAACAGATCATCTAGATCCCTAACAAGTAGAAGAAGAAGAGAATTTTGTGCTCAATTTTCTGTCTTTTTAATATTCAAAATGGTTAATTTCACAAACAGACGGTGTGTGCCTCATAAGTATCAATACATATATGTGTATAGAAAAATATGTAAATAAGAATTCATTTTGCGATCGGTAATGTATTCGATTGATCTCATTCATGATCACGTACAATCGGCAACGGTGGAGTCGCTCGTACGCGAAAATCGAGATCTCATTTTCTAGCTCTGTTCTACTTGCTAGCCGCATCGGTGGATCTTGTTGGAATCAAAACATTGGACAATTTATGAATGACTCGAATGTAGTGTTGGATAGCTGAAAGTGTGTACTATTTGAGTACGAAAACACGTTTTTGTCGCTGTAGTGCTATAAGTTGTTGAAAGAGGCCTATGGTGAAAATTCTCTATCTCGTGTGCGTGTTTTCGAATGACTGAATGGAATCCAGAGGGTGAAACTGTAAACCTGTAGCGGTATTTAGCCGCTAGAGACACTCCAGTGCTCGAACACGCGCCTTACTCGCCTGATTTAGCACGCTGTGACTTTTTCCCGTTTCCGCAGATCCAGTCTGCCTTAAGAGGGGTTTAACCTTATTTGGGATTGATAGTGAAACAAGGAATGGCCAAAATCATATTACTCGGACCTCGCTAAAAAAATCAAGATTTTTTTTCACTTTCTGCTCGAGAAAGGTTGGATCTAGGCATCTTTCGGAGTACTTTTTTAATTTTTTTGAAAAAAAGTACGAAATTTCGGCCATATTCACTATTTTTTATCTCACAAAATATATTGTATTTCGAAAAAGTACTTCGAGAGATGCCTTAATTATAGAGTTGTCTTTATTGAAAAAAAAAATTATCGCGATCTATCAAGAATTACTAGGTCAAAAATGATTGTTGCTGAACCCCTGCAAAAACAATTACGGAGCATTTTTCATGACTGATTCGAGCGCCCTCGCACCAAATAAGCACTTTTACATGGATACTATGAATTGTTGAATGAATCGTAATTTTATTCATAAAAACCAAAAATAGCACTGAAGCTATTCCAAAAATTTTAACACGTGTGATGATGTTAATAGAAGTTGCGAAGTTGCATTCTTGAATAAGACTAATTAGGTGATGTTGGAGGAAAAATGGAGAGTTCAATGAAAACCATAACTGGTATTACCAAGTTTAAGGCCAGTTGTATGTAACTAGCTTTGAGTTTCGTTATTTCGCGGTATGGACATATAAAGATATAAAAATTGAAAAAATATATCGTAATGATACATTTTGGCAAAGTAAGATTAAGTCAAAATTAATAGATGTTTTTATGAAATATTTGCTGCTTGAAATAGTTGACAGTAAATGCGAGAGAATTATGGAAATAAGAGATTGATATAAGTTATTTCTGTACAATTAGATTGTTATGTGTATATTTTGTTTTCAAATATATCCTGTGAGTTACCTATCGAGTTTTCAAGTTCAGTGAGCATACTGAATATTACTGAATACCTTGAAAAATTTCATTCATTTATACCTATCAAAGAAGAATATTTCTAAATATTTTGTTATGTATGAAAATGTTCAATAGAGTTTTTTCATAAACAGAATTTTTGCAGCGTTTCTTTTTTCTGTGTGTACCTATTTTTTTATTAACTACCTACCCATATCCATATTCATCATACGCGAAATATTTATTATAATGAAAAGGATACTCGTTTTATTTTTAATATCCTTGTGGACATTTTTTGATAATACAGAAGAAGGCTTATTCTGAGAATTCTAACGGCAGACGGCGACAGCCGCAGACCCGGCAAGGCCAAATTTACTACGAAACTTACGCAACAGTGAGTTGGAGTGAGACGCAAACAGCGCTAAGCGTTTTTTGTTCGTCATTGGTCTCCGCCCCTTTCGCTCGGGATTTTTACTTCCCGCTTTACACCGCAAATATACTCTGACATGTTTGTAAAAGTCAACCCCTTCTTAAAAGGAACCCGGTAGGATTCGATGGAAGAGGTGAAGCGAACATCGGCGGAGCTCCTAAATGCTCTTACAAAAGAAGACTTCCAGCATTGCTTTGACCAATGGAAAAAACTAATAAAACGGCGTGTGGCAAGAGGAGGGTAGTACATTAAAGGGGAGCATTTGATTGCAGAATAATTCTTAAAATAAAACTCTTTTTCATAATCAGTCTCGGTATTTAATAGCCAAACCTCGTAGTTGCATAAAACAATAACAAAAGAAACGAATTTATTTGGGCGAATAAAAAATAAATATTTATTATTTTGGGGGGGGGTCTTTAAAACAAAATTGGTAAAATAAGTGGCAAAACAGCACAATTTTAATGTTTTGTTTCTTTAACATTTTACACAACCGTTTCGAATTTAACAATTTAAAAATATTACAAAAACAATATTTTAAGACTTTCAAGCAGATTGCAGATTTTTACATAAAAAATTTTACTATTTTTTGATTGGTATTTTAGCCAAGACGTTCAAAATTGCTTGTTCGATCATGATTCCGGGGATAATAAGTACTACTGTAAGCATGGTATTAGTCCAATATTCGGCCAGTTGAAATACATTATGCTTCATCAACGCCTCATAAAATTGTTGATCGTAACAACGATCCACAACAGTCTAAAACAGGTATTTTTTTCAAGATAGGCAAAAACAAATGTAACCCATTTTTTTTTATGTTACAATTAACCGCAAATTATTTTTCATTCATAGGGACAACTTTAAAATGTTGCATTAAAGTATAGTTACTAGCTCAGAAGTACAAATTATAACAAGTTTTTCAGGGTAAATAATGAAATAACGGACATCCTTTGGCTCTAGATTGAAGGTCCGCGTTTTAATTGCAAAGCTATTTCTTATTAATAAATATTTAAAATAAATAAATAGTTTCATAAATAATGTATTAAAATAGTGTATTTATTAAAATGTGTGTATACATATACATATTTTATGCAACATGAAGTTCTTTCATTTATGTTTATAGATTATTTTTGGTTTTTGGAGTCTGTTATTATTTTATGTACAAATGTATGTATTTTTGATTTAAATGAAATAAAAAGGTAAAATTCATTTTGAATGATAAAGCATGTTACATATTTAACCATTTTGGAACCGATCCCATTGAAATTGTATAAATTTGTATTAGAATAATTGATTCCTTATACGGCTTTTCGTTTTGTAGCCAAGTTTCGTATTTAGGCCTTAAAGCGAGGTATGGGTGTATATGTCTTTTAATTTGTAAAATATTTATTTTATTTTTAAAGCCGTTATGGTAAAAATAAATACATTTTAATAAGAGAAATTATTTGATCTTTTGCACACGTCGTAGTCTCTTTCCTGATAAGTCAGACGTACACACTGTGGCTAACACTTTCATTCTGACTGGTAACACATGTCGCCGAAGTGGGAACAATTCAAATTAGAGTGGTGCAGGTAATTACTTGATTATTTATCGCGAATATTTATTATATTTTGTGCTGGTCGACTGGCTGTCGTACTTTTTTTGCATTGAAATGCCTATGTTCCGCAAATATTTTTCTATATCTGTATATCGGGTTTCTACTTTTTAGTTTTACCAAAGGAATTTATATGGAAATTTTTATTTATGTCAACAAGTTATAAAGGTAAAGTAAAAAGTTGTTTCCATGTTGTTTTTGACAAGAAATCTATTAAAACTATTTTCATGAAAATCGGACCAACGGTTCAGAACCGGTTTAGTAGACCAAGTTAACAATAAAGCATCACATATTTTTTGTGATATGTGATATGTGAAAAATTAAACTAGTAGTGACTAAGCTGAAAAATCGGAAAGCACCAGGACTGGATAATATTCATAATGAACTGCTCAAATATGGGGGTGACGCATTAACGGACGATATGCAAATTTTATTTAATAAAATATACAATATGACAAAGGTGCCAGATCAGTGAAAACAAAGCATCACAATTTTCCAATTTTCAAAAAAGGAGAAAAAATGGATCCACTAAATTATAGAGGTATTAGTCTGTTAAGCGCACCCTCAAAAGTATTCACAAAAATCATAGCAGAAGAAATTATACAGACTGGCATCAGTGAAGAACAACAAGGGTTTCGACAAAATAGATCCACCATAGATGCAATATTCATTTTAAGACAAATAGTGGAAAAAGCCATTGAGTATAACAAAATTGCCTTTATGAAAAGGAATTTGAATCCCAAAACAATTGATATCATTAAAGAAAAAGGAATTAATCATGGTGATCTTTGTCCAGAAAACGAAGTCTCTGACAATATCAAGAGAACCGAGAAGGTATGTTAGCAATCTACAATAAGAGTGTAGAACAGATCATGACTTTCAAATAACTATGCGTTGATATCACAAGTAATAGAAACCTTAAAAAAGAAGTCCAAACACAAACAATAGCAGCAGCTATGGTATCAGGATATCTCCGGGACACAATATGGAGAAACAGACATATGAGTATTGAAGACAAAACGCGAATTTACAAGACTTGTGTAAGACCTGTTATGACCTACGCCACAGAAACACGAGCAGAAACAGCCGCTACTAAACAACTGCTCAGACCAACCGAAATGAAGACGCCAAGTTCAATTACGGGCAAAACGCTTTAAGACAGAGTGAGAACCAGCGATATCAGAGTCAAATGTGACATTCTAGACATTGTAAGATGGTCCAGAATAAAAAGACGAGCATGGAGAGACCACGTCGACAGAATGACTACCCAAAATTGCAAAAGAGGAGAAACCAACCAATCATAGAGCTCCAGGAAGACCCCCCAAACGATGGTTCGAAAACTGGACATCGGAGTCACAACTTTGAAAAAACAAGACATGATCTTAAAATAAGAAGAAGATATGTTTTGTAATTTTTGGGTATTTACTGAAAAAATTTACTGTTTGCATTAACTTTATTATTTTGTCGTATTTTTTTTGAATATTTTAAGAAACCTTATTTGTTTGATTGTTTCTTACATTTCTGTTTATCTATTTAAATTATTTTCAATATTTATCTATTTCATATTGTGTTGGGGAGAAAGAGTGGAACAAGTAAATGAATTTGTGTACTTGGGTTCAAAGTTTACGAGAGATGGAAAGTATGACAGTGACATTAAGCGAAGGGCGTTGGTAGAAAAACAAATAGATGGGGCACTGTATAGCTTTATGAACAGCCAGAAAGTGTCAAAAAAGGCACGTCTGGCGGTGCATAGAGGTGTCTTGGTTCCTACACTTATGTATGGCAGTGAATGTTGGGTTTGGCAGAAGAAGCATGAAAATAGGATTAATGCTGCGGAGATGAGTAGTCTGAGAAGTATAGCCGGGGTGACTCGGTTGGATAAACTTAAGAATAGTGAGATAAGAAAACGCTGTGGTGTAAAAGAAGATGTGGTCACAAAGATAGATAAAGGAATGCTTAGATGGTTTGAACACGTAGAAAGGATGGATGAAGGAAGATTGACGAAACAAATTTATAAAGCGAGTGTAAATGGACAAGTCGGTAGAGGTCGACCTCGGAGAACATATCTCGATCAGATCAACATTATTTTGAGGAAAGACCAGGTCAAGAGTACCAACAACCGAAGAGCATGTATGAGAGCACTGATGAAAGTAGAGGAAGCAAAAGATGTGTGTAAGAACCGTAGCAAGTGAAAGGAAGTGGTCTCTGCCTACCCCTATGGGAAAAAGGCGTGACTTTATGTATGTATGTAGGTATATTGTGTTGCATACTTTTTTTATGAAGTTATTGGTTGCATGTTTTTCACTGTACTGTTACGTACTTACGGGATCATTTTGTTCATTACTATTAGCCTATGTCCAGCAATAATTTCTATAATTTGTTTATATTGTACAAAAATTAAAAATCAGTACTTTTTAAACACCTGTATTGCTTAAAAGCATAATACATTTTATAATAATTTACAATTAAATATGTACTTATTTTAGATGAACACTACGAAATTCGTTCCTTAAATTATTTTTGATTACACATTTAATGTAAGTAATAATTAAAAAGTATTATTTATCATCAGAAGATTTGACAACTGCGAAGATGGAGAGGGTACGCCAGCAAAATTGGACAAATGAGTTAAATCGGATAACAATTCTGACAACTCAATCAAATCGGCTGAAGTGGATGTTAACGATGAAGAAACTGACTTTGAGCTCGCTGATAACTGGATAGGAAAGGATATTTCCGCCATAAATGAAAATTCGATTACCAAAGCTGGGTTCAAAGGAAAAGCAAGAACTGGTAGAGTAAATAATGGTAACGAATTTTGTTTTGCATTGGATAATATTCCCGGTGTTGCTAAGTTTAAAGATGAATTAAGAACTTGAAATATTGCTGATTTGCTAGATGAATTAACTGCTTCTGATATAAAGTTATCCACAAAAGAAATTAAAGTTTGGGATATAACGGAGTCTGTTACAGAAGTATTGGAGTTTTGTGAAAAGTTAGGCTTGATCATAGAAAGTAAAGCTTGAGGGGCAAAGGGATTTATTTTAGGAAAGGAAGTTGGGTAGATTTCAGGTTCGAAAAAGGGAATGGACCTGACAGAAGCATGATCTGTTCGAAACATTTTTTTGTATACTTCCAGCAAGACCATATTAATTGCCATTGTTATGGGATGATTTTCCAATTCTTGCAACTGGCTAATGGAGGTATGCCAAAGCTGGAGAAATTCGTGAATGAAAGGTGCGAATTCTGTAACATTTTTCTAAAAATAATAAAATTTTGTTAATCTAGATGTACCTACTGAATGTAAAAGTTACTAATGGTACATCAAATTTTGCTTGTGAAATAAGCACACAAAATTTAGTTTATAAACTTTGTAATACTTAAGACTTTGTTTTAACAATTACCATTATTATTGATTCTCATAAATGATGTTCCAAACCATAATATTGTTGACTTAAAATAGCTTGACACCATTTTATTGTGAACTTTTTTATAACTTAACTGCTTATAAATATTTTTAAATAATCGTGCTATTTTAAAAGATTACCAAAATAGATTTATAGGGCGAGTGTGAATGGACAAGTCGGTAGAGGTCAACCTCGGCGAACATATCTCGATCAGATCGACATTTTTTTGCAGAAAAGCCAGGTCAAGAGTACCAACAACTGACAAGCATGTATAAGAGTACTGATGAAGGTAGAAGAAGCAAAAGATGTGTGTTTTCATACGGAAAAAGGCGTGACTATATCTATATATATTTTAAAAGTCTATATTTTCGCTAAGTAAATCTTAATCTAATCCTTTTTTTGTTAATTTTTAAATAAAACACATTTTTTATTTTGTACTTCATACTTGCATTTCCCTTAGCAAAAAAAAATCAAGATAATTAGAGTTAACTTTGGTAAAAAAATATAACCATAAATTGGGTCAATTTTTTGTAAAATCTATACGAGAGGAATATTTGAAAAAAGTGGACTTACATATGACCTATGTGACTACAAGGTTTCATTACAGCCTCAAAGTAAAAAAAAACTTTAAAATATGCAATGGCTAGAAGAGTCTATTACTATTTGATAAGTATTCATTCTGATAAACAATGTCTAAAAACTTTGAAACTCATACAAAGTGGCCCAAAAGTAGGTATACAGCTACATATACATAATTGTTTCTGCCCTTTCTTTTGTTTCTAGGGTAAAATGTTAAAAGTATGTGACAATTATTATTCGAAAGACCTTAAAATTGATAAGATTACAATAATAAATCGGATGTTTAAAACAGCTGATCAATTTTAAAATCTTTAGATTAATAATTGTCACATACATTTAACATTTTACCTTAGAAACAAAAGGAAGGGCGCAATTAATTACATATGTATATGTAACTGTATGCTACAGGAGTTAAACAGTGCCGCAAAAAGCTACGGCCTACATATGAATGCAGCAAAAACAAAAGTAATGTCTAATTCCAATAATGTTACAAATGTTGACCTTGGCAACAGCAGTAAAATTAAAGTCGTAGACGAATACGTGTACTTCGGACAAAGAATATCCTTCGATAAGGACAGTAAGAGAGCGGACATCTCCAGAAGAATTCATCTTGGATGGACAGCATATGGAAAACTTAGTGATGTCTTTAATTTTAAATTCCGACAATATCTTAAAACAATTTGTTGACCAATGTGTCCCGCCGACCTTAACGTACGCCGCAGAAACATGGAGCCTTAATGAGGGAACCATGGGGTGTTTAAGGATTCATCATCATCAGCCTTGTCGCGTCCACTATTGAACATAGGCCTCCTGTAATCTGTGCCACTCCTCCCTGCACCGCGCCGCCTTCATCCAGTTATGCTTGATGCGTTTTATATCATCAGCCCATCTCGTTGGTGGTCGTCCTTTATTTCGGTTACCCTTATGTCTCGGCCTCTATTCAAGGATTTTCTTGGTCCATCTGTCGTCAGTTATTCTTGCAATGTGTCCTGCCCGACATCCGTTACACTTGTTCTTCTTATTTCGTTATTCTGGATTCTATCTTTTAGGGAAATGCCCAAAATGGCTCTCTACGTAGCTCGTTATGTGCTCGTTTAAGGATTGCTCGAAGAAAAATGGAGAGGAAAATTCTAGGAATACGACTATAAGACCAAAAGACAAACGCATGAATCAGACAAAAGGCAAAAGTGATGGACATCGCAAAACGGGTGGCATGGCTAAAATGGAAATGGGCTGGCCATTTGATGAGGACAGATGATATTAGATGGACCAGGAAAACAACTAAGTGGAGGCCCGGAACAACTAAAAGGAACCCAGGATGACCAAGAACGAGGTGGAAAGATGACATCCATAAACTGGCAGGTACCCAATGAATGAGTCAGACGACCGACAGAAGCGAATGGGGACGAATTGGAGAGACTTATTTCCGAAGATGGACGAAGAAAAGCTGAAGATGATGATAATGATGATGATGAATTGTATACCTACTTTTGGGCCACTTTGTATAATTACTTCATTATATTATCTAGCTAGTTTCATTTAAGAGCCAAAATTATACTTTTTAAATGTCGTAACGGTTAAGTTCAGGAAGTGCCCTACTAGGAATTAAAAAGATTATTAAAAAAACTCAAAATAACATTTTAACAAACTTTATTAACAACAATAGTGATTTTTTTATATTCCATGTTATTATTGGGACATATTAGGTCTGGTCGAATCAATTATTTTGCTACTTTAGGGGGTGCGTACATTAATTACGTGAGGCGAATTTCTTGATTTTTCGACCCGCCTCCCCCCTTGGTGAGATTTCGTGAGATTTGGCTTGACCCTCCTCCCTCCTTATATCAGGTGAGATTTTTTAAAATTTCTATATTTAGTATAAATACGTTAATTTGTGCTTCATTTAATTGGATTTATTAAAAAAACAATTTTAGTGAAGAGACATATTGTTTTTAATTTAACCCAGTTTTCTCTTAATTTGTTACTGTTTTTTGTGGAAAATAATTAAGTGATATTTGCCGAGACCCCCTCTCCCCCACGTGAGATTTCGTGAGATTTGGCTTGACCCTCCTCCCTCCTTATCTCACGTGTGATTTTTTAAAATTTCTATATTTAGTATAAATACGTTAATTTGTGCTTCATTTAATTGGATTTATTAAAAAAACAATTTTAGTGAAGAGACATATTGTTTTTAATTTAACCCAGTTTTCTCTTAATTTTATACTGTTTTTTGTGGAAAATAATTAAGTGATATTTGCCGAGACCCCCTCTCCCCCACGTGAGATTTCGTGAGATTTGGCTTGACCCTCCTCCCTCCTTATCTCACGTGTGATTTTTTAAAATTTCTATATTTAGTATAAATACGTTAATTTGTGCTTCATTTAATTGGATTTATTAAAAAAACAATTTTAGTGAAGAGACATATTGTTTTTAATTTAACCCAGTTTTCTCTTAATTTTATACTGTTTTTTGTGGAAAATAATTAAGTGATATTTGCCGAGACCCCCTCTCCCCCACGTGAGATTTCGTGAGATTATGCTTGACCGCCCCTCCTAAATACCTCACGTAATTAATGGACGACCCCTTACAATAAGTGAATATTCTAGAATCTATTTAAAATTAATCATGCAGATGGTTCGAAAATGAAACATACTATAAAATATATATGAAAACATCACTAATGTTTTTAACTAAAAAGTTAGCGTGGTGGAATTTGGCTGAATTTTGTTAACGACTAAGAATTTAAAATTTTAGTTTTGAGGAAAGAGTTGTGTGCATGGAGAGTTTTTAAAACTCATAAAATACTTTAAAACTGTGCTAAAAACTCTCGATTAACTTTATGCTTGTTGCAAAGCAATTGTAGGCCATTTGTTATTTGCAATAATCGCCTTGGCCATAAATTCTTTTAACTTTTGCGAAATCTGCTCAATAACGTGAGGATATCCTTTCTCTTGGATGGTTCTTATTAAATTCTTAATCCAATCAATAAGTGCCTGAAACAATTTTTTTCCTTCGGGTCCTGTTAACATAGTCAGAGTGGCCTAAAAATAAGAATTGAATTTACTATTTTTGATTTCGCCAATTTTTTTTTGTCAGTAGACTTTATATTATATCCTTGTTTTATTTAATATTTTACATACAGCTTCTTTAAAAAAATCACGGCACAAGAAATTTTAGCTTTCGCTCAAAAAATATGTAATTTATCATAATTTTAACCAAAAATGATCTGTTTCAAAAAAGTTTGTTTTTGCAGTCTTTGCATCACCATTAAAAAAAAATCCATAATTTTTATTATTTTTT
The DNA here is from genome assembly GCA_950111635.1 of Agelastica alni. NCBI lineage: Eukaryota > Metazoa > Arthropoda > Insecta > Coleoptera > Chrysomelidae > Agelastica > Agelastica alni. The sequence goes on from OX467714.1 coordinate 22,298,870, forward strand.
TAATAAAAAACTAAATAGAATATATTAAATTTAATTGCCAAATCATTTAACAAAGCAAATTCAAGTTAAATTCCAACTATAATACACCAACATGTATTTTAATTTTAGCGATTCTAGTCCATACAGATTTAAAAGATAAATGAAGCAAATTTAAATTTGGGCTCAGAGTCTGTCCCCATCGAAAAAAAAGTGGATGCACTCAAAAGCTTTCGCTAAACGGAATAGATCCACAGATCAGAGGCACGTAAAAAAGTTTACCTTCACACGTAAATAGATGCACTGGTAAGAGTGCGGGTATAGATCAGTGTCAACGGTGGTAGCCCAGGCGATAGCAATTTAAATACTATTTCTATCTTTAAATAACACAATGCACTTGTAACGACTATTAAACTGCTGCAAGCAATAAAATTAATTTAAAGCCGTGAAAAAATAGGAATTAAGGTAACGAAATGAAAGGAAAAAAACTGAATGACTCGTCATTATTGACGGTCGGAGACTCGGAGGAATACTACTACATACAAGCGATGTTTAATCGCCGTGAAAAAAGGAACTGTACGACCGCCGCTCTCTACGACTATCGGAGCAATACTACTGTAGCGTCGAATCGAGACAGCGCGTTGAGAGGGGAAACTTACTACTGCGCCGACTAGAGACTGCGCATTTAAAACAAAGGGGGACAAAAATGCCGGCTGGGGTGCCACTTGTTAAGATTATCGCATAGAATTGGTTATAATTTTTTAAATACCCTGTATAACATACTACAATCTTATATTGTTGTAATGAGGAGGATTTTAATTTTAAGGTAAAATATAGTGTGTTTTATTTAAAAAAACATAACTTTGATTTGGCACCGCGTTATGAAACACCATGTAACATTGTAACTTAATTTGAAATGTGAAGCTTAAAGCTGCCTGCAATTTTCATACACAATTTTTTTTGGTATCTCTTTTGATAACAGAGCTACTGAGCTTTATCACACTAATCAATCACCCTGTATGTTTCCCATAAGGTGCACACTTTGGGGATGACACGATATATTGTTTTGATTCAATAAACGTATCATGTAAATAGTATTCAGCATAATGTGATTGAAGATGCTAATATTGCATTTTTTTAAATATAGCACCATATCTGTACGTACTTTATAAACAGTCAAAAAAAAGTTCACATGCAACAATTTTATTTTTCAGTTTTTGATTTTAATTTTTAAACGCTTGTCATAATCAAGTATAAACCTGTCAACATTCTAGTGGCGATAATTAAATCTGATGTATTTAGTAAAACATTATTACATTACCACTTAATATTTGCGTTACAAGGGGTTGAAATTTAAATTATGTGACAATTATATGTTTAACGACATTCACATTTTCAAAATAAAATAAGCATTAATAAAAAAGTCACAAAAACGAAATCCGATTTAATAATAGGAACTCTGATTTGAATTTAATTTCTGCCCGTGTTTAAAATGCAATAAAATGTGTTTTGTTAGACCAACCTTCTATCTTTTTTTGCATTAAACTGTAATATATTTAAATATAAATTTGGGACACCCTATATCTATAAATAAAAAGTAGATTTACCTGCATGTTTTGTTGAACGGCACTAAACCATCCTGCCAAACCTTTCTCTTTCATTGCCTTTTGGGCATCTTCCATGCTTTTCTAAAAAAATATGGTGAATGTTACTTATATTTATTATTGAAATTTTACAAAGTATCAAGTTGGCAGCTAAAATTTTTTTATCTACTCCCGAATTATAAAAATGCGAATTAAATAACTGTCACCGATTCATTAATGAGGTCCATTTTAACTCGAATTTTCATTATGTTACAAATTTTGGTCAACAAAATCTTTTCATTATTAAACGAATTTTTGGCCTATCGCCTAAGCAGACAGGAAAGCTGCTTTCGCTAAGTAGGAAAAAACTTAGTTCTAGGGTTATGTAATGTTTTGTATGTGTAAAACACACGAAATTTTAATTTCAAAAACGATAAATAAAGGAAAAATTCTAAAACCGTAGCAGATTTAAAGATATATGGCCGAGACATTGTCACGTGCCTATTTTTTCCTTCTACAGTTCCATTATTAATTGGGTCTCCGATAGTTTTTGTATTCCTTAGGGGCTCGTAAATAGTTTCGCTTACCGTATTTTGTTGTAATTTAAATTTATCACTTGTTGTAAATAGTGTTGCATACCTTGTAGTGATAGGATTTAATTATTAATGGCTGTGACATTTTTGTTAATCGATGGAGATGGAGTGGGGTTTTTTTTTATTAGATTTTGCCTTGATTTTTAGCCTCGATTGTCGTGTGTTGTCAGCTATATTATTGTTTGGTTTGCTTTTCTGTGTGGATGGGCTGGCTCTCAACACGGACGAGTGCGATTATGAGTTTGGAACATAGATTTGTGAAGTTTGTTGGTTGACGCGTGTTCCGTGTCATTTTTGATATCCGGCCTGGGAGTGAGTAGTTGAGTGAGTCGTTTGGTGTCAGCCTTCGAAGTCGGGTGGTGGTGAGAATTTTTGTAACGATTTGATATTAACACGTGAGCAGAACCTCTTCTGTTTTGTCTTTCATATCTGGCTGTATTTGGGCCATCTTAATTGGATTTTGAAGAAAAACCATTTAATTTTTAACTTGACCATTCTATCTTACCTTTGTTGTTGATATTTTGGATTTTGGTGTCGAGTTAAAATATCCGCATGCGGGATCTGATGGAGGGAAGCCATTGTTAAGTACCAGGTGCAGATCCATAATCAATCCGGCCACAGGAGTAGGCCACAGGATTAGTGAATTCGTATACTCAAAGGTTACAAGTGATTTATTTTAGAATATTTAAACGACGTGATTTGTTTTTGACACCACGATTAAGTTTTGTTTTAATTTATTAATATGGTACACTGTTGAAAACTATTTATTGCATTGGATAATACGCCAATGCTGAACTTTGATTAAAGTAATATTCTCAATAGTTCTTTGGGTCCAAGTAAAAACGTTTTCTTCATACTTATTTGTAAATATCCTACAATATTGCTATTTTGAAGGACAGCCATCGTAAAAAGAAATATCTTTTAAATAAGCTCGATTGTTTTAACAGTGTAAATCTTTATGTAAATGGAAAAAGAAAAAAAAACGTGATTAAATTAGCAGCCGTACGTTAACGTTGATGAAGTATTGTTAAAAAGTTGACTTGTATACGTTTTTTTTTTGGTAACCTGATAAGGTTTGTCATTCTTACCTTTGTTTTAATTACTTTATGAAATCGTAAACTTTGGATTTTTGATTTAATGTTGTCTCATAAAGTTGTAAATTTTGAAGTTTCGATTTATTGTTGGCTGTTAATTTTGATTATATGTGTTATAATTTTGTTATTGAGCTGTGTATTTTAATTTATTGTGTGAGTAAAGTATCCAATATATTTTTGATATAATTTTATTTATTTGGTTCACCATAATCTTAGTTAATTATCGTGTGGCTCTGCTAGTGCCTATAAGACCTAGGGGTTTCCGGCTTGAACCGTCTAAGTCGGTGGCGCGGCTCACTTTTATATTTTTATATATTTTTCTTCTACCCTCTACGGCTGAGCTCGGGCATAATTTGCCAGTAGAGAGACCACTGGCAGAGTACTCTTTAGAGAACGAAAAAGACGTGGCAAATTTTTGGTGCCCAACGTGGGGAGACATTTAAACTTATGAATATAAAATGAAGGCAAAGAAAACTATTCTTACCTTTAAATTTAATGGATCATCCTTTGGAAATAATGGTTTAACGGTATCTGTTTTCTCATTGGTTTTGTCAGCATCGGGTTTATTATTCGTCTAAAAATACATATTGCAAGATTATTTAATTGATTTATCTTTATTACCATAATTATGAATTAATTGTGTAACTAAAAATATTAAAATTGGATTTAAAAAACAACGAGGAAGTATTTTAAAAGAGCGATGCAGTTAAATAGTCAGTTTGATAGAAAAAACACTTAAATAAAATCACAAAAAATCATAACATTATTAAATTTTTTAAATATTAATGTGATAGTACTTGTTTGATTTAGAATAGTTATTTCAGATTGTATACCTACATGCACAACACAGCATAAAATGAGATTAATTTCTTTAAAACATTTTTTTGTCCCTATATATAGGGTAAAAATAGAATTTAACCTCGCACTAAATTTCCGATCCAATTTTTTTTTGTAAGGATTTGGGTCACTGGAGCATAAAATCACAAAATGCTGACAGATCCAGGTGGAGCTTCGATCGCAATCTTGTTTTTGGCCGATATCCCGGAAACTATGCACTTTAAGGCAAAAGTTATTAATACCATTATTGTAGAGAATAAAATTTCGCATCTTTTATTTTTTGTAAAACTTACCGTTTATGATTTTTGGCCCATTTAATGAACCGGTTTTTCTGTTTCGGCCGATAACTCTTAAAATATTGAATTAATCATTCCGATTGTTAATGTACTTAAAAATTATTAGTTCGTTTTCTTACCTGCAACAGTAACGAACTTTTTTATATTTTATTTTATTATATTTCGTACAACTAAAAAATACTTAGTAATTATTATTAATTATGTTATGTTCACAGAATAAAATAAGAGAAAACGAAAGAGGAATATTTTTTAAAAATGTACTGAATATTTATTCTTAGAAAAAACATAAGACAACTGAAAATTCAAAATTTTATAAAATTTTCGACCGTTTTGAAGGCGACGAAAATCCAATTATATTGGATGTTTCCTCTTCAACTTCGTTACCCTCTTCGAAAGAATACAAAGAGGACAGTAAAGCCTCAATGAATTCTTCGTTCTCGTGGTCAAACTCGTCAATATCAACCGATTCCTCGTTGGAGGTTCACTGTCGGCTGATTCGTACATAAATCGTAAACGGTAAGTTTTACAAAACAGTTTACACAAAATAAAAGATGCGAAATATTATTCTCTACAATAATGGTCTCAATAACTTTTGCCCTAAAGTGCATAGATTCCGAGATATCGGCCAAAAGCTTTTCTTTAAGATTGTGATCGAAGCTCCACCTGGATCTGTTAGCATTTTGTGATTTTATGCTCAGTAAGTGACCCTAAACACTATAAAAAAAAAATTGGATCGGAAATTTAGTGCGAGGTTGACCAAAAAAACGGCTAATTTTACTCGCTTAATAATTTTTCCTTTCATTTTGTTTCTAATAATTTAATTAACATAAATGTAACAAATTCTTGTATTGTAAATAGGTAATACCATTATTATTTAAGTAAAGCTGCTGGTGATAACTACATTAGAATTTAAAAAAGTTCAATCCCGTTATTTTGTATTAAAATCACATTAGTAGTAATAAATATCAGATATTAAAAATAAATTACATAATCTACCTGGTGTGCAAACTAATCAAAGCGTCATCCAAAGCTCTAATAAATTTTTGACTAAAAATCTTTACATCTTTATTGTTGCCAACCAAGTAGATAAATTTACAAAACATGATACTATGAAACGAATTAAGAATTTAAATTTCTATTTATTTACAAAAAAAATACCCAATTTTTTATACAGTGCTTTCATTTCAAAAGTCAGTCAGTCCAAATAACTTTTAATTTTGCGTAAATGTACGAAAAACAAAAAAAACGTCAAATTTTAAAGCAAGGGGAAGGTTTAAAAATGTTACTCTACTGTTTCCAAATGGAAAAGACTTAGGAAAAGGCCTATGACAGAGTGGTGAGGAGTGAATTGTGGTCTACATTGTCTAAGTATGGGGTGAGTGGTAGTTTAATACGAGCACTGAAATCACTTTACGAGGATTCCACTGCTTGTGTCAGGATAAACGGAGCTTGCACGGACTGGTTTAACATTGAAAAAAGTGTGAGACAGGTATGTGTGGCTTCGCCATGGCTGTTTAACTTATACATAGACAATTGTTTAAAAGATCTGAAAGAGAGTGCGTATGGATTAAAAATGAATGATTTAATCGTCAAATGCCTTCTTTACGCCGATGATCAAGTCATATTAGCGTTATCTGAAGAGGAGTTGCAGGCGATGGTTAATGTTATGCATGATTCCCTGAAAATCAAAGGGATGAAAATAAATGTGAGCAAAACGAAAGTAATGGTTTTTGAAAGAGAAGAAAGCATGACAAACTGTGGGGTTTCGATTGAGGGAGAAAGAGTGGAACAAGTTAATGAATTTGTGTACTTGGGTTCAAAATTTACTAGAGATGGAAAGTATGACAGTGACATTGAGCGAAGGGTGTTGGCAGGAAAACAAATTATTGGGGCACTGCATAGCTTTATTAATAGCCAGAAAGTGTCAAAAAAGGCACGTCTGGCGGTGCATAGAGGTGTGTTGGTTCCTACACTTATGTATGGTAGTGAATGTTGGGTTTGGCAGAAGAAGCATGAAAATAAGATTAATGCTGCAGAGATGAGTAGTCTGAGAAGTATAGCCGGAAGGCTCGGTTGGATAAAGTTAAGAATAGTGAGATAAGAAAATGTTGAGAAATTTTGAGGGGTTGCCACTTTGATATAGCAGAATAAAATTTTTAAACTGTCGCCTTGATTTATAATTGGACGTGTTTTTTGTTTTTCTTACATTTACGCAAAATCAAAAGTTATTTGGACTGGCTGGTTTTGAAATGAATGCAACGTATAAATATAAAATAAATGTTTCTAGTTACGAAAAATATACGTAAATTTCAATTACGTTTAAATCACACTGAATTAAAAAGTTGTTTCAATATGTGGGATAGTATAATCTAGATCAAACCCTAATTTATGTATAAAACATATTTCTTTTAATTGTATACATTTACCTTAATAGCCGAGGTAACAGGTAACTCAATTTCCTAAAAAATAGCATATTTTTTACATGCAGCATCAGTATCTTAATATCGTTTACAATGAATATTAGCAGACACGCGAAAATGATGTCGAATTGATCATTGTTCGTCTTGTTTGAAAAAAAAAACATGAACGCCGGCGACGATAAGTAAAATATTTATCTTGTTCATTTTATTTTTGTTTTAAAATCCCTGTGTACTGTTTTTTAAATTTTAATGTTAAAAAAAATGAATTTTTCAATTTTATAAATCTAAAGTCACATTTTTAAATTTGTTACTTGTCATAAATAAATGTTTAAATGGAAAATTGTCGACTAGATTTTATTGCTTAAATTTTCTGTAGCACCACTGTTAATCAAATTATTATTTTAAAATTGCCAAAAGTAAATAATAGTGCAACTATTGTATTTGTATTGGTTAAGTCCAGTACTAGTTATTAATTTTTTTATAATTATTATTATATTTCTAATCATAAATTTTTTTAAATAAATACCTAAAGTATTCAAACCGAAAATAGTAAAAATAAATGCGATAACAATATTTTTTAATGGACAGTTTTTAAAAGACGAAGGATAGGAAATTATTAAATTGTCACAATAGTCCCCCCAATAAGTTTTTTAAATTATTTAGTTGATTAAACGTTTTTTTTTTCATTAATATTAAAAATCATATAATCATATAATGATACATATATATTATTGTGAATGTAACTGGGCGATTCTAAATAAGTTTGGTTGTGTGTACAACATTATTTAGTCTCTTTAGTACTTTTTATTTGTTAAAACAAATTTTTAGTGCACACATAAAATGTACTTATGTATTTCAAGTACAAATATATAAATTTTAATTTATAATAATATATAATCATTAAATATATAAAATATACCTCAAAAACGTTATTAGCATCTTTAGCTGCATCATTAATAAATTTAGATGGATTTCCCTAAAATACAAATGTTTATAAATCATTTGCGAACAGGCTGTTATTACTGTATACGCTACCTTAAAATTTAAAGGATCCGACATAATGTCAATAATTTTGTTTGTATTTGTAACTACACCGGTAATAGCTACCGCGAGTTCTTTATGTGTTTCCTAAAACATCAGAGAGATGCAACAATTATTATGTTTTAACGGATTTGACTGCATCGATTATTGCATTTTTCGTTTTTAATTAGATTATCTTTAATCTCAATGACTTTTTACCAGAAATTTGAGATAATGCCTGAGAGACAATATGGATTTCAACAACTTCGGTCTACTGAAGATTTGCTGGCTTATGTCACTCAGCTCTTGACAAACACTATTGAGAAGTTTGGTGCATCCCGTGCAATAGCCTTGGATATATCTTAAGCATTCGACCGCGTTTGGCACCATGCATTGTTAAGCAAATTATCTGCCTACGGTCTCCCTACGAAATTGCGTCAATGGTTCATGAGCTTCATGAAAGATCGCTCCTTACATGTGGTACTTGATGGTATTTATTCTGATGCGTTAAAAACCAATGCCAGGGTCCCCCAGGGTTTCATCCTGTCCCCCACCCTATTTCTTCTACATATCAACGACCTCTTGAAAACCACCACGAATCCCATTTACAGTTTCGCAGACCACAGCACACTTGTCTTTACTTTCACATCCTATCGATCACTTTCGGTGAATGATACAAATAGACTCGGGCAGGAACAGGTTGACTTAATCAATAGAGTTCTTGTAGCAATCGTCAAGTGGAGAACCAAATATCTTGTTCAGTTCAACGCCCAGAAAACACAAAGCGCCACTACAAGTGGGCCGTGGATGGCCTGCACTGCGACTATTAGAAGGGGAAGGAGTTATAGAAAGGAGATGATTGTTGACCCGCTTTTTGAAAAGTTGCAGGTCATAGTTTTCTGAAAAACTGATTTTGGAAGCCTGTTCCATTCCGTAGTAGCTCTGTAAAAGAAGGACTCTTGATGGAGATTGGTCCTTGTGGTGTCAATCTTGAGAGTAAATGGGTGAGACGATCAGCGTGCCGAGTTCTTCGGCCGAACGTAGCCAGTAGCGGTATAAGAGTTTTTATTTCTCTGGAGCATCTGCCATGGATATATCTGTAGAGTAATGTCTGATCTGCAACTTTTCTAAGTTCTAGTGGGTGAAGGATATTTGTGAGATTTGAGCTATTTATTAACCAAATGGCCCTTTTCTGAATGGAATCTAGAAGACGAAGAGATTGTCTTGATGCTGAACCCCAAATGTGCGAGCAATACTCCAGTAGAGATCGGATTTGAGCCTTGTACGTCGTCAACAGTTGATCAGGAGTAAAAAACGTAAAACGTTTTTTACTCCTATTTATTAACCAAATGGCCCTTTTCTGAATGGAATCTAGAAGACGAAGAGATTGTCTTGATGCTGAACCCCAAATGTGCGAGCAATACTCCAGTAGAGGTCGGATTTGAGCCTTGTACGTCGTCAACAGTTGATCAGGAGTAAAAAACGTTTTAGCTTTCCACAGAAAACCTACCCTCTGTTTTGCTGACTTTGCGATGTTAGCAACGTGGTCATGCTAAGACATATTATTAGACACCGTGACTCCCAAAATCGAAATGCAGGGACTTGATTCAAGGATATTTCCGGACATTGTGATGAAATGATTTGAAGAATTTTTTTTTCTTGAAAAACGACCATCCCAAAAAACAGTCAATATGTGACAAACACGTTCTTTGGACATATGCATATCTCTCTCGCTTTAATTCGACGATCGTTTAGCACCATTTGGTGAACTTTAGCGATGTTTTCGTAAGTTGTTGCAGTTTTGGACGTCCTGAACGTTCATCGTCTCCCAAGCTGGTACGGCCACGTTTAAATTTAGCTGCCCAAAATTTCACGAGGGTAAATGATGGTGCAGAGTCCCCGTATACAAAGTCCAACTCATTTTTGATTTGCGTAGGCGAACTGCTTTTAAAAAACAAATATTTAATGACAGCTCGATACTCGATTTTTTCCATTTTCACAAAAACATTCACATTGACTCACTCAAACGATTTTAAAACAACAACTGCGCTTTCAAAATAGCTGAAATGTTGGTGAGTACATGCCAAAAGATGCGCAACCTCATTCTCTAGCTTTTATTGACGTATGTATAAATTATATTAAAATTGATTAACTTTACTAGGTTACATAACAATTTATAAAAATACCTGAAAGTTTAGATTTTCCGGAATATTAATAATCTTTTGAGTATTATCAACTTGTTTCATTACATTGGAAATGGTGATTGGTATGTTTAATGGATTATCCTAAAATAGTAAATCAAATAATTACAGTTTTTTGGCAAATATTACAGCCTTTAAAAAGTTTTACCTTTAATTGTAGTGGATCCGAAATGCTTGTAAGAATTTTACTGGTAGTGTCAACAGCATCCGATATTGCTATTGATAAATCTTTAGAGTTTTCCTAAAAATGCCAGCTTAGGTTTTTTTTTCAACGTTAGCTATTATAAAAATACCTTCAATTTTAAGGGACCCTGAAATTTCTCAACAATATTGTTCGTATTTTTAACTACGTCAGATATAGCATCTGAAATATTTAAGGGTTGATCCTAAAATGTTATAGTAGATTCTATTATTATGTTAGTATTTTTAATTGCATCTGAAATAATGAGCTGCGAACTATTTATGTGTATTATTATTAAGACAAGAATAAGGTACCTTTACCTTTAGGGAATCCGAGACGCTACCTAATATTTTATTTGTATTGTTAACTGCATCAGATAGGGCTGTCGTAAATGTTTCTGATTTTTCCTAAAACGTTGTACTGTTAAAATACTTTTTAATTTCGGATATTATTAATTTATTGCTCTATCTGAAGTTTGTTCAATTATATTATTTTCTGTTTTGGAAACTGGTAAATTAAAAGCGGGCGAACTTATGTGCGGAGAAAACATAAAAGAATAAATTATTGGCAACTTGTACACGTAATGTATTTTCAATTTATCCGTAATCTTTATACAGATGTGGGAAAAAATTTGCGGAACATAGGTAATTTTAATGCAAAAGAGCGATATGGACGGCAGCAAGTCGACCATCACAAAATATAATAAATATTCGTGATAAATAATTTAGAAATTAACTGCACCACTATAATTTAAATTTTACCCACTTCGGCCACATGTGTTTGAGCCGTTACCAGTCAGTATAAAACTGTTAGCCACACAGCATGAACGTTACAATATTTTAAAATGTATATTTACAGTTAAAGGATCCGGAAAACGATTCATAGCACGAATAACATTTAACTGATTCCCAAACGCATTATCCGTTTTTTTCCTAAAAATTTGTATTTGTTAAAAATATGTTTTTTCACATTAATAACCAATAACAGTACTTTATATTTTAACATATCATCCAAAATAACAATTTTTTAAATGTTGTTTAACTTACGAGGAAAATATTCGTAACTTTAAATCCAAAACGAACATAGTAAACAGTAAACTTTCTAAATTATATTTTTTATTACTCATGCGGGATAAGTAGTATCTTAGAGCACGCTGTTGCGGTTGAAAAATAGCTGTTTGCCCATTTGAGTGTGACAAGTTTACTTGGCGCACGCTTACGTCATTTGAGTGTTACTTGGCGCACGCAAATTATACTTAGCACACGCAAACCATCCTTGTCGCACGCAAATTCGAACCACCAACCTTTCGGTTAGGCCGATCAGCTGAACGCGCAACTGTCAAGTTAAAATTACAAAGTTTATATATTTATTTCAGTTACTATTTTGTGTCTGGGCCCCTGTTTTATGCTCGCGTTTATTCCGCTTCGCATTAAAAAATAGTATGTGCAACCCGTGCGATGTTATCGATTGCTCACTCTCGCTTCGCTCGTGCGTTCAATTTCACTCTCGTGGGCAAGTGCGAACTTATCGCACTAGTTGCACAATATACTAATACTCGTCACTTACATTGTTTTATTTTTAAAATGAAACTTTAAATATAGTAGCATCGCTCTTTTAATATTTTAATATTTTTTTAAATATCCTTTGGGGTTTCTTATGAATAATTTAAATAATAAAAGTGTTTTATTATTATTAAGTTAACGTACGGTTTTTGAAAGTGATTATTTTGTTTTTATATAATTTGGATACCTGAAGACCAAGAGGATCTGGCAGAAGTTTAATCAGTGCCTTGGATTTTCCCTACAAAAATCAATCTATTATTATTTTATTGTGCTTCAATTTTCACCAACAAATTCCTTTTAAAAATATGTTAAATACCTTAAGATTTAATGGATCAGGTAAAATATTAAGAAGGGGGTGATTATCAATGTGATTTTCGACAGCATCTTTGATAATTTTAGACTTTTCCTAAAAAGTTGTATTAATGAGTGTGGATAATATAATGCATATATTTGTTAACAGTACCTTAAGATTTAATGGATCAGGTAAAATATTAAGAACGGGGTGATTATCTATGTGATTTTCCACAGCATCTTTGATCATTTTAGACTTTTCCTAAAAAGTTGTATTAAATAAGTGTGGATGTTATAAAGCATACATTTATTTAACAGTACCTTAAGATTTAATGGATCAGGTAAAATATTAAGAAGGGGATGATTATCAATGTGATTTTCCACAGCATCTTTGATAATTTTAGACTTTTCCTAAAAAGTTGTATTGCATAAGTGTGGATATTATAATGCATATATTTGTTTAACAGTACCTTAAGATTTAATGGATCAGGTAAAATATTAAGAACGGGGTGATTATCTATGTGATGTTCCACAGCATCTTTGATAATTTTAGCCTTTCCCTAAAAAGTTGTATTAAATAAGTGTGGATATTATCATGCATATATTTGTTTAACAGTACCTTAAGATTTAATGGATCGGGTAAAATATTAAGAAGGGGATTATTGTCGACAGTATCTTTAATAACCTTGGACTTTTCCTAAAAAGATAAACTGATAAGTGCAGGGTGAGCGAAACTCGATGGCTCAGCTCTTTTATAAGAAAAAAAACAATAGAAAAAATCTGAAACCATGTTCTTAAAAAAAAATGGGTTTGATAATACAATTTTTTACGAATTTGCTTATAATTTTATAACGGAAAAAAATAGCAAATTTATTATAAATTTGTTCAGAAAATGAGCTCTTAAATATGCCAAAATATAGATATGTTTTTGGAAAAAAAAAACGGTGACGTCAATGTTTCAGTTTGCAAATATGGAGAAATATGCAATTGGACTTAAAATGAACCTTACTTAATCCCATTTAAAAACATATTGTTACGATTTCTTGAGTCCGTCTCTGTTGACCCTTTCTATCGTAACAGTGCGTCGGCCACGATTTAAAGACTGTCAGCGCGGAGAACAAAAGAAAACCTCCAGCAAATTCTCGACGAGGTGTCAAGTAAATTCTCGCCGTTTCGAAAAGGGGTCTGTCGCCTTTGCGAATAAGGTGGAAGTATGATTTACAGGTATAAGGAGAGTCAGTATTAGTTTTAAAAGTGTTCATGATTTAAGAAATTTAAATAGTTATAAAAAGTTGTATATCTAAGTGATTTATAAAAGTAGAATTTATTGTATTGGAATAAACATTGTTTTGTTACTGTATCGAAAGTTTTAAATCGCCGAACCCACAGAAGAATTGAATTTCTTAACAATATTTTCAGATTTTTTCTATCGTCTTTCCTTTTCTTATAATAGAGATGAGACATCGTTTCTCTCACCCTTCACACATAATTTGATGATTTAATTTGTTAAGTAGTACCTTTAGGTTCAATGGATCAGGCAAAATATTAAGAATAGAATGATTTTCAGTGGGCTTTAGGGCAGTATTAACTAAAGACTGTCCAATATCTTTTGACTTTTCCTAAAAAGATTAATTTTTAAGGTTTAAGTGCATAAAATCTGATAATTTGTTATATAGTAGCTTCAGGTTGAATGGATCTGGCAAAATGTTAAAAATAGATTAACTTTTTTTTTGGCTGGATTTAGATCATTATTTACTATGGGGTCTTCACCATTTTTAGACTTTTCCTAAAAACATATACTAACAGGTGCACGTAAGTTAATATTTAAGTACACGGTAGAATTTGAATCTGGATCATAGGATTTAACATGGGAAAACAAACTTCTGTAAATATTGGCTTCCCTAATTATTTTACAGCAAAATACTAACAAAATTTTTTTAAAACATTAAAAAGCTTTTTATTATGCAGTTATAAGATTTTTAATTTATTTAGCCGTAGTCATAAAGATGAAAGAAAATTAATCAGTTAAAAACTGTTTCTGTGATTTTGACGTACGGTATTTATTTTGTAATAGTAATTTGAAATGGATTATTATACAGTTAATGGAAAGTAATGTTTGTAACATGGTTTTACTCTGGTAATTCAATGAGAAGTGTCCGAGAATTGTATTCGTATTTTTGACACTATTAGAAGCATTATTGAGCTATATGGAATTTTGTGAAAATCTAATTGATTTAGCAAACAGCGATAAAAACTTTTTAAATTGTGTTTTATTTTTTGACGAATGTTTGTTTTTAACTCACGGTATTCACAATGTACAAAATTTTGCTACTGGAGTACCAAAAACTTGCATTTATCTGTAAAGAACAAAAGTCAATATCACGGTTCTGTGAATGTTTGGGCTGGTTTACTGGGCCATGGAATAATTGGCCTTTTTTTTATTGATGGCATGCTGACTAGGGAACGTTACCTTTAGTTGCTTCAAGAAGGAATTGGACCAGTTAAGTTAGATCATAACCTAGAGAATGAAATTTGATATAAACACGACGGATGTCTGCGTAATTTTTTGTATTTTACATTTTCCGAACATTGGATAGTTCTTGGTAGTTTCATAATCTGGCCTGCACGATCGCCAGATTTAAATCACTGTGATTTTTTGAAGAATATACTTTACAATAATGATCGTTAATTTGTAAGTTTAGCTGACTTTAAGGTAGTGATTGCTGTAAATTGTCAAGAAATCTCGCAGTACATACCTATTAGCAAACGTGAGGTGACAATTTTTGGATCGATTAGGATTTAAATGAACATTTGAATAAAAGATAAATTTTTTTTTGTTTAATTTTATTATGTTTATGTCTATTTTATCTAAATTGTTTAAAAGATCTGAAAGCGAGTGCGTATGGATTAAAAATGAATGATTTGATCGACAAATGCCTTCTTTACGCCGATGATCAAGTCATATTGGCGTTATCTGAAGAGGAGTTGCAGGCGATGGTTAATGTTATGCATGATTCCCTGAAAATCAAAGGGATGAAAATAAATGTGAGCAAAACGAAAGTAATGGTTTTTGAAAGAGAAGAAAGCATGACAAACTGTGGGGTTTCGATTGAGGGAGAAAGAGTGGAACAAGTTAATGAATTTGTGTACTTGGGTTCAAAATTTACTAGAGATGGAAAGTATGACAGTGACATTGAGCGAAGGGTGTTGGCAGGAAAACAAATGAATGGGGCACTGCATAGCTTTATAAATAGCCAGAAAGTGTCAAAAAAGGCACGTCTGGCGGTGCATAGAGGTGTGTTGGTTCCTACACTTATGTATGGTAGTGAATGTTGGGTTTGGCAGAAGAAGCATGAAAATAGGATTAATGCTGCGGAGATGAGTAGTCTGAGAAGTATAGCCGGAGTGACTCGGTTGGATAAAGTTAAGAATAGTGAGATAAGAAAACGCTGTGGTGTAAAAGAAGATGTGGTCACAAAGATAGATAAAGGAATGCTTAGATGGTTTGGACACGTAGAAAGGATGGATGAAGGAAGACTGACGAAACAAATTTATAAGGCGAGTGTGAATGGGCAAATCGGTAGAGGTCGACCTCGGAGAACATATCTCGATCAGATCAACATTGTTTTGAAGAAAGGCCAGGTCAAAAGTACCAACAACCGAAGAGCATGTATGAGAGCACTGATGAAAGTAGAGGAAGCAAAAGATGTGTGTACGAACCGTAGCAAGTGGAAGGAAGTGGTCTCTGCCTACCCCTATGGGAAAAAGGCGTGACTTTATGTATGTATGTATTTTATCTATTAAAATAAGAAGGCTCATGTTAAAAATTCGTAAATCCCATGATGTAGATTCAAAGTTTCACCGTTTATTTCAAACAGTACCTTTAGATTTAATGGATCTGGCAATATATTGAAAATAGACTGATTATTTTGAGTTGGATTTAGGGCATTATTCATTAAAGACTCTCCAATATCTTTAGACTTTTCCTAAAAACATGTACTTAAGTTAATATTTACATATCTGTATGTCAAATACTTAGTACCTTTAGATTTAATGGATCTGGTAAAATGTTAAAAACAGATTGTTTATTTTCAATAGGATTTAGGGTATTATTTACTACAGACTCCCCAAAGTCTTTGGACTTTTCCTAAAAAGATAAACCAATTGGTGTACAAATTCTAATATTAAAATTTGTGAAACGATACCCTCAGGTTTAATGGATCCGGTAAAATATTAAAAATAGATTGATTATCATTTTTAGCTGGATTAGAGGCAGTATTAACTATAGATTCTCCAATATCTTTAGACTTTTCCTAAAATATGAACCAAAAGGTATACATAATTTAATATTTACGTAAATATGTCAAACAGTACCTTTAGGTTTAATGGATCCGGTAAAATATTAAGAATAGAGTGATCTTCAGACTTTCCCTAAAAAGGCGAACTAATAAGTTTTTACAAGTCCATTTGGTATTGACAGAGAGTAATAAATTACTGCCTAGAGGTCGTTTTATGGGCATACCTACCTGCCAGCATCTTAGCCAAAACCGTAAAAATGTAACATCTTCTCACCAAGCTTGTTTGGATGGTCTGTCTACGGGACAGTTTTAAAAAGGAAAGCAACTAGTAGAAACAAAATAGCAAACATGTCCTGGCTCAAAGCGGATATTGAAGAATGGCTAGCAAATCGAAATATTGCTTTTTCACATACTATGTTAAACGTGAGCTTCTATTGAATCATATACAAAAAACAAAATAAGTTGTTAGCATTTTATTAAATGTGTCTCATTTTACTGTGGTGTTTAAAATTATACGAAGTGTATAGTCAAATTTTATGTAAACTCTTTCTATAATACATTTTCAATTTTATTTAATAAAAAAAAATTATTCAATGTTACAGTTTTATTTTACTGGCCCTCTCTTAAAATGGGTAGACCGAAACACAACGGGACCGAATTTACCTGTGTAGTTCCAGGCATATACAAATTTTGGGACCGAATTTGCCGGTTATATTCGACGCTTTCTTTATTGGGAAGCAATTTGCCTATTTCCGCATTGTAAATGCGTATGGAATCTTTTAATAGTATATTACACACCTAGGGCAGTAAAGTAAGAAATCTCATAGAGCACATGTTTGTTGACCGAGGCGAAGCCGGTCTTACTTTAATGCCCGTGGTGTGTATACTATTTTTCTCCCTACTGTAGGACAACGGCAACTTCGTTTTGCGTAGCGGGCCGAAAGTGACGCTATCTGTACAGTAGGGAAAAAAATTATTTTGACTGCCCTGGCTGGGTTTTGCAGGTATAGTTAGGGTTTATTACTCTCTCTCAATATCAAACAGAGTATATGTCGTTATATTAGGTAAATGGTACCTTCAGGTGTAATGGATCTGGCAAAATATTAAATATGGAACTATTTGTGTTATGCTTGTTTGCAATATTTTCAATAGTCTCACCAATTTCTTTAGTTTTTTCCTAAAATTTAAACTAATAAGTGGAAATTGTTCAACGGATAGTTTTGTCAAATAATACCTTAAGGTGTAATGGATCCGGTAATATGTTTAAAATAGAATGATTTTCAGCAGAATTTTTAACAGCATCAGATATAGATTCTTTTAATTCTTCAGATTTTTCCTAAAAAATTAATAAAGATAAGATATAAGACTATACAGGGTGATTCATTAAGAATGGGCAATCTCTGAACTGGAGATACTACACACCAAGATATGGCGTTTGAGCTTAACATGTCTTATACAAATGTTGCAGGTTTACGAGATACAAGGTATTTAAAGTTGGAATTTTAATTTGAAATTTCTTAATAATTTTGTTATTTTAAGCAGAATCGTCTTGAAAATTGGCAACTTTATGTTTTTTGCCATGAAAATTACGAATTTTATGCTGAATTTAGCATTATTTATACAGTATAGTTACACCCTGTTACTTAGGTAAATTATAACTTATCTTTGGACAGGAGTAAAGTGATATGGACGGAGATTCTCTTTCTTTGAAATTCTTCAGATAGACGATTGGCTTATTCCTGTTGCCGCACTTAACCGACAAGTACTGAGATCTGGATTTTCCGAAATACGAACTAAAACCTCTTTTTCATCATCGACGTTGATATTTTTTGGAGCACTATTTAAGCTTTTAGGACAAAAACACCCTGTTTCGTCTAGGCGGGTATAAATACGTCTGAACAGTTTATGATTGGGTTGTCTTCGATTTGAGTATGATTCTAAATACCTTCTGGCTGCACAAAGGCCACTATAATTTGATTGAGCAAAAACACAAATCATATCACGCATTTCACTGTTGGAAAATTCATTATTTCGTGGCATTTTCTTATTTTACTACAAATAGAGACAGTAAATTTTTTAAATATTACCTAAGTAACAGGGTGTAACTAATTTGCTAATTTTCAAGACGACGCTGCTTAAAATCATAAAATTATTAAGAAATTTCAAATTAAAATTCCAACTTTAAATACCCTGTGGATCTCGTAAACCTGCAACATTTGTATAAGACATGTTAAACTCAATCGCCATATTTTGGTGTGTAGTATCTTCAGTTCAGAGATTGCCCATTCTTAATGAATCACCCTGTATAGGTAATTAAATATCTCTTTGTGATACCCTCAGGTTTAACGGATCTGGTAACATATTAATCATCTTTTCATGATTTTCTACGTGACTTTCAACTACATCGGATATTTTTTCTTTGAGATCTTTAGCCTTTTCCTAAAAATATGCAATTATTAATGAGAGAAAATAGATATGCCTTTTTTAAGCTTATAATTGAAGGCAAAATCGATGGCGTTGACAATGCTCGTGGTTAAGGAACATTGGAGATTGGACATGATCTGCTAAGAAAAGCACATGATAGAGACGAATTTGCCAGAATTGTTGCCGATCTTTATCAGTGGAGTTGGTACTTCAAGGAGTCAGTAGAAAAGATCTTAAAAATAACTACAAAAATTGTCAAAGCCTACCAAGAGGATTTGGAAGAAAGCTAGGCAACGAACTTATAATGGAAAATTCGTTAGAGTCGAATTTTTAAAATGTAAAAATAGTCGAGGAAAAACTGGAAACGCAAATTAATAATGCTAAAGAACAACAGGGCTTCACAAAGGGACGGTCAATAACAGACGCAGTATTCATAATAAAACAAATAAAAGAAAAGACTATAGAGTAAAGTATGCCAGCGTATATTTGCTTCATTGACCTAACAATGGCGTTTGACAGGGTTCGTTTGTGAGACATTCTACATATATTAATTTAAAATAAGACACCGGCAAATATAACAAAGATAACCTAAATAACAATAACGTAACGAAGGTTAAAGCAGGAGATCAATTCACTGAAAACATCCCAACACCGGGAGAAATTAGACAGGATGACAGCCTAAGTCCCTTTTCTTAACCTCGGATACAGACTGGGCAGCAAAAGAATTGGTATGGTGTGTTACGCTGATGATGAAGCAATTATTGCCGAATCAGAACACGACCAACAGAGACAACTCTTCCAGTTTTTCCAAGTAAGCTGCCAACTCAATATGAACATTTCTATCAACACCACCAAATGTATGACAATCGCGAAAGATCCGCTCAGATGTAAGCTAGTGGTGGAGGACAATCCTAAGAACAGGTGATGCAATTTAGATATCTGGACATAGACATATCAAGCACCCACGACCTGAGGAGCCAGATAAACAAAGCATCCGCACTATAAGGATGCCAACGAGATATAGTCTGGTAAAACCCGTACCTGCGCAAAGATAAAATTAGAATTAGAATCTACAAGACTTGTATCAGACTGATCATGACGTACGCTATAGAAGTCCGCGAAGACACCAACAAGACGAAACACATGCTAAGGGTGGCAGAAATGAAAACACTGAGAACAATAGTGGGTAAAACAAGAGAAGACAAAATAAGAAACGCAGACATCAGAGAACAATGCAAAATACAAGATATTGTAAGATAGGGAGGACAACGTAAGAGGCAGTAGAACACCATGGGACAAGATCGTCCAAGTAATAATGTGATAATATTTACTACGGGCCCTGCGCTGGCTTAATCCGGAACTGCAACCAAGTAACCAGAAAAAAAGACCCTTACAAAATCAAAATTAGTTTTTATGGTTAACCGTACTGAGGTGTTTCGTGGGATCTAAAAAATTCGTTTATTTAGATTATATTACCTTTAAATGAAGAGGATCTGGTAAAATACTTGGCATATTATCAAGACCACCGAAGAGTATACCTCTACGTTTATTAGACTTTCCCTAAAACACGTTACAATTAGTTTTCGTAATAGCTTTTGATTATTTATGTATAATATACCTTAACAGATGTAATTGGTTTCGGTGAGCCTTGTGAATTATGAGCCTAAAAACAAAAGAATCTTTGTAGTCAGTATTTAAATTAGTTGCTAATTATTTCTTTTTAATATTATTTAATGTATAAAAAAAGTTGTTTTTAAAATTTTTTGTTGAATATGCTATTCAAGCTCTTTTTTATCAAACCAATTTATCTTCATATAAATTTTCACAAAGACAACATCAATGTATTCACAGAAATCTTAAATACAACCTTGTGTATTTATGTAGTGGTTTGTTTGCTCATAAAAAAACCATTAACAAATATATTTTCAAAAATGAATTTATTTTTAATTTTTCTCTAGAAACCAATTACCATAGTCTTAGCACAAAGTAGTCTTTAGCTACTAATCAATCTTTACGAAGTTAGCATTACCATAACGTCAGATTGATGTATTTTGATTAATGCAAATTTATAGGTACTACCCTATTTAAGTAAGTTATCAAAATCACCCATAATATTATAATTTTGGTCAATCATCTTCTTTTAAAAGTAGAAATCTAAATTTGAAGTCTCTATCATTCGAATTTGTAAAATGATTGGGGCGTTTCCTATTTGTTTGTGGCAACCATTCGCGATGAAAATTATTTACTAAAAATTTTTCGCCTTCCAACAGCTTATTCAATAAATCCATAATACACTCATTATTTTCCAAAACACAATAAATATGCTTGAGTATCAAAATCATGAGTCACATAAATTACCACAGAACACCGTATATTTAAAAGCTAAAGTAGCAGTTTTAAAGAATTTATGTACCAACTGAACTAGACTTGGTACAACCGATTGGTATGTAAACACGTTCACCAGTGATCTACGGTTCAACTGAACTATCGGTGAACTGCGTTTTGTACAACTGGCCCTAAATGTGCAATAAAATCGTAATAAAACTGACTGAATCACAAACAATTCTAAGCAAATACCTAACCTAACTACTCAGGCTCACTCGGTACTCGATGTTATTGACATTTGTTGATATAGACTTGTCACATTCGCTCTGCCCAATGACGTCGCTTTGCAAATGTCTGATTTTCCCACAGTATTTTCGCACTTTTAAAAACTAATTTCTTGTTTAAAAAAAATTTATAATCGAAAATATTTATAGAGGCATAATTTTTAAGTAATAAACTTTATTAAAAAAAATATTTTACCCTTATTTGAATCACATGCGTATTTTATTTTTACCAATTTTAAACACACTTTTGCTACTTAAAATACCCGTATATGTTAACAACATATATGAAGGATTTCTTAAAAATTAATAAAAAAGAACTTTTACTCCTGCAAATAAGTGAACGTGGTAAAAAAGTATTTAAAGGATACTTATTGAAGTGAAAACTTCTTTAGCCGCGTTGGGCACTTTTTGGTAGGGGAAAATCTTATGGGTTCTCGTCACCGACATGCTCATGACGTCACCGACATGCGACATGCTCATGACTGGCGCACGCGCAGCGGCCGTGTGCTGTGCGCGTCAGTCGCTATTTGGATGGGAGAAATCTCGTGCGTTCGCGTCACCGACACACCGACATGCGACATGCTTTTATAATATTTAACCTCTGCAATGCCTCACGCAATTAGTATTTCACAGTGGCTTGGAAGTTTTCTTACTAGCGTGGTAAAACAGATTTTTAGTTGTTCAATCATATTTTTATCGTGGATTTTAAAATTCAAAATTTTATAAAATCTAATAATAATTCAAGATTAATGTGTTGAAGTTTAAAATATGGTTATTAATGCAAAATTATATTAAAATCTTTAGTTTAAAAGGATGAAAACGGCTCCGACTTTCATTTTATTAAGTCTCTACAACTGCCAATTTTTTTTTTATTAATAGACAAAAAAAAAATTGTTTTGATAAATATTAATAATTATTATTTTACTTTTTACTCGTATACAATAATCTGCTATTTTTTAAAATAAAGGTTGTTCGTACCTGTCCATTAAAATTATATTGTTAACGCATAAACACCGCTCAACTGTTCCTAACGTCCTTAATATATTGTTGAATAAAACTCAACTTTATGCAGATTACCTACAATAGTACGAAATGATTCTTTATTTAGATTTTTTTCATTATAAAATAAAGTACTTTTTACAGTATGTATTTAATATAAAAAGTGTTACCTGTGGTGTAAAATTTTGTACTTTTTCCAGTGTATTTATAGAATTTTGAGTCGCTTGTGTTAATGCATTTGAGACTTGTATCGATTTGTCCTAAAATTTAATTTCGAAACGTTATAAAATGTATTTTAGTTTACGCACAGTGCATACCGAATTAACACCCCGTAGAGCTAAAGGTGAATAGAATCACATGTCTGACTGCGCCAATTTGCAACGAGCAACTGGTTAATGTAATTACCAGTGACGTTGCGTAATATAACATTTCTTTGCCGTTCTTTAAGAAACCGACAACCAGAACGTTCAAGTGTGCACTAATCTTTAAATGTTTTTTGACTGTACGAAAAAAAGTTGTCAATAAAAATTAAACCCACAATGTCCCAAACAATTTATCAAAATCAACTGAATTCCCTTAATAAAGAAATACACAGCAAATGATGCCAAAATTTGATAAAATTACAAGGAATGGGGCAGGAAAATACTATTGAAAAAATAACCAGAAGAGATCCAAGGACTGCACCAGCAAAAATAAAAACAAGCTCAAAATACTAAAGGAAATTACAACAGATTAGAAGCTTGGATGAGAAAAAAACGAAGAGTCCATTTTCTTTTAGAGGGTGAGACTTGGAAGCATGTCAGATTAAAGTGGAAAATTTACCCATCCTGAAGATATCCGATATCACGAATTTCCCAATAGCCGCAGGACTGGAGAAACTGTTGCAGTCTTTTAGACATCCTGATCGGCTGGTCAAATGAAGGGAAAAGAAGTAGGTCTTTTAGGTCTTATAATATTGATTCCACTATCACTAATCAATTAATTAATTAGAATTTAGTTAATAAAATAAATGAAACTAAAATATATCTATCTAAAAAAACGGAAAAGTAAAGAAGAAAACTTGGTAAAGGACTAAAGGATGACAGTGTCCTCTCAGAACACATCAAAATAACTATGATGTGGGTTTCAGGACACTGTGAAATCGAAAGCAAAGAAAAAGCTGATGGACTGGCAAGAAAAGGCTTACCAGTGCCATACATTGGCCCAGAACCCGCACTCGGTATTACTAAATCTGAGATCCGAGGATGCATACGGGACTGGGTCAAACGAAAAAAAAGAGAGCGGTAGAAAAAATCCCCACTTATGCACCTTGGGAAAACATTCATCATAGAACCGACAAAACACAGAGCTGAAGAACTACTGAACATGAGTAAGAATCAGGTAAGAGTTATAACGGGTCTTCCTACTGGTCGCAGTCCAATGAGAGAACAACTATAAAAAATGGGGCTATACAACGAAGAACTTCATTGCAGACAATGTGGTGAAGGGACAGAAACGGCCAAACACATACTGTTAGAATGCGAGGCACTAGACCGTAAAAGACAGACAATATTCGGGCAACCTATGTTAACCACTGAAGAATACAACATCTAACCGGTAAAGAACCTGTTCAGATTGGTGCAGGGGCCTAGAGTTACAGAATGGGTGGCGTGATAACAAACCGGAAGACACAAAAATCCCAAGAGGCTGAGGTGTAGCTGACGATAGGACCAGATTCCGAGGAAAAAAAAAGGACGAAATAGAGGATACAATTTAAGGAAAATGGTACGAATCGCAGATACATTTTAACGACTTTTATCCCCTAATCCACAAAAACCTGTTGAAATGCAGGTTAGAATGAATTGCTACGTTATTTGGACAAAAATTAAGGCATTTGAAGAAACTAGATTCCTAACAATTTATTTTTTTCATAGATTTTAGAGCTTGTATACTAGTAAGAAAAATCTACAACTGCTTCAGATTGACCCAATTAAGTATAAACGGCTTTTTTATGTATTTGATGTGAATAAAAGTGGTAATAAATAATTTAAATTTGTATTTTGTCACATATACAATTTTAAAGGAATGCTACAAAGTCCAAAATGATAACGTAAATGAAATTATTTTTTGAAAAGACAAATGATTAACAAAATTTTATGTTATTTTAAAAACTAAAAAGTAATTGATGGATTTATAGTACTATTATATGAATAAAATAAATTTGGGTATGCACTGAATGTTTTTCACATATATTTATCTAAAGTAATCGAATTACCAAAAGTTTTATAAGATCAGGTACGGTATTTCGAATATTTTCAAGTACTTTATTACAATTTTCCGTAGCCTGATTCATGTCTCTCAGAATTTCTTGAGACTTGTACTAAAACACTGCAACGTTAGTTTTAAATAGCGCTACTTATTTATAAATAAAAAATACCTGCATTTCCAGATCTGGTATAAATTGTTTAGAAAAGAAATCGGAATTTTTCGTTGATTTTCCTGCTGCTTCTGGCATTTGTTTGTATTTATCCTTAAATTACCATATTTTTAAAATTTTAATGTATATGGTGTTAGTAAATAAGTGCGACAAACTTCAGGGGGTGATTCTGCATGAAAAAATAATGGCAGTTTGCTATATAAACGTATATCACGGAAATGAAAACAGTTGTATTACGTGTATAATTTAATTTCTTTATGCATAACGCGTTTTCAATCCAACCTACAGGATCATCATCAGTGCATTAATTGTCAATGTGTAAAAAATCCATGAACAACGTAGCACATGAAAATAGACATATTTTTGAATATCCATTATGCTAACTGATTCTTTGAAATAAATGAAAATTATTAGCCACTACTTAGGCCTTCGGCAAAGAGCCATGTTACGTTAAAATATTTTAAAACTACTCAGTACGGCCCTGACGCCGACAAGAAAATCAGCTAAAAAAACAAGTGCATTATTATTCCTCCAGAACATTCCGAAATCGTCGCGCGCAATTTTAGCAACCAGTTATGCCGTCACGTGACCATACAGTGACCAATCAAAAACGCTGAATTTAACGCGAAAAGAAGCCAGGTTCGAAACGATTTCCGGCTTCTCGTCCTCTTTCGCATTCCGAACGTCAAACAATGCAGAGCACCGCTTCGCTCCCTTGTTAGCATATCATCAGCCGAGGCATCACCGCTTTAAAACACCACGTGGTAAAATGCACGTCAATATAATCAAATAAAATACATTCAAAGCTAACAACCAGTGAAATTATTCCGAAGATGCAGGAGGCTTTAAACTGTAAACTCCATGTATTAAAGTTATACACACCTCAAAGCATTTCTACAGCTTGTCGCCACTCCTAGACTTCTCGTCGTTGGTGCCGGCGCGCACACATTGACAATTAATGCACTGATGATGATCCTGTAGGTTGGATTGAAAACGCGTTATGCATAAAGAAATTAAATTTTACACGTAATACAACTGTTTTCATCTCTGTGATATTTAAAACGTGTACACAGCCATCAACATCTCTAAATGTTTCTCAAGATATAAACGTATGTCCGCAAATGCTTCGTTTTCGGAGATACGGGTTCTGGTTTAATGTTATTGTATTAGATAGTTGTTGATAATGTATTGAAGAAATAAAAAATAAGCATTAAGATGTTTTTTTTGCATATAAACGGCACCCTATACGAAAAAAAGGCAAGAGAGATTTTTTGTCACGAATTTACCGAGAAATTCAAACATGATTTTTAATTTGAAATATCTCAATGGCATACCATTTTTTTCTCTAAAAAATTTGGGATCATTACCCGTATGCGCGCCAATGATGAACATAAAATTCTTAATTGCACGTCAAAAAATGCGCAATAACAAACTCTTAGAGCCCACCAAATTTCATTGGTATATCTCGACCGGTTTCAGAGAAATAAATAAATCGTCAGTTTTTAAGAAAAACTTAACACCCTGTATCTCTGAAACGAAGTATTTGCGGATATACGTTTATACAGCAAATTGTTTTTATTTTTTTATGCAGAATCACCCCCCGAAGTTTGTCGCATTTATTAACTAACACCCGGTATATGATACACGAAGAATTCTTTTACCTTTGTTTTTATCTGTTCGGGAATGATTCTTTCTATATTTTCAAAAACTTTATTTGTATTATCTATGGCGTACCTAACTAAATCAGCTATTTGTTTTGATTTATCCTAAAAGTTATAAATACGGTAGGAGTTGAATTGGATTTTACTAAAACGTGTACCTGAATTTGTGCAATATCTGGTATAGCATTTTCAATGGTTCTAAAAGCTTCTGGTATAGTAGTCTGAATATTTTTCAATGATCTATGGGAATTTTCTGCCATGATCATAATGTCACTTGTAACCTGCTTTGATTTATTCTAAAAATTAATCACATTGTACAGGGTTTCTTCATATTTTGACAACCACGTTAATTTTAAGTTTTTAAAGTGTTTTGCCAAAATAATACAGGCATGTAGCACCCCATCGTTGAATTCGTATATTTGAAGTCAAAAAAAAAAATCTATAATGTATTTAATAAAAATTATGTAATCAATTAATAAAATAATTAATTATTTGTAATAGCTGTTGGCAAAAATGTAATCTATTGAGCTGATGACGTATATAGCCAACTTAAGTAGACACACTGTATATAAAAACAATTTTAAACCACCTGAATTTCTGAGGTATTTTGTAATGAAAGTTGCATATCATCCAACGTCTTGTTAAAATTATCAGTTACATTTGTTATTCCCTCTGCCATTTGATTAGATTTGTTCTAAAATTAATTCAACATTTAGTATAATGGATAATTTAAAACAATCAAAAACAGTGGCGGTTATTTTGTAAACATTACAACAGAATTATTTAAGTATGGCTTTATGAGTAGCCAAAAAGTGTCAAAGTGTCTGGCTGTGCATAGAGAAGTTTTGGTTCCTAAACTTATGTATGGTAGTGAATGTTGGGTTTGGCAGAAGAAGCATGAAAATAGGATTAATGCTGCGGAGATGAGTAGTGTGAGAAGTATATCCGGAGTGACTCGGTTGGATAAAATAAAGAATAGTGAGATAAGAAAACACTGTGGTGTAAAAGAAGATGTGGGTATAAAGATAGATAAAGGAATGCTTAGATGGTTTGGACAAGTAGGAAGGATCAATAAAGGAATATTGACGAAACAAATTTATAAGGCGAGTGTGAATGGACAAGTCGGTAGAGGTCGACCTCGGAGAACATATCTCGATCAGATCAACATTGTTTTGAAGAAAGGCCAGGTCAAGAGTACCAACAACTGACGAGCATGTATGAGAGCACTGATGAAAGTAGAGGAAGCAAAAGATGTGTGTAAGAACCGTAGCGGAAGTGGAAGGAAGTACCCTTCGGTTCGGGAAAGTAAAAATGGTGTTTTTTTGACAAAACTCAAAAATGGTTCTTTTCTGCTAAAACCCCATTAACAATTGTTCTCCCATACCTTTAAACATCTAATTCTACCCCATAGATAGGTTTCCACGAGTAAAATATTTTTTGGGGAGAGTTCGGTCTGGAGCTCCAATTCTAAATAATTACCCTAAATATTATGAATTAAGAGAAGCTTTATCGTACCAGCTCTAGTAATTTATTACCCGTTATCCGCATACCGCCACTGTTTTATATCTTCGTCAAAAATTTCAGTACCTACCTGTAATATTTGTAATTTTTGCGAATCAGAAATTTGTTCGATTGTATCGACTATTTGTTTCGACATGTCCTACAATGAAATCAAATTTTATATGGACAATGCAACCCTTAAGTAAGTAACTTTTTACCTGAACTTTAGCAGGGTCGGGTAAAGCATTTCGAATGCTCCTAAAAGCTTCAGGTACCACCGTTTCAATTAAATCCATCGATGATTTAGTTTCTTTAGTAATGTTTGTTAAAGTTATTACGATTTGATTAGACTTGTCCTAAAGCCGAATTTCGCTAATAGTCAAAAAACATTTTTATATTTATTTATATATTACCTGAAGGTCTAAAAGATTAGTTAACGATTTTTCAATGCTATCAACAGCTTTGTTGGTATCTTCTACAACATTTACTACCGCGCTAACTATTTGTTTGGAATTTTTCTAAAATAATTTTGAACATTATCAAACTAAGATTATTTAAGATAAAAGTTTACTTGAATAAATGCAGGATCGGGTATCACTTTTTGTATACTTTCAAAGGCTTCAGGAAGAACGGATTCGATAACTAGTAAAGCTTGATTGGAATGTTCTGCAGCATTATTTATTGCATTTGTTATTTGCACAGATTTGTCCTAAAAGGTTACCGAATTGTATTTTATATGTCAGACGGTACAAAAAAACAAGGAAGTTTACCTGAAACTTCTTTGGATCCGGTATTGAAAAGTTAATGTTTTCGCAAATTTCTACCATATGCTTTGATAAATTCTAAAATAAGAAACTTAAAAGAATAAAATGTAAGTTTTATCAAGACGGTTACCTGCATGTCAAGGGGATCTGGCAACGCTTTTTGAATATTTTCAAAAGCTTCATTGGAAGTAGTCGTTATGTTTTGTAATTTGTTTATTAAATCTTTTGATTTTGCCTAAAAATTAATGCTAGTAATGTCAAAATTAGACGAATTATTGAGAGAAGTTACTACTTGAACGTGCGGGTGTCATTACAATTGGGACTGTAGGCAGCTATAAACGGCTCATTCAAGTAGTACCTACTTAATTATACTTTATTTGTGTTCACCTCGATTTTATTAGGAATATTTTCCAGCGTTTTATTAGAATTGTCAATCAAATTAATGATTTCATCTGATACTCGTTGTGATTTTTCGTCGATGCG
This sequence comes from Agelastica alni, assembly GCA_950111635.1. Lineage (NCBI taxonomy): Eukaryota > Metazoa > Arthropoda > Insecta > Coleoptera > Chrysomelidae > Agelastica > Agelastica alni. Next base: position 22,328,078 of record OX467714.1, read on the forward strand.
TGCTCCAAAAGATATCGAATTTTGAATATTATCAAACGCTTTGATAGAACTATCAGATACGTCTGAAATTGCATTTACTATTCTTTTGGATTTTTCCTAGAATCAATTTAAAATTTTTACGAAAATAACTTTAAAATGTTTTATGTGTAACATCTTTCCTCTCTCTTTCTCGCAATTTGTGGGAGTGATATCGTGAAATGTTACACTAACAGGAAGTCGCGGAAGCACACGCTATTTGATTTGACGAATGAGCGTCGGTACTGTAAGCCAACAGCTGTGCACTAAACTCATAGAACTGTATTTATATAATAATATACGGACTAGAATGCGCTTTGTCTAATGCGCACCCAAATATGATGGCATCCTATGCGTTAGGCAAGCAGGACACCAAAGAATAAAAAGTAGTATAACTTTATCAGTACTTTACATGTGTGTGAGAAAGATAACCAATTGAAAGTAGGACGGTAGTGTTTATACAATTTATTTGTAAATAAAACGGCGTTGTCGGTTGGCATTTATAGGTGTCGCCGAAATTATTTCAGTTTTCTTTGTGCTCGGTGCGTCATTGGTATTATTTATTTAAAGAATTGAATGAAATAAAGTGTTTCGTTGGTAACTGCTCTAATACTTGAAGAAAGGGGAAAAAGATGAAAAATATATCATTTCATAAGTAAGGGCACTGATTGTGGGTATTTCATTTCATTTTGATTTGTTTTTTTTTATTCTGCAGGTTCTCAAAATCAAACTATAAAACATGGTTGGAATGTATAGGGATTAATACAAATATTGAGTGGCCAGAAAATAAAAAAATTTGTTCAATTCACATTGCTGATGATTGTTTCATCCGCATTGGACTGCCTTTAAAAGATAATATGCATTCTGAGCATGCTGATTCTAGTTCTGGGACTGAATTAACAGTTAATCTGCACTCTCCAGAAAAGTTATTTGTTGAGTCTGAGTCCACAATTACTGTTACTTCTCCAGAAAACAAATACATTTCCAATTCTGATGATAGTCCAGTATACTTCACAAAAAGCAGTCAAAAGAAAACTACTGTATAGGTATGCATATATCATAAATCAATGTTGATGTAGGTTTTATTTATCCAATTCATGAAATCTTTTTCAGTCCCAATTCATCAACTTCTTTTTCGACAGTAAGTAAGAGAGCAAGAGTTGTTAGGCAGTCTCATAATTATAGGTAGGCTATGATTCAATGAAATCATTTTTACAGGTAATTTTGTCAATGGGTGTTCCTCCCTTTAAAATATTAAACATTAAATTTCATTTATATAATATTTTCACTTACAAATACATAAGTTTACATGCATGTTACATGGTAAAAACTAAATTTGTCAATATCCCTTCACAATATTACCACTCAAGTTATTCATATAATATTTACTTTTATTCCTATTTATTTAAATTATAGTTTTAGCTTCGATAGTTTGAAAAACAAATATACAAAAAATAAGGCTTCCTGGAAAAGATTCCTGTGAAGTACCGCAATACCAAAAAGGCAGTGAAAAGTATGAAGAAGAAAGTGCAATCACTTCATTCTGTTTTGAATACACTGAAGAAAAAACAGCTGATTTCAACAATGGCATCTGAACACATTTCAAAAATATTTTCTACAATTCCAAGAGAATTGATGGCCTGAATCCTAAAGAATAAAAGAAGCAATTCAGTGTCCCGTAAAAAATTTTCACCAGAACTTCGTGATTTTGCAATGACATTATTGTTCTAATCTAAAAAAGCATATGATTATGTCAGAAAAACCATGGATTTATCTCTTCCTCATCCATCCACTATAAGAAAAATTTATAGTGGAATTGACTGTAAGCCAGGGTTTATAAAATCATCTTTTGAATTATTAAAATTGAAATCAGATGATTGTAAATCAAAAAGCAAAGAATTAATTTGTTCTTTAATAATAGATGAAATTGCCATAAAAAAAACAAGTGGTATGGGAATGATTTATGGTCCTGTGAATTTTGGCTATGACAACACTGATGATCTAGCAAGTCTGGCTACTGAGGCTTTGGTATTCCTAGTTGTATGCCACACAGAACACAAAATTCCAATTGCCTATTTTTTTTATCGTCACTTAATGGGGCAGAAAAAGCTAATTTGGTAAATGAAGCACTCATTAGATTAACTGAGGCGAATGTGAGAATCATTTCAATAACTTGTGATGGTCCATCAGCCAATATAACAATGCTGAAATGTCTAGGTTGTGTAGTCAACAATAGTCCTCTCCAGGATAAAACTTATTTTAGACACCCTACAACTAAAAAGAAAGTATTTGCCATTCTAGATCCCTGCCATATGCTAAAACTGATAAGGAATGCATTAGGAGACATTGGTCAATTTTTAGATGATGAAAATCAGTTGGTGGAATGGAAATACAAAGGAGTGAAGGTTTATCATTGGGTAATAAATCGAGTAAAGGGCATATGGAATGGCAAAGACAAAAAATGAAGGTGAGGATAAATTATTCATTCAACAATGCAGTTGGCTGCTTTAGTGCTAGATTAATTATGATTAATATTAATCGTTCTTAATATTTTTTAAGGTGAACATTGGCTCAAACATTGAGTAATAGTGTTGCTGATGCCATAGAGTTTTTAAAAAATGATCTGGAACTTCCAGACTTTCAGGGCTCTGGTCCAACTATTAAATTCATAAGGATGATAGATAGACTTTTTGATATCTTGAATTCAAGATCACCTGTTGCTAAAGGATATAAAGCTGCATTGAGATGTAATAATGAACACGTTTGGAGGAGATTCATTGATAAATCAATTTTATATCTATCTCAATGTAAAACCAATGCTGGAATCCTAATGGTATACTCGTGAAGGAAAACACCTTTCATTGGTTTCATAATATCTCTATCATCTAATATTGGGATTTTTGATGAATATGTCAAGACCAACAGGTTGAGCTATCTACAAGTTCAGCCAAGATCATATAGTTTTTTTTTTAGTGTTCGGTAGGTCTAGAAATTGTTACGTTGTTTTCACTACCATATCTATAAAACTTATATGAAAAATTGAATTTAACCAGAATTTCTTTATTTTTAAAATATATTGAAAAGACTATTATGGTCTGTTCATAGAAATGGAATAAATTAAGAATAAAATAATTGTGATTTTATGAACTTATAATATGTAAAAATTATAATTGAACTTTTACATTGTTATTTCTAGGAACAGACCATTATAGGCTTCATATAGCATCTTGGGAATGATAATCATTGTAATAATGATTTTTGTCTATCTTGAAAAATAATTAAATTATTAATATTTTTAGGAGTAGCAATGGTTGGAATAATAATCCAAATCCACTACAAATGAAACGAACTTACAAAAAATTATTGTATCATGCCCAAGTGCAAGGAGTTGGTGGAAACTGTGATGTCATAGATTCAACAACAATTTTAGCTCTACCTAGCAACAATGCAACAAAGCCATCAAATGAGGAATGTGTGGTTGATTATTCTGTTGCCAGAAAATATAATATGGATGCTGTTATTGCTTGACAACATGACTATGACTTTAACTTTTCTCCATTCTTGACTGATTTTTCAGAAAATGTAGTTTTCTACATTTGTGGATATGTCAATTAAATGTACAACCAGTCAAGAAGCTATTCAGGATGTGTCAAAAGAAATATTTTCACCTAGATATAAATTATTTAATAGGAAAGACAGAGGTATGATATAACAATTATAGTAGTATTTTCAATTTCAAAAAAACTAATATTTCAGGTGGTTTAATATGGCCATCAGAAGGAATGACAGCAATATGTCTTAAATTCGGGGAGTATATCCGAAGAATGCTAGCAGTTACAGACAACAAGGTTCTGAAAGAAATTTCTTATTTAAATAGTATAATCTCACGAGAGTATAATACTGGTGTTTAAACCTGAATTGTATTGAAAAAATCATAAAATTCCTAATCCCAAGAATGGGTAACATCCCCAAGAACTGTTTCTTTGTACAGTACAATCCAGTTTCAATTACGTAATCTGTGTAGTAATACTTCCTGGCATAAAACAGTCCTTATTTCTTAATTATTTTTCAAATATTGTTGTGCAGTGAAGAAATTTGATAGATAAGTGGAAGAGCAAACATTTTTTGAAATCCTTTGAACCCTAGCATTGCTATCTACACCATTGCTCTGCTACTGCCAGAAGGACACAAACAACAATGGCGGCCTCCATGCATGGGACATCTCCCACAGCTGGAAGCGCATTCTAGTCAGTATATTATAACTTATAATTCTATGATTAAACCATATAAATAAATATTTACTGTTGATAATAAGTCTTAATAAAGTGCAGATCATTGATAAAAAATTCAAGTAAGTAATAATAATTATTGGAATAAAAATAAAATTTTAGTACATATTTAGATTTTTTAGGGTATAATTCTAGAATAAGGCTGCCAAAGGAATTTTTATAAAACTTTCACAGGTCATTAAAAAACACTATAAAATAAATATCCTGATAGAAATTTTTGCGCGGAAACGTTTGGAAAGTACTTTTTATAAAAAAAAGGGTGCTAAATTAACTATGGAGGACATTCAAGAGGAATTTTTATAATAAGTTTTACCTTGGTCGAACACTTATATTTCTCGTATTTTTTGCAATTATTTAACGGGATAAGCGTCAAGAATTCGAAAGAAATTAATCGTTATTATTTGATACAATGATACATATATTATTAACTTGTCTGACATATGACAGCATCTTTCGTATTTAAAATTGCGACGTTGCCGGTTCAAACCAGAAATAATTATATATTAGATAAAATATTTTTATGGCTCAGTTAATGAAAAAGAATATCGTATAGATTATTTTATAAATTAGAATAGGTTAGGTTGGGCTTATTTTTATATTCATCATCGATTAATTGTAAAATCAATCATTTCTGAAATTGAATTGACGACCGACACCTAACCTTAACTAACCTAACCTTTTTACACGAGCGAAGCGAAATGTTTCAATTGGTTAAAAAAGGTACTGTTTGTGTTAGGTTAGGCTATTTTTTTTATGTTCATCATCGATTAACAGTCGAATCCATCATTTCTAAAGAAAGATATACGCGCACTCTGGCAACGTCGCAATTCCAAATAAGATTTTAAAAGCCTGTCATTTGTTAACGAAGTTGATTGTATATCAATAATTCAATAATAATGATTAATTTCTTTCGAATTATTGACGCTTGTTTCGTTAAATAATTGCAAAAAAATGTGTGAAATAGTTGAATTATGATGTGTAAATTGTGTTGCAAAAAAGTACGAGGAATTTTAAGTGTTTGATGGAGGTAAAAACTTGTTATAAAATTTACTCTTGAATGGCCATAGTAACCATAGTAAATTTATCACACATTTTTTTTAAAAAAAAATGTCTTTTCAAACGTTTCCGCGTAAAAATATATTTATTTTATAGTGTGTTTTAATGACCTGTGAAAGTTTTATGAAAATTCCTTTGGCACCCTTATTTCAGAATTTTTCCATTGTTTGTTATGAAAAATCATTTCAAATAATACCTGTGTTGATAATAAGTCTCAATACAGTGCAGATCATTGATAAATAGTTCAAGTAAGTAATAATAAATAATTCAGTATTTAGATTTTTAAATTTTGAGGTTGATTTGTCACTCCTAGTGTCTATTTAATAAAATACAATTTTCATTAAAAAAAATTATTGTTTTACATATTGTGAAAGGCTTTCGCGACCATCGTTTATTCTTTGTTTTGAAAAATCATTTCAAATAATACCTCACTCATTTTTTTCAGAATATAATTTTATAATTGCTTATTACTAAGGGGAGATGTCAAATGTTACACATCATATGCTACTACTTTAAGGCTTGTCAGTTCTTTTATTTGTACCTGGAAAACAACTGGATCTGGTAGAACACTTTGTATGTCATTAATTGCATTCAATATTTTTATAGATTCTTCCTGAAATTATGTGATTTAGAAAAAAACGTATTTTAGCCACAAAATTATTACCTGCATTTGAACAGGATCTGGTAACGCACTCTGTATATTTTGGAAAGCTGCGCCAGAATTTTCAGCTACACATTTAATAGTGTCAATAATTTTTTTAGATGCATCCTAAAACGCCATGTGAACAATTGATGTTTTAAGAGATAAATTCATTAGATACCTTTATTGTTATGGGATCCGATAAAGAACTGGCAATACTTCCTAAAGCTGTAGTGGAAGTAGTTATATTTTCTATAATTTTTTTAGTCTGATTCTAAAACGAAAGATTATTTTATTGGTTTAAAATCAAAGCAAGAAAGTCTTCACCTGAGTTTTTAATGGGTCTGGTAATGCATTTCGAATGTTTTCAAAAGCTTTCGTTGATTGTTTGGATAAAACTTCTAATTGGTCTGTTATTTGTTTAGATTTATCCTAAAATTATTAAACAATAAACTAAAATGCAATGCCGAGTTTATAAATATAAACTATTACCTGCATTATGGTAAAATCAGGTAGTGCAGTTGCAATATTTTCAAATGCTTTTGTTGTTAGTTCTTCTGCATTTTGTAATGTGTTTGTTATTTCTTTGGATTTGTTCTAAAATTACAGTAACTTAAAAGTTATAATTAAATGTGTATCAATAAAATAATTTTACCCCAATACTGGGAAGATCTGGTAATGCATTAGATATATTTTCCAACACCTTAATTGAATGTTCCTTCGTATTTTGTAATTTATTGGTTATTTGTTGAGATTTATTCTAAAATAAGTATTATTTACAGGTATATTGTTTTATTAGAACATATACATAGAGTGTGTTCATAAAGTAACATAACTTGCTAATATTTTGATTTCTGTTAGGTTTACGAAAAAAAGTTTTTCAAATAATGCAGGCCATTTGCGTAAGTCGATTAGAAGTATATAGGGTGCACTCCAAAATAACTTATTGACAACATTTTTTAAATAGTACAACCTGTATAGATTTTCAGTTTATCATAATCTATTAAATTACAAAAACAATCATTAAGACCTCATAATTCTAATCTTATTTATTCTACAGTTATTGAGAAAAATAATTTACAGGAATGTTTTTATTACCAAAATAATTAACAGAAACAAATAACTTATTATTCTGTTTAAATTTTTTTCCTTCTTCTATTTGACAGCATCTAAGTCTATTATAAAAACTGATATGGTATTACGCAAATGCTGATTTGTTATTTGACAAGCTGTTATTAGTATTTCATTTCTCAGTTCATTCCGATTATCAGGTTTTGTCTTGTATAAAATTTTTTTTAGATATCCCAAGATAAATCGGGAGATCTGGCTGGCCACTTAATTGTGCATTTCTTATTGCAGAAACTATTTGATTTCTTAAAAAATCTAAACTTTGATCTGTTCAAATTGTCTTCTACAAAGAATGGTCCAATAACAGTGGTGCCGATAATACCTGCCCAGATATTAATTTATAAAGGCGTTTGTGTTCTATGTTCCCGCATCCATCTAGGATTAGTATCAGTCCAATATCTACAGTTGTGGTGATTAACTGTACCATTTAACATAAACGTGGCTTCATCGGAAAAGACTATCTTGTAAAATGAGGGTCTGCATTTTGCGTTTCTCAAAATTCCATTCTGCGGTCATAATCATCTTCGGATAATTCTTGCAATAGCGTTAATTTATAAGGATAAAACTTATTCTTCTTAATACTGTTACAAACGGATCCCATACTAACATCATGTTCTAATGCAGCTTTCCGAATTGATGTAAATGGATGTTTTACAAAACTTTGCATAACGCCCAAGGAATTTTCATCATTAGTTACGGTCTTTGGTTGGCCAGTTTAAGGGCGATTTTTAGTTGAACCCACTTCTTCAAAAAGTTTTGCAATCCTCCAAACTTCAGTTTTGGATATTTGGTTGTGATTTGAATACTCATCACTAAATAATTAAGCTACCTCATCATAAGTTCTTTTACGATTACTGTAACCTCACATTATAGGAATCATTATTCTTTCCTGTTTGGTAAACATACCTAAATTTTAAAAGTAACTAATTACAATAAACACCTTTTACCAATGACAATGAAAAATAATTCATGACATTTAAAAACAATTAATGGTAAAAAAACCTACTACTTTTTTGACATACAATTTTTTTATAATTTTGGTTTCAAACCAGTGTAACGTTGTAACTGTTAAAGGTAGAATTATACAGTCCTAACGGTTGTATTTGTAATTAAATAGATTATAAAAAACTGAATATTTATACAGGGTGTACTATTTAAAAAAATATGTTAATAAGTTATTTTGTAGTAATGGTGCAGGGTGAAGTATACAGGGTGTATACTTCGAATCGACTTATGCAAATAGCCTGATATTTGAAAAAACTTATATTCTACATTTTTTTTGTAAACCCTACAAAACTCGAAATATTAGTAAATTACGTTACTTTATGTACACACTGTATAATAAAATACCTACCTGCATTTCCTGTGGATCCGGAAGGGCAATTAATATATTATCAAAAGCTTTATCAGAATTTTCGACTATATTCTGTATATTGTCCGTAATTTCTTGAGATTTGTCCTAAAATCTCGTTACAAAGTCAATTTGCGTTAAAATTATTGGTTTTCAGTAGAAGAACAATGCGGTTTCAGCCTGGCCAAACCCACTTCTGATAAACGAAGGTTGTCTAAAAAGTCTTTGACTTAACAAAGAAATAATACATTTTTTCTTTAAATTCAGTTTTATTTTTCGACATAGATTTGTTATAAGTATATACACTTCTCCATTTCTTCAGCCTGTCCAATTTTTACTTGGCATCATTTTCTACAAAATAATTGTACGAAATTGATCGCCTCGATAAAAATCTCTTATCTTCTGAATGCAGCTTAGAGGGCAAAAAATAGTCTCTAGGTGCTAGATCAGCATTGTAAGGAGGATAAACTGGTCAAGTGATGATGCATAGTATGCTCCCGTAATGTTTTTTTTCAAGATAATCAATTAAGACAAATCCATGACCAGAAAACTTTTTAGGCCGAAGAAATAGTCTTTGCTTTTTTAAATCTGATTTCCTTCTTTATAATCTACTGTTTTGACTGTGTTTTTGTTTATTTTAGACAACCTCCGTAAGTAACACACTTAATTCCGATTCCATTCCCTCTTTACTTGATGGATATAAATCTACTGTAAGCATGCCTTTGCTTGCGGTCACCAAACAGAAATGTCTTGCAAAAAGATTATTAGTGTATTCAGTCTAAAGGTTTCACTGACAGAGAAAGTAGACCATATTTATTTCGTAGACATTGTTAAACAGTACTTCGTTATTATTTAAGAGTCAAAATATTTGAAATTTAATATACAAGTTATTCAAAAAAGACTTAAGTGCTTACTGTAGAACCCATCACGTATACAGGTAATAAACTGGGCATACAGGTTGTTTCTAAATTCATGCGATAAATTTCAGGAGGTGATTGCTCGTACAAAATTATGATGGATCTTTCCTAAACAAAAATTTCCACAGTTCACCCCCTTCCGAGATATCATATATAAATAAATAGGGATTTTAAGTAAGTAAATGCAACTGATAATCTACTAAAATCAAAGCAAACATCAAGACGTACAAAAATAAACATATACAAAACATTAATTAGACCAGTTGTGATGTACGGATGTGAAACGTGGATGCTGACCGTAGGCATTTTGAAAAAATATCGGTGTTTAGTCCTTTGCGAGTGCACGGAAATTACAAAATGTTTACAAGTTTTTATCTTTAATTAATTTTAAAAAAAAATTAAAACTTAATATCACTCACCACCTTTTAGGGGTGATATCTCGGAAGGGCATGGGCTGAGGAAATTTTTTAATTGGAATCTCCTAAATTTTTTCGCATAAATTTAGAGCGAAGGGTGTTGGCAGGAAAACAAATGAATAGGGTACTGCATAACTTTATGAACACCCAAAAAGTGTCAAAAAAGCACGTCTGGCTACGCATAGAGGTGTGTTGGTTCCTACACTTATGTATGATAATAAATGTTGGGTTTGGCAGAAGAAGCATGAAAATAGGATTAATGCTGCGGAGATGAGTAGTCTGAGAAGTATAGCCGGAGTGACTCGGTTGGATAAGAGAACGCTGTGGTGTAAAAAAAGATGTGTTTACAAAAATAGATAAAGGAATGCTTAGATGGTTTGGACACGTAGAAAGGATTAAGGAAGATTGACGAAACAAATTTATAAGGCGAGTCTTAATGGACAAGTCGGTAGAGGTCGACCTCGGCGAACATCGATCTCGATCAGATCAACATTGTTTTGAAGAAAGGCCAGGTAAAGAGTACCAACAACCGACCAGCATGCATGAAAGCACTGATGAAAGTAGAGGAAGCAAAAGATGTGTGTAAGAACCGTAGCAAGTGGAAGAAAGTGGTATCTGCCTACCCTTACGGGAAAAAGGCGTGTCTTTATATATGTATGTATGCATAAATTTAGAAACACCCTATATATCCTGCACCTGGCTCAATTAGTTGACTGAAACCTGCATCATGTATTTACCTGAATTTTAATAGGATCCGGTAATACATTAGCAATATTTTCGAAAGCTTTCATGGAATGATCAGCGGAATTTTGCAACGCGGTCGTTATGTCTTTTGATTTTGCCTAAAAAGACAATTTGTTCAATTAACGAGGATAAATTATTTCGTTAAATGTTTTTACCGTCAATTTTAAGTTATCTGGTAACGCACTCGTTATGCTTTCAAAAGATTGTAAAGATTGTTCTGCTGCAATTTGCAATGCGTCCGTTATTTGCTTGGATTTTTCCTAAAATTATGTCTTTATCAGTTAATTTTAACGTTTCCATTTATAGTATGTACCTCTATTTTTAAATAATCAGGTAATGCATTTGCAATATTTTCTAAAGCCTTAGAAGATTGCTTCACTGCAGTTTGAATTTCTCCTGTTATTTCTATGGATTTTTCCTAAAATAAGTAACCAATTCAGGATTCGTATTCAAAATTAGTGTTGCCCAAAATCGGTCTTGGTCTTGCAGCCTTGTTCTTGCATTTTTGACCAAGTCAGCGTAATTTTAGCAAGACTAAGACCGCGTAATTTTAGCAAGACCAAGACCAAGACTGACCGTACAAGATTTGAGCAAGAACAAGACTAAGCCTGCGAGACTCTTGCGTCTTGCATTTAGGACTGAGTGTCGTTTCAGGGAGCGAATTTATGATAGAAGAAATTCACACATAGAAAACAAACAAAACAAAATAAAAAAAAGTACTCGTACATAAAATTTTGAAGAAGAAAATAGGCAGATAATAGGAAGACGTAAAGTACAGATATAAATGACTATCAGTGCATTTTCGTTAAAGGGGGAATTTACGCAGTCCTAATAAATAATATATTAAATATAGTATGAAAATAAATAAAATTACGAAAATAATAAAAACGAAAAATAAACTATATAGAATAAAGCGTTCCGTGGGACATTCATTAATTTTGTTGGTCTTTACTAAGGCTGTTAATTCAAGCTCAAAATGTACCTACTCTGTTACGTTGTTCTAAGATCTAAAGTAACTTTTAATAAATAGCAATAGGCTAATAGGTAATTGCGAGACTCTTGCTGCAAGACCAAGACCAAGATTGGGAGCGCAATACCAAGACCAAGACCTGGTGTATTGGCGCAAGACCAAGAACAAGACTGGCTAAGCTCGTCTTGTTCTTGCATTTGGGCAACACTATTCAAAATTAGTGCACGAGGTACTACCTGAATTTTAAGCGGATCTGGTAACATCTTTTGTATATTTTCGAACGATTCTATGGTTTGTACAGTTGAATTGTTTATTGCATCCACTATTTTGTTTGATTTATCCTAAAATTATAGTAGTCCAGTCGTTATATACATTTGGAAATGCATGTAAACCGAGAAGACTAAATTTTGGATGTTACGTGTGGGGGACCTAGTAAAACTTAACTCCAAATTGTCGACCAAAATTTCCTTGTGAATTTTGCGCCATCTTAAAAAAGGGTTAAATTCAGTATTTCCATAATAACTCGGATCTCCGTTGAGATACGAACATTTTTATAGAATACTTGTTTGTTGCTTTTTTTACGATCTACAATTATTTTTTTTTGCATTTTTCCCGTATCAGTCATCGTTATTGAGATATCGATCGAAAAACCGATAAATTTGGCGAGTGAAATTTGTTTTTTGCTCTTTTCTTTTTTTCGAAAGAAGGGTCTTTTATACCTGACCCAGAAAATTTTGGTCGACAATTTGAAGTTAAGCTTTTCTAGACCCCCTCCCACGTAATATCCAAAATTTAGCTTTCTCGGTTCACATGCATTTCTAACCCGTTTTTTCCGACGTAATGAATGGATTATGGGTCGATTGGTACCAAATAAACTATTATTAGATGTTTCTTTATTACCTGTATTTGCACAGGATCGGGTAAAGCGTTTGTGATACCTTCAAATGCTTTAACAGAACTCTCAGCTGCGGTTTGCATTACCTCAGTAATGTTTTTGGATTTATCCTTAAATCATAGTGTAAATTTTTTAAAATCGTTTAAAAAGGGTATTTATATTAAAATTTACCTGCACTTCCAAGGAATCTGATAACACTTTTTGAATATTTCCAAAAGCTTTAATGGTTTGATCGGTTGATTTTTGTATTGCTTTCGTAATTTGGTTAGATTTTTCCTGTAATTGATAATTGGTATGAATTTTATTTTAATCAATTCTTGAGTAAGGTATTACCTGCAGTGCTAATGGATCTGGTAAGACGCTTTGAATATTCTCAAAAGCTCTTGTGGAATGCTCAGTAGCAGTTTGTATTGCTTCCGATATTTCATTTGATTTTTTCTACAAAGTTAATTTTGTTCTTTATGGGACGTTTGGTATACAGATGGTTCCAAGACAAGAGAGGTCTGGAGAGTGATATTATTGTCGCAGAGACGGTAGGGGTACATATATAACCTAACCTAACCTATACTAAAAGAAACTGTGTTCCAATCCGAAGTTTTTGCTAATCCAGAGGCAATAAGAACTCACGAGTCAGAGGTAAATGGGTTGACACATATTTTGACCACGTTTGGCACCAGGCATTGTTAAACAAATTATCTGCCTACGGTCTCCCAACCAAACTGCGCCAATGGCTCATGAGCTTTATGCAAGATCGCTCCTTACATGAGGCAATTGACGGTATCTCTTCTGATGCGTTGAAAACCAATGCCGGGGACCCCAGGGTTTCATCCTGTCCCCCACCCTATTTCTTTTACACATCAACGACCTCTTGAAAACCACCACGAACCCCATTTACAGTTTCGCAGACGATAGCACACTTGTCTCAACTTTCACATCCTATCGATCACTTTCGGTGAATGATACAATTAGACTCGGGCAGGAACAGGTTGATTCCATCAATAGAGATCTTGAAGCAATCGTCGAGTGGGGAACCAACAATCTTGTTCAGTTTAACGCCCAAAAAACACAAAGTGCCACGTTTTCCAAGAAAGTGAATTCCTCAAATCATCCCATCACAATGTCCGGAAATACCCTTGAACCAAGTCCCTCCATCTCGATTTTGGGAGTCACGGTGTCCAATAATATGTATTGGCATGACCATGTTGCTAACATCGCAAAGTCAGCAAGCCAGAGGCTAGGTTTTCTGTGGAAAGCTAGAAAGTTTTTTACTCCTGATCAACTGTTGACGACGTACAAGGCTCAAATCCGACCTCTACTGGAGTATTGCTCGCACATTTGGGGTTCAGCACCAAGGCATTCTCTTCGTCTTCAAGATTCCATTTAGAAAAGGGCCATTCGGTTTATAAACAGCTCAATTCTCACAGATACCCTTCACCCACTAGAACATAGAAGAAGAGTTGCAGACCAGACATTACTTTGATATTTCCATGGCAGATACTCCAGAGAAATAAAAACTCTTGTACCACCACTGGCCACATTCGGCCGAAGAACTTGGAACGCTGATCAGTCTCACCCATTTACTCTCAAGTCTGACACTACAAGGACCAATCTCCATCAAGAATCCTTCTTTTACAGGGCTGCGATAGAATGGAACAAGCTTCCAAAATCAGTTTTTTCAGAGAACTATGACCTACAACTTTTTAAAAAGCGGGTTCAAAATCATCTCCTTTCTATAATCCCTCCCCCTTCTAATAGTCGTAGTGCGGGCCGTCTGGGGCCCACATGATAGGTCTACCCTTTTTGCGACTATTTTCATTAAAAAAAAATCTTTTAGCGGAAGATCAGTCCAAGGCAAAGATGGTTTAAGGAGCTTTTTCTGGAAGGATGCGAGACTTCCCGATTAGTTTCAATCAACCTATGAAAGACATAATGGACCCCGAGTATTGGATCTATCTACTGTCAAAACTAACTTAATCCAAACAACTAACCTAACCTAATTTATTTCCTAACAAGATTTTATTTTGTTCGAAAACATATTACCTGCATTTCAATTGAATCTGGTAGCACACTTGAAATATTTTTAAATGCCTCGGTGGTTTGTTTAGCCGTATTATTTATTGCATCTGTAATTTGTTGAGATGAAGTCTACAAGTATAATTTGTTTAGGCAACAATTTTATTGTTATTGCTCATTTAATTACCTGAATTGAAAGGGGATCTGCTAAAGCGCTTTCAATATTTGAAAAGGCTTTGGTTGAATATTCGGTTGCGTTTTGTATTGAGTCAGTTATTTGTTTTAACTTATCCTAAAATTTTAAGTAAGTTTAGAAAATTTATTGCTGATATATAAATAGGATTTACCTGTATTTGAATAGGATCTGGCAACGAGCTTTGAATACTATCAAAAGCTCGTATAGAGTATTCGGCTGAATTTTTTATCGAGTTTGATATTTGTTCAGCTTTGTCCTAGAATTGACTGTTTTACATTTAAGTTGTCTATTATATTTTTGGGTATTACCTGAATTTTTAGTGGATCTGGTAATGAATTTTGAATATGTTCGAAAGCTTTAGTTGAATGTTCAGCAGCTGTTTGTATTATGTCGGTTATTTCTTTAGATTTGTTCTATAATTTTTATTTATTTTATTTAAAAATGTAAATTAAGTGTTACTAACATTTTTACCTGAATTTTTAAGGAATCTGGTAATGAATATGCAATGTTTTCGAAAGCTTTGTCGGAATGTTCGGTTGCATTTTTCAACGAGTCTGTTATTTGTTTTGATTTACCCTAAAATACAACCTTCTTAATTTTGTTAATTTAACATTTTAATAAAATTATTACCTGAATTTTTAATGGATCTGGTAAGAAGCTTTGGATATTATCAAAAGCTTTTGTAGAATGCTCAGCTGCATTTTGCAATGCCTCCGTTATTTGGTTAGCTTTAACCTAGGTTAGTAAGTTATTTTAATGTTGTTTTACAAATATTTGAAATAGAATTTTTACCTGAATACTTTTTGGATCAGGTAAAGCTTTTGTAATGTTTTCAAAAGATTTAGACGATTGCTCAGCAGCATTTTGGATAACATCCGTAACTTGTTTAGACATATCCTAAAATATTTAATTGAATTTTTGTGAAATAGAAAACAAGTCGATTAAATTTTATTACCTGTATTTTTAGAGGATCTGGTAAAACACTTGAAATATTATCGAATGCTATTGTCGAATGCTTGGATGCATTTTGTATAGCGTCTGATATTTGTCGGGATTTATTCTATAAAATATTTTTATTAAGTTCGACATATTTATCCTTTACCGCAACAAGTTTTACCTGAATTTGAACGGGATCTGGCAAGGCGCTTTGAATACTTTCAAAAGCTTTGACAGAGTTTTCAGCAACACATTTCATGGCGTCTGCAATTTGTTTAGATTGTTCCTAAAAGTATTTTTTAAACTCCTCCTTAACGTTTACACACTTGCATGAGCAGATATAAATTGCTATTATCACAGGGTGGGCCAAAGTCAGTTGTCAAAAATATAAATCTGCTATCAACAAACAAATATACCTACCTACTAGTCGGTTCCACATGTTTTCAACATTGCATATTTTGAACACTTATTTACAAATTCTGCCTTCCGAAAATATAGGTTTCAAAATTCTGGTTAGATTCGCGTCTTTGTATGCGCAACATCACAAATTTAAACAGAATAAACCTTATTCTTTAGTATCTCCTAAATTGCAAAATCCATGACTGTGTTATTTGAGGATTGTGGAGTTCATTCAATGATACTCCTTCTCCCAATCAATTAATCAAAGGTTTCACATAGAAAGTCTCTCGAAATAACTCATAACATAATGCGAGGGTGCTCCATCTTCTTACCATTTCAAATTTTCCTTAATCGGCTGCAGATGTTCATAAAGTAGAGTTTTTTCCAGTTCTAACAACACTTCTTGAAGCATTGATAGTACTGTTAAATAAATAAGCACTGATTGGCCCACTGCTTAAATTCCCTTCCCATACATAAGAGGGTTTAACTCTGTCTTTATCGCCATATTGTAGATTGTAGGGTGGGTCGTGAAGGCTATGCAGCCTCTCAAGCCCGGGATTCGAAGACTTCGTACAAAATTTATCAATTTCATAGGAGCTAAGTTCCTAACATCGGATGGCTTTAAGAAGGTCCATTCCAAAAACTTGAGCGTCTTACAGAAAAGCGCTGGGAATTCGCAAAGCAAATGTTCTGCAGTTTTGCCCATCTTTTTCAGGTGATACCTCAGAGGGTAGTGTCCAGTGAGGAGTCCCGTCACCAGTTTCAGGTCTTTCTTGACCAAATCGAGAAGCTGTTAAGCTTTCCTTGGCGAAAGGCTTACAAGCTTTTTCGCTTGTTATTGTCCTGGCACTTTATTCCAGTGAGATTTCATTTCATCTGTTTCCCAGCGTCGAATCTTTTCTTTTAAGTGGGCCTTGGAGAGTCCACAGAAGGGTTCTGGGCCGGAAAATTGTGTATTTGCCCCTTTTTTGGCAAGGCATTCTGCTTCCTCGTTGCCTCTAACTCTTTTGTTATCTGGAACCCACATTAGAGTGACCTGGTTGTTTGCTGCCAGTTGTCTCAGAGATTGTTTACAGTCCCAAGTCAGCTTGGACTTATAAGTGTATAACTTCAGAGCTTTTAGTACTCCTTGGATATCTGATAAAATATAGATTTCTGTCCTTCGGGTGTCCTTTTCGACGCACTCCTGCGCACATATCTCTATGGCATGTAATTCTGCTTGAAAGATGGTTGGGGTGTTACCAAGGGGTTTTGAGAGCCTGAAATTCAGCCCTGTATCGCCCACTCCAACCTCCATCGCCACATAGAGATTAGTAGAAGTTTAATAATTGTACCAATGTAACATTGAATATTGTTGATAACAAATGAGAAGATATTTTTTCGCGATTATTGTAGTAAGTCCTTAACACATTTACCTAGTACGTTATTTTTTTCAATTAATTAATAAAAGTTCATTTCTCATGTTTGTTGTTTTTTACTTTTACTACTACTACTGTATATTATAACAGTCGTAGCAAAAGTGTAGTGTAAATATACTATTATAGCTTTACTTTCGGTGTAAGTGGAAACATTGTTTTGTTATTTATAATCTACAAATACAAGTTTTTATAATTATACAGTGAGTGGCGATTTTTACCTGAACTTGTAGCGAATCGGGTAAAGAGCTATGAATTTGTTCAAACGCTTTTGCTGAATTTTCAGATGCTTGTTGCATCGCGTCCAGAATTTGTTTAGATTTTTCCTAAAAAGTAGCAATCACAGAAAATGAAATAACGTTTTAATAATAGTGATACTTGTACCTGTAATTTAAAAGGATCTGGTACAGCATTGTGTAAACTGTCGAGGACATTGTTAGAATGTTCAGCGGATTTTTTAAGCGCTTCGGCTAACGAGTTAGATTTTTCCTAAAATATATTTTTATGTTTTATAATTGTCGAAAACCCATTTAATGGTAGTAGCTACCTGTAATTTTAGTGGATCTGGTATAACGTTTTGTATACTTTCCATGGCTTTATTTGAATCTTCAGCTACTTTTGTTATCGCGTCCGTTATTAATTTTGACTTTTCCTAAAATTTAGTCTGTTATTGTTATTTCTATTAAGTTGCTCTCGGCTGTTTTAAAATTAACTGCAGTAAATTTTATTCTATCACGTCATTTTTTTCTTTACAGTTTATCTTAATGTTACACAACGCCTACAGCAAAGGCGCATTTCGAATGCCGATTTAAACTGTGTCCGAAGGTAAGTTCTAAATATTTCGTAACAATTTATCCATCGGACAATGTATTGGAATTAAAAGTAAATAAAAAAATATAATTGGATACTTCTGTTTGTTTGTTTACCCAGCCAAACGTCGAATAATGAGAACTGTGCAAATTTGTTTTATCGGTATAAATTATATCTTTATCTTACTCGATATTATGTTAATCCTTTTAAAAATTTTAAGTGCTTTACGTACATCATAGCTTTCGTTAACGTATATTTCTGTTATCGGGTGTTTTTTGCCACTGAAAACTTAATTCAAAAAGAATTTACCTATACAATTTCAGCACCTTGCACTTTGTCATGCTTTGTTTTCTTTGGAAAACTATTACTTTCGTCTTGCTATATTCACTTTTATCACTTTAAGGTTTAGGGCATCATGCATAATATTAACCATTTAATACAGCTAAACATCTAGATATTACTCTAAACGCCAAGCTTTCCTGTAAAGCACACGACAAAAAGAAAAGGGAAGAACTCGGATTAAAAGGTACTATCCTATAAGAAGAAACTCCACTCTGTCCCTTCATAATAAGATTATGCTCTAGATAGAGCAAATACTTAAACCTGTTTGGTTCTACGCCATCCAGATTTGTGGATGTACCAGACTAACCATTCTAGATATTATACATAGATTTCATAATAAAGCAGACATCGTAGATGCCACTTGGTACATCAGAAATAAAGACCTCCATTGGGACTTGAAACTGTTGACCAGCATATCAAAAAAATTGCCAGGAATCACGAAAACCTACTCCATAACCATGTGAATATTGAGGTCATCCAGCTCGTTGACAACACTGGACTACAAAAAATTCTGAAGAGGACGAAGCTCTTTGAGTTAGTGTAGTGACAGTTTAAAAAGCATAGCTTGTGAAGTGTCCGTGCCAAGATTAGTGTAATTAATTATCAGAGCAACCTGGGGAACACTAATGAGTATACCTTAGTCTAAGTCAGGGGTCTCCAAACTACGGCCCGAGGGCCACATCCGGCCCGCGGACAGATTTTGTCCGGCCCGCGGAGAGCTAGCATACTTGAAAACTCCTTTTAGAGAACATATTTTTTATTGCAAATTAAATTTAGTTTACTGAAGTATTCTAATTTTATGTTGAATAATTATTAATATGACATCTACATTGATATGGTCATGAGCTAACTACTCATAACATTGTTGTAGGCTTATTGTTATTGTTTTTGTGATAAGTTGGATAAAGAAACACAGAATTGTAATGAGTAAAGACATGTATAATATGCAGAAAATTTAACTTCAGTATATAACAAGCATAATGACATATGAAATACTAATGAGATTTATGTAATTGAGATTTTCCACTGACAATAGTTTGTAGTTGTGGACTAATTTTACTTGTACCAATTATTAAAAGAGATTTAAGATGCTCATCAGTTAATTTAGATCTGTAAACATTTTTTTGTGTACTTCATTTTGGAGAAGGTCTTCTCACACAAATAAGTAGTACCAAAAACAGAAAACAGCCCACGAGCAATTTTATGCAAATTATCAAATTGTGTCAGTGGAAGACTCTATAAAATTCCAACAAAGATGAGTTTTGATATTTGTTCTTAATTATATCACTGCACTGTAGATCAATCATTTCCATTTGAAGTTCCGGGGCTAGGGTTTCAATGTCAGGATTCTGAAAAATCTTAATTTGATTCGCAATGGCATCAAAGTCCGAGAAACGAGTATCAAAATTTATTTTCAAAGCACTCAAAGTTTCGATTGCAAAATCGATAGGAAACTCAGTCTCAGTTGTGTGGCTGAATATTTCACATGTTTTAAAATGTGAAAAACATTTACTTCGTAGTTGGGATTGAAACAGTATCAATTAGAAATTACAGATAATGACAGGAAAAGTAATAATATGCAGTGTTGCCGTTTTGCGGACTTTAGTCCGATTTGCAGCCTTTTTTAAACGTTGCGTACTTTTTCGGACTTTTTTTTTCATCAGTGGACTATTTCACTTTTTACCACCGGCAACAATGATAATATGGTTTTGGCCCTCGGAACTTATTGGAGTAATCAGTATGGCCCTAAGGCTGGAAAGTTTGGAGGCCCTTGGTCTAAGTTATAACCTTAGTTTGTTTAAGTAAGAACTAAATTGCTCATTAGTCATTAGTGACCAGTTTGTGATTATAAAAAAAACTCTTTGTAAGAATGTTATTTTCTGTGAACAATGTGTTTAGTAATTTTTTTTTTGTATGCACATTTAGTATGACTTTTAAGACATAAAAAGGGTATCTTGTAGTTTAAAAAATAGACGTGATAGAAAAAAACTTGGATTTTGAATTTAGATGCTAAAAGTAAGTTAAATACAAGTATCAAATGTAAATCAATAAAAGTTATCTTTTCCAGTGTTAGTTGTTTTAATCATAATATTGGCATTACCTGTAATTTTAAGGGGTCAGGTAAAACGTTTTGGATATTTTCTATTGCTTTGTTAGAGTCCTCAGCTACTTTTGAGATCGCTTCTGCAATTTGATTTGCTTTTTCCTAGAATTTGGTCGTTACTGTGTTAGAAAAATTTGTATATTATATCCTTTACCTGTAACCTTAATGGATCTGGAAGGGTATTTTGAATATTGTCAAAGGCTTTAAAAGACGTTTCTATTGAATCTTTCACGGAGTCAGCTAATTTTTCTGACATTTCCTATAAAAAAATTTCACTCTTTATGGTGGGCATGAATATTTAGTATATAAAGATACCTTTAACTTAAGAGGGTCTGGTAGATGAATATTTTCAAGAGCGCTGTTAGCATTGTCTGCCAATTTATTCAGAGTCTTGTTAATTTCTTGTGACTTATCCTACAACAATATTTGTGCAACTGTGCAACTGTTTATTTAATTAAATCGGTGAGTTCGAAAACCATACAAGTCCAATATTTGACATTTTGTAGTAAGATAGCCATGTTGCTTAAATTGTTTGTTTTCATCGTTTTTCAGCATAAAAACTGTATCTTCTACTTGGCCCTTACCGTAGTACAGCTGATTCAAGCTTATACCAGGTCAGGATATTTTTTATTTTAGGCAGCTCTGGGTAAACGGATTCCAAATTACACAATCTTAACGAGAATACTGGTCATTTTTACACATACCATGAAGGTTAAGGTCATAAAGGACCAAATAAAGTGTGCACATTCCTTAATTACTACATAATAAATCATATATCCCCCAATACCGAATTTTACTTATTTTCGGATAGTTGTTAAGCGCAAAACCAAAACTAAATTCAATCAAATATCAGCGAAACCACAGCTATGGTTATGTGGGATTCACACAGGAAATAAGGTCCCACATCGAGCAGGCTAGGGCAGCATTTAGCAACATCTCGATACTTGTCAATACCCCTACGTATTCGTTTACTACGGTGCTACGTATTTCCAATTCTGTACTATGGAATGGAAGGGTGGATTTTAACAAAGGCAATGTGTAGCCGAATAGAACCGTTCGAAATGTGGTGCTACTGTGTGTGGCCTGCTTCGAATATCATGGGTAGACCGCGTTCCTTCGTTAAAAGGAAGTTATGAGGGGGCTATTCTAAAAGCACTTGCGATCGACCGTTTGAGCACCTTTGCTCTAGAAGATGGCGTAATCCGTTTCTTCCACCATTTTCGTCATGAAAAAATGCTCTATTGCTTGGCCTATGAAAGAAATTTATCGATTTTCTCCAATTGATAATTATGGACATGAACACGGTTTTCGAACTGATCGATTTAATTGTACTAAGGTATACGCGTATTATTTTTTATAGTTTTACCTTTAAGTTGGAAATATCTGGTAATTCCAGACTGTCAAGTAATTTATTAACTGTTTTATCAGTCTTTTGATCTATTTTTTGTTTCATATGATCCTAAAATAATGTTTGTTATTACCAATTTTAGAAGGCTCTACAGTAAGAAATATTACCTTCAAGTGTAGAGGATCTTGCAAAAATTGTTGAAAGTTTGCCACTGCCTCTGTCGCATGTTTATTCCTATCTTCAACAGTCTGTGCTATAAATTTTCCTATCGGTCTATGTTTCTGAAAATGTATTTAGTCTGTGGATTATTTTCAAATAAAATTTCACATTTAAAATCCAATTTCTCAATAAGTAATGGGCGAAATTTTAAAAATTACAGAATATGGTATAGAGAATTGTAGGATCTTTTGAAAGACATCTTATTCGACCCCCAATGCCATTTAAAAATTTTGGGGTTATTTTTACCCTGGCTTGGGTTTGAAAGTAGTGGAGTCAAAAATACCGGAAAAGAGTGTCCCTCTTTATTAAAAAATCGACGGGTCTGAGCGATTTTCTAAAATGTTGACGAGGTTCTATTTCGGCTCTATTTCGTTTTCGGTTTGCCACCCTGAACAAGATATCATCGTGACAAAGGCAAATCTTGGGTTGGGTTTAAGTTTTGAATAAAAAATAAATAGTTAGAAGTGAAGGTAAAAATAAAAGATTGAATTGTTGTATTAAAATTATCTATTTAAAAAGGCAAATGTAAAAATTATAGACAATGACCAAACAATAGTTTTTTTATCTGATAAGTGAAAAATAATTATATCCTAATTTTTTAGCATTAATAAATGCCCATTATTTAATGGTCAGTCCAGGTACGTCGTTCGTTGTGTTGAAAATATTGTTTATTTAAAATGCACTGAAGTCATTATCAGATAACACCACAAGTTGTAACGTGCCTTTTTTTCCCTTCTACAGTTCCATTATAATTGGGTCTCTGATAGTTTTGTATTCCTCAGGTACTCGTAAATAGTGTCGCGTACCGTATTTTGTTGTAACTTAAATATATCATTCGTTGTAAATAGTGTCGCATACCTTGTGGTGATAGGATTCGATAGTTAATGGCTGTGGCATTTTTGTTAATCGCTGGAGATTGAGTGGGGGTTTTCGTTATTAGATTTTGCTTTGGTTTTTGGCCTCGATTGTTGTGTGTTGTCGGTTATATTATTGTTTGGTTTGCATTTCTGTGTGGATGGGGCTGGCTATCAACACGGACGAGCGCGATTCTTGATGTGGAGCATGGACTTGCGAATATTGTTGGTTGACGTCGGTTCCGTGTCATTTTTCTTGTTATCCGGCCTGGGAAGTAGCCTAGTCGTTTGGTGGCAGTCTTGGGAGTCGGGTGTGGTGAGAATTTTTGGGCCGTTGTAATATTAACAAGTGTGCGGAGCCTCTACGGTTTTCTTTCATATCTGGCTGTATTTGGGCCATCTTGATTGGATTTTGAAAAAAAACCATTTAATTTTAAACTTGACCATTCTATCTTACCTTCGTTGTTGATATTTTGGATTTTGGTGTCGAGTTAAAATAACCGCATGCGGGATTTATTTGAGGGAAGCCATTGTTAATTAGCAGGTGCCGTTCCATAACCAAACCGGCCACAGGAGTAGTGAATTCGTATACCCAAAGGTCACAAGTGATTTATTTTTAAATATTTAACGACGTGACTTATTTTTGACACCACGATTAAGTTTTGTTTTAATTTATTAATATAGTACATTGTTGGAAACTATTTATTGCATTAGATAATATGCCAAAACTGAGTACTTTGATTTATTGTTAGCTATTGATTTTGATTATATTTGTTATAAGTTTATTATTGAACTGAGTACTTTGATTTATTGTTGGCTGTTGATTTTGACTATATTTGTTATAATGTTATTATTGAACGGAGTACTTCGATTTATTGTTGGCTGTTGATTTTGACTATATTTGTTATAATGTTATTATTGAACTGAGTACTTTGATTTATTTTTAGCTGTTGATTTTGACTATATTTGTTATAATTTTGCTATTGAGCTGTGTACTTTGATTTATTGTAGGAGTAAAGTATCCAATATATTTTTGCTATAATTTCATTTATTTGGTTCACCATAATCTTAGTTGTTTATCGTGTGGCTCTGCTAGTGCCTATAAGACCTAGGGGTTTCCGGCTTGAACCGTCTAAGTCGGTGGCGCGGCTCACTTTTATATATATATATATTTTTTCTTCTACCCTCTACGGCTGAGCTCGGGCATAATTTGCCAGTAGAGAGACCGCTGGCAGAGTACTCTTTAGAGAACGAATAAGACGTGGCAAAGTGGTATTGTTGTAATGGCTTGCGCTGACATGGAACATGTCAAACATTAATACCATGATTCCGCAGAATTATTAAAAATTTGACTCTTTCTTTACCTCCTCTTCATTATTTCGAGGTCTTCTCTGTTCCACAGGTATAACAGTGATTAATCCTGTCAAGTAAATGTTTTGCTCATTGTGAGGCTGTAATTGGTCAAAGTAGCTTAATATATTTCTTCTACTATTTTCAGTAGTAACATTGTAACATTTAAATCGTTTGCAATAACAAGGGGACCAGCTTCACGTATCGCAAGTCTTAACTTTTTATTTACCTCAGACATCCGATCGGCTTTCTTCCTTTTGTTTTGCTCACTATGTAGCTTAACACCTTCGTCCGAGCTTGACATGGCGATATTATTATTTACAAACAAAGCTGGATACGAGAAATTGATAATGTGTATCTTGTATCTAGCTTGGCCCATTCCCGGTTTCGGACTTTCGATAGATACATATGCTCACTTAGTACCGAATACAACCGATCACAAAAAATTGACTTACCAGTTTTTTTCCCCTGACCCTTCAAATAACTTTACATGTTGAATGTCAATACCAGCGATTATCATATTACAAAGAGTAGTATTCTTCTATTCGTTTTAATAATATTTAGGTATTATTTATGTTAACATATTACAAAAAAAATTATGTGTGTATATGTATATTCCAGCATAACTCTGGAATGCATGAAGCAATTTTAACCAAACTTTGTGCATACACAACAGCTTACTGCTTGAAAACAAATACTGAAGAGGTTACCCACCCCCAGAATCACTACGAAAGGGGTGGAAAGGAAATATAAAAACCATTAAAAACGGCCAATATTAGTATCGGATTCATAGTCTTCGGGTGCGCTGAGTGTGATAGTGACATTCCCAATTATGTCCGACGCCGACGACAGACTTGTGTGTTTCACCAGGGTTCAAGAACCTTTCAAAAACCACGGGCAATACCGGTTTAAACGGCTAATAATCTTTGGTATTCAGAGCTGCTGAAAATAGCTTTGGGTGTTGTTAATAAAAATGGTGATTTTGATAGCAGTTCGGAATTGTGTTTTCTGATTTTAATGATTACAGTCGCAATCAAAGTTTGTAGTGTTTAATTATTTTATTTTGTTTATTATCATGCAAATCTATGCTCAGTTACTTGCATTTACATTGGAACCGCTGAACTGTGCATGTTTTTTTAGCTGCAGTTTTATTAATTTATTTTCTAATTGTACGTTTGCAGAAAATTGTTAGTTTATTGTAAGATATTCGCAATATACTTTAATTTTATTATTAACCTTATTTCAGTTCTAGTACACACATTTTTAACACGCTTATATTAGTTTCACGTGTATGTTTGTATGTTTGTTTGTTACTGAACTCTTTCCTCGATTTTGCCCTACTTTAAGCGATCATATTTAATTTAAACTTCGCACACTTGTCAAAGACCAACGACAATGCAATAATTCGATCAAAATATCCGATTATCCTTATTAGTTTCGCCAGGATTCATAAATTTCTTCAGGGATCCTTTGTATGAGAGTAAGAGAGAGAACTAGTGCGTGAACTTCGCATGCGCGCAGTTTCATTGTCAAATTATGTGTTCTAAATCGAGATGCAACTAATTACAAATGTGTACATATTAAATACGGTTGTATAATAGCAAATCGAACTAAAAAGCGAAAAATAGATTATCGTTTTAAAAATTAAAAAACACGCTTTTAGAGTCATCAAACTAAAAAGTAAAATATAATTCCTAACATAAGAATAAAATTACTGACGTGAAAATTAATGTCACTGTTCTAAAAGCGTAGGGTGCTTTTGTATGACATTTTTAAACTAACTCTGCGTTTCGGAATTAAACTAGTGAAAAATTTGAGCTTATTGGGAAAATGAGTAAATAAAGGTTAAAGGAAAAGGAAAACTTACTCGGTGAGTAACTTTCGGTAAACGAAAAAATAATTCGGACAGCTCAGACTGGGAACCGAGCCCAGATCTATTGGTTACGCGCTAAGAGCTTTACCAATTAAGCTACTTGAGACACGTAACGGAATTATATTTCAGTCAACTATATAATTAGCTGCTCGATATCAATCGTTCTAATCTTTCACTAGTTTCATTCCGAAACACAGAGTGTTTAAAAATGTCATACAAAGCATCCCACGCTTTTAGAACAGTGACATTAATTTTTTCGTCAGTAATTGTATTCCTATGTTAAGAATTATTTTTTTACTTTTTAGTTTGATTAACTCTAAAAACGTGT
This sequence comes from Agelastica alni, assembly GCA_950111635.1. Taxonomy (NCBI): domain Eukaryota; kingdom Metazoa; phylum Arthropoda; class Insecta; order Coleoptera; family Chrysomelidae; genus Agelastica; species Agelastica alni. The sequence continues at coordinate 22,354,686 of OX467714.1, forward strand.
TTTTTAGTTTTTTTAAACTATATTTTATTTTCATATAAACCTCTTAAATGAATGAATGAATAAATAGGAGTTGTGGAAGAGGTCTAATTTTTTCCAAGGCGCTGCTGTATTGTCTGCTTTTTGTACCTTTCCAGCTCTTAAGTTTAGTCCCATCTCTTTAATTCTCCTGTTAAGGAGTAGAAGCTTCTGTACTGCTTTGCTTCTGGTGGATCACTCCTTTGGTTATGTATACACCCCAGGTAGTGCCTCCACCGGGTGGTGGCTTCACAAGACAATATGAGTGGCTGTTTCCTATTTCTCATTACATAATCTGCATATAGGTTATGTGTCAAACACGCCTATATTGTGCAGATGTTTCCTCAAAGACCACTGTCCGGTACAAAGCCCTACAACTGTGCTAAGTTTTTCCCTACTTAGCGAGAGCAGCTTCCCTGCCTGCTTAGGTGAGGGTTCTTTCAGCATTAACTTGCTGTGCCTAGCTCCCTCTGACTGTGCCCACTTCAGTTGATGCTAAAAGTGGTCCCAGCCATTGATCGCTGCTTTAACGCTGGCCTTTGGTATTCCTATGATTGGTTCTGGCTCAATAAATGGTGTTCCAGAGCCCCGCCAAGTTACACTACATATTTGAAATTGAGATTTGTTTATTTATACATATCATACAAAATCAGCTGCAAAGTGGATTTTTTTGATAATTATAATTTTAAATAAAAGAAATATTAATATGCGTATATTTGTATGCATAATATGCACTCCATCTCCATCCAACTTTTCACAGATATTCAATTTTTTCACATATAGTCATATAGGCAACTATTCATTATGAACTAACTTTCGAATACTTTGAGAACACTATATATTAAGACTAAAATCTAAGGGCTAGTAAGTAGATCGAACCGCAACACAACCCTTGTAGGTTTAGGCGGATACACTACACTACCCCGAATAGATGAATATCATCAAATGTTATTTATAAGTACGAGGGCAGTTTGATAAGTCAGTGACTTTTTGAATTTCCCGCGCAGTTACTCCAAATGCAACAGTGCTGCCGTCAACTATAATCTATCAGTGGGCAACTTTCTAATTTTGAGCAAGCTACGTCGTGCAGTTAGTGTTTGATAGCCGTTCAAAGCAGACAACCTTGTGAATTTTTAAGAAAATGGAAAAAAGTGAATTTCGTGTGCTGATTAAGCATTACTTTTTACGTAAAAAATCCATCACTGAAACTAAGGAAAGACTTGATAAATACTACGGGGACTCGGCACCATCAATTTCAATGGTTAAGAAGTGGTTTACAGAGTTCCGTTGTGGTCGTACCAGCACTAGTGACGCCGAACGTCCAGGTCGCCCAAAAGAAGTGATCACGCCGGAAATCGTCGATAAAATCCATGAAATGATATTGGATGATCGGTGAATGAAAGTGCGTGAGTTGGCTCATGCTGTAGGTATCTCAAATGAACGGGTACATCATATTTTACACGAATATTTGGACATGAAAAAACTCTCTGCAAAATGGGTGCCGCGATTGCTCACACTCGACCATAAGCGCAATCGTGTGAACACTTCAAAAGAGTGTTTAGCGATGTTCAGCCGTAATCCGGACGAATTTTTGCGCCGTTTTGTTACTGTGGATGAAACATGGATCCATCACAACACGCCAGAGACCAAGGAACAATCGAAACAGTGGGTTGCTCGGGGTAAACGTGGACCAAAAAGGCAAAACAGAGTCTGTCAGCCAACAAGGTCATGGCCACAGTTTTTTGGGATGTACGCGGTGTCATTCACATCGATTACCTCAAGAAAGGTAAAACGATCACCGGCGAATATTATTCAAAGCTTTTGAACAGATTCGACGGCCGCATTTGGCTAAGAAGAAGAAAGTGCTGTTCCATCAAGACAATGCACGTGTGCACACTTGTCTAGTCACGATGGCCAAAATCCACGAATTGGGATACGAACTGCTACCCCATGCAGCATATTCACCAGATTTAGCCCCCTGCGACTATTTTCTGTTTCCAAACCTAAAGAAATGGCTGTGCGGTAAGAGATTTGAGTCGAATGAAGAAGTCATTACCGAAACAAACGCGTATTTTGAGAGCTTTGAAAAAACCCATTATTTGGAGGGAATAAAAAAATTAGAAAAACGCTGGACTAAATGTATCGAGCTAAAAGGTGATTATGTAGAAAAATAAAATGTTTATTTGCGGAAAAAAAATTGTTTTATTCAAAAAGTCACTGACATATCAAACCGCCCTCGTATATATAGATCTATACTGTGTTTGAGTATTGTTGCTGAATAAATTTGATTTGATTTGAAAAAAAAATGAAAAAAATGTACACCGTATGATTTCTTTTATTAAATACTTATCATATATATCATTGTTGATCATCTTTATAAAATTTTAATTCTAGTTAACTATTTAAAAAAAAAGGTAATGTGTACGGAATTTTTTTCGTTTCAATAGTTCATTTTTTCTAGGTACTCTAGAATCGGTTTAGATTAATTTTTAATTTAAAATATTTGTTTATAAAGATTTTTAAATTTAGTTATTTTGACTTAATTTTCTTTGCAAGTGATTATGCTTGTAGGTCAACTTTGTAATTCAGTGGATTTATTCTTTTTGTTTTCTAAAATTTCAAAATGCAGGTATACAATATTCTTTAAAATAATTTCACAACTTTTAATGAAAAATTAACAATTTTTTGTGAATGTATTTATGCTACAAAATTTGGAAATTTTGTTACCTTTTTAAACAGATTCGTCGACTGTAATTCGGATTTGTGACCCTAAAAATCACTGCCATTATTTAATAATTATTTGAGATTTTAAAAAGTATTATTACCTTCGAAATTTCTTGTTCTACTAAACTTTTATCTAATGAATTTTCTTTTTTTTCCTATAACAAGTCAATTTTAGTTTTGGAAATTAACTAATGAGCTAATTTACCTTTTTACTGTCGGTTAAAGCATCGCCTAAATCGAAAATGATAGTGTTTTGCTAAAATTTATTTTGACATTATTTTAAAATGTATAATAGAGTTACCAAAAAATTACCTTTTCGGCTTTACTTAAAGATTCTTCCAAATCAAGAATAATGTTTGCATCGTCGGATGCGTCTTTCTTTGTTTTTTGAAATTTTCTTTCCTAAAGATTTTTAACGGTAACTTTTTAAAGAGTATTGGAATATTTACAAACTTACGTTAACTTTTACTTTTGTTAGACTATCTAGAAAGTTTTGCATTTCTGCATTTGCTTCTGTACTAGCCAAACCCTCTACCCCATTTTTTGTATTTGCATCCTAAAAGTTTACAATTTTCAAAAATTGTTATATAAATACTTGTAACAAGGTAATCAATAATAATTTTAATTAAATCTCTTTTAATATAGTTTTTAAATATATTTAAAACAATACACCCTGTAATAATAAAACGTCGAAAAAAAATGTTGGTGATTTTTTTTAATCATTGATATAGTTAAACATTTGTTATATTTGGAAAAACCTGCACAAATATTTTTAAAAAAATGTTAGATTGCCATGTTTTATTTTACTATCAAAAGACAACAAAGTCAATACTGGAGAAAAATGATACCTTTAGGGATTGCGACAGCGCGGTTTTGTAGGTGTCATCAAATGAACGGTTGATTTAATTATACCCACCGGCGATATTAAATGACCTATGCAAATTCGTATTAAAAGTTTGGCCAAATTTTAATTTGATCTTTACGTACTATTTAAATAAATAAATAAAATTGGATGATTTTTTGTCAATGATTGCATACAAACTTTATATTGTATACCTGTGCGAGAAGATTACCAACTACTTAATTACTAATGTTGGAAATCAGTACTTCCAACTGTTTAATTTCTCTTTGAGAAATTCCTTGATTTTTAAAACTACTCAGTACGGCCCTGACGCCGACAGAAATCATATAAAAGTCACGCATTCATTACGTGGAAATTAGCTTTTGTATTAACAAAGGGTCCCGTGCTATTTATAAATCATGTTAAGAACACGTGCACTTTTTTCGAGAACATTCCAATCGTCGCTCGCATACGATCACGTGATAGAAAGCGGTTTGCAAGCCACATCTGACCGGGCTTCCCGCTCTCGCACTCTGTTTCGCTTCCCGAACTTCAAGCAATGCAGAGCACAGCGCTTCGCATATCTTCAGCCGAGGTATAACCTCTAGCGTTCAGAACAATACTTTAAAAAACACCACGTGGTAAAATGCATATAACCATAATAAAGTAAAATATATCGAACAAAAGCTAGTAACCAGTGAAATCATTCTAAAGATACAGGAGGCTTTAAAACTGTAAGCTCCATGTATTAAAGTTAACAATATATTATCGATGACACGTGTTTGTTTCATTTACTGTGAAAATACCAATTTCCGGCAAAAAAGGCAGTAAACCCGTTAGCCTACAGTAATAAAAAGACAGATCGACCCAGCGATTACTGAGTTATCGAAGGATTCAACATCTCTAATCAGTAAAACGACGCCGTCCTAGATCAAGTATATCCGAGGCAAAAGAGGTTCCGGCGGGGAAGCTGTCCACACCTCATCACACAGCAGACCTCCAAGCTCTATTACGCTTACTGGGGTCGGCGCCGGCGCGCAACTAATAATCTATTTTTTGGTATATTCTGTTACAGTAAAATAATGGTCAAAATAAATGTGTCTTCTGCTAATTATAGTTGTTAGCACCATAACATTTTATTTAATTAAATTTTTTAAAATCAAACATTTACCGCTATCTCGTAGATAGAACGACCACGCTTGGATTTTCAGAATTCTGTATGGTGCTGGCATCGCCTACATATTTGCAGAGGTACCCATTTGTGCCATCGCATTCTTTAGCATTCCAATCTTCGTCAAGACAATAAGTCTTCCATTTTGTTTTTAAAGTGAATACCACGTGTTAATCCACATGTTCATGACAATTAATCCGTTTGTATGATTTGTTTCAAGCAGTTAGCTTTCAATTAATTTTTGTTAGTTTTAAAAGTAAATTACAGTTTCATTATTCTCGCAAAATAGGGAAGCGTTAAAAAAAGACATTATACATCCAAACATCAGAATCTACAAGACTCTATTCTTGAGTAATTCGATTTTTCCGAGTCAATTCCCAAATACAATCCGCTTTTCCGAGGATTTATTGATGCTGAGCAAACTTACGATTTGTTCAAATTAATTAATGTATTACTTTGTACTTTTTCTTCTTTAGTTACCATGAAAATATCGTGGAAAATAATGTGGCGAAAAAAAATTCTGGTAAAGTTTGAACTCTTAATATTAATATTTAGATGTTGCTCGTCGTGATTTTTAATTTTCCATTTAAATAACACGGGAATTTTTTTTTTTTATTAGAATTTTATTTCGCTCAAACGAATTATCGGCCAGTGGAATTGAATACATATACATGTAGGGAATTTTTTAAGGAATGATGAATTTTTTTAAATAACTACTTAGGCAAATTGAAAATTGCGAATTTTTTCAAAAATTAAGTAGATAGGAAAAAATCGGTTTTACAATGTTTTTACTGTTATATGCTATGCCGATGACGCAGTACTAGTTGCTGAAAATGAAGACGATATGCAGCGACTGCTACATCGATTTAACTGCACTGCCAAATCACTTAATATGGTAATATCGGCCCAGAAAACTAAATGCATGACGACATCAAAAACGCCATTAATGTGCAAACTGGAAGTTGAAGGCAAAGTTATCCAACAGGAAATGAAATATAAGTATCTGGGCATAGAAATCTCAGGCTATGGTGATGTTGAGACGGAGGTGAGAGAACAGACAACGAAGGCAACAAGAATAGCAGGATGCCTAAATGACACAATATGGCGAAATAAAAATATTAAAATCAAAACCAAATCAAGAATTTACAAGGCAATAGTAAGACCAACTATGACATACACGGCAGAAACTCGACCAGACACAGCGAGAACTAAACAACTTCTAGAGACAACCGAAATGAGAGTACTTCGTAGAATAACTGGATAGACGATCTTGGACAGAGAAAGAAGCGAGAATATAAGAAGGACATGCAAGGTAGAAAACATTAATAAGTGGGTTCTCGGCAGAAAGAGCAAGTGGAACGAGCACATCAGTAGAATGGACAACGAAAGAATAGTCAGAACAGCACGCGACAAATCACCAATGGATCGCAGGAGTTTAGGACGACCCCGAAAACGATGGAGCGACAACTTAGCAGTGCAATAGGCAGAGGGACGATGAAAAGAAACAGGCGATCTGTCTAGATTAAAGAAGGAAGAAGAAGAAGAAGAAGACAATGATTATTGATATTTTGTACAAAATTTATTGTTTTTGAGTTATAATTTTACGATAGAGTATAACAAATTGTAAAAAGTTATCATTTATAATTTGAGGTTGAACTTTAATCTCGAATAACTTTTAAATGAGTCGAGTAAGCAAAACATCATATTTATTCTTTTTTGTAGATCGTTTAATTTTCTACAAGTTTATGTATTCAATTCTACTGGCCAATAATTTGTTTAAGCGCAATAAAATTCTAATAAAATTTTTTTTCCGTGTTATTTAAATGGTAAATCAAAATCAGGATGAGCGACTTCTAAATAATAATAGTAAGAGCTCAAAATATACTTTATCTTGGACGATATTTTCATGGAAACTAAAGAAAAAAAAATTAAAAAGTTTTTTTTGACCCACCCTACTATTACTTCGGCTCTTGACCCAACAATAGTACTAATCAAGTCTGTTATTAAAATATATTATTTATTGTTGATGTATTTTATAATATTTTTGTTAATACTAATTATAAAAACGTATTTTAAATAATTCACATTTTATTTTACTGAAGTGTAAAGTACCATTTTCTGTTCGCATGCTACGATTTCCATTTAGTTTTCTGCTTAAGCGAAAAATTTTAAATCAGTACGTTTCGTTTATTTTAAACTTTTTTTAAATTTTAAAACGGTAATTCAAACTATTTAGCTCGTGTTTTATTTTGAATGGGCTTTTATGATTTATCGCAATGACAGCTCATAAAAAAATAGTGTATTTTCACTTATATACACTGACATATATATCGAAGAAGTAAAAAGTCCAAAATTAGAACCATTTCACTTGTGTTTATTATTTATTTATAAAAATCGCCTTTAAATATTGTTTAAAAATACTTTAAAATTAATATTAAAAATATTTTTATTTGTAAAAATAGATTATACTATAGTCCACATAATAAAATGTCTTTTTTTTATATCTATATGGAAAATTACACACTGTGTGAATTATTATTATTATGAAATATAACTTATCTGTTTTATTAACACAATTTCTAAGCTATTTTTTAATGCTAATTATCCACGTAGTAAAAAAAATTTACCGTTAAAGTTTATCTTTTTTATAATTAAAAAAAATTAATGTTTATATATTTATACATACAATTGATGGTTTTGAGTTTATTTACAATTTATTATCACTAATAGTACTCAGTAAAAATGGCAATAAAGTAATTTTTATACGCAGTTTTATTATTAATAATTAAAAAATACTCTATCCAACAATAATTATTTTAAATATTTAGACAGCGTTTACTTATATTCTTTAATGACTCTTAAAAATGATTAATAATTACGAGGATAGTCCCAGAAGTACCCAACTGACGTATATATGGTGGTAACAAAGATAGATAAAGGAATACTTATATGGTTTGGACACGTAGAAAGGATGAATAAAAGAAGATTGACGACACAGATTTGTAAGACGAGTGTGAATGGGCAAGTCGGTAGAGGTCGACCTAGGCGAATTGTTTTGAAGAAAGGCCAGGTCAAGATAACCAACAAGCTACAAACATGTATGTATATTGAATGTATGTATGTATAGTGAAATATTGAAAGTATTTAAATTAGAATAGAGGAAGAAATGGATAATCTCAACAACCAACTAGGAATATAAATTAGAATCCTCGAAAATTTAATAAAAATATATCGATTGTGTGTAGAAGTAAATGGGGACCAATTTGAACATTTACTTTAAATTTTAGTTAATAAATAAATAAAACAAATATCAATTGTTTTATTTTCCACGGCTACTTTGATATAAAGAGATAACCTTAATATAGTAAGCTTATGGAGTAAGTTTTTTTGGTATGGATCATTTTTATTAATTATTTTCGGAAAGAAACAGGTAATAATTTATTGCAGAATTTGTTCCTATTTTTAAACATAAAATAAGGAAATACATATCTTAATTATGGGGGGATCAAAAATATAGGCCAAATAATAATAAAAAATGTATCACTATCTGAAGAATTAAAAATGAGAATGTTACCATTTGTAAAGACATGTTTATATTTTTTCTGATACATTTATTTTCAATAACAACGTTATAAACTTTATTTAAAATAATTGTTTATTATTGCCATTTTTATTTGATACTCAGGAAAATACATGTTTTAAGTTATAATTCAATTTTTTAAAAAAATGTTATTATTTGTAAATAAAGGCTTCTATATAAAAAACCACCGATATTAATTTAAATTATCTCTTACCTTAGGAGCAAAGGCGTCAAAGAAGTTTGGCTTCTTCTCTTCAGCAGGTTTAGCATCTCCATCTGCCGCCTTCTTGTCGTCTTTCGCATCAGTTTTAGGTTCTTCTTTAGGTTTAAATGCGTCGAATATTCCAGCTTCTACGCTTTTAACAAGCTTAATTCAAAAAATAATAATTTCATTTTTTTTGGTCTCATTTTTGCTAAAGTATTTTGAAAAAACACCGTATTTTATTTTACAAATTAATTAATTCGTATGACCATAGGCAGGTTTATAAAATAATTAAAAAAAAAGTCGTATTAGTTAAATACCAATTTGTTTCCTTATTTTTTAATTTTCAATCTTTCATTGTTATTTTTAAAAGTCGTGTGAGAGATAAATACGTGTATTAATTTAGTAATTCTAGTTAAATAAAATAGATACAATGTAAAATTTTATAAAAGCTTTCATGCTTAATTGAAAGTAAGATTCATAATTTAAAGTTTTGGGGTATAGGTGACATAAAATGGAGAAAAGACGATACATTTCTAGCCGTATCCAAACTGTTATCGAGAATTCGAGATTGGTCGGGAAGGTACTGGAACATCCTTGTCATTGGCTGTGACGTCACTATACCGCTCAGCTTGCCTACGCACACTCCAGTGGCGTATCGCAAAATCGTTACACTCATTTTTTGTTGTTGCTTGTTAATTTTAATATCGTCGCGATTTTTGTTTTGAAAATGAATCCGATTAATGACATAGTGTGCTATTTATTGGAAACTCCATTTAGAAGTTAAAAAGATGAAGATAAAGGGACGTTTTATTGCAATGGTGACGTGTACAAAAACTAGGTAATACAGGATGTTTCAAAAAAAGGTGATCCCGTCTCTAGAATAGGTAGAAAACTGAAGAAAAATAATTGGGGTTTCGTAACGCCATCCTATATTTTATTTGCAAATCTTTTTCCATACCTGTTTTAACCATTACCATTGGTTAAACCCAAAAATGTTTTAATTATTATAAATAAAATTGCCAATTATAAAAAATACGAAACTTTGTTATTTAACCAATTTTTTAATAACTTTTTTTTTAATTATATTTTCAGTTATAGACCATGTTGTTTATCATAAAAATATTTTAAACTTTTAAGATTATTTTTTCAATAATTTGTTTAAACATTATAAAAAACCTGTTTAATTTGTATTTTTTATTATTAAACAATTGTATAAAAAGAATGGTATTTAAAATTAACTATTTAAACTTTGTGGAAAATAATAGTTATGAAAATATTTTTTTTATTAGGTACATAGATTTCTGACCACATAACAAAAATAATTTTAAAAAATAAATTAATATTAAAATGGTAGATTGGAATCAGGACTAATATTTATTACATTATCCACTAATGTATCACTCAGTTAGTCTACCGTTTAAATAAAATTTAAAAAAAATTATATTTTACACGATAAGTCAATAATGATAATGTCTGGACCGACAAGCAGCCTCTTCTCTACGAAGTAAGCCCATTTTTATTTAAATTTTAGGCAAAGTTAGTAGTTAGACGACATAATTCCTTTAAAAGTTGGAAAAAAAATTATTATTCAACATACAATTAGTCATTTAAAAATATAAATTTATGTATTATGCCCACATTTTTTCCTTTATTAAATATGTATATTACGAATTTAAGCAGGATTCAATAATGATTCCAATCTTAAATTTTAACATAAAAAATTATTATTATTATTATTACTTACCTTCACTGGCTGCACTGTCTCTTCCACTATTTCTCTTTCAGTTTCCTGTAAATAAATAAATTTATAAGTTTATGCTAAGAATTCATAAAAGTTTAAAACTATTCTGATAGAGAAGCCACCGTACATTTTATTGAATATTTATCCAAGTTTGCAACCGTAAGTGATTATAGTCAAAACTAACTTTTACTGTGAACGAATCTGGCTAACTGGTCGGTGTACATTGTCACCAATAAAGTTACGTATTTCATGTAACAGCTGTTTTGAACTATCTGTTATCATTTGGCTAGGACAGGGGTCCTCGATATTGTTAGACTACGATCGATCGACTCTGAGAGGCCGCAAGTATGTTTAATGCAGAATTATCGTCTAGGTAGGGTGCATACGTGGTATAGATATTAGTTTTACCGCACAATATGCATTTTTTAGTCAAGGTAAGTGTAGGTCTGCTCTAAAATATTAATGAAAAACCTCTTAATTATTTGAAATTGCGAGTTTATTGGGTGTTACAAAACAAAAGAGTTCTAGTAATAAACTTTAAAGAGTGACTTTGGATGTGAAAGCGTGGCATTGCATGTCCTCAGCATAATTTTCATAGGATGGTACGTAAGATGACCCAAACATTGCCGACAGTTATAGGGCGATTTGCCTTAGATTCGGATATTTATCTTCAGATATAAAAGACCAGAATTTTGTATCAGATGCTGTGGCTTTGAGATGTGTATCTGTTGAAATCTGCATTTTCAACAGAACATGAGTCCATGTTAAATTTATTTGCTATTTCAGTAACTAAAGTGTTTCCAATCGACCGAAAATATTTTATAATTCTGCCTCATAAATATGATAATTCGACTGACGAATCCTTGCTTTTAAAGACGGAAAATGTTTAAGATCCTTTCTTTTCATTTGATCTATCATAAGTTGCAACTTACTTTTGAATGCATTTATTGCGCTTATCATTTTAATAATAGTTTTTTCTTTACCTTGAATCTCCAAGTTAATGGTATTTAAATGCATTGTGATATCTGTCAAAAATGCCAAATCTGTCAGTCATTTTCCGTTTTTCAGCATCATTATTTTTTCGTCCAGAAAAGCTGTTATTTCGGGCAATAATTCTTAAAACCTTTCTAGGAATTTCCCGCGACTCAACCACTTGACGTCCGAGTAAAGAAATAAATCAGTGTGTTCAGCCGATTCACTATCTTCCAACTGTAATTTAAAGAGCCGTCATTGCAAGCTACGTGCACGGATAAAATTCACAATTTTTTTTGCAATGCCCATAATCTCCTCCATGTTTAAAACTTTTGAACACAAAACTTGTTGATGTATAACACAATGTCATAAAACCGTTTTTGTTTTCAGTCATTGCTGGTGCTCCATCGGTTGTAATGCACATTAATTTATATATATATATATATATATATATATATATATATATATATATATATATATATATCTTTTCTTTCAGAGGAATCATTGTCAATAACTCTTCCTTAGTCGACATGTCATTGAATACCATACGAATAAAAATACACAGCTAGGCAGTATCTGTCATATCGGTGGATTCGTCGAACTGTAAAGAAAAGTATGTACTTTCCATAATATCATGTTTAAGTTTATCTGCCATGTCCTGACGCATGACTTTAACACGCCTTGTGACGGCTGGACGAGATAGCTGAAGTTCTTTAATAGCGGATATAATCTCTGTTTTATTTTAAAATCTCTAAATGTCTCACCCGCTTCAATAAATGCTTCCTTCATAATCGATCCATCTCTAAATGGTTTCTTGTGTTTCGCCAATATATAAGATATTTTAAATGACGCTATCTTTGCAGCTATTGATTGTTTGGATGGTCTTTTGAACATGGTTTGTTATTTTTTCAAACAATTATCAAATGACATACTTTTTGTTTTCTTATTTCACACTGTAAGTGAAAAATAGTTTTTATAAACCGTTTTATGATGCCTCTTTAAGTTCCCACGCTTTGGTATTGCTACTGACGCACGGCAAATGAGACAAATGCACTTATCATTAATCATACAAAAGAAAAATTCTTCCTCCCAATCATTATTAAAATGATACGTTTTACTTTTCTTCGCCGCACTTATCTTGTCTTAATTATAATTAATTAAATATAAAAAGGGTATTAATATACTCCAAAACAACTCTTTTCTGCGAATAAATCGGCGCGACGCTCCTGTTTTAATTTCAACACAAAAATAGCTTTATGTTCTTATCATTTTTGATAATAAGACTAGTTTTCCATTACACATTTGTCACTCGAAAAATAGCAGAGAATGAATTAAGATTCCGAGTTAAACATTCATTTTACGGTAGCTTTATTTTTAGCATATTCTTAGAAAGTGGGTATCAGTCCCATCTTCGTAATTAAGTTGGTAAATCGCTGTACTCTTGTTCAATTACATTTGTGTTTAAATGAATGAACAGGAGTTGTGTAAGAGGTCTAATTTTTCACTAGGCACTGCTGCATTGTCTGCTTTTTGTACCTTTCCAGCTCCTTAGTTTAGTCCCGTTTCTTCAATCCTCCTATTAAGGAGTAGAAGCTCATGTACTGCTTTTGCCCCAGATGGATCACTCCCTTGGTCTTGGATACACTCCAGGTAGTGCCTCCACCGGGCAGTGGCTTCGCATTCGAAGATAATACGAGTGGTTGTTTCCTCCTCATTACATATAGGTTTTGTGTCAGACGCGCCTCTATTGTGCAGATGTTTCCTCAAAAACCAGTGTCCGGTGCAAAGCCCTACAACTGCCTGCTTAGGAGAGGGTTCTTTCAGCATTAACTTGCTGTGCCTAGCTCCCTCTGGCTGTGCCCACTTCAGCTGATGCTCAGATTGTACCTAGCCATTGATCGCTGCTTTAACGCTGGCCTTGAGTTTCCCTATCATTGAATCTGGCTCAATAAATGGTGTTCCGGACCATTTTTAAGTTTATTCTCCGTGATGCAAAGCTTTAAGTGCCGCTTGAATATCTGATATAATAAGAATTGTTTTCTTCTTGTATCCTTTTCTTAGATTTTCAACAGCACATTCGTTTATGGCATGTACTTTAGCTTGGAAGGCTGAGGCATGTCTCTCCAATGAGTTCAATTGCTCATATTTGGGTTTTGAAGAATAGACGCCTGAGCCAGTTCCTTCGCTGGTTTTTGATTCATCTGTGTACCAGGTGAGTTCACCAGGTTAATTATCATTTCCTTTGTTATCCCTGAGTCTTGCGTCTCAAAGGATATTTCTGCACGTATATAATCAGTCGCCATTTCTAGAAATGGGTGTCTAATTATATTTTTTATCGTTGTATTCCCATGTGTTTTAGTACCTTTCCAACAGTTCTGTTGTTCTAGTGCATACGCGCATTGTCTTGCCTCGCCTCGAATAGAACTATCTAGAGGTGGGAGGTTTAACATTGTTTCCATAGCAGCAGTGGGGGTTGTTCTTATAGCCGTACTTTGGTCAACCAGCAAATAGAGCCATATGTTATCTTGGGTCTTATCACAGCTGTGTATAGCCAATCAGCTATTTTCGGTTTCAGTCCCCAAGACTTTCCAATGCCTCTTTTTGTGGCCATTAGCATAATTTTGTTTTTGTTTGAGATATGCTGTATGTGGGTATTCCATGACAATTTCTTGTCCAGAAAGACCCCAAGGTATTTTGTACCCTCACTGTATTGCACTGTTCTCTCATAGAAACGTGGACCTTGCAGGTTCATGTTTCGTTTCTTGGTGAAAGCTATTAGCGCAGTCTTTACGGGATTGACCTAAAGTCCCCTATCCTGACACCATTGTTTCACCTGGTTTAGAGCTTCTTGAGTTAGTTCTTCCAGTGTGCTTGAAAATTTACCCTGGGTAAGAATGCATAGCCCTAAGCAAATATTCCACTGTCGTTTAGTTGGCGTATGAGATCATCAACCAATACATTCCATAATAGGGGAGAAAGTACTCCTCCCTGGGACATCCCCGGGCTACCCTCGTCTGCACACTATCACAGAACATGGTCGCATACTCCTTCCTGCCTCGTAACATGTACATTTATGTTTACTCTTAAATTATATTTCTGTGTTCTCAAAGATATTAAAACGAAAGATATTGCAATTGACGTTATGTTACATCGAAAAGGACAGGGGTTTATACTTGGAGCCGTAACGGTTGATAGTGAAAACACACAGTACGGATTCCTATTACTTGCATCCGAACCAATGATAAGTCCCTTTTTTATTGAAGCCGGCTACATTCTTTCTGTCTATCTGTGCTAGTTGCACCCCCTTTCGAATACAGTCCACAATTAATCTCGTTGGTTACGTAATTCTTAGTCTTACAACCCTTAAGAATTATCTAACAACCTTTTCAAGCTACGGAGCTTACAATGCGTTTCTTACAAGTACGATTAAATTAATCATTAAAAGTTAATACTATAGATACTTATTGGGTTAGTTAAATATTTAAAATTCATTTGAACTGATTTTGGTTGTACAAAGCTTGGTACTAAACTCATTAAAACATTTATTAAAACAGATTTGTGTGCATCTGAAAATATATCTCTTGCTTAACAAAATCAAATGATGATGAAGTTTATAAAGGCTTTTGTAAAAAGGGTAAAATTAAATCCTACCACCCAACAGCACTTTTTTACTATATACTATAACGCAACCCTAAAATCGTGGAACAAAAAGGGAAATAAGTCCGTTACACCTCGTGCTGTTCAATATGTAGTCATTACAAAAATCTCAGACTTCGCTGGAAGGTCCTGTTAAAATAAAAAGAAAAAAGCTCGATCTGAGATATAGGATGTAGAAGTAGATCTACCTGTATCAACCATCCAGAGATTCCAGAACAAAGTAACGAATTTTTTTTAAAGCAACTTAGTTTATTAGAAATAGTGACAAGTTGACCATGCTAACACCAGATTTCCAGGGAGTCGCAAACAATGGCTTTATTATTATGTGAATCTTGAGGCAATCTAACTCTTTAACAACACCATTCTGAATAAAGGAGAACAAATAAAACGTTTTAAACAAGTTGTGGTTATGCCACAATAAAAGCTGAGCAAATAAAACGTTTTAAACAAGTTGTGGTTATGCCACAATAAAAGCAGAGTACAGTTCTTTTATGTGGTACACATTTTACATTACATTACAGTCTTGTGGTTGGGCCATTGGTATAGGCACCTATGCACCTAATTCTTTTGATCCTCTGTGACTACCGCTGTGTCTTCAGTGCATCAGAATTCCAGTCCGCTGGTTTTGGCAAACCGCAGGATTTCTGTTGGCCCTGTCTTATTTAGATCACTTCGATCCATTGTCATGCGGCCCCTGGTTTGATATCTGTACACCGCTAGCATCGGACAGCAACACAGACTATGTATGCTGCTCTCTTTCTCTTTGTCGCATAGTCGGCAGTTTTTCTCAGCCGCCAGCTTAAGTTTGAAGAGGTGTGCCCTTAGTGCGACGTGGCCAGTGAGCAGTCCAAGCGTGCTGCTTAGCCTACTCCGGTTCATCGTCCAGAGTGCGTCTGCCCTCTTCTTGAGAGGTTTTTTCATCAGCTGTCTTGATGTTCTGCAGCCAGTATTTGCATTTCACTGAGTAATATGTTCTTGCTCAAGGATTAGTGGTACACATTAGTGTTGTGGAATTTTTAACAAACTTTTGATTTTTATAAGATATTTCGTTTCCGTCAGAGGCCTATATTCTTTAGCTTAAATCCTTATTAAATACAAAATAATACTCGCTTTCTTCTTTTTTTATTTTACTTTCAAAAAATTTATTGCTTACCTCAAATTCGTCAGACATGGTACACCTTTTTTTGGCCACAAAAAGTTCTTAAAACAAGCACTTCTTTCAACGATTATTTAGTAACTAATTTTTAACTGGAATAAAGAAATAAATTTAGATTGGATTTCCGGTCACTAGATTAATAATAATCAGTTTTATTTAATCGAATTTCCTATAGAGCGATACGGTTATCAGATTTTTTAGGCGTGATTTTGATATAACTTTGAAACTTTGCACGCGGTTTTAAAAAAATCAAGTTTCACCATTATGAGATTTTGCGATAATGAAAACAAATATTTTAACAAAAGTGGAAAATTTTTATTTACATTAGCTGCGGCATTAAAGATGTTAATTTTCTTTTTAATCAACAAACTTAATAGCCAAAATATTATAAATTAATCCAAAAATATTATCCATTTAATTCATTACCTAATTATCACTGTAATTGAAAAGGGTTGCTTGGCTATTGGATGTGGTAACACTTTCTCTGCAATTTGTCTTTGGAGACTATCTAATACGTAATAATTCTGTATCCTCTATCTTATGTAACGTCGCCATTTTTACTCCCTGAATTATTGATTAAAAGAGTAACAAATTAAACTGATGAGATTGCAAGCTGAGTTTAAAAAAGGAAGGGGATGCAAGGATCAGGTCTTTCCTTAGAATGCATAGCCAAAAAGTTCTTAGCTAAAAGTAGACTTGAAAAAGGCCTATGCCAGAGTGGAGAGGAATCGACATTGTCTATGTACGGGGTGAGCAGTAGTTTCAGAACTGAAATCACTTTACGAGGATTCTACTGCTTGTGTCAGGATAAACGGAGCTTACACGGACTGGTTTAACATCGAAAAAGGTGTTAGACAGGATGTGTGGCTTCGCCATGGCTGTTTAATTTATACATAGACAGTTGTGCAAAAGTTTTTTTTTTGTTTTTAACTTTTAAATAGAGCTACTAAAAGATTTATCCCTTAAGATATGTATTAGACAACTATTATAAAAAAACCGCTGCCAATGGAGTCAGTATAGTTCTTTCATTATCAATTGCAGAGTAAAAAAACTCGTTCCGAACCTTTACCAACAATATTGTTTGATTTGCCATAGGCGCGGAGATATCTCATTTTTTAAATTTATCATTTTTAAAAAAACCTATGTCCAAATCTTCATTGTTAAATTCATATCTGTATTTATAATTCATATTATAATAAGCCCATAGTCTCCAAAATGACATATTTCTATTTATTTAATAAAAAATTTAAATTCAGCACACCATACTACGCCACTGATATCAAGGACTATCTTTTCAAACATTAACAAGATTATTTATAGCTTTTCGACCGAGTTACACCCCTCGACCAATTATGAATCGCTGTTTCCATTGGTTGAATAATCTACTTTGTGGATTTTGACGCACGTCAATTAAGTCAACGTGAACAGACGCTTTCTTTGATTTATACCGAATTTTATACGGGTAGTAAACATTATTTTTGGTTTCTAAATTTGGCACGAGTTAAATATTGATTACTCCTCAGTGAATGTAGGACGAAAGTAATGGTTTTTTAAAGAGAAGAAAGCTTGACAAACTTTGAAGTGCTGATTGAAGGAGAAAAGTGCATGAGTTTGTATACTTGGGTTCAAAATCTACGAGAGACGGAAAGTATGACTGTGATATTAAGCAAAGGGTGTTGGCATGGCTGTGCACTACAGAAAATAATGAAGTCCAAAATAGTCTTTCAAGATGACGAAACTGCTGAACATATACTATGTTTATGCTCCGGCCTGGGAAGAATAAGGTTCAACATATTTGGTTACACTAACCCAGAACCTACCGATTTTAAAAAATCTCACCCTATACAACCATGAACTTCGTAAGAAGGGCTGGATTGTGCAGTGAACTGTAGCCTCTAGGGGTGAGCCACAATAGACCTACTAAGGGTCGCGGTGGAGGGGCGACCACGCCCCACTCACATGAAACCTAACCTAACATAACCTAGTCTTTCAAAGAATAAAAATAAGTATCTACCACACTATTATCAGACCCATTATGACATATGCGTGCGAAACGCGGACCATGACAAAACAAAATGAAAACCGACTAAAAATAGCAGAAAGAAAAATCTTTCGGAGTAATGCCGAACAGCTTATGATGGACAGAAACCAATGGAGGCAAATCGAGTGAGAGAAGAGTGTTGGCAGGAAAAGAAATAAATGTGGCCCTAAATAACTTTGAGTATCCAAAAGGTGTCAAAAAAGGCATAAAGGAGTTCCCTACACTTATGTATGGTAGTGAATGTTGGGTTTGACAAAAAAAGCATGAAAGTATGATAATGCTGGGTATATGAGTAGTCTGAGAAGTATAGCTGGGAGTAACTCTGATCGATAAATTGAGGAATAGTGTGATAAGGGAACGCTGTGGTATAGATAGATAAAGGAATGCTTAGATGATTCGGACACGTAGAGAGGATGAAAGAAGATTGACGAAACAAATTTATAAGGCGAGTGTAAATGGACAAGTCGGTAGAGGTCGACCTCGGCGAACATATCTCGATCAACATTGTTCTGAAGAAAAGCCAGGTCAAGAGTACCAGCAACCGACGAGCGTGTATGAAAGCGCTGATGAAAGTTGTAGAAGCGAAAGACGTGTGTAAGAACCGTAGCAAGTGTGGAAGAAGTGGTCTGTGACTACTTCTACGAAAAAAAAGGCGTGACTATATGTATATATCGAATAACAATCCTCAGGATTCTATAATTAATTTAATTTCCAGCATGCTTTGAAAAATTATGAAATAAATGAGAAACCGCGAATCCATTAAGAAATAATATTGTTAATTTATAATATAATATTTTGATAATTAAATTATTTTTTAAGTTAATTAAACACACATTTCGTTTAAATTTTATTCAAATTATTGAGTGTTTTGATTAATTTTAAAGTCACTTTATGTATAACCTTCTTTTTAGTTTAATCTTTGTAAAAGGAAATAGAATTTTTGATAAAATATTATTAACAGATCTCAAATATTACGTGCAGCCGACAAATGTTTTCGTAGCGATAAAATTAATATCAAAAACGATATAATTTAAAGAAAGAAAGTGCGATGTTTGTTTTTTTGTAACAAAAATGTTAATTAATTATATCGTTTTCTTTATAATAGCAGTGATTTATGGTGAAAGTAGTTTGTTAAAGAATAAACCAAACGAACAATTACAAAAACATCATGAGTACAAAAAAGAGAACCTTAAGTTGCTTGGTAATTTGGAATCGGATATTGGGTCCAGAAATTCAATGGAATCAAAGCGCGTAGAAAGAGATACTTGGAGTATTTATTCAAGAAGACGCATCAAATACTTAACAAATAACGGACCAACAAACTCGAAAGTTTCTAAAACAAAAAAAAGGGCATTTCATGCTGGTAAGAAACGGAATATTTATTTAAAAAGAGGAATAGAATACTTCGTACCAGATAAAAAAACACTTGAAGCAACTAAAACAAAAACAGAGTACGTAAACATCATTAAAACCGAAAATCTTCGTAACACGATTACAAACTCTGATTATCAATTAAAGAGGCAGATTCCGACTGATACAACATCACAATTAAATTATTCTAACAATGAAATGAATAAAACTAGCGAAGTTTGGAGATGGTATGTTAAAGGTGATACGTACAGCATTTTAAAACCTGTAAAGTCGTATCCTAATCAAGATATTTTGACGTGGTACATACAAACAAAAGGAAAAGATGTGGCTTTCAATAATACTAACTTGGATTCGTTTAATCAAAACAATTCAAAAATCTTTAAATTTGACGAAAAATCAGAGGATTTAAGAACGAATGTCACATCGGAATCCTCAATATTAAAACAAGAATTAATTTCAAGTACACCAGTTTTAAATAATGAAAGTATACCAGAACACATTAGTGATACAAAAGTTTCTTCGAGAAATAAATATTTAGAATCATCCCAATTAAAAAAACTTTTTAGAATGTCACAGTTAAAAAGAGCTTCTAAAATGAATGAAACTAGAAATAAAGAAAAACCAAATTTTGATGTTAAAACAACAGGAAAGGTTGTTTCGTTTCAACAAATTAAAATAACTAACAATGACTATACAGAATTCGATAATCCTAAACAAACCTCTTCGATACCTTTAAAAGAAACAAGTTTACCTATCTTTGTGATTTTTTCTGGTGATACAGACAGAAAATTGAAAACTCCTGGAAATATACCGGATAACTTAAAATATCAAACAAACAATCCGATGGTAGACAAATCTGAAACAAATGTTAGTAAAGATTTTAAAATACTTAAATTACCTTTTAGAATAAAGAATAATTCTACAGACAAAACTAAATTATTTAAAAATGTAACTGCTGAAGGAAACAAAGAAGAAACGTTACTGATCACCACGGTGGTGAGTTAATTTTTATAAAAATTTCATAATTTCGTTCAATAATGTTATTATACTTTTTATGTCGCACTGTACAGTCTCACGGAAAGTAGCTGATATCCACAAGCTGTGCGGAAAGTAACTTTTCCTACAACTGCTTTGAAAAGTAGCGTATTTCTCATAGCTTACTTAATTTCAAAACCATCCTCCTCCTCTTTCCATTATCCTCCAAAGGATGTAGTGACACCATTTATATTTGATTCAGCAGTTGATTCCATGCTTGCTTATCCTGTGCAATCCTTCCTTTCGACATCATGCAGTCTCATGTTTATTAAGGGTATTGTTTGGTCTACCCATCCAGTTGGAGATCTTCCTCTTGAGCGTTTGCCTTCTACTTTCCCTTCTATGATTAGTCGCTCCATTGTTCCTGATCTTCTAGCTATATGCCCGAGGTACTGCAGATACATGCGGTTTATTCTGGTTAGCAGCCTTGAACGTGGACCAGTTTCTTGTAATACGGATACGTTGGTTCGCTGTTCTGTCCAAGATACTCTTAAGAGTCGTCTATAAACCCACATTTCAAAAGCCTCTATTCTGTTTTTATCTGCTTTGTTTAAAGTCCATGTTTCCGCTGCGTACGTTGCAATGGGGAAGACAAGAGCATCAACTAGACGGAGTTTTGTTGTTTTGGTGATAGATTTGGCTTTCCATATTTTATTTAGCTTGGTAGTCGCTGATCTTGCCATAGTCAGGCGACGCCGTATTTCGCTTTCACATTTCCCAGTGTTGGCAATCAAGGAACCAAGATAATTGAAATTGTTTACCAATTCATAGCCTGCAATATCTGATATTTGTGGAGAATTGTTGTCTTGTCTATCAACTATCATTATTTTCGTTTTAGATTTATTTATTTTTAATAATAATATTATTTAATAATATTTAATAACTGACAGTCTGCTCGTAATTTCCGTTATTTCTGGTATTGTTGACGCTATGATCAGTGTGTCGTCGGCGTAACGGAGGTTGTTAATCCGCTTTCCACCAACTGGTATTCCGCCTTGCCACTCATCTAAAACCTCTCTCATGACGTATTCGCTAGAAGCGTTAAATAAGGTAGGTGAAAGAATGCAGCCCTGTCTAACTCCTGCAGTCGTTTTAAAGCTCCCCGAGTAAATCCCTACGATTCTGACTTTCGCGCTGTTTTTCTGATAGATGTTGCGCATCAGTTTACTTTATCAAATGTTTTTTGATAGTCTACAAAGCAAAAATACAATGGGATATTAAATTCTCTAGCTTTTTCAATAAGTTAATGTAATATATTGTTACGATTTTTTGGGTCCATCTCTGTCTACCTTGCCTTGAGGCGACAGCTCATCGACCACAATTAGGGTGAATACTTAATGAGCGGCAAGTAATAGAAGACACTGGATGATTTTCGAAATTACCGGACCTTATTTCGAATAGTGTCGATTTTTCTAGAACATTGATTTAGAGGTATTTATACGGAATCATTTTTTAGTCAATTTCACTTTTTGTATTACCATCCGGACTTCGCCAGGTCCATTTTCTTTGTTTCTTTTTATTAAAGAATGACGCCATCGAGTATAATCGATGTTTTTTATTTTAGTATAAATAGTCGCAAAAAGGGTAGACCTATCGTGTGGCCCACGGACGGCCCGCACTGCAACTTTTAGAAGGGGGAGGGATTATAGAAAGGAGATGATTGTGGACCCGCTTTTTAAAAAGTTGCAGGTTATAGTTCTCCGGAGAAACTAATTTTGAAAGCTTGTTCCATTCTGTAGCAACCCTGTAAAAGAAGGATTCTTAATGGAGATTGGCCCTTATAGTGTCAATCTTGAGAGAAAATGGGTGAGACTGATCAGCGTGCCGAGTTCTTTGGCCGAATGTGGCCAATGGTGGTATAATTATTTTTCTGAAAAATCTGCCATGGAGATATCTGTAGAGTAATGTCTGTTCTGCAACTCTTCTTCTAGGTTCTAGTAGGTGAAGGGTATTTGTGAGAGTTGAGCTGAATGAAATCTAGAAGACGATGAGAATGCTTTGGTGCTGAACCCCAAATGTGTGAGCAATACTCCAGTAAAGGTCGGATTTGAGCCTTGTACGTCGTCAACAGTTGATCAGGAGTAAAAAACTTTCTAGCTTTCCACAGAAAACCTAGCCTATGGATTGCTGACTTTGCAATGTTAGCAACATGGTCATGCCAAGACATATTATTAGACACCGTGACTCCCAAAATCGAGATGGAGGGACTTGATTCAAGGGTATTTCCGGACATTGTAATGGAATTCTTACGTTTGACATGATCGTACTATCAACAAACATATTTTTTTTACAATTTTATCAAGCGAATGACTACATTTGTGAAAATAACAATCATTTACAAAAGTTATATTTTTAGGAACTAAGCATGAACGACAAGAATAAGATGAAGAAAAAAGTGCAACAATCAATTATTTTAAACAGCACAAGTTCAACTCCAATGCACCCTTACACTAACCCACTTTGATCTTAAGAACACCAAAAGTAAAATATCAATTTTTTGTGTATTATAGTTAATTATATTGTAAAAATAAAAGGCACCAAGTATTTGAGCTATTATGTTATAATCAAAACTTAGGAGCATAAGAAGCTTTGGTAAAAATACCTATATTGGTACATTTAATAAAGACTTTTTTATTTACGATTTTATTTGTCGAGTTATAGACTTCTTAAGTTACAATTTCAAAACCGATCTGTCCTTTTAATTCCTCGACTACCTACCTGTAAATAAATTTTACAAATTTATGTGTGTATTTGAATTGGAAAGGCCTTATAACATTAACAAAACCCCTAACTTTTATTTCTGTGTGGTTGCAGCAGTAATAACATACATATATAGTCCCATGGAGTAAATACAAATTTGTATCATTAAAACGAATAAATAGGTTAGTATTTTTATTATTTCATAGTTTAATAAGTCATTTACAATATACAGTAAAATTCTCATTTAGGAATATTTGACTCCATATTGTTAGATATTTAGTAATATGTTTGGTTGCAATAAAAATCAAAAAATTAAATACGTATATAATATATATTAATAAATAAATATAAATTAACTTGTTGTAATAAACTTGAATTTATACCTACACATCATGGATTGTCATATTCCAATTTGGGATATAATATTTTTCCATGCAATTGATGTTTGATTGCAAACTTTCCAAATTTTCCAATTTCGGTTTCGTAGGTAGTATCACCCGTCTTTACATCTAAAATTTGGTTTATTTTTTCTAAAAAAAAAACTTTTAACAGTTTACATAATAACACCAAGCTTGTAAATTCCTAAAAAAAATTTTCAATAAAGTCACTTAAAATAAAAATCTAGTAAAATTATTAAATAAGATAACTACACAAAAAAAATCCAATGCTTTTAATGGAAGGGTTGGTACTTTAAAAGTAAATGTTCAATATTTAGCATTAATTTAGTTTGGTTAAAACTTCACCTTTCTTGGTCTTTGTTTTTTATGTGTTTATTTTTTTGTTTGAAGATTGGCAACTCCGCTGGAACCTTTCTAATAAAGTATGAAGATGAATAGTCCATAATGCAGCATAAGTAATCTCTCTTACTGGTATCCCTTTTTAAACTGTACCTTAAGTACTTCAATGGTGCTTATTTCCATCAGTTCTTTTAGTAATATGACACCAATTTTTTTTATAATCCATAGTCTGTGTGAAGAAAACTTTCGTGGACTCGCATTTACATCTCATGCACCTCCAATTTTTGTTTGTACTACCATGGATCCCGTGCAGTTTGGAGTTGACCCCTAATGCTCGATATAAACCACTTTAGGAATCTCGGATATAGATGATATCTGGGATATCTGGTTAAACCCAAACCGGTTAATCCTGATTAGTTAACCATAAAAATAATGATGAAATTATGTTTAAAACAGTCATTGACTTTTTTTAATGTTTGTGCCACAAAAAATAATGTTTAATTAGAAACGAAAAAATGTAAAGGTCAACATTATTGGTAAAAAAGTAATCAAACATGGTTTATTAAAAAAAATTAAATCGGTAACGCACCATTTTGTCCCAAAGAAGTTTCTGGATTCCTAACTAGAGGCGGATCGAAAATACGTTTGTTAATCAGTATGGGATTTTTAAATTCCAATTTCTGAGATGTTTCTCCAAATGTCCATCCTTCAGGAAATGTAATAGCTTTTTTCTCTTTCGGCAAGGTTTTTTTTAATGTACTTTCTATTTGAAAAAAAAGCAGTATATTGTTAAACAAATTTTTTATGTGCAAACAAAACTTACAGCGGTTTTATTAAAATAAGGTCCTGTTTCGATAAAAACAAAATTTATACAACATATTAATACGGTAAAGTCATAATAGCGTCATTTAAAAAGGAGTTGCAGGCGATGCTTAATGTAAAGCATGATGCCCTAAAAATCAAAGAGATGAAAATAAATGCAAGCAAAACGAAAGTAATGGTTTTTGAAAAAGAAGGAAACGTGACAAACTGTGAAGTTTCGATTGAGGGAGAAAGAGTGAAACAAGTAAATGAATTTGTGTACTTGGGTTCAAAGTTTACGAGAGATGAAAAGTATGACAGTGACATCAAGCGAAGGGTGTTGGCAGGAAAACAGATGAATGGGGCACTGCATAGCTTTATGAACAGCCAGAAAGTGTCAAAAAAGGCACGTCTGGCTGTGCATAGAGGTGTGTTGGTTCCTTCACTTATGTATGGTAGTGAATGTTGGGTTTAGCAGAAAAAGCATGAAAATATGATTAATGCTGCGGAGATGAGTAGTTTGAGAAGTGTAGCCAGAGTGACTCGGTTGGATAAAGTAAAAAATAGTGAGATAAGAGAACGCTGTGTTGTAAAAGAAGATGTGGTTACAAAGATAGATAAAGGAATGCTTAGATGGTTTGGACACGTAGAAAGGATGGATGAAGAAAGATTGACGAAACAAATTTATAAGGCGAGTGTGAATGGACGGAAGTCGGTAGAGGTCGACCTCGGCGAACATATCTCCATCAGATCAACATTGTTTTGAAGAAAGGCCAGGTCAAGAGTATCAACAACCGACGAGCATGCATGAGAGCACTGATGAAAGTAGAGGAAGCAAAAGATGTATGTAAGAGCCGTAGCAAGTGGAAGTAAGTGCCTACAATCCCTACGGGAAAAAGGCGTGACTATATGTATGTATGTATTGTTACGGTTTGAGGTCGATGAATACGCCTGTTATTTGGCCAGAGGCGACGACGCCAGCGTAAAGGGATTTATGGTTCCTTTTGGCGGTATCAAAACGCCCGACATTTATAGGACGGTAAGTGGAGGCCGCGATCTATCTAGAAATGTTTGCAAATCGCGACAATAGGATACTTTCGATAGTCTAAAATAAATTATGAAATTTGATAAAAATTAAAATTTATGTAGAAATATACTTAAATATTCTGATTTTGAGTCATAAAAGCACATTATTGTCTTATTATATTGAAATTAAAAGTCGTAATTTTTAATCCGTATATCACGTGACCTAAAACACGAGCTGCCATGGTGTGACGTCATATAGGCAAAAACTGTCAGTTCAGTGTAAACAGCTAGGTACAGCAAAAGGCAAATATAGTTGCGTTTAAGTCACCAAGGTCGTAATTATGTTGCATGTGTGGCTAGATTTCTATAGAGAAGTGTATATACTTAAGTTTGATAAACAATCGCTTCTTAAGATAATCCAATCAATAAAAAAACTTGTAACAAAATAATATATATGCAATAAAGCTTTTTTGAGTTTAGGCATCCCTCAATATAAAATGTTGTGTCAAAATTTTCATAATGACGGTAAAATAGTCACTGCCAGAAATACTGTCATGTTGCCGCGTCGTTTGCGACTGATCTACTCGTAGTGTCATCTTTTTTAGTGGTTTTCTTGTGAAAAAAATTTATAATAACTGTTTTTTTCAAAACCACAAAGCATTTTCTTTTTTGATTGTCGAAATGCCCAAACAGCTGAATAGTCGATGCAAAGAAATTGTAACTTCCATAGTTAATTATTTTAAACAAGAAAGGAATAATAATGGCCATTTGTTACCCTTAAATGCTGTGCAAGAGGTAGTATGCGATTAAAATATCATTAGGTACTTTACTTTACGTCACTTTAATGTCAGTTTTTGTCTTTGAAAATACGGTCATTATTAAAACATATTTTATTTGTGTTTTTATTTTTATTATATTTATTATTTTGTAACTCAGTAATAACCTCACCACTTTTATTGTAGAATTCCTTACTTCGTAAAATCTATTGATAAATGTTATTAACAAAAAACACAAATGGAAAAAAATTATCAATAATTTTGTAGTTTTCATTTAATATACTGTGAATTTTTCTACATTTACGTTTTTTGTTTACTTCAGTTATTTTCTGTTAATTTCCATATTTCATGAACAATCTGACAACGCTGCAAATGTTCACAATGATGACGTGAATGCAACTTTATTTGGCTTATGCTATATGTACATATCTATCAACTTTAACTTCAAAGAGTAATACTTCTGTTTTTTCGTCAGTGCTTTTCATTTGTACCCAATTATTTATTAAAATGCAAACCGGTTTTGTAAAAGCAGATAGTACGAATCTGCCAAAAATTGATTCAATGATGGTTGCATATAGCTGTTAACGTTGAATGAGTGCCGGTCGTACTTACACGACTAGATATTCTCTTAGAGAGGAAGGCCAGGATAGTCTCCTACAGATTCCTGTCTTTGGAAAGGCAAATCAATGGAGAGCAACTCGGGGATCACTCCGGGATACTGAGTGAAACAAAAAACCACCAAATTCTCTGGATGGTTCCTGACTTTCTAGCCACAAAAATACACGTATAAAAGTCGTTCAAAGTCCTCTTTTCGAAGAGAGACGAATAGGTGAGGGGAGAAATCCTCTTCCCAGAGACTAAATACGTAATGTACACAGATGGCTCAAAAACCCCTGATAGAGTTGGGGCCAGTGTTTTCAGTAGAAAACCAAAGATTGAAATATATACCAGTCTTGGCAGGTTTGCTTTAATCTTTCAGGCTGAAGTCTTCGCTATCAAATTGTGTGCAAGAGAGTTGACCGACAGACTTCTAGCAAACAAAAACATAACTATAATATGAGACAGCCAGGCTGCTTTAAAAGCACTGAGCTCCAGCAAGATAAATTCTAAACTTGTATAGAATTGCATCGAATCCCTAGAGTACCTTGGTGCGAACAACAGGGTGACCCTACTGTGGGTACCTGGGCACCAGGGGGTGGAGGGAAATGAAAAAGCCGACACCCTTGCAAAACAGGGGGCCGAATCTGCGTTTACTGGACTAGAACCGGTTTTTGGAGTTACCACAAGTGCCGCCAAAACAATTATTTCGGACTGGGCGGAGAGGAAAATACTCACGTACTGTTAGAAATACCAGGGTTAACTCACTCGAAGGCGTTTCTACCTAAACCCTCGAGAAACACAACCAAGCAGATCCTAGAATGGATCAAAAATGACCTGCGTATTCTAACAGGACTGCTTACAGGACACTGTCGTTTAAGATACCACCTCAGAAAGATAGGTCTGAACCAACAAACGGACTGTCGGTTTTGCTGCGTGGAAGACGAAACTACTGAACATATACTATGTTCATGCCCCGGCAGTGAACTGTATCCTCTAGGGGTGAGCCACAATAGACCTACTAAGGATCGCGGTGGAGGGGCGATCACGCTCCACCCACATGATACCTAACCTAACATACACGACTGTTGTTTTTAACAATATTACGTCACCAAAATGTTACTTCGGATGGATTAATCTAATAGTTCCTCCTCTTACTTAACAAGCATCTGCATATTGTTACCCGAAATGGGGTATTATATACGATTATGTATCAGATGTAATTCATTGCCTGTCGCGGCATATAGCCAGAGGAGTAGTTGTTTTTTATACATAATCGACCTTCATGAACCTATAATATAGGTGGCATACAGCGAAATTAGCTGGTTTTTTATAAATCAGTTTTACATTTTTCACATCTATTCACGCTGTCGAAAAATGATTATAGTTTTCTATAATAATATAGTTTTTTACAATAATATTATAGTTTTCTATAATTTTTGCAGATTACAATACTTCTTCTCAGAAGCTATTCACTGGGTGGTGCTTGTTAATAAGTATAGATGCCGTGACTGACGCTTTTCGCGTAGTACTTCATGTATACTTAATAGGAGTCGGAGCTGTTGATGTGTCCAGTAGAGGTAGACCTACCGTATGCCAATGAGAGGCAATAAACCCCGAAACCGGTCCATAGGTGGTAACTTCGGATGAATAAATCTAATAGTTCCTTCTCTTACTTAACAAGCATCTGCATATTGTTACCCGAAATGAGGTATTATACACGATTATGCATCAGATGTAATTCAATGCCTGTCGCGGCATATAGCCAAAAGAGTGGTTGTTTTTGATAAATAATCGACCCACATGAACCTATAATATAGGTGACATATAGGTGCGATGTTGTTGATTGGTCACTCGCTTCGCTCGTGCGTTCAACTTTGCGTGAGCAATCGCCAACTTATTAATTCTAAATAGCGCAGTAAAATATGCATTGTAACATACCTACGTCGCAATAGTCGTATTGATATTCAGTAATCTTATCCAATAACTTGTCTTGTGTAATAGTCACCAGATCCAAAGGTTCTTTAAAATACATGTCGGCTATTTTCTTACTTTTAAGTTTTCTTACCTAATAAGAAATGTAGTATTAGTTTTTTTTACCTTTTAAGATTATTTTAATTCTCAGGTTAAAATATACTTGACAGAAAAAGTGTAGCATAATTTTAAAAAGTTTGAAATATTTAAATAAATAATAATTTCTATACGTATAATTAAAGTCAGAAATAATATTTCCTGTTTTACGAATTCGGCACATCAAAAAATAGTGAAATACTGATAAGAATTATCACCCACTTGTTCTAGATATTTTTCTCCATTTTCTAAAGACGGTTCATCTTGAACGTCTATGGTTAAAAACTTTGAAAAAGACGCTGCAATAGGATCCTTGAATTCTTGATTAATTTTAAGAGAAGTGGCTCTGTAAAAATATAGTAATAAAATTTATTGAAGCTTGTATTATGAAAGACTAGTAAAATTTAGTCTAATATGTGGACTACCCGCCGAAATTTTAATAAGAATATGTAATTTGAGTTTCTGTTTGGTAGGTAAATAACCACAGAACTCAAAGAAATAGAAGGTCAATGCTAAGCTAAAAAATCCCTAAGATTCGATACCATCAGTGTGCTTCGTACACATGTGAGCATGCGTTATCTGAACCTTGTCTACAGCTCGGCGGAACAATGGTAGTGCTCACTCCATACCATTGTCTTAAGTTTTTTAGCCAGGATATCTTTCTTCTACCCGGGCCTCTTCGTCCTTCGATCTTCCCTTGTCATTCCTTAAGATGTGACCAAAATACTCCAGTTTGCGCTTTGTTAGTGTAAACAGAACTTCCAGCTGCTTGTCGAGGCGTTGAAGTACCTCAGTGTTACGTACTCTTTCTACCCAGGAGATTCTTAATAGCCTTCTGTACGTCCACATTTCAAAGGCCTCCAATTTTTTGCACACCGCATCTGTCAAAGTCCAAGCTTCCATTCCATAAAACAGTATGCTGAACACGTAACAGCGAAGCATTCGGACGCGCAGAGGCAAGCTTAAATTTCTGCTGCAAAGTACCTTGCGCATCTTCAGGAACGAAGCACGAGCTTGTTCTATCCTGGCACGAATCTCCTGCAAGCCGTCCCACTTCTCATTTAGTTGACACCCAAGATATTTAAAAGTTTCTCCTCGCTCAATTCGTTGACCGTTAATTGCCAGGTGTCCGTCCACGTTGTTTGATTTGCTAACTGCTAGCCATTTTGTCTTTCTCACGTTCAGGCTAAGTCCGGCCTCTGAGCTTGCAGCCGTCACGCGGCTTACCAGTTTCTGCAGTCCTTCCAGGGAGTCGGCAACAAGAACCGTGTTATCCATAAATAGCACACAAATTTTAAATTAAATATTAGATTTTTTAAAAATTGATAATCTTTAAGTCTTAAACTTTGAAGACAGTTAATATAATAACATAAAACACTTTGGTTCTAAAGAAAACTTCCAAATTTTTGTGTCAACCAAAAACTCTGTGTAAAATCCATGACCACTAATTTAAAATTATTTTTCACAAAAATACCTAATTATTCAAATTGTGTAAAGTGTTCTATAAAAAAAATTCCGTGGACATTACAAAAATTGTTCTAAAATAATATGTTTACCTGCTGTAAGACTTTGGAACGTAATCTCTCCTGGTGGTAGTGGACCATATATTTTTAACAACTTCTTTTGCAACTATTTCAGACATTCGTCGATTCAATATAAAAAATATATTACCGATATATAATAAATTATAACTGTCATATGACAGTTTCAA
Source organism: Agelastica alni (assembly GCA_950111635.1). Taxonomy (NCBI): domain Eukaryota; kingdom Metazoa; phylum Arthropoda; class Insecta; order Coleoptera; family Chrysomelidae; genus Agelastica; species Agelastica alni. The sequence goes on from OX467714.1 coordinate 22,385,613, forward strand.
TGCAATTATTATGAACCTGACGGAAATTATTTGCAAATATCCAATTGGTATCGTGCAAGTGACGTTTTAGCTTGACATCGGCAAAAAGATTGACTTACATGTGACATTACAGCTTGAGATTCTATCTATCCAGTGACCTCGGCTATAGGTAACCGAAACCCTACTTTTCAACACCTGAATATTAATGTTTAGTTTTTAAAAATCACTAATAACACCACAATATTGTTCCTTAAATCTAAATAATCGTCAAAAAGCTCACTCCCAACTAAAAAAAAACCCCAAAAACAAAACACACAAAACCGTGGGCGATTGCCCACGAGAGCGAAGTTGAACGCACGAGCGAAGCGAGAGTGAGCAATTGACAACATCGCACGGGTTGCACATACTATTTTTTATTTTGAATGCGGAATAAACGCGAGCATAAAACAGGGGTACAGATCAAAAATATTAACTGAAATAAAAATATAAACTTTGTAATGTCAACTTGGCAGTTGCGCGTTTGGCCGTTAACCGAAAGGTTGGTGGTTTGTGTGTGCTAAGTATAATTTGCGTGCGCCAAGTAACACGTAAATGACGTAAGCGTGCGCCAAGTAAACTTGTCGGACTCAAATGGGCAAACAGCTATTTTTCAATCGCAACAGTGTGCTCTAAGACACTACTTATCTCGCATGAGTAATAAAAAACTATATGAGGGTGTGTGTGTGTTAGGTTATTGGCATATACCATTAAGATTGCTTAACGATAAAGAAATAAGTGCTTATTGTGCACATTTTAATTTATGATGAACGAGACGTCTTAATGGTTTTCCCTTTGAAGATTTTAACTAAACAATTAATAAATATTAGTGTCTGTTTAAATTAAACAAACCCTTAGACGTTCAAAGTGTTTGCCCGCCAGATGTGAAAAGGGTCGCCATTTACCAAATCTACATTTAAGACAGATTAACAAAGGCAATGAACAACTTTTAAAGTAACACAGATGTTATGCAGTACACACTTTAATTCTCTTGTTACGATTGTTACGGTCTGCAGTGAATGAAAATAAATTGCAAAGGGACCACACTACGAAATTTCCTAAAATAACAGACGACGCCTTAAAATAAATAACCGTAAGATTACATTACATGCACAGAATATGATCCATCTGAAAAACATATGGCCGGCATCAACTCCCTTTTACATTATTGTCGGGTATAATAGGTTTTAAATCCTCTTATTTTAACAAAAGATGGGTTTGTTGGGTATGTTTTTTTTTTATGAAAATAGTCGCAAAAAGGGTAGACCTATCGTGCGGGCCGCGGACGGCCCGCACTGCGACTATTAGAAGGGGAAGGGATTATAGAAAGGAAATGATTGTGGACACGCTTTTAAAAAGTTGTAGGTCATAGTTCTCTGGAAAAACTAATTTTGGAAGCTTATTCCATTCCGTGGCAGCCCTGTAAAAGAAGGATTCTTGATGAAGATTGGTCCTAGTAGTGTCAATCTTGAGAGTAAATGGGTGAGACTGATCAGCGTGAGTTCTTCGGCCGAATGTGGCCAATGGTGGTACAAGAGTTTTTATTTCTCTGGAGCATCTGGCATGGAAATATTTGTAGAGCAATGACTGGTCTGCAACTCTTCTTCTATGTTCTAGAGGGTGAAGGGTATCTGTGAGAGTTGAGCTGTTTATCAAGCGAATGGCTCTTTTCTGTTCTATGTTCTAGAGGGTTTATCAAGCGAATGGCTCTGAATAGAATCTAGAAGACGAATAGAATGCCTTGGTGCTGAACCCCAAATGTGCGAGCAATACTCCAGTAGAGGTCGGATTTGAGCCTTTTACGTCGTCAACAGTTGATCAGGAGTAAAAAACTTTCTGGCTTTCCACAGAAAACCTAGCCTCTGGCTTGCCGACTTTGCGATGTTAGCAACATGGTCATGCCAAGACATATTATTGGACACCGTGACTCCCAAAATCGAGATGGAGGGACTTGGTTCAATGGTATTTTCGGACATTGTGATGGGATGATTTAAGGAATTCACTTTCTTGGAAAACGTGGCACTTTGTGTTTTTTGGGCGTTAAACTGAACAAGATTGTTGGTTCCCCACTCGACGATTGCTTTAAGATCTCTATTGATGGAATCAACCTGTTCCTGCCTGAGTTTATTTGTATCATTCACCGAAAGTGATCGATAGGATGTGAAAGTTGAGATAAGTGTGCTATCGTCTGCGAAACTGTAAATGGGGTTCGTGATGGTTTTCAAGAGGTCGTTGATGTGTAAAAGAAATAAGGTGGGGGACAGGATGGAACCCTGGGGGACCCCGGCATTAGTTTTAAACGCATCAGAAGAAATACCGTCAACTGCCACATGTAAGGAGCGATCTTGCATGAAGCTCAAGAGCCATTGGCACAGTTTGGTTGGGAGACCGTAGGCAGATCATTTACTTAACAATGCCTGGTGCCAAACGCGGTCAAAGGCTTTGGATATATCCAAGGCTATTGCACGGGATTCACCAAACTTTTAAATAGTGTTTGTCCAGAGCTGAGTGACATAAGCCAGCAAATCTCCAGTAGAACGAAGTTGTCGAAATCCATTTTGTCTGTCATGAATTATCTCAAATTTCTCCAGATATTTGATGAGTTCTGTGTTAATCGCTTTTTCCATAACTTTGGATATGACTGAAAGCAATGCAATAGGGCGATAATTTGCAGGAATAGTCTTCTTTCCTTTTTTCGGAATCGGTTGGACTTTAGCGTTTTTCCACATGGACGGAAATACTCCTTTGTTGTATGATAACTTGAAGAGTCTACAGAGAACTGGGGTGAGCTCTTGAGCACAGGTCTTCAGGACAATGTCATCCACATGTGTGTTTAAGAATATTTTTATATTTTTTTTTGTCCATTTGCCTTATAAATTTGTTTCGTCAATCTACCTTCATCCATTCTTTTTACGTCTCCAAACCATGTAAGCATTCCTTTATCTATCTTTGTAACCACATCTTCTTTTACACCACAGCGTTCTCTTATCTCACTATTCTTTACTTTATCCAACCGAGTCACTCCGGCAATATTTCTCAGACTACTCATCCCCGCAGCATTAATCCTGTTTTCATGCTTCTTCTGCCCCAACATTCACTACCATACATAAGTGTACGAACCAACACACCTCTATGCACAGCCAGGCGTGTCTTTTTGACACTTTCTGGCTACTCATAAAGCTATGCAGTGCCCCATTTGTTTTTTTTTCTGCCAACACCCCTAGCTCAATGTCACTGTCATACTTTCCATCTCCCTTAAACTTTGAACCCAAGTACACAAATATATTTACTTGTTCCACTCTTTCTACCTTAATCAGAACTTCAGTTTGTCATGTTTTCTTTTTCTTTCAAAAACCATTACTTTGGTTTTGCTTAGATTTATTTTCATCCCCTTGATTTTTAGGGCATTATGCAATGCCTTTTCAGATGACGCTAATATGACTTGATCATCGGCTTAAAGAAGGGATTTGACGATTGAATTATTCATTTTCAATCCCTACGCACTCTCCTTCAAATCTTTTAAACAATCATCTATGTATAAGTGAAACAGCCATGGCGAAGCCACACATCCCTGTCTCACACCATTTTCGATGTTAAACCATTCAGTGCAAGCTCCGTTTATCCTGACACAAGCAGTGGAATCCTCGTAAAGTGATTTCAATGCTCATATTAAACTACCGTTCACCCCATACGTAGACAATTTACTCCTCACCACTCTGTCATAGGCCTTTTCCAAGTCTATAAAAGCGCAATAGACCTGACTTCTAGCCAAAAAATTTTCGACTATACCTCGTAATGAAAAGACCTGATCCATACATCCTACTCAAGTTAATTAAACAAACATTAAAGTACTGTCACTGTTATTTCTTCGCATCAACCACTGGCGACTCCAAAGTGTTCGCTTTGATTTGTTTTTTTTTTTATTTTAGAAGTTTTTCAACCATTATTAAAGTCGCAGTAGCAATTCGTCTACGATGCATTACCATTAAATTTATAATTAAATTTTAAATATAACTGTCAAGCTAGCAAAACAACAAGCAAGCTCGAAATCCAGTACCGTGTGAATGCTCCATGTTTAACATTCATCAACATTATAACGATAAATAAATGTTTAAAACATGTCACTTTATCTATTTGTGTTGGCTAAAAATTTGATAATTATATTAGTTATTGATAAAAGTTAAAATATGAACCAGTCTATTTTATACTGATGCTTTAACATAACCAGTTCTGTCGAATCGTTAGTTCCAGTTGTACAACTAATTAATGTCGACGAACGTCGAATGTTAATTATCGCCGTTTTTGTTGGCGACTGAACCTCACTGATACGAACTAGCAGTTCTAAATAGTCATACAAAAACTGTATAAAACCCATCCGAAACGTGTCGCTTACCACTTTACAGATAAATTTGGGTTGTGCGCGTAGTCGAAGGAAAATAATTTTACAGAATTAAAAATAATGAGTTTATAAGAATACTTTATAAAATACATTGTTCCGGTGACCTTTTTTGTTTACGCTTAACATATCAGTTTACTAGTTTCTTTAGTCCGAAAATACAAATAAAAAATAATGTATACTAAAGTTTTCGTAGTTTTGATTGCATTCATCGGTGCTCATTTTGTAGTGGCGGTGGATTGGAGCACATGCAGTAAGTACCCACCCACCTTCTTATTTGTTTTATTTGAATCGGTACATTTTATTTATTTAAAGTTTAAATGATTTTCAGTGGTTGCAGCGTCAATGGTTGCGAAATTTATCCGTAAATTACAAAAACAATCAATTTTGCGTCCCAAATCCATTAGGATAGTTTTGATACAATTTTTGCGGTTAATTACTCAAATTTAAATTTTTTTCTTTGATAATTTTGACATTTTTGTTATTTACAGATTATTCTATTTTTTTAAATATTTTTAAGTGCACAAAGATTCAAAAATTTGCCGTTGGTCAATTAAAACGATCATCAAAAAAATATTTTTTACCATCATTTATAAATTTATAGCAACTAAACAATTAAAAATATTTCTTAAATACAAAAAAAATATTAAAAACGTCTAACATCCCTCGCTTAGTCTTTGGGTAAGTTAATGATATTTTACCCAGAACTTTAGTCACAACTTTTATCAAAAGGTCTTTTTTTTACCCTACACCTAAGCAAAGCATACATACATATAGTCACGCCTTTTTCCCGTAGGGGTAGGCAGAGACCACTTCCGCTACGGTTTTTACACACATCTTTTCCTTCGTCTACTTTCATCAGTGCTCTCATACATGCTCGTCGGTTGTTGGTGATCTGATGTTGATCTGATCGAGATATGTTCGCCGAGATCGACCTCTACCGACTTATCCATTTACACTCGCCTTATTTATTTGTTTCGTCAATCTTCCTCCATCCATCCTTTCTACGTATCCAAACCATCTAAGCATTCCTTATCTATTTTTCTGCCCACATCTTCTTTTACACCACAGCGTTCTCTTATCTCACTATTTTTTACTTTATCCAACCGAGTCACTCCGGGTATACTTATCTGACTACTTATCTCCGCAGTATTAATCCTATTTTCATGCTTCTTCTGTCAAACCCAACATTCACTACCATACAGGTGTGGAAACCAACGAACCTCTATGCACAGCTATACATGCCTTTTTGACACTTTCTGGCTGTTTATAAAACTATGCAGGGCGTCATTCATTTGTTTTCTTGGCAACATCCTTCGCTCAATGTCACTGTCATACTTTCATCTCTCGTAAACTTTAAACCCAAGTACACAAATTCATTTACTTGTTCCACTCTTTCTTCCTCAGTCGAAACTCCACAGATTGTAATGGTTTCTTTTCTTTCGAAAACCATTATTTTCGTTTTGCTTACATTTATTTTTATCCCTTTGATTCTTAGGGCATCATGCATAACATTATGCAATGCCTTTTTAGGTGACGCTAATATGACTTGATCATCGGCGTAAAGAAGGCATTTGACGATCAAATCATACATAGACAATTTCGACCACAATTCACTCCTTACCACTATGTCATAGGACTTTTCCAAATCTATAAAAGTTCACTAACCTTCTGACTTCAGCCAAAATTTTTTTTGACCATACCTCGTAATGAAAATACATCTCCTTCTTCTTCTCAATCCTGCATGCACATCCCATATCCCATAAGCAAAGCTTAGTTGCAAATATTGTAAATGTTTTTAATTCTGAAGTAAATTTTGCTGTGGCACACATCTTTTTGGTATTGAAAAAAACCATGCAAAATGTGGTGCAGTCCTAGCAGAAGAAATTATACAGACTGGCATCAGTGAAGAACAACAGGGGTTTCGACAAAATAGATCCACCACAGATGCAATATTCATTTTAAGACAAATAGTGGAAAAAGCCATTGAGCACAACAAAATTGTCTTTATGTGCTTCATTGATCTAACGCAAGCCTTTGAGAGGGTTAGACTTTACGATGTCCCGAAATTATTAAAGGAGAGGAACTTGAATCTCAAAACAATTGATATCGCTAAAAAAATTAACATCGAAAATAGTACCTTTATAAAAGCAAACTAAGCTTTCCAACAAGATACCAGTCTTAACAGGAATCAAGCAAGGGAAAAGTCTTAGCCCAATACTCTTTAATATCTTAATGGATAAGATCATCACGGAAATAAAATAAAATAAAAAGGATATAAACTGGGCAAGAAAGAATTTAAAATAATTTGCTACGGTGACGACGCGGTGATAATATCAGAAGATGAGGACAATCTGCAAAAACTACTTTACAGATTCGAAAAAGTTGCAAAGGAATTAAACACGGTAATCTCTGTCCAGAAAACGAAGTCTCTGACAATATCAAGAGAACCGAGAAGGTGTAAGTTAGCGATCTACAATAAAAGTGTAGAACATATTATGTCTTCCAAATAACTAGGCGTTTATATATTACAAGTAATAGAAATCTTAAAGAAGAAATCCGAACACAAACAGTAGTGGCAGCTAGGATATTAGGATATCTCTGGGACTTAGTATGGAGAAACAAACATATGAGTATTGAAGGCAAAAGCGAATTTTCAAGACGTGTCTAAGACCTTTTATGATTTACGCCACAGAAACACGAGCAGAAACAGCCGCTACTAAACAACTGCTAAGAACAACCGAAATAAAGACGCTAAGATTAATTACGGGCAAAACGCTTAAAGATAGCGATATCAGAGACCAATGTGACATTCCAGACATTGTAAGATGGTCCATAATAAGACGAGCATGGAGAGAACACGTCGACAGAATGGCTGATAATCGACTACCCAAAATTGCAAAAGATGAGAAACCAACCAATCGTAGACCTCTAGGAAGACCCCCCAAACGAAGGTTCGAAAGCTGGACATCGGAGTCACAACTTAGGCTACAGCTTTGAAAAAACAAGACATTGTCTTAAAATAAGAAGTAGATAGTGTGGTGCACAAGGTTTCATGAGAATTGGGCGTAGTAGGGGAAAGTTGCCTAATTTTTGATACCGTTTTGAAATGAGCAAAAAAATGTTGGAAAAAAAGTATAAAAGAATAATTTTTTTTGTGCGACCTCTATGCCTTGGGTTGTAGTAAAACAAGAGATAGTCCAAACAAATATAATTATCATTGTTTTTTTAATGTAATGAGAAAACTAAACCAAATACATTTTTATCTAAATAAAAGAGAGGCTCCCAATTTCGGATCATCATCATCATCAATCGACCAATCGCGTCCACCGCTGGACATAGGTCTCCCGTAGCTTTTTTCATCCTTGCCGATCCTGTGCTGCCTCTATCCAGCTGGTCCTTATCCTTTTGATGTCGTCGATCCATCTGGTTGGTGGACGGCCTCTACTTCTGTATGCGTCTTGGTGCGGTCTTCACTCAAGTATCTTTTTTGTCCAGCGATTGTCCGAAAGTCGCGCCACATGACCGGCCCAGTTCCATTTTAAGGTATACGAGTAACCGCGTCTGTCACTCCGGACATCTCCCTTAATGTTATATTTGGGATCCTGTCTTTTAGCGATATACCTAACATCGACCTCTCCATTTTCCTCTGCGCGATACTTATTCTATTTTTTGTGTTCTTTGTGAGGGTAAGTGTTTCAGCACTGTATGTAAGTACAGGCAACACGCACTGGTCAAATACTTTACCAATTTCGGGTACAGTGTCCGGTATTATGGGCAATTTTTTAGAATCAGATTATTTAACAAAATTCACACAAATACTTTTTCTCCTTTGTCTGAGTTAGCACGTTCTTCATGGTTCCACTTAAAGCACTTCATGCAACGTATCCACTGCTCACCTTGTACGTCTTTCGAGTATAAACCGTTGCAAAGCATGCATTCTATGTCGCTATCGTCAACGTCCATATCCGAAACCTTATCCAACTCTGGCTTACTTCCAGAATATGATAAATCATCATCGCTACGATAATTGGAGTGGAGTATGCGAAGGCCGATAAATATTGCCTAATACAACAGCAGGTTTTCTTGCCCAATTACAACAAAAGTTCTTTCAATATGTGTGTTTTGGAATCTGGTATTTTCACAAGCAACATGTCTTCCTTGTCGTTTATTAGATTCATTGACATATTTGTAAGACCTACACGCACCGGCTAACACAATAATTGTTGCTACCTGAAAATAAAGCAAATTAAGTTGATACCTTTATATCCTACAATCGTAATATTTTGTTAAAATTACCTTTAGCATTAGATATGTTTCATTATCTGCTTGTTGATCTGCTCGCTGCTGAAGACGTCTGATTTCTTTGCTTTATAACTTTTAAGAAATGGGAAAGTGGCTATGTTTACATTTCTCTTCACTGAAATGATACTTTTCAACATAGAGTAGATGCTCCACAGGGTAGAGGGTTTAACAGTTTAACAGATTTTTGCGCCAAATAAGCCAAAATTCCATCCCCTGTACCTAATAGTTTTCCATTTCTTCGTGAACAAATCATACACTTTTTCGTACCTGGACTTTGATTTTTCAGACAAAAATTGTAATGTAGCAGCAACTGCTGCATTGTAAATTTCATAAGGCACATTTTCCAACTCACTATCGCTATACCGCCATACGCGTACTTCCCGGATTAGGCCAGAAAAATGCTACTTTCTCAAAGAAAAAGCGTCCGAGAAGTAGGTACTTCCCGGGCGGTTGCCGAAAAAATTACTTGGCTTTATAGCTATAAATACATCAAATACATTCTCCGTGTTTAAAAATAGCAGGATACCAATTTTCATGGGGATCGGTGAACCGATATAGAAGTTGGTATGCTGCAGCACCACTTGGTGGGGAGCTGCAATAAAATGGATAACGAAAACTAATTCTCCACGAAAAAATACATATACATGCCAATTTTTAAGATGATTGGTAGAACGGTGCAAAAGTTGGTATTCTGCAGCGCCACCTGGTGAGGAGCTGCAACAAAGAAGATAGCACAAAAATCTTCTTTACAAAAAATACATATACATGCCAATTTTTATAGTAATCGGTTTAACGGTGTTGAAGTGAAACAATAACATATACAAACATCCATTTTTATATAGGTACCTTATACAGATAAGTCCCCTGACATGAATTATCATTTTAAAACGCCATTAGAAGCTTAAATTTGACTAGAGTTAGAGTATCATTAAGCAACTATATCTTAAAAGAGAGTACTTGCAGATTTGATGAAGAATCTTTCTTCGTTGTTCTATAGTAAAGTTTCTATATATAAGAAGCTGTCTTCTTTGGCTTTGTTAATTAAAACCACAAGGGACTCCAAGCAAAAGTATTCTTATACTGTCAAGCTCCAAACACCTTCTTACTAAAATATTCGTTTCTATACAGTGCTTCCAGATTAGTCAGTCACTTCAATGTTAAGTTTTTCATTGGTTTTCTTTAAAAGCGTTCGATTAGATTAAATTTCCAGGAAGAGAACAACACATGGTGGTATTAGTGGTGTGACTAAAAAATGTACTTCTTTCCGATAATTTTTTGATAAATTTTGTTTTTGTACGACTGTACTCTAAATAGCGCTTGGTATGAGCATATTTTTCAACATCTGCAAAATAAAATGTTATCACAGTTTTTGACCTTGGACCTCTATATTTATGACCATTTAGTTGTTTATCAATAAATGTATTTGATTATAAATAAAAGTAGATAATTCTTCTCCTACAAATTATGCTTTTGTAAAAATTTTATGGATTTATCATTATTAACATCAAAATATTCCCATAAAGTTATTTTGCTAACAAGAACATTTTACTGGTTTTGCTAAAATTATAAATTTAAATTATTTCAACACTGTGTTTTAAAAAAATGAGGCAGCAGATTATTTGCAGATTATTTTGTAAAATTAAAAAACAAGTTCTGATAAATGCAGTGGGCAATACCATCAACGAAAATAAAGGCTGTATTAAAATGTTTAATACTTAATTGTTTAAAAAATTTTTTGCTGCTCTGTAGCAAAATAATAAAAAATTCTGCGAATACTGTCAATCCCTATCAACTTTACATTGACTTTAAGCAAGCTTATTGTTCTCCCAGTAAGAGAATGAACATGGTTGTATAAAACACATCCCATTTGTCCAGCAACTCTTTCTATCAACTTCAAAGAGTGCATATAATTAGTAAAAACTTGTCTTTTAATCAAAGATGTATGTTGGGCGGTGACCGACTGGTGGGTCCTTTTTTTCTACAAGGCAATTTGACTGGCGAAATGTATTTGCAATTACTGGGAGACGCCATTGACCCAGCCTTGACTGATATATATAAAAATAATCCACACGCAATATGCGGCGATTGGTCGTCACTATTTAGACCAACGTTTGCATTGCATTGCATTTGGAGAAGAGGCAGTATTGAATGGCCTCCACGATCGCCAGATTTATCGTCCCTCGATTTCTTTTCGTGGGGACATCTTAAAAATAAAATCTATAAAATACAACCCGCGTGATTGGAAGATTTGCGTCAAAGAATCGTTGACGAGTGCCGTCGAATTACTCCGGAAATTCTTACGAATGTGCGTGAACGTTTTGAACAAAATCTTTATAGTTGTATGGATGCGGGCGGTCATTAGTTTAAACTTTTAATTAATTAAGTAGTAAGTAAGCAACTAAAATAATTGTAATTTTAACGTGTAGTTTTTTTTAAGTTTTGGGAGAAAATGTAAAATTTGAAGACCATTTTAAAGAGAATTGTCAGAACTTTCAAAAGACCTCTTATTTGAATACCACTGCCATTTAAAAATGTTGGGGTAATTCTTATCTTCGCTTGTGGTTGAAAGTAGTGAAGTCAAAAATCAATAATCGATCTAAGCGTGTTTCCAAAATGTTGACGAGGTCCCTGCAAATGGCTCTGTTTCGTTTTCGATTGGCCACCCTGTATAAAATCTCCATTAACTTAACGTTATTTTAAACATTTTGAAAAATACTAGCCAAACCCAAAGTCGCGAATAACAATCGGTTTGTTATTCTCGGCCTGAAAGTATTTCGTTTAATACTTTATCATTGCCCGTTTTGGATGACTCTTATAATCAGTTATGTATAAACAAAAAAAATTACTGCCAATCTCACGATACCCTGCAAACGTTTTTTATTTAGCAGAATTAATTGCACTCTTTTATACCAACCAAGAATAATGTGACAACTCAGTTGATTAAAAATGCATACATACATAAAGTCACGCCTTTTTCCCATAGGGGTAGGCAGAGACCACTTCCTTCCACTTCCGCTACGGTTCTTGCACACATCTTTTGCTTCCTCTACTTTCATCAGTGCTCTCATATATGCTCGTCGGTTGTTGGTACTCTGGACTTGGCCTTTCTTCAAAATAAAAATAAATGATATAAATAAATATATAAACAGTCATATCTTTTAGGTAAATGTTAAAAACAAAAAATAGATCAGTTGTAAACAACACGCGTGAGATTAACAACTTTTTCCTTTTTCGAAAGTATCAATTGTCGTCGGTTAAATACTGTTGTACTTTTAATTAATTATTAATTTTCCAAATACATGTAATATTACATATATACATATTTAGACTGTTTTAAAAAAATCGATAATTTTTTTTAAATTATATCGAAAATATTGTTGAAAATGGTGAAAAAAAAATCCTGTGAAAGTCTTAAACGGATTTCGTTCTTTAGCAGAGGAATATCTGTGTATCTTTAATTAAATGTTTTTATTTATATTGTGCTTTGCTTTAATATCAACGATTTAGCACATGTTTTATTAATTGTGATTTTGAAGTTTAGTCAAAATATTGTTAGTAAAATATATTAAAAAACGGTAATGAGTTAAAGTGTTTTAAATGGGTTTTTTAATTAAGCTATCGTTGTAATTTTATCTTTCAACACTTTGTTTTTTACTCTTGTTAAATTTTAAAAATGTAAGCTGCAAGCAAGTTATATATCCTTTATCTGGTGGTCTATCGTGATGTTGAGGTAATTTTACAGCATGAGTATGAGTAAGGAAGGCACATAATTACGATTGAAGTGTACTGGGCCTATAATAAGTGCCCACTTTAAGCCATAATCTTTCAACACATTCCTCCTACATTTGAATAGATTAGCCAGCCCATCCGTAGCTTACTAGGCACTGAGAGCCTTGAAAAAGTCGTTTTTTATTGTTTTTCGTTCAGGTACTATAGAATATCAAATAATTGTTAGTATGTTACTAAAATGTATATTAATAACATCCGTAGCGAAGTATAGGTAATCAGCTAGTTATATATTACATGATAATGTAAATTAAAGTCGCACGGTTGTAACCATGGTTTTTAAATACAAACACTGATATAAATAACTTAAATATCGTCGAAAACCAGTTGTACCACTGGTCTATTATTTAACTGCTAATTTTTAAAGTATTGCCAGAATTAACTTTTTAGTGGCAGTCTCCTGATTTTCACCTGTAGACTTTTTTGTAACATCTTTAAAGAACCTTCCTGAACTACAATTTAGCTCCACGGGTCAATCATTTAACTGCCAATTTTCAGAATTGTTAAAGTATTTCTAGAGTTAACATTTTTGTGTTAATTTCTTTAAGATCTGCTATAGACTCTGCAGCCTCTTTAATAAACTTCTGAGAGGTGATAAAATACACCCTTGTCCAACTCCCTTTTTGATATCTGCTGTTCTGGAAATACGATTGTCAATTTTGACGACTGCTCTACTTTGTTCATTTAACTTTTTTATGAGATTTACCAGACGAGTAGGTACTCCCGCAACGCACAAGCTCTCCTACAACTTTGACCATTTTACATTGTTGAACGCTTTTTCGTAGTCGACAAAACACATATATATGGGTGCATAGTATTCCCTGGCATTCTCCATAAGTATTCGGACGTTTAGTATTTGTTCTCGTGTACCTCGCCCTTTGACAAATACTGACTGTTCAGGTGCTATTTGGTAATCGAGGAAGTGGACCAACCGAGATCGAAGAACATACAGCAATATTTTGCTCGCATGTGAGATCAGGAAAACCCGACGATAATTGTTACAGTCCATCGTTGATCTCTTCTTATGAATGGGGATACAGGATACAGACCATTCGTCTGGCCACACTCCGTTGTTCCAAATTGCTGGCATAACAGATGTAGGTATTTAATGTTCCTCTCCTCAAGTGCCTTTCAGACCTCCGCAGGGATCGAATCTATTCCGTTGGACTTTTATTTCTTGCTCTGATTGCTGCGACTACTTCACTCAAAAGGATATTCGGTTCATTTTCCGGGATTATTTGTACAAGAGATTCGTAATCATCATCATAGAGTGATGTACAGTACTTTTTCCAGACGTCGAGCACATCGTTTATATTAGTTATTAGGGTTCCGTTCTTATCTTGGACCAAGCCCTAGGTTTAAAGTTACGAGTGATTATTTTAATTTTTTTAAACAGGTCTTTGGTTCGATTAATATTTTGATGTTTTTCAATGTCTTTACATAGATCTTGGTAATACGAATTCTTGTCTTCCCTGCAACGTCTCTGTATATTCTCTATGTTGTTCGCTTCTCTTAGCGTCGTCTAGACCGTTTTATTTAAGTTTCCTCCTTCTCTCACATAGAGCTAGAGTGTCATCTTCTATGCAGGCTGCCTTCTGACGACACCGGAGCCTCGATTTTCTTTAGTCATTGTTGTCTCTAATATCGCTATTTTCACGTTTCCCCATAGCTGATTTGCGGTACATGTATCTGAGTTAAACTTAACTTTTTCTATTTTTTGGGTTACTAACGAGTTAAATTTATCTATTTCAGTTAGTAGGGTGATTCTAGGATTTTAGGCTTTGATACCAACAGTATAAATATGAGCCCGGCAGTCAACGTATTAACCACCAATTTTTGTTTTAAATTGCTAGAGTTTACATTGTTTGTGGTAGTTTCAGATTTTTTGCCGTAGACTTTGTAGCCTCTTTAAGTAACCGCTGTTAATTACGATTTTATACCACTGAAGTATCAGTTAACTACCAATGTTTTTTAATTTTTTTTAAATGAAAAAAAAATGATCTAAAACTAACGTCAATATTTCTTAACATCCGTCAAAAAAAAGTAGTTTTAATCTATAATGTATAATAAACATATACATTAAATTATCCTACTTTGTACAAAAACAATAAGTTGCACAATAAACATACATGTATATACAGTCATGGATCATTTAACTTGTTCCACACACCTAAATGCACCTCTTATTGTATAATTTATTAGGCTCGTTGATTTGTTTATGTTTTTTTGTTCCTGTTGAAACTAAAATGATAAAGTATTCGTTTCAATTACCATTTTATAATTATTATCATAAATTTGTTTAATAATGTATTTATGAAAATAGTCTCAGAAGTACCCGATATGAAAAAATATTTGTGGAACAATGCAAAACATTGAGGTGTACTGAAATCAGTTGACCAGCTCAAAATATAATAAATACTCGCAGTAACTAATCAAGTGCCCTGTTTATTTGTCGGCGTCCGAGAGTCGACCACAATTAGGGTACAGATTAATGAGCGCTTTTTCGGCCTCCGCCTTTGTCTAGTAAATTCCCGAACACCGCATCACGTCTAGAGGTTTCGAGGTGGTAGAACCAGTATAACAGAACCATTGTTCCGGCGCTTTTGGGAAAAAGGTCGAATAGTGCCTTTGAAATATAAAAAGGAGAGCGGCCGCGAAGAGGTCAGTCTTAAAAATGTCTTAAAACCATACGAAACAAAATAGGAGTACGAGACGTCGTTGAGACTATTCTTTATCTGAAATGGAAGTGGGCAGGCCACGTAGCCAGAATGAGAGATTGTAGATGGACGATAAAGGTTATAGAATGGCGACCAAGATCCGAAGCTTTTAGAAGTAAAGGCAGAGGAAACTGGATTCAATCTGCACAAGATCGAAATACGTGGCAAAATTTGAGAGAGACTTTTATTCGACAGTGGACAGTATAAGCTCAAGATGATGATGATGATGATGTATGATATGCCAAGAAAGAAATCGCAGTGTTCGACCAAATGAGGTGATCTACAACATGTTATTAGATGACCGTAGACTAAAAATGCCCGAGCTAACAGTTATGAAACATGGGTCCATCACTTTACACCTGTGAGATCGAAAAATAGTTAAAACAATGAACCGAAAGAAGAGAATCGATCTTAAAAACCATTTTCATCTGCAGGCAAGGTCATGGCGTCAGTTTTTCGGGATGCACGTGGTATAATTTTTATCGACTATCTCCAGAGAGAAAAATATACAAATATACAGCGAGTATTATGCTAACTAATTGCATCATTTAAGTGATAAATTTAGGAAAAATACGGCCACATTTGGCGAAAAAGATAGTTTTGTTTAATAAAGATAATGTACCAGTTCACACATAGGTTACCGCGATCGCCAGAATCAATGAGTTAAAATTGGAATTGCTTTTTTAAGCACCTTATTCGCCAGATTAATTAAGTCACTGTGATTATTTTTTATTTTCAAATTTTGAAAAAATTACTCAGTGGATAAAGATTTATTAACAATAAAGAGGTGGAGTTTGCGGTTGTTGGTCATTTTAAGGAGCTCGGTGATTATCACTATAGACAGAATATTGAAACTGTTGAAAATTTCGTTATTTTCAACTGCAGAATGTTTGTTCAATCCATTCCTTGATTTTAAAACCTCATTATTACAGCCGATAGACGCGTACTATAGGCAACCAATTATACATAAAAATCACAAGCAAAACCAATAGAAAAGCTGTTGACCACTTTCGTTTGAGAGTTCAAGCAAGCTTCGCTTAGAAACCCACGCGGTATCATTAATTTTTGAGTTTTAACAAAAATGTTCATTTTTACTGCAGTAATAGAATAAAATGTGAATACCATTAAGGAAAAAATACAGTTTAGGTCGACAGCCAGTGACAAAATTCTACAGGATAAAAGAGACCTGAATTTTTAAATTAATCATGTTTTAAATAGACGACAAAATGGCGTCTCTTGTATAGCATCGTAATATACTAAACAGGGTAATTATATAGTTTTAATTTTCTTGAAAAACAAACCAACGTGTAATGGACAGGATGACCATGCTATAACCCACAATTTTGCAAAGTACAGTAAAGCAGGACAAATAGAACAGCGGCCAACCCAAGCTATCGAAGATTTAACATCTCATCGAGGCACGGCGAGATTTTACAGACCAGACCAGAAGAAGAATATTTCATTTCACCTGTTTCCCAGCGTCGAACCGCTTCTTTCAATTGGGCTTTGGAGAGTCCACAGAAGAGTTCTGGGCCAGAAAATTGTGTATTTGTAGATAACTGCTAACTTGTGTTAAATTCGCATCACATCCACAACGAAATAACACTGTTGCCAATACTATCGTAGGAGCGTTAAACATACATACAACATATGGTTACGCCTTTTTTCCGTAAAGGTAGGCTGAGACCACTTCCTTCCACTTCCGCTACGGTTCTTACTCACATCTTTTGCTTCGTCTACTTACATTAGTGCTCTCATACATGCATGTCGGTTGTTGGTACTCTTGACCCGGTCTTTTCAGTACAATGTCGATCTGATCGAGATACGTTCGCCTAGGTCGACCTCTACCGACTTGGCCTTTCACATTTCTTCTTATTTCTGTATTTTTTCCCTGTTGCTTGACGTCGCGTCGACAGAAACTATTGATCATCGCTTGGAAAAATGTATCGAGGAATAAAGAAATATTTTCCTAAATTTTTTTGTGTTTTATTTGTTAAGTTGGGTAGTTCTGGGACTATTCTCCTTCCATCATCTAGAAATGTCTTCTTGTTAATTAATTTTTTTTTCAGATTCAACTGCTGGGAAGACGACAAACGTTGTTGTTGATGGTTGCACCAAAGCAAGATGCCCTCTTAAGAGAGGAACAAATGCTTCATTGTCCATAACATTTGATTCATGTGAGTAATTAACGAAAACCTTAAAATAATATACAACTTTAAAAGGTCTACATTAAACTCGTGTAAGAAGGTTCAGGTTTTAGAAGTAATGGTGAGCGTTAACCTATTGAACCACATCGTACAACGAAAAAAGACATTCTAGAGATATAAGACTAGCACGAAAAAATGTTAAAAAGAATCATATTACTTTAGTGCTATTAATAACTTCTGTGATGGGCAAAATTAAAATTGTTGGAATTCATTTCTTAATAACACGAAAACTGAGTTGGATCAATAAAAATTTTTAATCTTTAAGTGCTATTTTGTTTGGAAAAATTTAATTCATGCCATACCAAGTCGGTTCATTTATTCACTCTCTACTTAAGGGTCCTTCTGCCTTGAGTTATTACGTAATTAGCTAACTCAACAACATCTTATAGTGACCATATCAATATTAAAAATCTTTTATGTTTTAAATAAATTGATTGACTTGGCAATCGCACTAAACAATCTAATTTAATATAATATGTATTACTTGTGAGATACATTGGGTTTTCATGCGATGGCCAACTCAATCTATATATTTAAAACAAAAGATTTTAATATTGATATGGTCACTATAAAATGTTGTTAGGTTAGCTAATTACGTGATAACTTAAGACAGAAGGACCCTTAAGTAGGGACTGAATAAATTAACCGACTTGGTATAACATGGATCTCACAACTTTTTACTGTAGAAGAACTGAATTGGGAGACTTCGTGTTTTTTACAAGTAATTTTTTTGATGGCATCTCATTTCTTTTTGTAGATAGTTCTACTTTTTTTCCTTTATAATACATATACAGGTACACTGATTCATTCACTGCAAATGTAACTTAGTAATCCTATATATTTATATTTTTACGTTATTAATTTTGTTATAACATTAATTATTATGTTAAAATGTTTAAATACTTATAAAATATAACAATCTTTATTATAGTGTGGGGATTTAAAGGTTAAATAAACATAAAAATAAAATAAAATTTTGTTATATTTTATTAACACGAAGCTCGGCCTTTGATCTGTAAAAGTGACACGGGGGTATTATTTTTTTACAACGAAATCGAAATACTACACCTAGCAGAGTATTTCTTTGTAAACAATATTTTTTGTTTTTCCTTCGGGTGCTAGAATCACCAGGCTACTCTGTGCGCTTACTCTGGAGCATGCCTCATGCAACTGAGAAGCGTGAGAGAAGCTTTCTCTCAACCTGCTTTCTGCAGGTTTATCGTAAATATTATTAATGTTTGGGTAAATTTCAGCTATAAGCTCTTCTACAGTGGAAGCAATTGTACCCAACTCTGTAGGGATAATTACTTATTATCCAGTTCCTGAAAATCACAATTTCCTATTTTAGGCAACAGGTCTGAGAACTGTCCGACAGTAAAATCTACCCTAAGATGGACTCTTATACTTTTGGTAAGGCTCAGTTTTGTCATTGAATGCCACAAAGGCCGCTGCACGCACGCTTTAACTTCGTCCGCTCGCGTTCCTCTGGGCACTACTGGTAAAGTCAGCCGGAAATCGCCTGCTAACTATATGCACCGCCAGACGTGCCTTTTTTGACACTTTCTGGCTATTCATAAAGCTATGCAGTGCCCCATTCATTTGTTTTCCTGCCAACACCCTTCGCTCAATGTCACTGTCATACTTTCCATCTCTAGTAAATTTTGAACCCAAGTACACAAATTCATTAACCCCTCAATCGAAACCCCACAGTTTGTCATGCTTTCTTCTCTTTCAAAAACCATTACTTTCGTTTTGCTCACATTTATTTTCATCCCTTTGATTTTCAGGGAATCATGCATAACATTAACCATCGCCTGCAACTCCTCTTCAGATAACGCTAATATGACTTGATCATCGGTTACAGTTATCCTTCCTATTTGACAATTATTATTCCTTATATCTTGTAAAGATCTATTTAGGGCTTCGAAACCCCCGTTATGAGCCATAGTACTCTTATCCCAAACAATTAATTTCGTTTTGCGGAGTACTTCTGCCATATTACTTTGTTTGGGTATATTGCAGAGTGGGTTTTCGGTTTGTATCAACTCGAGAGGAAGTTTAAACGCGGAGTGTGCAGTCAAGGTATAACGTAAGTTTTTCATTCAAATATCCAAGAACAAATAAAATTGAAATTTCGAATCCTAATCCGATTTAATAATTCTTTTATATTTGACATTCCAATTTTAAAGAGTATTGCATTGCACCCAGCTTTTATGTGAGTTCAACGTTTTTTGAATAAAATCGGATTGAGTTTTCAAACATGTGTCAAAATAAAATGTAATTGAAATAAAAAGCACTAAGGAGTATTGATATCAACTTCGATGCAAATCACACTCAAAATAACTTTTTATCCTTTTTTAACCCCGTTAGGCGATGAGTTTCAATAAAATATGAAACATATATTTCATCATTTCTGTTTTCCGTTTTTCACTTCCTTAGCGGCACAATTTTGGAAAATCCTTTCTTATCGGATGCATTCGTAATACAACACACCCTCCAAGTTTTAGGTCTCTACGATCAGCAGTTTAGGCTGTGCGTTGATCCGTTAGTCAGTCATTCAGAACAAAGCATTTTATATGTATAGATTACAAAGTTATTTATGCAGTTGGTGTATCCAGAAAACCGGACCGAAATTGCAAAATATTTTAGTTTTTCCTTAATTTATACACTAAACACTAATTGTATTCTAAATTTGAAGCTTCTATGTTTGCTAGAAGTTCCTTAGAGTTTTGATGATCGGTCAGTCAGTCAGTGAGTGAGTGACAAAATTAAGAAACTTTGACCAGTTATAATTTTTAAACTACTGGTTCAAACTAAATGAAATTTGAAATATACCGTGTTTATACAATGCCTGCTTGGTTACTGAAAATAAATTCAGGCTTCTAGTTTTATCGACAACGAAGTTATAGGGGTACGAAAATGACCTGAACTGCTTCTTTAAAATTTGAAGCACTTAACCTAAAAAATTTGAGGTCACTTTTGTTTTAATAAAAAAGTGTATGTAATTGACGTATTAATTTTCATGAGTTATTTTGAATGTAAAGAAAAAGTTTACGATTTTTTAAAAAGAGTAGTTCAAATTTTTATTTTAAAAAAGTGGAAAACTAAGCGTCTTTCTTAGAAATTTTTAATATATGTGCTTCTGTGTGTTTAATGATATCATTATTGATAAAATAAATATAAATAAAAATTAGTAAAGAAAAATAATTTATTGTTGCAAGACCTAGTCTATCAGAGTTGATTTCATTGTGTAGGTATCAGTATTATTAGCATTATCTGTAGCTTCTAACGACCTTGTTTTTTATATTTAATTACTAATTAGATTAAGTTTATACCCAGTATTTAATGTCAAAGACAAACTATAATCGGATTTATTTGAACATCTGTTTTTAAAAATCGATTATGAACCATTTATGGTCGACCCTGACTTTCGACCTCTACAATCTATGAATATTATCTTTATCTAATGAATGAGCGATGGGCGCTCTGCCCCATTCAGTTATACATTTATAATTAAATTTTAGTTTAAGCTATTAAATCAGCTTTAAATTTTCAGATGTTACTTCGGATAAATTAACCGCAGTTGTGTACGGAGAAGTTATTGGTATAAAATCAAAATTTAATCTTCCAAATCCGGATGCATGCAATGGAGTAGGAATAAACTGCCCAATTAAACCAGATCAATCCTATGTGTACACGAACACCTTACCAGTAAAACAACATTATCCCAAGGTAGGAAAATAGATATTTATATATATATATATATTTTTTTTACTGAAAATAGTCGCAAAAAGGGTAGACCTATCGTGTGGGCCGCGGACGGCCCGCACTGCGACTATCAGAAGGGGGAGTGATTATAAAAGGGAGATGATTGTGAACCTGCTTTTTAAAAAGTTTCATGGTTCTCTGGAAGAACTGATTTTGGAAGCTTGTTTCATTCTGCCGCAGAATTGATCCTTGTAGTGTCAGTCTTGAGAGTAAATGGGTGAGACTGATCGGCGTGCCGAGTTCTTCGGCCGAATGTGGCCAGTGGTGGTACAAGAGTTTTTCTTTCTCTGGAGCATCTGCCATGGAAATATCAGTAGAGTAATGTCTTGTCTGCAACTCTTCTTCTATGTTCTAGAGGGTGAAGGGTATCTGTGAGAGTTGAGCTGTTTATCAAACGAATGGCTCTTTTCTGAATGGAATCTAGAAGACGAAGAGAATGCCTTGGTGCTGAACCCCAAATGTGCGAGCAATACTCCAGTAGAGGTCGAATTTGAGCCTTGTACGTCGTCACCAGTTGATCAGGAGTAAAAAACTTTCTAGCTATCCACAGAAAATATATAAAGTACGTTGCCAGGTTGAGAGATACTCAAACTCAAGTTTGCATTTTATTAATCGGGAAAAAATTTACAAACAATTTTGCCAAAGTTTTTGTTTTTGTTTAGTATTGACTTATATATTTTTTTGTTTTATAAGAGGAAAATCTTTATAGACACTCAGCGCTGTCAGCTGCTCTGAAAAGAGCGCTCTTCGGCGCTGAATAGTGTAAAACTCATTGAACGCTCGTTCAATGGTACCCACTAAATAACTCTTTGAATGTGTTTTTTGGACTATTGTCTCTTGGATGCTTAAGGATAATAAACACGTTGATTTGTTGATTTGCAAAAAGAATCTATTGAGGATGGTACGACCAGGGAGTATAAACTCTGCAATATAGATGCATTTATAACAGCAACAAATTATATAAAAAACCAGTGGACCCAAGATTGGTATAACTTCACAATATCCTCGTCTACGCAGTATGCACGAATTCAACCTAAAATCCACAACCAATTTTGGTTCAAGGATTTTTCTGTTCCTAGGAAATACATAACGACCATAATTATGTTGAAAATTGGACATGCTTGTTACCCTTCTCATTTATATAAAATAAATGTCCTTAACTCCAAACTTTGTCCTGAATGCCAAGTAGAAGGTGATCTAAATAATATTTTCTTTGAATGTTTAAAATATGCACCTGACACTCATAATCTGGTAATGAATTTAATAAAGAACAATATTTTTCCACCTTTTAATATATGTTATCTGTTATCTCTCAATCAAAAAAGTATCTACGATTTCTTGATGAAATTTATCTGTGAAAGTAAAGTATGCCTGTGAACTTAGTTAGAATTGTAACCTTTGTTTTATACCTACCAAACCGTGGTCTATTTTTGTGTGTAAAGAAAAAATGTCTTGATGGGCCCCTAGACGAGAAGCGAGTGACCAATGTTTTTATCCTCTTGTTGATTTCTTCTCTTATTTTACTTTGCTTCGTATAGGCTAAGAAGGTATGCATGGTATGTGTGAAAGCTTTTACTATTTACATAGATTAAATAAATCAAATTTTGTATGTGACTGGCTGAATGGCAACCGCACAAGCCAAAAAAAAAAAAGTCTCTTGGGTGGAGACAATCTTAGCCCTTGTGTAGTGTGAGTGTGTAAAAATGTTGTGTGTGTTTAGTGTTTTCAGTTTATTAACTGGGGAGTTTTATTTTGAAAATGGGGGGGGGCGAAAATTAAAAAATTCTACTTTTGAGGTTTTTAAGTTTGCCACTTTGATGACCTGGTATATAATCGAAATTCGATTGTATAAGCACGTTTTGGTGGGATTCGGCATTTTAGAAAAAAGTTTTGTGACGATTTTTAATGTATTCTGTAATCGTTTCGATTTTTAGGTCTTTGTGTAAATCTGAATTACGAATGTACCAGGGGGCATTTGTTATTTTTTATAGATAAGGACTTTGTTTTTGGGATTTAATTTGCTTCCATAGAACAGAAGATGTCGTTGTCTGCCACACATTTTGTTACAACGGGTAATTTGCGTGTTTATGTGAGAGTGTTTGACTTATTTGGTGATAATAGAGCATTTTATACTATACCGCTGATAAGACTGCCAAACCGCGTAACAGAACTCTGCAATACCGCGTATCTACAAAAGACACAAAATTGAGATTTGACGTCTATTTAGCCGTTAAAACAATTCCGCGTATCAGCAGTTGGCGTTACGATTGGCAAGTGTTTGGCAGCAAAGCCGCGTATTTACCGAATGCTAAATATTACTATTATTTATTTGTGAATATTTTTTTAAAATCTAATAAAGATATTGGTAAATTTAAGTCACATTCGTATAAAATAATAGTCATAGAAATCTCGAATACGTTTTGTTAAAACAATGTTTAATAATGGCCGAGATAATCAGTTTTTTCTTCCTCCTGTAAATATGTGAAAATATAGATACGCGGTATTGCTTAAGCCCGCTGTTTTCCTCAAAAGGGTAGGAAAGTATATCACCGATTAGTATTCTACTTCGGGAACCGTTACACATCCTGGGTTATATTTATAAGTTTCTTAGGTATTCCTATTTCCGCCATTGCATTTCACAGTTTGACATGCAATATGCTGTCGTATGCTTGTCTGAAGTCTACGAAAAGATGGTGGACATCCCGGTTAAACTCCCGAATTTTTCCAGCAATTGTTTTATGGTAAACATTTGGTCAACTGTTGATCTATTTTTTCGGAAGCCGCACTAATAGTCTTCAATACTTTCTTCTATAATCTAATGTGTTTAAATTTATATTTTCCTTGATTATTTTAAATTTATGCTCTCCTCTATTATAACCTAACCTATATGCACAGTTCCTTAAAACCTCTTCTGAATGCCCTCAAGCAAGTCACTCTCGGTACTATAGTATGGGTTCCATTCAGTATTCAGTAATGGATCTTACCAAAGAGCTGTTTGACAATGGTCACAATTAGAGTTTCTGCGAATGAATCCTAATATTTTCAAGGAGCTTGAAGATACATCATTTTTGACATTTTTGAATTAAATATTTTTCCTAGATCTTTGACATTATCTGTTTCACTAAGATCTGTTCCTTTGATTTTATATTCAAATTGTATAGAATGTTTCAATCTGCTAAAAGTGATCTTATGTCACTTATCGGCGTTCAACTGTAAATATTAATATCCTACCAACGTGAAAAATTATTTAGGTCATATTGCAATGATTCGGCTTTTTCCGAACTACTTATTGTAAGATCGTTAGCAAACAGAAAAAATTTACTCCGAAGAATACTACAATATACATCATATCGGCATTCATAGAGTTTTTTCTATGATGAATATCAAATGGCTTGACGAAAGATACAAAGCGTCTCTGAATCTGATAAAAAATGCATATTTTTACTTTAATATAGACTGGAAAGATGTTGGCAATTATAATTTTGACACTATGTAGGTACTTTTTTTCTACCTTTAATAACCAATGTACAGTGTTTACAGTGCAACAGAAGTACCTTGGCGGGCGACTAGCCTCTAAAATAACAAATATTTAGCTGAATATACTTCACATTCGTAAACTTCTTCCTCCGATTGTACTTGAGACTCACGATTACTGAAAATTTCGTCGTCGCCGATCGGATCGTTATTCGAATGTTTTCGTTTTGCGCAGATTTTGTGATCTCTCGCCCGCCAAGCTACTTCTGTTGCACTGTACATACTTTAATTGCAAAAAAAATGGTGGTAACCCTTCACAAAATATACATAGAATGCTCTCTTGTTATACTTTTTGTTATTTTTTTGTTTTATTTTTTTTAAGTTCCTGATTTAATCTAAAGGATTTATTTTAGCTTACCGTCGACATTTGGTGGGAGATCAAAAATGAAAATGGTGATTTAGTCGAATGCAGTATCATCCCAGCTCAGATAGTGTAATTAAGTATCATGTTTTTATAAATTTAAGTGAACAGTTTTTTTTAATTTATAATAACAAGACATTAGAATGAATTTTGTAATAATGTAAAAATATAAGCCTTCTATACATCTTCTATACATACCTTCCCTCCCCGTAAATCATCAGTAAAATTATTGGTACCTTTGTTTATTTTTTATTGTTTTAATCTGAAAAATGTCAAGTACGGTCGATATGAATTCCTATCTTTCGAATAAAGTAAAAACATAACATTCCTAATTGAAATGTGGATGGAAAAATAATGATTATTTATTTTTTAAAATAATTGCTTTTTAAAATACAACTGCACGATGGATACATTTACATATTTGGTAGTTAACGTAATAAAATGGTTAACATAGCTACGTCATACCCATAACAAACAAATACCCACAACCAGAAACAATGAAAGAAAGTTAAATCCAGAATTTTGTCTGATTTTTCCAGTAAAATATATGTCAATTATGACGCTTTCTTGTACTGTAAACGATTCCAAATCTATTGGTAAATGGTTTTTCGGGTTTATAGGCCGTTGCCATCGTAGTTCTGAGTTAATTTTAAGGCTGACGGTTTGTGGCATTTGTATGTCTCGATCGCAGGTTATAACGTTTTGGTGGGCGGGGCATATTTGAGGGCTGTTCAGGAATTGGTCACGTTCCGGATATTCATACTTTTTATGTTTGTAAGGAAACTGCGTTGTATTTTTAAGTACAGGTACCCATGTTCTATTGATTTTAAGTGTTTCCTCAGATCTATTAAAGTTCTGCTGGTGTTTATGTATTTCAATCGCTTTTCTATAGAGCCTCGGGTAATATGCAGGTCTGTATGTCCAAGACAGCAGTTGGTTTGTGTTTTTTGAACCTGGTGTTAATGGACCGTTTAGTTGTTACAATGTAGACACTTCCACAAGTGCATGGAATACGATAAACATGGATTCCAAATCTTCTCTTTTAGCGCCTCTTTACATACTATTATCTTTATGTCACTTTGGCCTTTATCAATCAAACATCTAGCTACGCAACGGCGAGTAATAAACCCAACATTCACTACCGTACATAAGTTTAGGAACAAACACTCCTCAATGCACAACCAGACGTGCTTTTTTAACACTTTCTGGCTGTTTATAAATCTATACAGTGCCCCATTCATTTGTTTTCCTGCCAGCACCCTTTGCTCAATGTCACTGTCATACTTTCGGTTAATATCTGAACGCACAACTGTCAAGTTGACATTACAAAGTTTATATTTTTATTTCAGTTAATATTTTTGGTCTGGACCCCTGTTTTATGCTCGCATTTATTCCGTATTCGCAATAAAAAATAGTATGTGCAACCCGTGCGATGTTGTCGATTGCTTACACTCTCTCTCTAGCTTCGCTCGTGCATTCAACTTCGCTCTCGTGAGCAATCGCCAACTTATCGCACTAGTTGCACAATAAACTATTATTTAATTTATAATTTTGTTAGCAAATATCCATGTATCAACCTAAAAAATAAAATAAAATTTTCTTGAAAATAAAATTTCATACTTTAAACCGCTGTGACCACTGTTGGGAAACTTTTCTGGAGATAAGGATGTGTTGAATTAGCTTCGCTTATATTTAAGACAGATAAGTAAATGATGAAGTTTATTACTGTCTAAGTATCTTTAATAAGTAGGTATCGAATATCTTTAGAACAAACTAATATCTTATTAAAATATTCTATTGAAAGTGAATGTCCAGATTACGTTTTTTTTATTTTTGTCTTATAATGCATACCTTTGCTTATCAATTTATCATAATATCTACAAAAACAAGCAACGATATTTGATAATATTAAATAATTTAAATACTTCAATCTCTCTACCTCTAAATTACAAAAAGAATAACAAACATAGGAGAGTCCAGTGCATAGATAACGATAAAATTGTTTCTTTAGAATTGTGATTTGAAACTCGATTAAACGAAAAAGGACACTAAAAAAAGACAAACACATAAATCTAAGGGATTAAACCTGCTACAGAATGAGATAGAATACATTATACAGCGGTTCATACTACTCAGTCTCCTCTTTGTGCGGTGCTTCGTAGCCTTCCCACT
The DNA here is from genome assembly GCA_950111635.1 of Agelastica alni. Lineage (NCBI taxonomy): Eukaryota > Metazoa > Arthropoda > Insecta > Coleoptera > Chrysomelidae > Agelastica > Agelastica alni. Next base: position 22,412,874 of record OX467714.1, read on the forward strand.
CTTGTCTACTAAGCGTTGTAGATATGTATGCGCCTGTATATTGTCGAGCCAAAACGAGAGAGCAAGCATCGTTTAGTGAGTGTATATACAAATAGAAACGGTGAATCTTTTCCATTACGTGACCATTACGTCAGCAACAATATTCATATGAATCAAATCAAAACTTCTGTAGACTCTATAAAAATAATCGTGTATGATGTTGTTTGATTTATATTGACAGAAAGAGACAGTATGTAGAAAATATGTGTTGTATGAATCGTAGATTGGGTCACGTGATGGAAAAGCTTCACCGTTTCAACTGTATTTATCTCATTTTCTCAAATTTTATTTTTCTGAAGTTTCACTTCTATTGCGTGTGAACTGCGCACACACACACAGACACATAATAAAAAAAATTGTAACAGTACAGCACTAAAAAATCACCAAACATATTATTCACAAAAATTAAATCATTCTCTACGTTTTTCCACAGCAGCTATTTTAGGACACTTTAGTCCGTACCTATACAATCGCTACATTCATACCATACCATTTATGGATAGCGCCAACCTAGATAAATTTTAAACTTATATGGAATTACATTGAGATAACTGGAGTACATTGGTGCGAATAACAGAGTGACCCTACTATGGGTACCTGGGCACCAGGTAGTGGAGGGAAAAGAAAATGCCGACACCCTTGATGAATCTGCGTTCACTGGACCAGAAACGGTTTTTGGAGGCACCGCAAGTGCCGCCAAAACAATTATTTCGGACTGGGCGTAGAGGAAAATACTCACTTACTGGTCCGATATACCAGGGTTAACTCACTCAAAGGCGTTCTTACCTAAACCCTCGAGAAACACAGCTAAGCAGATCCTAGAATGGAGCAGGAATGACCTGCGACTTCTAACGGGTCTGCTTACAGGACACTGTCGTCTAAGATACCTCTTTGGAAGGATAGGTCTGAATCAAGAAACGGACTGTCGGTTTTGCTGCGTGGAAGATGGAACTGCTGAACATATACTATGTTTATGCTCCGGCCTGGGAAGAATAAGGTTCAACATATTTGGTTATACCAACCTAGAACCTACCGATTTCAAGAAAATCTCACCCCATACAACCATGAACTGGAGGGTTTTTGAACTGTTATTTGCAGCTGACAGCTGGACACTTTTACAACATGTCCCCCATAAATAAAACCCTCCTTAAATCTACCAGCATTTTCTGACTCTTAAGTCTAAACAAAAAGTAGATTTGTCAATATTGTGAAACTAGATTCGGTAACTTGAGAGATTAATTCGTTGGTAATTTGTAAGTTTACAAAACACTAATGTTTTTATTAACTATAACGAATACAAGTGGAAGAAACATTGAATTGGATCTATCAAATTTAATATCAACTATTAATAAACCTATTACTTTATTTGTAATTTTTATTAATGCAACAACGCACTGGAGTTTTAAAATTTTGTAAAACCAATATCAAAGAAAAGTAACTATATTACACAAAACAAAACAAAATTTACAAATATATAAAAATATATTATTTTTCTTAAGCTAGAATTTCAAAAATGTTACAAAAATAGGCACTAAACGAATTTATACTTACAGTTTTAAGAAATCAACAAAATATGGAATACATATATTGTAATAAAATTACACCAAAAGATTTAACAAAACATTTATACAATAAATAACAAAACTGACTAGTTTTTGAAAATGTTTACAAAAAAATGCTGGTAATAAAACATGTATCATATTATGAGTAATAATTACTTCTGTTTGTCCAAATACCATTGGCTGAATAGATTTCCATAGATAAAACGGACACAAGTTTTTGGTTGATAATTTTAGTCTTTACCTGATAGAAATTCATATATTATTTATATATTAAACCCAATTTTGTTTAAAAAAATATATTGGTAAATAAACAACTAGACTTACTAAACCTTTATTAACTATATCTTGAAGGTTATTTTAAATTTATCATGAATGTTCAGAAAAATATTCGTTTTCGCTTCTTGTTAATGTAGAGGTAGAGGTTGACCTCGGCGAAAGTATCTCGATCAGATCTAAATTATTTTGAAGGATAGCCAGGTTAAGAGTACCAGCAACCGACATGTATGAAATGTATGAAAGTGCTAATGAAAGTAGTAGAAGCGAAGGAAATATTGTAAACTTATTTTGACCCGTTTACTATAAATAATTTATAAAAAAAACAACTTGGACAATATTAAAAGTAAATATTACTCAAAATTATTCTGAAGGAAAGCCAGGTCAAGAGTACCAGCAACCGACAAGCATGTATGAAAGTGCTGATGAAAGTAGAAGAAGCAAAGGAAATATTGTACACTAATTTTGACACGTTTATTATAAATAATTTATAAAAAAAAATAACTTGGACAATATTAAAAGTGAATATTATTCGAAATTATTTTGAAGGAAAGCCAGGTTAAGAGTACCAGCAACCGACTAGCATGTATGAAAGTGCTGATGAAAGTAGAAGAAGCGAAGGAAATATTGTACACTAATTTTGACACGTTTACTATAAATAATTTATAAAAAAAACAACTTGGACAATATAAAAAGTAAATATTACTCAATTGACAATATACATTTTGTACAGGAATGATTATAATACACAATTTACAAAAGAAAAAATATTAATCTAAGTCTTAAACTAAAGTATTTACCAAAAATTAATGATTAACAAAAAATGTGTCACTTTATTTTAAAAAATGTGAAAGTATTAGTATTAAATAAGTTGAAAGTTCGAATCTTACAATTAGTTGAGTCCAGAATCTTTGTTTAACTTTTTACAAAAAAGAAGTTGGTCTTGCCAAGATTCCTTATCGCGTTATTTACTGTTGGGTTTAAATTTACATTACTGTTCCTAAAATGGCACCAGAAACAGTACCAAGACCTACGCAGAACACTTAACTAATAACTGGCAAATGGTTATTGTCAAAGACACCAAATAAAAAAGTTATAGATGCTTAAAGTAAAATTCAAATCATTTAATCAATAGAAACTTTTAACACCAGGAGGAAGACAACAAATATTTTGAAAAATATCGCCTCTTTTAAATGAAATACTTTTTTATTTCAAGAATTAAACGGGGCAAACATTTTAGTAAATAATAAATATTTTTTAAAATCGAAAAAGTTCCGACCAAAACTGGTCAGAATAATTCCAAAGGTGAAAAAATATTTTAATTTGGCCATGTTATATTGTGACACCAAGAGTGCTCTTGAAAATTAATATAATTTCACTAACGAATAAATCCACATTTCCGACGTGATGTATTTGTGCATTTACGTGTACAACAATTTTTTCGATGACATTACGAAAATTATTTAATTAATAATTACTAAACAATAAATGGCATACAAAACTTAACCCATAAAATTTACATTTTTGTTACCAACTGGCGTTCAAGTCATGACGCACGCTCCGTATACAACTTACATTTTTTTACTCGTTATCAACTGAACCAGTTATCTTAATTTATTTGTACCCCTGAAATTTAAAAAGCAGAAACAACTGTCCAACTTTTATTCTTTTTTTTCACAGAAATGCACCATTCTTTGAAAACGTTTCCAACAAAATATTCTTTTATCTGAATTATACAGGGTTATTCACGTCAAACGACACGAAAAATTGTAGCTGAGCCGCTCGATTTTTCAAAATTCAAAATTGACGTAAGTATACGGGTCGGTAAAAAATTACAACTAAATAATTGCTACTGTCAAACGATTATAACCTTTTTAATTCAAATAGAACACCCTGTATTTTATTACAAGAGCAGATGTAAATAATTATTCTTTATTGAATACTTTATAGCCAAAGTTTTTATGAAAATACCAACCCTATTTTTAGAATTCAAACTCACTTTAACAAATTCAATATTTATCAAGCTGCCTATGGTATTTAAAAAAAATTGTAACAAACTTAAAATTAGTAATTACTACAAAAATTGTTTTAAATACATACTGTCTGACTCCAAACACAGACGATATGTTTTTTTAAAACATTCAATAACATTTGCCAATATTTTTTACGTTTCTGAATGCTTCTAAAATACGCTCCTTCATATTAGCTGGTGTTGTGGGAGGTGTGCTGTAAAATCATGTCTACTCGTTTTTCTTTAAGATAAACTGTCATTGTGAATATTAAACAACAAAAAACAAAACTTCTACCGGTATTTGGTATAAAAAGTTAAACAACCATTAAAAATTTAAACAAAATTCAAAATATATCCATTAAGGTAAAATGTGATAAACCTCTAGAAAGGTTTCTTTTATTTTCAACCTAAAAACCGAAATGAAGTCGTCAAAATACCGTAGGCAACTCGATAAATATTAAATTTGTCAAAATGGGGATAAATTCTAAAAATGGGGTATTTTCATGAAAATTTGTAGAATTAACTTTAGGCAAGTATAATAGTATGTGATAAAAAATAAAATTTTATCTGCCCTCGTGATAAAATAGAGTGTTCTTTATGAATTAAAGAAGTTTGAAAGTAGAAATAATTTATTGATAATTTTTGGCCACCCTGTATACTTAAGTCAATTTTCCATAAATGTCACACAAAGTTCAATCCATTACTAGTGTCCAAACTGAATTTGTTTTGAAAAAGTTACAGTTTTATGTCTAATAATGATAAAACTTTATAAAAGTTGCGTTAATTTTCAACCTAGAAAACACAAATACAGTAAAACAGGGTATTGCATTTAAAATGGCACATTTTTGAAACATTGAATGATTTTAGGATACCCTGTACATTACGATAATAATTTTAAATTGTTTAGAAATAGAGGAAGCAAAAGATGTGTGTAAGAAGCGTAGCAAGTGGAAGGAAGTGGTCTCTGCCTACCCCCATGGGAAAAAGGCGTGACTTTATGTATGTATGTATGTATGTAGAAATCACATGGGGCTTACCGATAGCCCTAATTGTGGATTGTGTGGAGAGGAGACTAGCCTTCATATCTTTGGCCAATGCCCGGCGTATGCCAGACAAAGGCTGACTGTGCTGGCCTCAGCTTTACTTGGGCCTGACCAATTAAGGCTATTATCGATTAACGACCTGCTTCTTTTTTGGAGGAAGACAGGTGTAGTGGATCGCTAATGGCTGTGACGAGAAGACACAATGGACATTGTCTGAGTGCCGTTGGCTGGTTTCGGAAGGAACCGCCTTTCAGCTTATTATTATTATCCCTAATAGATCTCTAGCCCAAAATTAAAACTTTTGAAAAATCAAGCGGTTAAACCACAATCTGTCACTTGACGTGAAAAAACCCTGTATATTTATGTATATGCTGTGATTAATAAAAAAGTATTAGCTATGATACTTACAACAGTTATTTTTACTATTATAACAATGGTTTTCAATTGGTAAAAACATAAATTTTACTAATACACAGCTACCTTTTAAAATTATTTTAACACTATGGCTACAACATGAATCACTGGAAATTAGATTTAATGTAAAGCATTGTTATAAAATTAAAACCTGGTAATTTATAAAAAATAATTTTGTACAATAACAACAAATAATAAAATTTAGTAAATAGTATCAAAAATATATTTTATTGTTAGCAACTCTGGAATTGGAATTGAATTTGTGTAAAAGGCATGAGTTCATTCTAACAAAAGATATTAATTAAATGATTATTTAAAATTAAATTTAACTGAAAATTTTTTGACACTTCTACCAACCATTTAAATTTTGTCATTTTGTGTCACATGCAATTTCCCCAATCATGTCAACATTACACTGAAATTTTTTTGCTCAAGTTGATATCCAATAAAATCAGTCAATTTGTGGTCATCTGATCGAACACAACCAATCAAAACAAAAATTATACTGAAAAGGGCCCATGGGTTCGATTTTGGCAATTCAAATATTTCAATATGTCACGATCAGCAAAAAATTTTCTATCCAAATAACCCTCGAACATTGATGAATGCTCAAAAATTTTATAACATCTATCTCAAGCTTGTTGCTTATAGGCAACAGACCTCCGCCTACGGCGTCGGTCTGTTTCCAAGCAACAAGCTTTCGAAATCTGTTATAAAATTGTTTCGACAATTATCAATGTCCTTGGGTTATTACTACTGATAATTGCATTCAGTGCAATTATCAATCACTATGACAACACGTTTGAGTTTGACAACTTCATTCCAAATAAATTTTAAAATGTCAAGTTTTGGCAATGCGAATGTTCAAAGTATAAATGCGCTAATCAAAAAAAAAATTCTCAGAAATACAACCTACAGTCACAAATATATTTGGGGAATATTTATGGAATTTTGCTGCGAACGAGAATATGAATTAAATGAACATAGAAGCTTAGAAGAATTGGCGTTAAAACTAAAACATTGGGCGGTCAATATGAGAAAGAAAGACAGGACCGAATTTAAAGAAGCAACGGTAATGACAATGTGGAACGTTTCGTGCAAACTTTTGCAAGAAAAGTCCTATAATGACTAATATTTTGATTGACCCGTTTAACAATATAGTATTTAAACCAGTCCGAGATGCCCGCGATGCAATCAAGAAGAAACTACAAGCAGATCCATGCAAACGTAAGTCCAGTTCAGTTTCGTTAAATTTGTCTGAAGTAAACAAAATAATATTGTTATGGAATGATACTACTCCTGAAGGTCTTATTCATAAATTTTACCATATTGCTGCTGCAGAATTAGCGTGGCGAGGAGGAGAGGCAGTTGCTTGTCTGGTGGATTTTTTTCATATCGAGAAAAATAACTCGAAAAAGTTGCAAAAAAGATGGGATTGAAAGTCAAGGAGAAGAAAACGAAGTACATATATGCATATGACACAAAACACAAGACGAGATCGAATACAACAAAATGTTACCATGGATGAGTACAACTTTGAGCATGTAGTCTTTTTGATACCTAGGGGCAATAATAACATCAGATAATAACATTAAAGTAGAAATAAGACAGCGCATACTACAAGAAAATAAATGCTACTACCCAACCCAGCAATTATTACGATCAAGAATCCTGACCAGACAAACAAAATATATATATATATATATATATATATATATATATATATATATATATATATATATATATATATATAAAACTATTATAAGACCAGTTGTAACTTATGCTAGCAAAACATGGACCATGACCATACATACAAGATACATTTCTACTCAATCGTTTAGAAAGATAGATCCTTGGGAAAATATTTGGAGCAGTCTGAGATCAACAAACGTTGCGGTATAGGATTGTGCATGAACAACAAGGTATACGAAATATATAATAGCTCTAGTATAGTACAAGAAATCAAGTCAAACAGATTAAGATGGCTGGGAAAGGTCCAGAGGAGTAATAACTCAAGGCTCAACTAGGAAGAAGCCACTCAGGATCGGAGAGAATGGAAAAGAATTGTTGAGGCTGCCAAGACCATTCCCAGGTTGTAGAGCCATGGATGGATGGAGAAAAATAACAATGACTCTCTAACAAATCACATTGAATACAATCCAGTGTTCAGTAAAAGGTGTGAAGGTGGTGCTAAAAGATTTATAAGTAGTAAATGGTTGGTTTCCAATAGTGAAAGACAAAGCTGCCCTGTACGTCTTTTTCATAAACTGATATCAAAACGAGGCGACAATATTACCTAACCACAACTGTTCTTAAAACCAAATCGACACTGGAAAAATGAAACTGACAAATGGTACGATAATGTACCTGTTGGAAAAAATACAATAAATGGATGGACTAAATCTGCTGCTGAGGCAATTGGCTTGAATGTAAAGGACAAAAAGATAACAAATCACTCGAATAGATCAACTGCTGTTAGCGAATTGGCAAAAAGTGGTGTAGAAGAACACAATTGCTAAAAATTACTGGTCTTAGCAATTAAATTTCTATAAAACCATACTTCTCAATCAAGAACACCACAACAAGATCATAAATATTATGTGTGGTAATAGATCAGTTCTATAGTAGAGAACAGCAACGACTCTATTGTTGAGTTAAATTTTAATAATTGTACTTTTACTAACTGTACTTTTAATAAATAAATAAATTTTGCGATGTGTTGAGTTATAAATTTTTTTGTCAAAAAATTTTCCGCCAAATATCACTTGGACATTGACAAATGCCTCATAATTTTAGGACAAATTTCTTAAGCTCATTGCTTGGTAACAATCATAAAATTATCTCGTCTATTATCAATGTCCTAGTAATATTACTACTTTAGTAAAAATAGTTCTAATAATTTTAAGGCATACTTGTATCCAAATGTTCTATTTAAATAATTACTATATTTTAATTAAATTAAATTGCATATGAAAAATTACATGTAAGACCAGTGCAAATTGTTTCCTTAAAAATTTATTTTAAAACTTGCGACATTAAAAGATTAGTATTTAAACTGTTTTAAAAAACATAAATGTACACATCGCAAAGTCTTGGCATGTTTTAAAACATTTTATTTCACGTGAAAACATTTTTTTTTCATCTTACTTAAATAGATATAGAAATATGTTACAAATCTTTTACACAATAGTAACTTAAAAAAAAATTATAGAAACATAGCAACACTTAAATAACGCAAAAAACAAATACTTAGAGTATGACTTTCATTTGCATTAGTTACAGTTCTACACCTATTGTTTATTGACAAAAAAATGTCTTACTTTTCTTAAAACTTTTCCTTAACCAACTAACCATGATTTTATAAAAACATCACTAGACTTTACTGATGTGTATGAGGTAATTTATCTGAAATAGAATCACCTAACTAAATCTTTTGTTAACAAAATAAAATAAAAATACTTTTTAATTTTAACTTCCTCTTAAAAGCCTATAAAGATGATCTGAGAAATCTTCACAAACTTTAACAGAGAGTTCACTACTGTTATCTACATCTGGAGTTGGTGGTCTCTGAATAACGTTATAATCCACAGTTTCTGTAAGTTGTTCACATTTTCTTTTGGATCTTGAGTCTTGCGAAGTTTCACCATTTGAGAGAATTTGACGAGCTTTATATATAGGTTCATATTCAATTAGTTGTGCACGAAAGCCTTCATTTGGATCAACTGTAGATCTCTTTGCTTTTACAAATTGTAGAGCCTCACTAGAAATCAAAATACATTTTTGGATATTTATAATGGTGAGCAAAAGGATAATTAATAATTAAATAAACTATAGTTACCTTGATGTGAAACCAAATTTTTCCATTATATATGCTAAGACTAGGGTTGCACTTCTAGAATTTCCTTTGTTACTGTGCACCAAAACTTTGCAATTGTTGGAAAGAGCTTCATCAATAAACTGTTTTACCTCAGGAAAAAATCTTATTATATTTTCAGTCACATTATCAGCAATATTTAGAGTAAGGTAAGCAATAGTTGGATCATTTATTTGAGGTTTGATAAAG